>CM036772.1:29178511-29778511 GCA_020796225.1 Arion vulgaris
CAAAGTCAGTGTCTTGAGATGTGACATCTGAAAGCTGTCTACACATTCCGAGCGCAGACTTCCTGATTAAATCATATGAAGCATATTCATAAAGCCTGTTGTTCAACCACCCATGAGAGAGCCCTGGAGGCAACAGTGATATCCATAGTCAAGCTCGATGTTGTTGTCTAGACAGCGCCGCAGTTCTCATGAAGTGTGCTACAGTTTCATTGTGCTGAATAAGCCCCCGACGATCTGGTTCCCCGCCCGAAAGAACCATCAGTGTAAGTAATGATATCACATGGTTGGGAGTGCTGATCTACAAATGAAATAACTCCTGCATTGGCAACCCCAGTGGCCCATTCCCTACAGCAGCGTCCAAGTGTACTGACAACCCTGGTGTAATTAATCATATCCGTTGATACTGGCATCCATTCTTCTCCATTATTCAGTCTAGAGTATAGACCTGTTTGATAACATCTTCTGCTTCGGCCATCCATGATCGGCCTCTATTCAAACAAGTGCCATTGTTTTTATTTATGGCAAAGCGCAGATGATTTGTATCTTCAGATACTCTCAGATAAGCTTTTACCTGTGCCACTTTGATTCTCATAGCCATCGCTGGCAAGCCAAGAATATAGCGCATTGTCTATCATGATCATATACCCGAATTGTGCTAGTGTGAGGCTGAGACGAAAGGCTCACGGCTATTCTGTCGTCTTTTTACCAATTGTTTCCCACGTCTGGCTAATCTTTCAACTCTCCAGTTCTTCTCAATGTTTCCTTTGAATGTTCATGTCTTATTTTCATCTCTACTGTCCAACCTAGGCTGTGAAGTAAAGGAGACCGGCGTGATGCTGACCATATCATCCATAGTGTGACGTTGCTCAACGACAAATACAGACCTAACACCGTATTAACAAATATACCTCGAGGTAGGAAAAAGGGTTCCTATACTTTTAGAGGGCAGCAGTAGCGTAGTTATTTGTAAACTCACTTCTTAGATTTGTGGTGCTGGGTTCAATTCCACAGGGAGAGTTGAATGTTAATCTGACAGTAACAGCTATCTGGTCGACCCGACCTTAATTGACTACCAGGAAAAGCCTTGGGAAGTAAAGGCGGCCGGCGTGATGTTGACCACATCATTCTTCATGTGCCGAGGATCAATTAAAAATACGGACGTAAAACCGTATTACCCTATATACCACGTGATTTTTTTCGATCCAGAAGCACTTGAGCTTTCAGCTCTTCGGCTCGGTGCCATGGACATCGTAACAATTTGCACTTGAGCTTTCAGTTCTTCGGCTCGGCGCCATGGACATCTTAAGTCTTTGCACTTGAGCTTTCAGTTCTTCGGCTCGGTGCCATGGACATCTTAACTCTTTGCACTTGAGCTTTCAGTTCTTCGGCTCGGTGCCATGGACATCGTAACCCTTTGCACTTGAGCTTTCAGTTCTTCGGCTCGGTGCCATGGACATCTTAACTCTTTGCACTTGAGCTTTCAGTTCTTCGGCTCGGTGCCATGGACATCGTAACCCTTTGCACTTGAGCTTTCAGTTCTTCGGCTCGGTGCCATGGACATCTTAACTCTTTGCACTTGAGCTTTCAGTTCTTCGGCTCGGTGCCATGGACATCGTAACCCTTTGCACTTGAGCTTTCAGTTCTTCGGCTCGGTGCCATGGACATCTTAACTCTTTGCACTTAAGCTTTCAGTTCTTCGGCTCGGTGCCATGGACATCTTAACTCTTTGCACTTGAGCTTTCAGCTCTTCGGCTCGGTGCCATGGACATCGTAACCCTTTGCACTTGAGCTTTCAGTTCTTCGGCTCGGTGCCATGGACATCTTAACTCTTTGCACTTGAGCTTTCAGTTCTTCGGCTCGGTGCCATGGACATCTTAACTCTTTGCACTTGAGCTTTCAGTTCTTCGGCTCGGTGCCATGGACATCGTAACCCTTTGCACTTGAGCTTTCAGTTCTTCGGCTCGGTGCCATGGACATCTTAACTCTTTGCACTTGAGCTTTCAGTTCTTCGGCTCGGTGCCATGGACATCGTAACCCTTTGCACTTGAGCTTTCAGTTCTTCGGCTCGGTGCCATGGACATCTTAACTCTTTGCACTTGAGCTTTCAGTTCTTCGGCTCGGTGCCATGGACATCTTAACTCTTTGCACTTGAGCTTTCAGTTCTTCGGCTCGGTGCCATGGACATCTTAACTCTTTGCACTTGAGCTTTCAGTTCTTCGGCTCGGTGCCATGGACATCTTAACTCTTTGCACTTGAGCTTTCAGTTCTTCGGCTCGGTGCCATGGACATCGTAACCCTTTGCACTTGAGCTTTCAGTTCTTCGGCTCGGTGCCATGGACATCTTAACTCTTTGCACTTGAGCTTTCAGTTCTTCGGCTCGGTGTCATGGACATCTTAACTCTTTGCACTTGAGCTTTCAGTTCTTCGGCTCGGTGCCATGGACATCTTAACTCTTGCCTGAGCTTTCAGTTCTTCGGCTCGGTGTCATGGACATCTTAACTCTTTGCACTTGAGCTTTCAGTTCTTCGGCTCGGTGCCATGGACATCTTAACTCTTTGCACTTGAGCTTTCAGTTCTTCGGCTCGGTGCCATGGACATCGTAACCCTTTGCACTTGAGCTTTCAGTTCTTCGGCTCGGTGCCATGGACATCGTAACCCTTTGCACTTGAGCTTTCAGTTCTTCGGCTCGGTGCCATGGACATCGTAACCCTTTGCACTTGAGCTTTCAGTTCTTCGGCTCGGTGCCATGGACATCTTAACCCTTTGCACTTGAGCTTTCAGTTCTTCGGCTCGGTGCCATGGACATCTTAACTCTTTGCACTTGAGCTTTCAGTTCTTCGGCTCGGTGCCATGGACATCTTAACTCTTTGCACTTGAGCTTTCAGTTCTTCGGCTCGGTGCCATGGACATCTTAACTCTTTGCACTTGAGCTTTCAGTTCTTCGGCTCGGTGCCATGGACATCTTAACTCTTTGCACTTGAGCTTTCAGTTCTTCGGCTCGGTGCCATGGACATCTTAACTCTTTGCACTTGAGCTTTCAGTTCTTCGGCTCGGTGCCATGGACATCGTAACCCTTTGCACTTGAGCTTTCAGTTCTTCGGCTCGGTGCCATGGACATCGTAACCCTTTGCACTTGAGCTTTCAGTTCTTCGGCTCGGTGCCATGGACATCTTAACTCTTTGCACTTGAGCTTTCAGTTCTTCGGCTCGGTGCCATGGACATCTTAACTCTTTGCACTTGAGCTTTCAGTTCTTCGGCTCGGTGCCATGGACATCTTAACCCTTTGGTTTGGTGCCACAAACACCGTATTACCCTATATACCACGTGATATAAAAATGTATTCCTTTACTTTTCTGTCCATCCTAGCCAATATCTCTGATTGCTTGATAGGACTATCATCATTGCACTTCAGTGAGTAACCATGTGTGCTCCGATCTATTTCTTACACAGGAAGATCTCAGTTGCAGTACACGAACTCCGTACCACCGGCTAGGATCCACCATGTAATTTTGAAGATGGTGAAGATATTTTCGTAGGAATTTTATTTGTAATATTTTCTAATGAATTATGCCCGGTCAGCAGCTTTCCAACCTTCTCTTCTCGATTTTGAACTACCAGGGGTTCTTTTACGTGCTCAAATTGAACACAGGACCTACGTTTTATCATCCGTCTCCGATAGGACTAGGAACTCGATCTTACCTACTTGAGATCAGGGATCTCTGAAAAATATTAAGATGACTCAACGAGGAGCGAACAGAGTACGTTTTTACGAGAGAAATCATCTAATCTCTACGCCACAGAATGTTTCTACTGGCATACAACATGCATGCCTAACCCACCTCAATCCTCATATTTTAATGATAGTCTCTAATGATGATGTTTGTTTGCTGAATGTGCCATCATATTTTGTCAGCAAATCTGCAGGATTCTTCTGAAACATTTATTTAGCAATGTCTTCAACTTGTTCTTCATTATTACGTATTCTTCTTCTTCTTCTTTGTGTTCGTTCTTTACGACCAATTTTAATCAATCTTTGTGATATGTTTGATCTTTACCAAGAACGTGTATACGTTGCACATTGGTTTGGTAGACCCCTAAACACATAGACTTCTACACGTTTAGGACACGTGCATCCGATTTCAGCCTAACCTCATTGTTCGCCTCTTACGACATGCGTGGCAGGTAATAGTGGTTCTATTCTTTACACCCCAAATTTGGGCTCCGGTAACCACTCGGGCGTTTGTTACATATATCTAATGCTATCATATGGAAATAGTTTTTCGCTCGTTTTAAAGGGTTAAAAGCAGAAGGATTGACTTCATTGCACCAGGTTTTATTACCCCATCTGGCTCGGTCCTCTCCGCAGAAATGGCACGCCACCTGCCGAGAGTATTGCACAAAGCACGAACTCCGTAGCTCCAGCAACAATCCTAGGGGTCTCTGAAAAAACTGCACTCGTGAACAGAACGGCGCGGATTCAGAACCCTGGGGCCTTCGACTCGCAAGGCAAGAGAAGCTTAACCACTCAGCCACAGAAACCCCCTAATTTTCGCTCGATAGAAAGTTACCAGAGCCCGTAAGATGAGCAAAGAATAGAAACACTGCGACCTACAAGGCATGTCGTAAGAGGCGACAGAGAAGGGGCCTAGGAAGTACTTACTTACGTATTCCTCTCAGTTCCGCGTGGAGCATAGGGCCTCAACAGTTGCTCGTCACTCTTCTCGGTCTCTGGCTGTTTCCTGTATAGTCTTCCAGGACAGACTCATTAAAGAGATTAGAAATACAATTCCTATAATATATTTTCCCTATCTTGCCTGTGTGATGACAGGGCCTACAAAGGAAGCAAAGAATAGTACCAATGCAACCTACAATGCATGTCGTAAGAGGCGGCTGATGAAGGGATCTAGGGTAACTACCATAGTAAATAAATTCGCAGAAATCAGATGTGCTGGCCTACTTGTAGGCGCATATTTGGCAAAACTTACAATCGCTCTTAGGCTCGGAATATGGTGCAAAGCCAATATGCTGACTAATTAAGTATATACTGCAGTATAAACGCGCCCGGGTGTAACAAAAAAATTACGCAGCGAAAGGGTTAAAGACTACAGAGCCATGAATATATGAAAAGGGCGCCATGGCGCCGGTGGTAACGACATTGGACTACACTGATTTACAGTGTCGTGTTTAAACTGAAAGTGGAATGAATTAACTCAAGTGAATGAAAGATTTACAGTGTCGTGTTTAAACTGAAAGTGGAATGAATTAACTCAAGTGAATGAAAGATTTACAGTGTCGTGTTTAAACTGAAAGTGGAATGAATTAACTCAAGTGAATAAAAGATTTACTCACGTTCCTTGCATTCTTGGGCTGTGGTTTGTGTGTAGCCATACTCACAGACGCAGGTGGTGTTGTCTGGTTCACACTTTGACCACTTCAAGATCTTAAGACAGTGATTATTATCCTGGCAAAAGTCTCCCAGTTGGTGGGGATCTGCCAATAGAATACGCAGGTTTAATGAGATTATAGAATCATCAGGAATAGTTGAGTGTTCTCCATTTATCTAATGTTCACTCGCTGACTCACTGACACACGCACTTGCGCTCATGCGCGCGCTCACGGCCGCTCACGGATTCACACTCACGCACCAACGGACTCACTCACGACACACTCACGGACACACTCCGGAACACTCCGGACACACTCACGGACACACTCACGGACACACTCACGGACACACTCACGGACACACTCACGGACACACTCACGGACACACTCACGGACACACTCACGGACACACTCACGGACACACTCACGGACATACTCACGGACACACTCACGTACCCACTCACGTACCCACTCACGTACCCACTCACGTACCCACTCACGTACCCACTCACGTGCCCACTTACAGACACACGAAATCTGATTGATATGCTGTTAGAGCTGAACCCTGTCCGAGTTCATCCTGAAAACAAAATTAGGATGTTCGCTCTTTTAAAAGTAAAATTAAACACCACATCAACACACGACAGGGTTGCCGCATTCGACCTTCGCCATGGAGACGGCGCTTGAGCTGATATTATCTTAATCCAACTTCTACCTGGGACGGGGAGATAAAAGAATCCCATGTCATGTCACTTATAAAACAATGAGTCCAGTGTTGTGTACTCTTTCATTAAATGCATAGACCTCTCAAACATTAACTTTCCAGCTCAGAAGCGGACATGAAAAGCAATTCTTGTTTGTTTGGTTTGTTATGTAAGGAAGTAAAGCCTCTTTAAGTCGAGGTACGCTCTTTCAACCTATTGACGAACCTTGTTTTAGTTATATCAGAGTGTATAGGTCAACAAACATGAAAAATAAGAATGAACTCCTTATCGGAGAATCCAATAACTTTTACACATGTTTATATCGTTCGTAGGTCGTGAGTTCGAATCCGGACAACGCCGTTCTACCTACAACGCCGCTCTACCTACAAGTGCATTATTTCCCAACGACCCCTAGGATTATTGCCAGAACTACGGAGCTCGTGGAATGTGCAATACTCTCGGCAGGTGGCGTGCAATACTCTCGGCAGGTGGCGTGCAATACTCTCGGCAGGTGGCGTGCCATTTCTGCGGAGAGGACCGAGCCATATGGGGTAAAACCTGGAACAATGTAGTAAATCCTTCAGCTTTACACCATTTTTAGACACCAAAAACACCATTGAGAAGTCACTCGCTAAATTCAAAGAATCCTGACTTCTATATTATGACAGTCATCGCCCGAGGGGTTACAGGGGCCCAAATTTTTGGGGTGTAAAGAATAGAACCACTGTTACCTGCCACGCATGTCGTAAGAGACGACTAAGGAGGTTTGGCTGAAATCGGATGCATGTGTCCTAAACGTGTAGAAGTCTATGCGTTTAGAGGCCTACCAAACAATGTGCAACGTATACACGTTCTTGGCAAAGATCAAACATATCACAAAGAGTGATTAAAATTGGTCGTAAACAACGAACGCAAATAAGAAGATATTATGACAGTCCCCAAAAAAACAAGTCCACCATTAACTAGTCATTATCTAAATTCAAAGAACCATATACCACGACAGCCACAAACACACAAAAAGTGTTATGAACCAATTTTCTAAATTCAAAGAACCACCATATTATGGCATTCACAAAACACGAGACTAATGTCAAGAGCTCATTCTACAAAGTTAATATCACGACGGTCACCACTTCTTCTGCGATCAACGTCTACTATGCGACTAATCCGGTATGTGCCATAAACAGGACGGTGCGCTTGAGGTCTTTCCCGGTCCCCATAGTTTGTTTTGAAGGGTTGTTTCTGTTGGTCAGATTTCCATTCTCACACTTCTCAGGCTGAAACAGTCTTGCGGGATATGCTCTGGGGACTGCTTTGGTGCTCCACAGGTGCAGGCAGCCGAGTCCCTGAGACCCATTCTATGGAGGTGTGCTCTGAGATTGCAGTGTCCCGTTCGAAGTCTGAAGAATGTGGTCTGCGATTTTCTGTTTAGTGTATTTATAATGTCTGGCTCTGGGTTGTTTCCTCCATTGAACAAAACATGAGACTGGTGCCGAGGGCTAATTACCTACATAATGCATATCCAAATTTCAACACATTTTAACTACATACTTACAGCGGTGGCAGGTAGTCTTGTTACTGTCATCAAAATATCCATCTGAGCAGTTGCAGCTGTTCATGTTGCATACACTGTTGCTTATTTTATGAAGACAGTGGTAGTTGTGGTAGCAGTAGTGGCCAATGACTGTTGGAACTAAGTACAGGAACAAAATACATTAAATTACTGTTACTTCTGAATTATTAAAAAAGTATTATCAAAGTACATCAATATTGTGTAAGATTCAATAAATACTCGTATAATAAGGAAAGAATGGAATTTTAAGGAGAATATAACATAGCAATGAAATCACGATTCTCACGAGGTCACTACAGACTGCGCAAAGGCAGTGGCGTAGCCTGATAATTCGAGATTGGTGTTCTGCCACTTAAAAAGGACATATATCCTCTTATTTGACCTCTTTTCCCCTTTTAATTGAAAAGTCAACTATATTCACTTACGCAACGATAGTTATTGAACTGGGAAAAATATATTTTTTAAACTGTACATATTTCCACTTACATGTTTCACTTAAAGATCAGATCCATTCTTTTTTCATTTTGTAGAAATTTCTCAAAGCACAAATATTAGGGACAAAAAACTCCCAAGTTTTCAATTTAGATTAACTTTTTTCTCAGAATTTTAAAAATCTGGGATAGGCCCTTCTTCCACCAAGCCCTTCTTCCACCAAGCCTCTCCACTTCTTTCACCAAGCCCTTCTTCCACCAAGCCCTTCAATTCTTAGTGCTGATTTGTCCACGCATGCATTCTCTATGTAAAACCACAACATGTCCACCAATCTCGCCCCTCACCCACTTCACGAAACTATCTAGTTGACGTTATTTTATGTAGATCAGCTCGCGTTAAGACGGAAACCACCGAGAGATTTTCGGAGACATGCGCCGACAAGGGTCGTAACTCCTAACCTAAGTACCTAAAATACTGTAAATACACACCACGTTGGTGTCAATAATTACGCGTCCCTACAGACTGATAGACTGCATGGTCGTCTAAATTCTACAGTAAATATTGTTGTGAATACTTAATAGAATAATTACTTTATTTTCTTACTGGCCTGGAATAGGTGCGCCGCACACCAAGCGCGCTTGGAGAATACGCCAATGTCCGAAAGGTCATGAATGCATTTCGTGTATTACCCAGTAATGTCAGATCTAGCTCGCCCTTGTGACTGATAACTTATCCAAAATATGTGAAAGCAGTTGAATTTGGAAGAATTTTATCGTATAGTTTGACTAGGGTGGTCATGTTCAGAGTCATTATTTTTATTTTCTTCTGATTGATTTTCAGCAGTGTTATATTTTCATTGTTGCCTTTCTGCCGTCATTCTACGAGTATTAATTGTTTCTCACTTCAGGCAATAATCTTTTAGTTCTTATTTGTTCTTCTCTGCTCATTCATTCGTTCTGCTCATTCATTCATTCGTTCCGCTCATTCATTCATTCGTTCTGCTCATTCGTTCGTTCTGCTCATTCATTCTCTGCTCATTCGTTCGTTCTGCCTTCTTCTTCTGTCATTCATTCGTTCTGCTCATTCATTCGTTCGTTCTGCTCATTCGTTCGTTCTGCTCATTCATTCGTTCGTTCTGCTCATTCATTCGTTCGTTCTGCTCATTCATTCGTTCGTTCTGCTCATTCATTCATTCGTTCTGTCATTGTTCTGCTCATTCATTCATTCGTTCTGCTCATTCATTCATTCGTTCTGCTCATTCATTCGTTCTGCTCATTCGTTCGTTCTGCTCATTCATTCGTTCTGCTCATTCATTCGTTCTGCTCATTCATTCGTTCGTTCTGCTCATTCATTCGTTCTGCTCATTCATTCGTTCGTTCTGCTCATTATTCGTTCGTTCTGTCTTCATTCGTTCGTTCTGCTCATTCATTCGTTCGTTCTGCTCATTCATTCATTCGTTCTGCTCATTCATTCGTTCTGCTCATTCATTCATTCGTTCTGCTCATTCATTCATTCGTTCTGCTCATTCATTCGTTCTGCTCATTCATTCGTTCGTTCTGCTCATTCATTCGTTCGTTCTGTCATTCATTCTGTCTCGTTCTGCTCATTCATTCGTTCGTTCTGCTCTTCTATGTTCATTCGATTTCGTTCTGCTCATTCATTCTTCGTTCTGTCATTCATTCGTTCGTTCTGCTCATTCATTCATTCGTTCTGCTCATTCATTCGTTCTGCTCATTCATTCATTCGTTCTGCTCATTCATTCGTTCTGCTCATTCATTCGTTCGTTCTGCTCATTCATTCGTTCTTCTCTATGTATTATTTCAACGTCCATGCTTTATTTTCTAGTCTGCAGTCCATCAGATTCAAGGGTTTTCAAGCCGAAGAATTAACTTCATTGCACCGGGTTTTACCCCATATGGCTCGATCCCTCTCCGCGGAAATGGCACAGCCATCTTACGACAGTATTGCACAAAACACGAACTCCGTAGCTCCAACAACAATCCTAGGGTCTCTGGAAAAACTGCACTCGTGAACAGAACGGCGCGGTCCGGATTCGAACCCACGACCTTCGACTCGCAAGGCAAAGGACTTAACCACTCAGCCACAGAGACCCTGGAGTCCATCAGAGAGCTGTCCTAGCCTTTGCCCAGACGGGCATACGAGATACATACATACCCATTCCATCTTCGTCTTTTGTTCGTTTAAAAATCTCTCCATTTACTATTGTATTTGACAAGAACATTTGCAGGACTCTTTTTAAACATTTATTTTGGAATATCACCAGTTGTGTCTGATGTTGAGGTTCATTTTTACAGAACTCCTTCCTATAATAGAACTATCTATCTATATCATCTTAGTGTCCCGACTGACACATAAGGTTTCCACAAGAGACTTCCACTGTTGCCGTTCTGCTGCCTTTCTATCAACCGTCTCCCACGTCAGGCCACACTTCTCTCTCCACAGTTCTTCTCCATGCTTCCTTTGGAAGTCCATGCCGTATTTTCCCATCCGCTGTTATAATAGAACTCATCATCATCATCAAGGTGCGTATCCTTTATAGGACGTTGCTCTCTTTGCAACACATCTGAAATTCACTCTGTCTCTAGCCAGTTCACCCACTTCGTCGATGGTCATGTTCATGGTTTCTTTAATATCTTGTAGCCATCTTCTTCTTGGTCTGCCTCTGCGTGCTTGGACCCTGCCCTCTAGTATTGTTCTTTCCATGCCATCGTGACGCTTGATGGGACCAAAGTATGTAATTTTTCTGTATATTATGTTGTTTATCAGCCAATTGTCTTTACATTCAGTTCTTTCAGTGTTCTTTCTTTTTCTGTCCATGATATTCGTATGATCTTTCTGTAGCATTTAGTTTCGAAGGACTGGATTTTCGTTCTTAATTTCTGTGTAATAGTTCATAATAGAACTAGCTTATAAAAAAATAAGGACTTTTTTTGTGAAGTCCTGTGCTCCAGAAGGAAAAAGTATAATATATTATAATTTAGTTACTTACGTTGTATACATGCTGTTCTGTTAATGGAGACAAACGTCCCCGGAGGACAGAGACAAATCTTATCATCCTGTGTTGAGTTGCAGGTGCTTATAGGATCTATCCTGCGGCATTGGTCCTCGGAGTAGCATTTCCGTCCTATGAGGCTGGGGGCTGTTGGAAGAAATAAATTATACATGTGTATGTTTGATTGATAGAATCATCGGTGTTCGTGGCACGGAACCGAAGGGTTACGATGTCCATAGCACCGAGCCGAAGAGCTGAAAGCTCAAGTGCTTCTGGATGGAAAAAAAAGTTTTTACTATTATTTGATTATACAAAATATAATCTATTCCCAGGTGGAAGATGTAGTTGGCTGTCCACTCTTGCCGTTAAAGCTTAGGGATGGTAGCTTTAATTTGCGTTCTAGGGCTAGATGAGTCGCCCTTGTTGTGTTGTATCCGTGTTTGTGTAGTGTGATCTTGATATTGTCTATCTTTTTCTTGGTCTTCCCTTAGCTCAAGTACCCCATCTCTTTTTATTGTATGCTGTTATTGGTGGTTGGTTGTATTTCATTCTCATTAAATGTCCAAACCACTGCATTTGTTGTCTTTCGATGTATTCGGTGATGAAGTTATGCCCACTCTGCTTCTGATGTCCTCATTTCGTAGTCTATCTTTCCTGGTGACTCCCACTGCCTTCCTCAAGCATTTCATTTCACACGTGGTGAGCTTTAAATACATTACAAAAATAGCGTTTTTTTTTACTATTTTTGTCATGTATGTTACAAAAATAAACGAATAGGTAGGTACAAGTTATAAAAGCATTATGACATAATACTTCTGTGGTACAACAACCATGATATACCAAAGATTGCTGTCAGAATTCAATAAGATTAGGGTACGGAAAGAGTTGATTGGAAAAAGAACGGACTATACTTATTAAAGAAAAAGGATAGAAAAGTAACAGATTTTAGAATATGTCTAGAAAAATTAAATACCTAAATGCAGATGATAAGGCCCCCATTTTGGTGTAGATGTTGCAGGCAATGGTTTACCAGTAGAGTTGATCCTCAGTAATATAGATGGTACTAAAACTTTTGCAGTTGAGAGCGTTGTTTCCACTGATGATGTCGATGTTGCTAACGGCGTTACTGCAGTCGTTGTGAAAGGATTTAAGTGCTGGAGATACCCAAATGTATGGTTACCTTTGCGATTTCTAATGGCAATTATTTGTATTTCTGGTCCTGTCGTTGTTTGAAGTAATGGTTGTGATAATAAATGTGATGTTAAAGTTGGTTTTGACCCAACAAGTGATGACGGCACATGAAGCGATGAAATTGACGGTGTAAATATAATCCAAAAGCAGAATAAAATTACAGTGGCATAATATCTACTATACACCGGAAAGTTTAAAAAGTGATCAGCCATTTTGTTGAAAACTTGAATTAGTAACTATGTATAGTCTAATATGATCTTTTAATATAATATTATGTTCTAAAATATAGTAAAATATTATATGGTTCTAATATTAATATTATATGTCTCAAATATAGTAAAATATTATATGGTCTCTGTAAATATAGTAAAATATTATATGGTCTCTGTAAATATAGTAAAATATTATATGGTCTCAATATAGTAAATATTATGTAAGTATCTGGCGTAGAAGTTAGTGATTGTCTCGGAGTACCGATTTCTTCGGAGACATCTGGATATTTCCGAGATCACGATCTCAGTGTAGGTCAGATCGAGTTACCAGTCCTATCGGAGATGGACGATAAAACGTAGGTCCTGTGTTCAATTTTAGCAATTAAAAGAACTTTTGGTAGTTCAAATTCGAGAAGAGCAGGCTGGAAAGCTGCTGCCCGGGCAAAATTCGTTAGAAAAGATTAAACGTAAAATCCCTGCTAAAATATTTTCACCATCTTCAGAAATTATATCGGGACCCTCGCCGGTGCTACAGAGTTCGTTCACTGCAGCTGAGACCTTCCTGTGGAGAAAAGAACGGAGCACACATTGCTACTCATCGAAGTGCAGTGACGATGTCCCTATCAATCAATCAATCAATCAGTATATGGTGAGAACTGGTATATTCCGTAATGTTGTCCAGGGTGTCAGTACATTTCGGTACATGCAAAAACACACGTATAAGCACAATAAAACCACATTTTCACGCACTTTAAAACATTTATATTAAAGTTTTCATGTCGTGCTCTATCAAAATCTCACATATCAGAACGTCAGTTTAGGTAAGCTACCCTAACAAATAAAAACGTCACCGCTATGATATACATCAGTTCAGAAGCAAGACAAACTACTGAACGTATAAGTGGTGCCTGGAAAATCAACGATTTGTTTATTGTGGTTGATGGCTACGTCTTGTAGAAATATGTCACGATTTTCATTTTTCATTTGACGTTGTACAAGTAGAACTGGATGTCTGAGGGGCAGAGGTTAGGAGTGTGTTTATCAGCGAGCCACAGGAACCATCAATATCCATTCTCTTCTATATGTTGGGGAGACTAGCCCTATGGTCCCGCTCTGAGTGCAAACGTCAGTTTAGTAACCAATAACCAATCAATTTTCATGGTCACCCCGAAACTGTCATGATTATGATTTTTCTTTATGCCCCGACAGAAAGAAACCCACCTTGGCATTGAACCCAGGTATAAAGATTGGGAGACCCTCGCTCTAATCATTCGGCCAGAAGTTCCTCAACCAATAACCAATAATAGTATTCTAGTATTATCTGACTTTAAATCAACATCACCATCTAGCAGCGTTTGCATGTACGCTCTTTGAGAACGAACTATCAATAATTTTGTTATCAGAGCCTACAACTAACACACGATACTCCTGGCTAGAAATATTCCTCTCCTGTTGATGTTTACATTAATCATTACCGGAACAGATGTTTGTTGCTTGTTTAATCACGGTTTCTGACATGCGCACAACAGAACAGTCTGTATGAAGTTATAACAACATATTTTGTTCCTGGTACAGAACAGTTCTACCTGCGTACAAGATAACATTGAGGTATGAGTCACAGGTGAGCTATGGCGATTGAATGTACTTCAAACATACACATATGTCATTACGGTTGTTCCTGTTTGTTTTGTTCGTGGCCCCGACAACATAAGGCCAACTAGCTAAGACGAGAAATAGAAAATTCCTGTTTAATGGGTGCTGGTTTTTGTATATGTTTGATAGAACACTGAGCATTTTTTTTCAATTTTACTGAATTCTATGCGCTTATTGTTATTTATTGCAGAAAAATATGAATACTTTTGATATTCCTTAACTTTAAACTGAACTTGTTACATAATATAAACTTGTTTAGTATGTTTGTGTTGTTTTTCAAATGAATTTGTCTTTACCTAACAATACTGATATGTGAAGTAACGCGACGGTTGTCGTCTGATTTCAAAGATTTTTTTACCTGAGCCCGCCGGCCACATGTTATGTGAGGCCACGTGTAAACATACACATATGTAACTGCAGTTGTTCCTATTTGTTTTCTTCATTATACAGGGTGTTCAAGATAATTGCAGCCCCATTGACAATTCGAAACTTGCCAGGTACACATTGAGTTGTGTTTATTTACTATTTAAACCGGTTCTGACTAGCTCGTCCTACGTCACATTTGTTCATCGCCCCTTCCCGCACTACAATTACACACCGTCACACAACCTTGACCTATACTACGTCATAACTGAACCTTCTCATTTCCATACATAAATGCCAGATTAGCTCCATTCAGTGGCTGCTTTTAAGTTGAACACCCTGTATAAGTTAATCAAGCAGCTGGGATAGTGTAGTGCTTAGAGCGTTTGGTGTGTTGGTGTAAGGTTCTAGAATATGAATATGTTTTGTCGAACATAGCGACATTCAGGCCGGAACTTCTAAAGATCGCTGAAGAGAACTAGTCACGACAGAGATGAAGTGTCTACGCAGAATGATGGGAGTAACAAGAAGAGACCGGTTTAGAAATGAAGACATCAGGAAACAAAGTGGGTACAACATCAGTACTAGACTTCATCAAGAAGCAACAAATTAAATGGTTCGGTCACATAAGCAGATTACCAAACGATAATGCACCACAGAGAGCAATGTTGCTCTTATACAGTGGATACAAAGCAAAATACCAGCCAAGCAAAAGGTGAACCTAAGAGATAACAGAGGCGACTAAAGACACTTTATGAAGCACACATAAAAGTCCGTGCTAGAAATCTCTTCTTAACCTGAATGTGTGAGGCAAATCAGGATTGAAAAAGAGAAAGAAAGACAAGTCGCATAGAGAGACTCACTTCAGGTTGTAGTGTTACTATTCTTTGCTCCCCACGAGCGCACCGGCATCCACCACGAGCTCCCCGGCATCCACCACGAGCTCCCCGGCATCCACCACGAGCTCCCCGGCATCCACCACGAGCTCCCCGGCATCCACCACGAGCTCCCCGGCATCCACCATAAGGGCTCCGGCAACACATGGGCGAGCGTTTTGTCTATTGCATAGGAACTTTTGATCAAGGTTAGAATAAAGAATACATTTGACGATGCCGTCACAGATAAGTTTCTGTAAAAAGAAAGAAGATCTGATCAAGTGAAACATGTAAGTGGAAATATGTTCTTTTTAAAAAAAATATTTTTCACAGTTCAGTAACTATCGTTGCGTAAGTGAATCTAGTTGGCTTTTCAATTAAAAGAGAAAAGAGATTCACTAGGAGGGGCACATTTATTTTAAATAGCCTATAACATGTGGCTGCTCGTGATCATTTTTGTTGGTGAGGTCAGACAGAGATTTTCGGAAAAACCATGGTTTCGGCTAGGTTATATTTTAATGTATAAAATAATAAATACACGTTCACCTTATTTTTGGTGGGGCCCGGCTCCACTGCCCTTAATGACGAGCCGCCACTGAGATAAAATATCTCGCATTATCAGGCTACGCGACTTGTAGCTTACCTAGGCCCCTACCACTGTCGCCTATTACGACATGCCTTGTAGGTAGCAGTGTTACTATTCTTTGCTCTCCTTGCAGATCCCGATAAAACACGGGCGCATTCTTCTCCTATCACTCACTGATTTTTCCTTCAAATGCAACAGTTAGCAGAACCCCCCACATATTCAGCGTCTGTCTCCATTCGTTTATTTTGTTTAGCATTTTCCAGGTAACAATTCATTGCCGGAGGCTTTAGACAAGATCGTGTTTCTCAACAGCAGGTTCCAGTTGATCCACACGTGTTAGAGTTTCCCCTGAACAGTGTCTGCACTTGTGTTTGTTTGTAGTATTATGTCCATGTGGCGATGAAGTATAGCTCTCAGCTGTCGTTCCAAGAGTACTTGGATCGCGTCCAATTTGGAGAGATCGGGTTATTGTGTAGTGATTCATCGTCTTAGCATCAGAATATTAGATCGATTGATTGATTGATCGATCGATCGATTGATTGATCGATCGATTGATTGATAGGACCATCAGTACTACACTTAGGTGAGTAACCATTTGTAGATCCATGATCGCCTACGCCCGCCGGCACGTCACCTGATAATGATCATCCAATGATGCACAGTTTGTTTATTACAAAATCTCTTTACTTGCTTTAGGATGAATGAAAATCGTGGCATATCCCAAAGGACGTAGCCATCAACCACAGTAAACAAGTCGTTGATTTTCTAGGCACCACTTATACGTTCAGTAGTTTGCCATTGCTTTCTGAACGGGTGGCGCCATCGTCCTTTGTTAAAATCAACGGAAACAATTTGCAAGCAAACTGTCCGCAGCGTGATTCGAACTCAGAACGTCGGGGTTAATAGACAGAGTCACTAACCCCTAGGCCACAGTTTAGGATATGGAGATAAAATGTGCATGATTCTTCACATTTATTTAGGAATGTCTCCAGTTTGTGTATGATGCTGTGGGACAGTTTCCAGGACTATCTACTGTATAATGACTCTCTCTCTCTCTCTCTCTCTCGATCACCGTTTAGACTGATGTACCAGATTTCCTCATAATTGTCTTATGTTGAAATCTGATTCATTCAGCCTTATGGATGTCTTTCGTCACATCTTTAGCACCATTTGGAGCTCTGGTGCTTATCCTTCGGCTATGGGTCCGGTTGTAGCCAGTGTTTCCTGGGTTCGCTCTCCGTCAGCCTTTGGCTGTCCCAGCCGACCTACAAGGCAGCAGGTTGCTATTTTCTTTTAGGGTAGCTACCCTTAGACAACCTTCCCTCCTGGGTTGTTGGGCGTCATCTGCCCCGGTTACCAGTCATTTTTTGGACTACTTAGTTTGCCTGCCGTCCAGTTGTGTGTACGGTTTGCTCCGCTAGCCTTTGATTGTCCCCAATCAAACTACAAGGCAGTAGTAGTTCCCTGCGAGGGGAAACGCGGTTATTGTTCTCTGGATGGAGAATAATAACACTCAAATGACACTACTTTCATATATTTGAAGTTGTGCTTTAAGATTTTATCCTGTGGTTTCCAGATCTTGTTGAGCATGGCGAAAGTTTAACTCGCGTTCATGATTCTACAAATGATGCCTCCTTTCCAAATCCCCATCCTGTGATACTGTACTTCCCATGTATAAATCTATATATGTTACAAATATATGATAGGTTACGACGTTTGCCTGTCACACTGAAGATTGTGGGATCGAATTCGGGACTCGCAAGGGGAGAAAAGAATAGTAAGTCCCATGTGCAATTTTTTTCATGAGATCCTTATGATTGTTGCTGGAGCCACCCGTGAGTTGCCGGGGCTCGCAAGGGGAGCAATAAATAGTGGCACTGTGATCTATAAGGCCTGTCATAAGAGGTGTCTGAGGTGGGGGCCTAGAAAAGCTACTCTAGTAAATAAAAAGCGTCGCAGAAATCGGATGTGATGGCCTATATGTAGGCGCATAACTGGCACAGCGTAACTCGCTCTTAGGCTCGGATCACATATAAACCACAAAGAGTGCTTAACAAGTGGTCGATATGGAGCGTTCGAAGAAAAAGGTTAAGGGAGCTACGGAGTTCGTGCTTTGTGCAACACTCTTGAAATATTGCGTGTCATTTAGGCCGACAGGGACGGAACCATATGGGAAAACCCGGAGCAATGAAATCAGTCCTTCCCGTTTAGGCCCTTGTTAATGTTACAAATATTCATATTTGTTACAAAGCGTGTACTTTTCTATTTCTTCTTCTTCATCTTCACCTTTCAACTCCCAACGGAGCACAGGTCTTCAACAAACTTCTTCCAGCTCCTCTGTCCTGCCATCCCTTCCAATTCTTTCTACGTTTTATCTATCCTTTTAATATCAGTCTCCAACTCTCTGATCCAGATATGTCTAGACTTTCCTCTACTCCTCTTTCCCTGCGTGTTCCAAAATAGTGCCCGTCTTGCACTGCTTCCGGTCGGTCTTCTCAATGTATGACCTATCCATCGCCAGTGTCTCTTCCTTAGCTCTTTCTCTACTGGTATCTGCTTAGTTCTTTCTCTAAGTTCATTGTTCGTAATCGTATCATACCATCTCAGTCCCTCTATTCTAATAGGGGAAGACTGCAGTAAAACTTGGTAAATAGTGAAACACGTACAAACAAAGTACTATAGTTTTACAAAATACATAAACAGTGACGATAAACAGAACATTTCGACAACAAGGCCTTTATCACAAACGAACAAACAGGAGTGACAATTAAATGAAACACAATGGACGACCAAATACCAACGTATCAGGAAAATCTGGAATAAAACCAGTTAAGGTTTTTATTCCAGATTTTCCTTAGATACGTGGTATTTGGTCGTCCATTTGTGTTTCATTTTAATTTGTCACCCTGTTTGTTCGTTTGCTTGATAAAGGCCTTGTTGGTCGAAACGTTGCTGTTTATCGTCACCTCTATTCTACGTAAACATCTATTTATGAAGGTGTGTAGTTTTCTGGTGGTTTCTTTTATTGTCTTCCATGTTTCCGAGCCATAGAGCAGCACTGACTTCACATTTGATTGAAAGATTCTCAGATTTACGTTTGTTTTGATCTTCTTTGACTTTCATCTCTTACTTCTATTTCTAGTTTTTTTTTAAAACCCGTTAAAATTAAAACATTTTTTATCGCAGTATCAGAATGTGGACGTGCGATAAAATTTAGAATCACGAGAAAAGCAGTCCAAAAAAAAGAGAGACTGGTAACCTTGGCAGATGACGATCAACATCCCGGGGGGAGGCAAGGTTGTCTAAAGGTAGCTACCCTAAAAGAAAATAGCAAACAGCTGCCTTGCAGGTCGTCTGGGGACAGCCAAAGGCTCACGGAGAGCGAGCCCAGTAAACGCTGGCTGAAACCGGACACGTCGCCGAAGGATAAGCACCAGAACTCCAAATGACGCTGAATGATGTGACGTAAAAAATCGTTCTTGGCAAATGCTATTTTTATATATCACAACAAGAATGATCAAAATGGCCGAAAATACCGATCGAAGAAGAAGAAGAATCACGAGAAACATTAAAATCAAATATAGTTTTAAACAACAAACATACATTTTATCATGAATTATTCAATAAATATGGTTTTTATCTTCCAGAAAGTGCTATTTTTCAAGCAATAGGACTTCTAAACTGCAAAAAATCCCTATCAATAAAGAGAGATTTATTAACTTCGAAAAGTCACAGATAGGAAATAAATATTTATAACTTCTGAATAAAACTATCAGCAACACAATATAGTTGTTAACTTCCAAAAGTAACTTTTCATAAATAAATAAATATCGTTTCTAACTTCAAAAAGTACTGTGAAATTGGTCACTCCTATTTGATAAAGACCTTTTGGTCGAAACGTTGCTATGTATTATTTTTGTATTTTGTAAAACTACAGTGCTTTGTTATTACGTGTTTCGTCATTGCTACATAGTTTTATTGCAGTCTTCCGTTTTGCAGTAGTTTACTGCAGTATTGCAGACTTTTATCGATAATACTGAAAGTCATTTTTGAAAAATAAACATCGTTTCTAATTTCCAAAAGTCACTTTTCAGAAATAAATATAACCTCTAACTTCTAAAAGTCACTTTTTATAAATAAATATCACTAACTTCTAAAAGTCACTTTTCATAAATAAATATCACTTTCTAACTTCTAAAAGTCACTTTTCATAAATAAATATCACTTTCTAACTTCTAAAAGTCACTTTTCATAAATAAATATCACTTTCTAACTTCTAAAATTCACTTTTCATAAATAAATATAACCTCTAACTTCTAAAAGTCACTTTTCCTAAATAAATATCATTAACTTCCAAAAGTCACTTTTCATAAATAAATATCACTTTCTAACTTCTAAATGTCACTTTTCATAAATAAATATCACTTTCTAACTTCCAAAAGTCACTTTTCATAAATAAATATCACTTTCTAACTTCTAAATGTCACTTTTCATAATAAATATCACTTTCTAAGTTCTAAATGTCACTTTCCATAAATAAATATCATTTCTAAAGTCCTTTTCCTATAAATGCCGTACTTCTAAATGTACTTTTAATAAATAAATATCACTTCTAACTTCTAAAGTCAGTGTTCATTTAAACTTCACTTCTAATTCACAAGATAAACTTTTATAAATAAATATTTTTCTAAGTCTAAAATTTTGTGCACTTTTCATTAATAAATATCACTTTCTAAGTTCTAAATGTCACTTTCCATAAATAAATATCACTTTCTAAATGTCCCTATACTTCCTATAAATGGCCGGTACTTCTAAATGTTACTATATTAATAAAGAAATATCAATAATAATTTCCAGAAGAATCAGTGAAAACGTTCGGATTCTAGAACGTTCAGCTCTCTAAGAAATAATGGCTACACAGATACAACTAGTAATATATAGATATTTGTTCTGCAAGTCTAGAACATTTGTTGTGGGGAGTAGTCTTACAAGGTATACCAGTAAGATCAGGTGTGTTCTTGGCTGCTGTTACTTAATGAAAGTAAGGATTGAAATGTGATTACATTTTGCAGAGGCGGAGATGAAGAGAGGTAGCATTGGAAGACGAGAAAGGGTTTAGTAAAGCCAGGATCAAATCAATTATAAATAAAAGATGGAAATATTTTCAGGATACTTCATTCTCATTATCAATTTAAATAATAATTCCTTTCGTACCGTTCTACGTTACATAAGGCCTGCAAGTAATTTCTCCATACCGCTCTATCCTGGGCAACTCGCTCAATCTCCTCCATGGAACTGAGACCGATATTTCTTGCCTCTCTCATCAAAGTTCGTTTCAGGGTCTCCCTAGGTCGTCCTCTCTTTCTTGAACCCTTTGCATCCCATTTCAATGCCTGCTTTGATATTCGTTGATCATTTCTCCTCAAGGTGTGTCCAACATATCTCCATCTTCTCTTTCTTATAACAGTTGTCACTAGTGGTTGACCAGAAATTTCTCTGATTTCATCACTTCTGAATTCATTCCATTTTATATGGAAACAAAAATATGATAAATTTGTTGTGTTCCGTTGTTTCAGAATCAGTATATAGTCAACTAAATCACGAATTTGTAATTCAAATGTATCAATGTAAGCGTCTGTAACGTAAGTGGAGCCCGTCTGCCCAGCGTGTTCGTAGCGCGTTGGACTACGGGTGACTATCCTCTGTGTGTGCGGGTTCAATTCCGCGGGATGGCAGAAAAAGCCCCAGATTTACGGTGTTCGTGGCACCAAACCGAAGTGTTACGATGTCCATGGCAACGAGCCGAAGAGCTGAAAAAGCTCAAGTGCTTCTGGATCGGAAAAAAACCAAAACAAAAACTTAAGTGGTAGTGAGCTGGATCACAACCCAAGCGTACCTGGTTCAAATTCTGCAACCGGCAATTTGGAAACAGATATGTCCCGTGGATTTTACGAACAGTTAAAATAGAGCCCACTGTTCGGAAAGCAATGGCAAACTACTGAACGTATTAAGTGACGCCTATAAAATCAAAGACTCGTTTACTGTGGTTGGTGGTGTTGTCCTGTAAAGGATATACAACACTTTTATTTTCATCAAACTTAACATGCCAGCGAGAGTTGGAAAAGGAGTCAAGATATAGAAAGTAAGTTCAACGACATCTTTCATTTTATGCATCACCAATATAACATACCGAGAACATGGACAAGTCCAAATTTGTACTGTATAGTTTCCAAACTGTCTATTTCATCTGGGAGTCATCCTCACAAATTTGGAGGCTTCATCAAACTCTACAAAATAGGACAGACAGCGGACACAACGAAGAGAATAAGGATTGAAAATCAAACTATAGAGAAACGGGGGTGTAGTGATATGGGCATATTTGATTAGTCAATATCTGCAGAGAATAACTGTCAAAGAACAAGCTCATTGACAGGTCAGCAGGAAGATGGTCTTGGAGCAGGGTGTCTCAAAGGGGGAGTTACTTCACCAACACTATAGTCAACCAGAGAAATGGCGTAGTCAAGTAGTTAGAGAAATGGCGTAGTCTAGTAGTTAGGGAAATGGCGTAGTCTAGTAGTTAGAGAAATGGCGTAGTCTAGTAGTTAGAGAAATGGCGTAGTCTAGTAGTTAAAGAAATGGCGTAGTCTAGTAGTTAAAGAAATGGCGTAGTCAAGTAGTTAGAGAAATGGCGTAGTCAAGTAGTTAGAGAAATGCTAGTCTAGTAGTTAGAGAAATGGCGTAGTCTAGTAGTTAGAGAAATGGCGTAGTCTAGTAGTTAGAGAAATGCGTAGTCTAGAGTTAGAGAATGTAGTCTAGTAGTTAGAGAAATGGCGTAGTCAAGTAGTTAGAGAAATGGCGTAGTCTAGTAGTTAGAGAAATGGCGTAGTCAAGTAGTTAGAGAAATGGCGTAGTCTAGTAGTTAGAGAAATGGCGTAGTCTAGTAGTTAGAGAAATGGCGTAGTCAAGTAGTTAGAGAAATGGCGTAGTCTAGTAGTTAGAGAAATGGCGTAGTCTAGTAGTTAAAGAAATGGCGTAGTCTAGTAGTTAAAGAAATGGCGTAGTCAAGTAGTTAGAGAAATGGCGTAGTCTAGTAGTTAGAGAAATAGCGTAGTCTAGTAGTTAAAGAAATGGCGTAGTCTAGTAGTTAAAGAAATGGCGTAGTCAGTAGTAGAGAAATGGCGTAGTCTAGTAGTTAGAGAAATGGCGTAGTGTAGTAGTTAGAGAAATGGCGTAGTCAGGTAGTTAGAGAAATGGCGTAGTCAGGTAGTTAGATAAATGGCGTAGTGTAGTAGTTAAATAAATAGCGTAGTCAAATAATTAGATCACTGGCGTAGTCAAATAGTTAAATCACAGGCGTAATAAAGTAGTGGTGGCGTCTGAGGCTTAGGGGATAGTGACCTGGTCTATTATCCCCGACGTTCTGAATTCGAATCACGCTGCGGAAATTTGGTTCCAAATTGTTTCGGGAGATTGAACAAAGACGATGGCACCATCCGTCAGAAAGCAATGGCAAACATGAACGTTAAGCTTGGGATGATTAGCAAAGTCATGTAAAGGATATGCACTTAAGTTTAGTCAAGTAGTTAGAAAAATATCTAGTCAATAGTAGAGAACTGAAACAGTCAAGTAGAGAACTGAAACAGTCAAGTAGAGAACTGAAACAGTCAAGTAGAGAACTGAAACAATCAAGTATTTAGAGAACTGAAACAATCAAGTATTTAGAGAACTGAAACAGTCAAGTAGAGAACTGAAACAGTCAAGTAGTTAGAGCGCAGAGTTACAATGAAGAAAAATCGTGGTCCTGACCTACTGAAGCCCCAGAAAATCAAAGTAAAATGGTATATCTATCTCATTTGTCTCTAAGAATGAAACAAGTATGTCAAGAACGCAACTACCCACATAACCACACAATTTAACAAGCTAGTATTGTGCAGCCTTCAACACGTTAACCTCTTCACTAAATGATAATCTTTGCCAATTTATATTACTATAAATATAAAGACATATTTTTTATTAAATTTCCGAATTAATAATAACACGAATTCTTGCTGTTATTAATTGCGTTATAAAAGAACATCGCTTGTTTATTTCATCAAGAAAAATTCCATCTAAAACCAAACCAACGCTGCTAATTGCCAACTCTGGAAACTTCCAACGTATAAAACACACGTTAACACAACAAGCTACTCTCCAGAATTTTCACTTGGAAAAAGTCCGACCAGTGTTATTGACGTTTGTATAGAAACAGTTAATTAGGTATATATATATTTGGCTAACAAAATGAAGGTAGATTCCAGAAACGATACGCGTCTTGTAATCGTATATAAACGATACTAATTATATGAAAGAAGATTTGGTCCATGTTTGGCTGTTCTCGGAACTAGCTGTGTTCGGATGCCAGAGTTACTGTAAACACTTTCTCACAAACGCATTTCTGTTTCGAGTACAATACGGCGCGTTCACATGACTAGACTTGTAGCAGTTCATAAGACAACAACACGTAACAGTTTGCAAGTTTTCTTGTTCAGGACTCATCACTCTCTTTTCTCGAATCCTGTTTAGCATCATAGCGTCATAGCGTCATATCGTCATAGCGTCATAGCATCATATCGTCATAGCGTCAGCATCATATATCATATCGTCATATCGAGTATCGTCATATCGTCAGCGTCATAGCGTCATGCGTCATGGCGTCTCGTCTGGTCATAGGTCTGCGTCATGCGTATAGCGCACGCGTCATGCGTATAGGTCTGCACCCTAGCATCATAGCGTCATAGCGTCATAGTGTAGCGGCATAGCGTCTGCATCATGTCATAGCGTCATTGCGTCTGGTCATGTGGCACAGCATCTGCATCTAGCATCATAGCGTCAGCATCATGCGTCATAGCATCATAGTCATAGCGTCTAGCATCTACGTTCATGTCATAGCGTCAGCATAAGAGATTTCAAGAACGAGATTTTGTGTGCACTTCAGTGTCCTTTGATGCCTCTGTTATTTCTGATGGCCACCTTTTCGTGGTCGACCTTTTCTCTTTATATCCATTGTATCGGAGTAACATTGCTCTTTATATCCATTGTATCGGAGTAACATTGCACTTTATATCCATTGTATCGGAGTAACATTGCTCTTTATATCCATTGTATCGGAGTAACATTGCTCTTTGAGACGCACTTTCTGTTGGTTATGTGGCCGAACCATTTAATTTGTAGTTTCTTGATGAAATTAAGTACTGCTGTTGTACCCACTTTTTTCCTGATGTCTTCCTTTCTAACCCGGTCTCTTCTTGATACTCACAGCATTCCGCGTAGACATTGGGAAGTAAGAGAGGCCGGCTCTGATGTTGACCAAACCTCCAATCGTGTGCCATCGATCAAAGAAAAACATCGGCCTAACACCGTGTCCTCCAAA
The DNA here is from genome assembly GCA_020796225.1 of Arion vulgaris. Classification (NCBI taxonomy): domain Eukaryota; kingdom Metazoa; phylum Mollusca; class Gastropoda; order Stylommatophora; family Arionidae; genus Arion; species Arion vulgaris. The sequence goes on from CM036772.1 coordinate 29,203,908, forward strand.
ATCATAATAATAATTCGATCTTGTACCGTTATACATTACATATGGCCTGCAAGTAATATCTCCATACTGCTCTTTCCTGAGCAACTCGCTCAATCTCTTCCATGGAATTGAGTCCGATAGTTCTCGATTCTCTCAGCAAAGTTCGTTTCAGGGTTTCCCTAGGACTCACTCTTTTTCTTGAGCCCTTTGCCTCCTACTTCAACGCCTGCTTTGGTTATTTAACGATGCTTTGCCTGCATCAACTGTTGCCATTTCAACCTGCTTCCTCATAACCGCCCACAGCCTGCTTGCCTCATAACCTGCTTGCCACCATTTGGTGATTTAATGAATGGTTACCGATCAAATTAGTGTAAAAATAGTACCACTGTTACCTGATAAGTATTTCGTAAGAGGCGTCTAATGAGGTTGGGCGTGCTGCTAGCTACCCCATCCAGCAAAAAATACTAGATAGCTACAGAAACCACAACCAAGAACATTCATAGATCGCCACCCGATGAAGAAGAAAGACACCGCAAGGAGGAAGTCGATGAAGAAGAAAGACACCGCAAGAAGGAAGACGTCAATGAAGAAGAAAGACACCGCAAGGAGGAAGACGTCAATGAAGAAGAAAGACACCGCAAGGAGGAAGACGTCAATGAAGAAGAAAGACACTGCAAGGAGGAAGACGTCAATGAAGAAGAAAGACACCGCAAGGAGGAAGACGTCAATGAAGAAGAAAGACACCGCAAGGAGGAAGACGTCAATGAAGAAGAAAGACACCGCAAGGAGGAAGACGTCGATGAAGAAGAAAGACACTGCAAGGAGGAAGACGCGATGAAGAAGAAAGACACTGCAAGGAGGAAGACGCTCGATGAAGAAGAAAGACACTGCAAGGAGGAAGACGTCAATGAAGAAGAAAGACACCGCAAGGAGGAAGACGTCGATGAAGAAAGACACCACAAGGAGGAAGACGTCGATGAAGAAAGACACTGCAAGGAGGAAGACGTCGATGAAGAAAGACACCACAAGGAGGAAGACGTCGATGAAGAAAGACACTGCAAGGAGGAAGACGTCGATGAAGAAGAAAGACACCGCAAGGAGGAAGACGTCAATGAAGAAGAAAGACACCGCAAGGAGGAAGACGCCGATGAAGAAGAAAGACACTGCAAGGAGGAAGACGCCGATGAGGAAGAAAGACACTGCAAGGAGGAAGCCGTCAATGAAGAAAGACACTGCAAGGAGGAAGACGCCGATGAAGAAGAAAGACACTGCAAGGAGGAAGCCGTCAATGAAGAAGGAGGAAGCCGTCAATGAAGAAGAAAGACACCGCAAGGAGGAAGACGCCGATGAAGAAGAAAGACACTGCAAGGAGGAAGCCGTCAATGAAGAAGAAAGACACTGCAAGGAGGAAGACGCCGATGAAGAAGAAAGACACTGCAAGGAGGAAGCCGTCAATGAAGAAGAAAGACACCGCAAGGAGGAAGACGTCAATGAAGAAAGACACCACAAGGAGGAAGACGTCGATGAAGAAAGACACCACAAGGAGGAAGACGTCGATGAAGAAAGACACTGCAAGGAGGAAGACGTCGATGAAGAAAGACACCACAAGGAGGAAGACGTCGATGAAGAAAGACACTGCAAGGAGGAAGACGTCAATGAAGAAGAAAGACACCACAAGGAGGAAGACGTCGATGAAGAAAGACACTGCAAGGATGAAGACGTCAATGAAGAAGAAAGACACCACAAGGAGGAAGACGTCGATGAAGAAAGACACTGCAAGGAGGAAGACGTCAATGAAGAAGAAAGACACCACAAGGAGGAATACGTCAATGAAGAAAGACACTGCAAGGAGGAAGACGTCAATGAAGAAAGACACCACAAGGAGGAAGACGTCGATGAAGAAAGACACTGCAAGGAGGAAGACGTCAATGAAGAAAGACACTGCAAGGAGGAAGACGTCAATGAAGAAAGACACTGCAAGGAGGAAGACGTCAATGAAGAAAGACACCACAAGGAGGAAGACGTCGATGAAGAAAGACACTGCAAGGAGGAAGACGTCGATGAAGAAAGACACTGCAAGGAGGAAGACGTCAATGAAGAAAGACACCGCAAGGAGGAAGACGTCGATGAAGAAAGACACTGCAAGGAGGAAGACGTCGATGAAGAAAGACACTGCAAGGAGGAAGACGTCGATGAAGAAAGACACTGCAAGGAGGAAGACGTCAATGAAGAAAGACACTGCAAGGAGGAAGACGTAATGCCAGAAAAAGGGGAGAGCGGTGAGATCTGGAAATGGTATTGGATAGGCGGGCTTGCCCGTCTGCCCAGCGTGTTCGTAGCGCATTGGACTACGGGTGACTATCCCTCTGTGTGTGCGGGTTCAATTCCGCGGGATGGCAGAAAAAGCCACAGATTCCCCAGATTTACGCTGTTCGTGGCACCGAACCGAAGGGTTACGATGTCCATGGCACCGAGCCGAAGAGCTTAAAAGCTCAAGTGCTTCTGGAACGGAAAAAAAAAGATAGGCGGGCTTAGAAGGTCATGGTTGTGGACCTATGCTTCCCTAAGGAGCGAAGGGTGAAGAAGAAGAAGACGAATCCCAATATACCTTATCGTGTATTGTCTATTGTCTTTCCCCATGTAGATGATGGAATTGGTTGTCCACTATTACCGTTAAACGTAGGGGTGTCAGCTTTAATTTGCGTTCCGTGGTATATCTGTGTTTGTAGTATATAGGTATATAAACAGGCTATTTTTATATATATATAAGACATCTACGATATATTGATACATTCTCTACTTGATTGTTCAACTGTAACCGACTTTCCTGCTGAATCCCTTTCTCTCTCTCTCTCTCTCTCTCTCCCCTCTCTCTCTGTGCCTTATTCTAACCCGGATTGAGGCATAGACCTCAACCAACTCATGCCAAGTCTTCTTTCTATCTCTAGCTATCTCCTGCAGCTCCCTCCAGCTCTTCTTTACACTGTTGATCTCTGCCTCCAAATCTTGTCTCCATGTATTTCTCGACCTCCCACTCTTTCGCTTTCCCTGTGGGTTTCAGGAAAAAACCCTGCTTGTTATATTCCCCTCAGGTTTCGCAAAGTGTGTCCTATCCAGTGCCATCGTCTTTTTTTAACATCTTGTTCTACTGGAATCTGTCTTGTTCTCTCCATAAGTTCCTCATTTGTAACCCTATCATACCATCTTAGTCCCTCTAATCTGTCTTGTTCTCTCCATAAGTTCCTCATTTGTGACTATCATACCATCTTAGTTCTCTATCTGCCTTGTTCATCTATAAAGTTCCTCTAATCTGTCTTGTTCTCTCCATAAGTTCCTCATTTGTAACCCTATCATACCATCTTAGTTCCTCTAATCTGTCTTGTTCTCTCCATAAGTTCCTCATTTGTAACCCTATCATACCATCTTAGTTCCTCTAATCTGTCTTGTTCTCTCCATAAGTTCCTCATTTGTAACCCTATCATACCATCTTAGTTCCTCTAATCTGTCTTGTTCTCTCCATAAGTTCCTCATTTGTAACCCTATCATACCATCTTAGTTCCTCTAATCTGTCTTGTTCTCTCCATAAGTTCCTCATTTGTAACCCTATCATAGCATCTTAGTTCCTCTAATCTGTCTTGTTCTCTCCATAAGTTCCTCATTTGTAACCCTATCATACCATCTTAGTTCCTCTAATCTGTCTTGTTCTCTCCATAATTTCCTCGTTTGTGACTATCATACCATCTTAGTTCCTCTAATCTGTCTTGTTCTCTCCATAAGTTCCTCATTTGTAACCCTATCATAGCATCTTAGTTCCTCTAATCTGTCTTGTTCTCTCCATAAGTTCCTCATTTGTAACCCTATCATACCATCTTAGTTCCTCTAATCTGTCTTGTTCTCTCCATAATTTCCTCGTTTGTGACTATCATACCATCTAGTCCTTATGCCTTGTTCCTCCATAATTCTTTTCTGTCTTGTTCTCTCCATAAGTTCCTCATTTGTAACCCTATCATACCATCTTAGTTCCTCTAATCTGTCTTGTTCTCTCCATAATTTCCTCGTTTGTGACTATCTACCATCTTAGTCCTCTATTCTGCTTTTCTTCATAATTCCTCTATTCTGTCTTGTTCTCTCCATAAGTTCCTCATTTGTAACCCTATCATACCATCTTAGTTCCTCTAATCTGTCTTGTTCTCTCCATAAGTTCCTCATTTGTAACCCTATCATATCATCTTAGTTCCTCTATTCTGTGCAGACAGTTGATGAATGTTTGCGTTTATGCGTTAAATGTTTTAGTAGTTCATGTTTCTGACCCATACAGCAGAACTGTTTTAACATTAGAGTTAAATATCGAATTTTTGTTCTAGATTTGATTTCTTTAGACTTCCATATGTTTCCCAGTGCAATGAAGGTTCCTCTTGCCTTCTGTATTCTTATTTTAACATCTCTATCTGTTCCACCTTCTTTGTCTACGTTGCTGCCCAAATATGTGTATGATTCTACCTCTTGAAGTGGGATTTCACCGAGGGAGAGCGAGTTGTCATTTGCTTGGTTAATCCTCATTATCTTTTTCCTTTATGAATGTTTAGCCCTAGTTGCTGGGACGTCTGATCCAGTGTGTTTAGCATATCCTGCATCTGATTTCATGTATGAGACAGAATGGTTATATCATCAGCGAAGTCCAGATCTTCTAGCTGCTCTATCAGAGTCCATCGGATTCCATTTCTGGTGTTAGTAGCTGCTGTCTTCATAATCTAGTCTATTGTCAAGAAGAACAACAAAGGTGATAGAGGACACCCCTATTGCACTTCTGTTTCTATTCCAAAAGTTTCTTGAATCCCTTTAATTGGATATTATTTTGAACACTACTTCAGAACTCGAATTCCAAACCCTCTCTTAAGAACAAATATTTATGTCCAGGTCTTAGATTCTGAAACTACAACGAATAAATTATTAATTAAGGGCGTCGTCATCATTGCACTCCTACAGGTCCATAGATGATTAGATCACTCCTCGACATCAGCGTAAAGTGACTTGATTACTTTGTTATGTGTTGATTAATTAAACTTCAGAAAAAGCAAAATGCTAAAAAAATAAACGAAGTTTTACAAATCTCGGTTTAATTATTTAAATTGTTACGTAAAAGCAATAACGTTTGAAATAAAACAAGATAATGCGGTAGGACGATCCGTCCCTCATCAGGAGCTACACAAACAAGCTGGTGGCTCGTTACTGATTGATTTACACACAAGCTGTGCTGGGCGTGGTTGTTGATTTATACACAAGCTGGGTGGGCGTGTTGTTGATTTATACACAAGCTGTGTGGGCGTGTTGTTGATTTATACACAAGCTGGGTGGGCGTGTTGTTGATTTATACACAAGCTGGGTGGGCGTGTTGATTGATTTAACACAAGCTGGGTGGGCTGTTGCTGATTTTTACAGCTGGTGGGCGTGTTGCTGATTTATACACGAGCTGTGTGGGCGTGTTGTTGATTTATACACAAGCTGGGTGGGCGTGTTGTTGATTTATACACGAGCTGTGTGGGCGTGTTGTTGATTTATACACAAGCTGGGTGGGCGTGTTGTTGATTTATACACAAGCTGGGTGGGCTCGTTGCTGATTGATTTACACACAAGCAGGGTGGGCGTAGTGTTGATTTACACACAAGCTGTGTGGGCTGTTTTGAATTAACACGAGCTGTGTGGGCTTGTGTGATTCACCAAGTGGATGGGCATTTGCTGATTACACACAGCTGGGTGGGCGTGTTGTTGAGTTATACACGCTGGGTGGGCTCGTTGCTGATTGATTTACACACAAGCAGGGTGGGCGTGGTGTTGATTTACACACAATCTGGATGGGCTTGTAGCAATCAGCGACTCATAGCTGAATGCTAGCGTTAGAGTCAGCGTAAGAGCAAAGCTGACCAAGACTACATTACTCCTCTCCGTGGCGGCCCCGGAAACAGACTACAAAGAAGTCTGGCTAAGTTTGTGGAGATCGAAGAGAAAGAAGCTAACCTGGTACCCCAAAAATGCTATGCTGAAGTCGGATGTGTCGGACCGAAAGGTGCAGATAACACATTTCAAGGTGAAAACTACGGCACACCGCAATCCGTTTTCCTGACTACACCTTGCTATAACCAGCAGGAGCGTGAGAAGGAACAAGGAAGAAGAAGGAAGAAGAAGAAGAAATAAAACAAAAAAACCAAATACATTTGAAAAATAAATAAAATGATTTGTGGATGAAAACAAACAACCATAAATATTATTTAGAGCAACAGAGGATTGACTGATTGATAGGATCATCGTCATTGCATTTTGGTGAATAGCCATGTGTGCTCTGATGTCTTTCTTACACAGGAAAATTTTAGCGGCAGTAGCACCCGCAATAATCCCCGAAGTCTCTTTCTTCTTCTTTGCGTTCGTTCTTTACAACCAATTTTAATCACTCTTTGTGATATGTTATCTTTCGAATGTATACGTTGCACATTGGTTTGGTAGGCCCCTAAACGCATAGACTTCTACACGTTTAGAACATGTGCATTCGATTTCAGCCAAACCTCCTTAGACGCCTCTTACGACATGCTTGGCAGGTAACAGTGGTTCTATTCTTTACATCCTAAATTTGGGCCCCGGTAACCACTCGGGCGGGATCCCCGAAGTAATGTTGAAGGTGGTGACAGTTTTTGTAGTAAATTGTAATTTAATCATTTTAAAACTGTGAATCTTGACCGGGCAGCCGCTTTGCAGCCTACAATCTTGACCGGGCAGCCGCTTTGCAGTCTACAATCTTGACCGGGCAGCCGCTTTACAGTTTACTCTTATCGAAGTTCAACTGTCAAGAATCCTTTTACGGGCTTAACTTAACACGTGACATATATTTTCTCGTCTGTCTCAAATAGGACTAGGAACTCAATCTCACATACACTGAGATCAGGGATCCCGATCTCTACACGCGGGGAGTGAACCGAGTACCTTCGGAGAGGGAGGCCAGCACCGTACCTCTATGCAACAGAGAACCCTAGAGGAATCACTTGTCGAAGAGAACAAAACAGCAATCAATAAAATCGAAGACGTTTAAAGAGCTGAAATTGAAGAAGAATTAGACACACTATCGCCCGAGTGGTTACCAGGGTCCAAATTTGGGATGTAAAGAATAGAACCACTGTTACCTCCACGCATGTCGTAAGAGGCGACTAAGGAGGTTTGGCTGAAATCGGATGCACGTGTTCTAAACGTGTAGAAGTCTATGCGTTTAGGGCTTACCAAACCAATGTGCAACGTATACACGCTCTTGGCAAAGATCAAACATATCACAAAGATTGATTAAAATTGGTCGTAAAGAAAGAACGCAAAGAAGAAGAAGAAGAAGACACACTATGAAGAAAACGTTAACGTAACTAAATATACACTGAAATGGATACCGCAAGAGAAAAGAGAGAACATCAAACGTGAACTGATGAATAGAGGGAAGACAAATCGTAACATTTATAGTTTCATAAAAACTGATACGCTTTAGAAGTTACCAACATGAAACGGAACAAATATACATTAAAACAAAATTAAGAAAAAGTTGAGCGAATTCGTTTGTGTGATTGTCATGACATATAATACAGTGTATATGTTTCATTTACTCATTAACACTTTTGATGCATGCATATTTCATGTGGCTCTGATATAACCAGGGCGGCTCGTGGTCATTTTTCTTGGTGGGGCCAGACACAAATTTTCGGAAAAATCATGTTTTTTTAGTATTTACTATTATTTGTCTATTCCGGAAGTAATCTCACCTTTCAGTTTTGATCGGGCCGGGTCCCACTGGCCCTTAATGACGAGCCGCCCCTGGATATAACCAAAAAAGACACACCTTCGTTTGAAAGAGCGTGCATCGGCGACATACATAATTTAACATCAGTTATCAGTTATGAGGACTATCATCATAGCACTCCGGACACGTCCATAATTGCTCCGATCTCCGCCTTAGCAAATCCAGCAGCGTCTAGCGGTCCAACACGCCAGTTCAATGTTGATTAATCAACCTCTTTGCATATTTAGTATGCCATTCTTTTCGGGATGCACCAATATTGACACCCATCTCGTTCAATCTGGTCAGCGAGTAGGATTCATAACCCTGAAACTCCTCTGTTCGGAAAGACTCAATGCGTGAAGAATGTCATTTCGATCCATGGCAGCTCCCTCTGATAGTGTAACCAAGCCAGTAAAATCTATCAGCTCGTTCATTACCCCTAACTCCTGCGTGCACAGGGACAAAAATGAAGGTGCTTTCTCTGATCCCTGTCTGTACCAGTACCTCCACTCAATTTCGTCTCACCATTCCTGATTCCCACTTTACAAATCATGCTCATGGAGTCACTGAGTATGAAAACACGAGAGTAGTTATGCGATGCCAACCATTTCACCGCCCCTGTAACTGCCCGTACCTCCATTGTCAAACTACTTGTGGCTGTCGCGTAGGCCCCACTGGTCTCCCTTATTATTTTTCCCCCTGAACGTGCTGAAAAAGCCATTGTACAGCGTTGCTGGCGAATGACTTAAAAAACCTGCTGCCTTGCAGGTCGCCTGGAGACAGCCAAAAGCTGACGGAGAGCGAACCCAGCAAACGCTTGCTGAAACCGGACACGTTGCCAAAGGATAAGCACTAGAGATTCAAATGCCGTTGAATGATGTGACGTAAAAACCGTTCTTGGCAAAGGCTGTTTATATATCACAACAAGAATGAACAAAATGGCCGAAAAGACCGATCGAGGAAGAAAGAAGAAGAATGACTAAAATCTACCATCTAACAAAAAACAAAACAAATCAAGATAACCTCAACAGTACTACGTAATACAATACTAAAGTACGTCATGTATAAGTATGGTCCAGGTCTACACAAGAGCAGCGTCTGTCCGAATGTATTAGTGCACGGCTCAAAATGCGGAAGACCTATATTCAATCCTCGGAGAAGCCAACGATTTTTTTGTCAGGGGCATAAAAGAAAAATCCTAACCTGAATAGTTTCGCGGCGACTGTACTAGCCATGCGGCAATTAAATTCTCTAGGCTCATGTCCCCTCCTGTCCTTCATCGCCTTAAAAAGTGGTATTGCAGACAGTAACAATAGTACATCATGGACCAGTAGGGCCGCTTGAGTGGTTACCGGGACCCAAATTTGGGGTGTAAAGAATGGAACCACTGTTACCTGCCACGCATGTCGTAAGAGGCGGCTAAGGAGGTTTGGCTGAAATCGGATGCACGTGTCCTAAGCTTGTAGAAGTCTATGAGTTTGAGGGTCTACCAAACACATGTGCAACGTATACACGTTCTTGGCAAAGATCAAACATATCACAAAGAGTGATTAAAATTGGTCGTAAAGAACGAACGCGAAGAAAAAGAAGAAGAAGAAGACCAGTAGGGTCACTACCAGGAAGGAAAGCAATGGCAGAATCTTTTGAAAAGGGACTTAGGGATGAGCTGCAAGACAAGAGAAAACACAGAAACTGTCACAGTAAAACACTTGCCAATTAATCGTCTGTAAAGACAAAAAGGGTCATATTATTCGAATATGGAATACAGTACTAAAGTACGAGTACAACTTGTATGTTGTGAAGGTGCGTGATTACCTACGCCAGTCGACGAGACACATGATGATGCTGATGACACAACGCCAGGTATTTACTGTTTGATTTGCTGCACGTTTTGACAGCATGAGAATCAAGTAAGAGACTGGCATTGGAATCTAGACTGGTCTGTGTTTAATTTTTTGTTGGTTACCTGTAAGTGCCACAACAAGGAAGAGTTGTAACGTTGTTTCCAGGTGTGTCTTCCAGGTGTGTCTTCCGGTGTTCAAAGTTATGTGTGATTTCATTATCTCAACATCGGAGGTCTCTGCGGATAAGTGGTTAAGCCATTGCCTTGCGAGTCTAAAGTCGTGGGTTCGGATCTTCTTCTTCGAATGTTTCATATCAACCACTTGTTAAACAACGCTTTGTGATCGGTATGCGATCCGAGCCTGAAAGCGATTGTACGTTGTGCCAATTACGCGCCTACAAGTTTGCCAGTTATGCGACTACAAGTAGGCCAGCACATCCGATTTCTGCGACGCTTTTTATTTACTAGGTAGCTTTCCTAGGCCCCTACCTCAGTCGCCTCTTACGACATGCTTTGTAGGTCGCAGAGTTACTATTCTTTGCACCCCTTGCTAGCCCGGCAACATACGGGCGAGATGTTGAATCTGGACCACTACACTCTATTCACCAGTGCATTTTTTCCAGAGACTTCTCGAATTATTGCAGGAGCTACGGAGTTCGTGCATTGTGTAATACTCTGGCAGGTAACATGCCATTTCTGCGGAGAGCGACCTAGCCATATTTCTTACTAAGTAAGACAATTCCAGAACAACTAAACAATAGTCTTAAGTTTCTGTACAACCTGTCAAGTTGTTATCTATCGGTCTCACTGTCTGTCTGTTGTTTATGTCGTGAAGTGTTGGGAGGTGGAATGTTTTGATTCATCCGAAAGAGCAAATCTGGCATGACGCCATTTTGTAATTCGTTCTGGCGTCTGCCACATAGTCGTTTTATTTATTCCGTGGAAGCTATACGTTTTATACTTCAGTTTTTTTATTTACTGTATTGATTGATTGATTGATTAATTGATAGGACCATCATCATTGTACTTCGGTGAGTAAACATATGTGCCCCGCGATATCTTTCTTACACAGGAAGATCTCAGTTGCATTGCACAAACTCAGTAGCACCGGCGAGGGTCCCCGATGTAATTTTGAAGATGGCGAAGGTATTTTGTAGGAATTTTATTTTTAATCTTTTTCTAATGAACTTTGCCCGAGCTGCAGTTTTTCACAACCACAACCGTCGCGTGACCGGCATTCCAGTATTGTTGTGTAAAGACGAATTAATTTTAAAAACAATTCAACATGCTAAATCAAAGTTATATTATATTACGCGTTAAGTTTAACACTAAGAAATATCAATATTATTAATATTTTTAATCAATAAATAATCATAAACTCATAGAATTGTGTAAAATTGCAGGAAACCTTACAGTGTTCTAGCACTTATAAAAACCAGCACCCATTAAACAGGGATTTTTATATTACCGTCTGAGCTAGTCGGTCTTCTGTTGCAGGGGGTCACGATAAAAAACAGACAGCACTGTGCTAAAAAGTGTAGAATGTTCTAATGCCGGTAGAGTTTGTTCTCCAGTCAAGCAATACCATTATTGAGAACATGTATATTTGTGTAACGTTTAAACAGATAAGAAATGTACTCATATCTAAAACAAACCAAATATTCACAAGAACTCACTTCTAAAAAATTAATTGCATATCCTTTACAGGACTTTGCGAATCTCCTTACTTTTTCATTTTTGGCATTATTACGTTCTTTACGACCAATTTTAATCACTCTTTGTGATATGTTTGATCTTTGCCAAGAACGTGTATACGTTGCACATTGGTTTTGTAGGCCCTAAACGCATAGACTTCTACACGTTTAGGACATGTGCATCCGATTTCAGCCAAACCTCCTTAGTCGCCTCTTACGACATGCTTGGCAGGTAACAGTGGTTCTATTCTTTACACCCCAAATTTGGGCCCCGGTAACCACTCGGGCGTACTTTGCGAATCAACTCCCAGCTTTTAACGCTGTTTGTGATTGTTCTAGGCATTATTACGTTCAGTAGTTTGCCATTGCTTTCTGAACGGGTGGTGCCATGTCCTTTTGTAAAAATTCACGAGAAACAATTTGCAACCAAACTATCCGCAGCGTGATTCAAACTCAGAACGTCGGGATTAATAGACCAAGTCACTATTCCCTAAGCCATAGACACCACCGCTCACTTCCATAACAAACCAAATACTCATAAGTGCTCACTTTTACAACAAACGAATACTCACAAGTACTCACTTCTAAGACAAATACAAGCCACTCAAAGACGAAACCACAAGTACTCACTTCTAAAACAGACGAAAACGCACAAGTACTCACTTCTAAAACAGACGAATACGCACAAGTACTCACTTCTAAAACAGACGAATACGTACAAGTACTCACTTCTAAAACAGACGAATACTCACAAGTACTCACTTCTAAAACAGACCAAATACGCACAAGTACTCACTTCTAAAACAGACGAATACGCACAAGTACTCACTTCTAAAACAGACGAATACGTACAAGTACTCACTTCTAAAACAGACGAATACTCACAAGTACTCACTTCTAAAACAGACGAATACTCACAAGTACTCACTTCTAAAACAGACCAAATACTCACAAGTACTCACTTCTAAAACAGACAAACAATACTCACTTAAAACAGACATCAGCTTCTGTTATCATAAGCATCGAAGCCATTGACGCACGCACATGTTTCATTGAGGCAATCACTGTTGTTGATCACGCTGTCACAGTCTGACTTTAAGTTACATGTGTCTTCAAGTATACCTGACAATGAAGTAAAACACAAACAAGTAAAGGAAACCTTGTTATCACTCTTTCTCTTTCTCTCTTTCTCTTTTAACAATAATTGGGGCATATTTCCTCAACCAACTCAAGTCGTCCTATTTTTTTTTATGTGACTTGTTCATAGTTGGTTGGATTTTGTGTCTAAATTTTCTACTGGATAGGGTAGCCAGCCCTACGTCAAACTCCACCTTAGTCTCCTTTTACGACATGCCTTGTAGATCGCAGTGCTGCTATTCTTTGCCCCCTTTATGCGCCCGGCAACTCACGGGCCAACCCTTGTTATAGCATGTGGTATATAGGGTAACACGGTGTTATAGTATAATAATAATAATTCCTCTTGTATGTTGCATGCAAATAATTTCTCCATAGCGGTATAATAATACTAATTCTTCTCGTATCGTTATACGTTACATAGGGCCTGCAAGTATGTTCTTCACACCTCTCTCTCCTGGGCAACTAGCTCAATCTCTTTCATGGAATTGAGAGCGATATTTCTTGACCTCTCTCAGCAAAATTCGTTTCACGGTCTCCCTAGGACGACACCATACTTTTCATTGACCGTCGGCACATGATGTGGTCAACATCACGCCGGCAGTCTTTACTTCCCAGTGCTTTCCCTGATACCCAATTGAGGCTGGGTCGACTTGAGAGCCTTTACGGTCGGAAAAATTCCACGCCGACTGTGGAATTGAACCCGAACCACTAGTATAAGAAGTAAGCTCACTAAAAGCTACGCTACTTCGTACCTGACAATTCGTCAAACACAAGACTATTATAAGAAGCTTTTATTTTGTACGCCACAAATAAACCATATATAAAATAAACCCAGCTTTCTTATATGACTTAAAAGATATACCTCATAACGAAAGTTACCTGTATCTACGGACAAGTTTTAATAATCTACATCGGCGTTTCCCAAACTGGGGTCCGAGGACACCCGTGGGTCCACGAGGTACTCACAAGGGGTACTCAAGCGCTCGAAGAAATATTATGATCTTTGACATTTCAAACAGAAAAATTAATTTTAAAAAACATGTATAAAAGCAGTGGTAAACTAGTTCCGATGTGAAATCAAAGGACTCGGACAAGACCGGAGTCTAAATGTCTGACAAAACAAAATGAAATATCATTTCAAGTTTCCCGCAGTCTGAGAAGTTAGAGCCAGCTTGACTGTTGGTGTGGTGTAATAATAACTCCATCGCTAGAAGATGGTCATAATAGAAACTTTTGAGGGTTCATAGCAGCAAAATGGTTTTAAAAAGGGATACGCTGTAAAACAAAGTTTGGGAACCGCTGCAATAAAAAAAACAAAAAACAAAAAAACTAATCAGCAATATTGTTTAACTCTTTCGCCCTACTGAGCTGATACACTGGCCTGCAATATTTTTCAAGATGACACACAATAAGTAGACTTTCTAATTTAGTATACACTTGAAATAAGTGAGTTTGGAGGTAATACAAATGTACGCACTGAAAGGGTTCTTCTTCTTCTTCTTCTACGATCAACTTCTGCTATGTGACTACTTTGGTATGTGTCATAAACAGGGTGGTGCGCTTGAGGTCTTCACCGGCTCCCCCATAGTTTGTTTTGTAGGGTTGTTTCTGTTGGCTAGATTTCCATTCTCACACTGCTCAGACTGGGGCAGTCTTGTAGGATGCACTCTGTGACTGCTTTTGTGCTTCACAGGTGCAGGCAGCCTAGTCACTGAGACCCATTTTATGGAGTTGTGCTCTGAGACCGCAGTGTCCCGTTCTAAATCTGAAGACTGTGGTCTGAGCTTTTCTGTTTAGTGTATTTATACTGTCATGCTTGGTTGTATCCACCTTTTGTTTTCCTCCACATCATTTCTCTGGATTGTTTCGGGGGAGTCTTTGCTTCTGTAAAGCTTTGTGTTGGCTGGTACTGAAAGAGATAATCTAACTTATAAAACTAAAAGTCTATGGTTGAAATAACCGTGTCTCAATTAACAAAATAATACCCACTTACGTTTTATACAGATGCCCATGTTGTTAGCTGGGTAGTATCCAGAGTTACACACACAAGTACCATTGTCGCAGATGCTGTTGTTGACGGCTGCAGCACAGTCTGAATGTACCTCACAAGTCCAATCTAACATCCTTCTCACGCAGAAGCTGTCATCTATTGCAATAAAACCGGAAACGCACATACACGTGCTGTTAACACATTCGCTGCTAGCGACAGCATTACTGCAGTCTTCATCCATTTTACATTTATCAAGAATTTTTCGTTTTGAGCACATTTTTTCGTTTTCATCATAAAACCCGGATGCACAGGCACATTTATAATTTTCGCATACGCTGTCGTTAACTACAGAACTACAATCTAGATCCATGTCGCAGTAATCCAAATGAAGTCTCCTTCTTATACATTGCGTGTGGTCAAAATTACGGTAGTACCCCGGAAGACAAACACACATGCCATGATGGCAGTAGCTGTTGTTGACGGCGTCGCTGCAGTCGGTGTCCACAGAGCATGTTTTATCTCCAACATGTCGCCTCTGGCAAATCGTGCTGATGTTGTTCACCTGGTGTCCAGAGTTGCACTTGCATACACGCTGTTGATAGAGAGATAGATCATTGTTAAGTTAAGTTAATTGCATATTCTTTACAGAACTTTGCGAATCAACCCCAGCTTTTTAACGCTGTCTGTGCTTTTTCTACGCATTATTACGTTCAGTAGTTTGTCATTCACCTGCAAAATACTAAAATTAAAAATATTGAGAGCATGCATTTTCCCAGTGGCTACTTATGGTTGTGACTCATGGACTATTACACAGAAATTAAGAACGAAAATCCAGTCCTTCGAAACTAAATGCAACAGAAAGATCCTACGAATACCATGGACAGAAAAAAAAAGAACACTGATGTCCTGAAAGAACTAAATGTGAAAGAGAATTGGCTGATAAACAATATACTATACAGGAAAATTACATACTTTAGTCACATCAAGCGTCACGATGGCCTGGAAAGAACAATACTAGAGGGCAGGTCGCAGGACGCAGAGGCAGACCAAGAAGAAGATGGCTACAAGATATTAAAGAAACCATGAACATGATCACCAACGAAGTGGGTGAACTGGCAAGAGACAGAGTGAATTTCAGATGCTGCAAAGAGAGCAACGTCCTATAAAGGATACACACCTTGATGATGATGAGTTTGTCATTGCTTTCTGAACGGGTGGCGCCATCGTCCTTTTGTAAAAATCCACGCTAAACAATTTGCAACCAAACTGTCCGTAGCGTGATTCGAACTCAGAACGTCGGGGTTAATAGATCGAGTCACTATCCCTAAGACAATGTCGCCACCAGATCTTTATTACTGCATGACAAAGAAATAATTGTAATACAACTTGCAGATTTTTACCTTCCTTAATTCTCTCAATCACCACAATCATCAAATAGGGAGTCTCTGTAGCCTAAAGGTTATGTGCTCGTCTCTCGTGCCAAAGTTAACCGGTTCGATCCCTCGTGGACGAGCCGCTACTACTTCTTCACCCTTCTTCCCTAGGGAGGCATATGTACGCAACCAAGGTATACCAAGCACTCTTTATTTAATGCCATCTTTCCCGATCTCTTCACTCTCTCCACATTTTCTTGCAATCTGTTTCCAACTCACAGTTTCAGGTCATCACTTACCTTTCCTTCTTCTTCGCGTTCGTTCTTTACGACCAATTTTAATCACTCTTTGTGATATGTTTGATCTTTGCCACGAACGTGTATACGTTGCACATTGGTTTGGTAGGCCCCTAAACACAGACTTCTACACGTTAAGGACATGCGCATCCGATTTCAGCCACACCTCCTTAGTTGCCTCTTACGACATGGCAGGTAACAGTGGTTCTATTCTTTATACCCCAAATTTGGGCTCCGGTAACCACTCGGGCGTCTTACCTCTATTACAGTAGGGTATCCATCGGAGGGCCTGACTCGTGATGCTATCTCTTCAGTTGTGTGTCTTCATCGCCACCTTCTGCCCCTTAATTTTTGTCACACCTGCCATTATCCCGCTCTAACCGTCACTGCTGGCATACAGTTGAAATTTCGTCGATCCGACCAGAGACGTTCACGATCGAGAAATCATAATATCTCAACTATAAATAACACAGAGGTTAGAGGTTACGGTAATGTACCTGGTTGCTGCTGTTAAGTTTGCAGTGACTAAATGGAACAGCATCTTCGCAGTCTGAGTCTTTCACACAGTAATCATTGATTTTACCTGAAATAAAAAATAACATTTTAAATGTAGTATTCAAGAATAACCTTATTAGATGTTAGCAAGTTTAACATAGTAGAAAAATAGGCTTAATCGCCGTTGCGAACAAACGGTCTTTGTCAAATAAGGTATTTTGTCACAAAACCCTCCAAAAATTAAGGCGATACGGAACAAAGAATGCTGAAAATTAAAATCTTGGCATTTCCTTTCCAGGACGTCGCCACCAAGCCCAGTAAACGAGTTGCTGATTTTCTAGGCACCACTTATACGTTCAGTAGTTTTACATTGCTTTCTGAACAGTGAGATCTATTTTTCCAGTTCGTAAAAATCCACGAGAACAAATGTGCTTCCAAATTTGCCCGATGCAGTGTTTGAACCAGATACACTTGAGCTGAGATCCGAGCTAACTACCGCTAAGCCACATTGCTCACAGACGTACACATAATACTAAAATGTTCATAGTCCACAGACGTACACATTAATACTAAAAAGTTAATTGCATATCATTTACAGGACTATGCGAATCAATCCCAGCTTTTTACGCTGTTTGTGATTTTTCTAGGCACTATTACATTCAGTAGTTTGCCATTGCTTTCTGAACGGTGGTGCCATCGTCCTTTTGTAAAAATCCACGAGGAACAATTTGCAACCAAACTGTCCGCAGCGTGATTCAAACTAAGAACGTCTAGTTTAATAGACCAAGTCACTATCCCCTAAGTCAAAGACGGCACCACATAATACTAAGACATCTAAAATACCTAGATAGGTTTCAGGAGAACGACAAAACGACAAATAGTTACTATAAAAATTGATGAGAACAGATGCCGCTAATAAGTATGACAATAGCAAAACTGTATGTCTACGGCGAATTATTATAACTATTTCAACAACCACAAGAATAGCTACAACCACGGTAGCAGCAGCAACAACAACCTCAGCAACAGTGATAACCACAACAACGGCAACAGCCACAACAACAGCAACAGCCCAAATCATAACAACAGCCACAATCATAACAACAGCCACAATCAGAGCAACAGCCACAATCAGAGCAACAGCCACAATCAGAGCAACAGCCACAATCAGAGCAACAGCCACAATCAGAGCAACAGCCACAATCAGAGCAACAGCCAAAATTATAACAGCCACAATCACAACATAAGCAACAACTACAACGACAATACAACAACAGTGACAATCACACCAACAGCTACATCCACATCAACAGCCACTACCACATCAACAGCGACAACCCCAACTGAAACAGCAACGACAGCCACAACAACAGTGACAACCCCAATACACCACACCAAAGGGCTGCGACATCCACAACAGCAACCACAACCGAAACAGCAGCGACAACCCCAACAACAGTGACAACAATAACGCCAGCCACAACAACAGCGAAGACAACAACGACAACAACAGCCACAACAACAGCGAAGACAACAACGACAACAACAGCCACAACCACATCAACAGCCACAATCCCAGCCACAGCAACCGCAACATCCACAACATCAACCACAACCGAAACAACAGCGATTCCCACAATGCGGGAGACATCCACAATACTATGTATAAAGCAGAAGGCAGCAAGAAACATAACAGCAGTGACAACCACAGGAACAAACAACAACATCAACAAACACAACAACATCAACAAACACAACAACATTCACAAACACAACAACATCTACAAACACAACATCTACAAACACAACAACATCTACAAACACAACAACATCTACAAACACAACAACATCTACAAACACAACAACATCTACAAACACAACAACATCCACAAACACAACAACATCCACAAACACAACAACATCCACAAACACAACAACATCCACACACACAACATCCACACACACAACAACATCCACAAACACAACAACATCTACAAACACAGCAACATCTACAAACACAACATCCACAAACACAACAACATCAACAAACACAACAACATCCACAAACACAACAACATCAACAAACACAACAACATCTACAAACACAACAACATCTACAAACACAGCAACATCCACAAACACAACAACATCCACAAACACAACAACATCCACAAACACAACAACATCTACAAACACAACAACATCTACAAACACAACAACATCCACAAACACAACAACATCCACAAACACACAAATCTACAAACACAACAACATCTACAAACCAACAACTCTACAAACACAGCAACATCACAAACCAACAACGTCACAAACACAGCAACGTCACAAGCACAGACAACGTCACACCAAGCAACGTCACAAACACAACAATCTACAAACCAGCAACGTCCAGAGAACACAACGTCACAAACAAACAACATCCACAAACACACAACATCTACAAACGCAAAACTCGACAAACACAATAACATCCAACAAACACAAGATCTACAACACTAAAACATCTACAAAACACAACAACTCCACAAACACAGCAACATCTACAAACCAACAACATCACAAACACAACAACATCTACAAACACACAACATCCACAACACACACAACATCACAAACACAACAACATTCACAAACACAACAACATCTACAAACACAACAACATCTACAAACACAACCATCTACAAACACAACAACATCACAACACAACAACAGTCACAAACAACAACAAGACTCTACAAACACAACAACATCTACAAACACAGACAACATCCACAAACACACAACATCACAAACACAACAACACTACAAACACAACATCCACAAACACACAACAATCTACAAACACAACAACATCCAAAACAACAGCATCCACTGAACACACAACATCTACAAACACAAGCATCCACAAACCTAACAACAGTCCACAGAACACAACAACATCTACAAACACAACAACATCCACAAACACAACAACATCCACAAACACAACAACATCAACAAACACAACAACATTCACAAACACAACAACATCCACAAACACAACAACATCCACAAACACAACAACATCTACAAACACAACAACATCTACAAACACAACAACATCCACAAACACAACATCCACAAACACAACAACATCTACAAACACAACAACATCTACAAACACAGCAACATCCACAAACACAACAACATCACAAACACAACAACATCTACAAACCACAACATCACAAACACAACAACATCAACAAACACAACAACATTCACAAACACAACAACATCCACAAACACAACAACATCTACAAACACAACATCCACAAACACAACAACATCCACAAACACAACAACATCCACAAACACAACAACATCTACAAACACAACAACATCCACAAACACAACAACATCCACAAACACAACAACATTCACAAACACAACAACATCTACAAACACAACAACATCTACAAACACAACAACATCTACAAACACAACAACATCCACCAACACAACAACATCCACAAACACAACATCCACAAACACAACAACATCCACAAACACAACAACATCCACAAACACAACAACATCTACAAACACAACAACATCTACAAACACAACAACATCTACAAACACAACAACATCCACAAACACAACAACATCCACAAACACAACATCTACAAACACAACAACATCTACAAACACAACAACATCTACAAACACAACAACATCTACAAACACAACAAAGATAAACCAGTGACATCGTAAACCTCCTTTATGTTAATTTCCTTAAAAAAGCTTACAACTCACGTCTATTGCAAACGTCCAGTAGTTCTTCCTGGAAACCCGATGCACAGAAACACACTTTTCTAATAGGTAAACACACTGCATTAGCGATATGACCGTTACAGTCCTCATCATCCTGGCATGGCTCCCTTAGTTTCCTGCCTTCACAGCTGGTACCATCTGGAAGCAAAGTGTCAAGATCAAAATGTATTAACCCTTTTGTTCTTCTGAGCAGATACACCGGCTCACACATTTTTTTTAAGATGGCGCAAAGCCAGTATAAAAGACATAAGATATGGAAAGAAAAAGTTGAATGCATTTGAAAATAGATGACTGCGAAAAGTAATGAATATAAAATAGAATGAATTCAGGAGAAGTGATGAAATTCAGAGACATGTCTGGTCAACCACTAGTGACAACTGTTATAAGAGAGAGAAGATGGAGATATGTTGGGCACACCTTGAGGAGAAATGATCAACGAATATCAAAGCAGGCATTGAAGTGGGACGCAAAGAATTCAAGAAAGAGAGGACGACCAAAGGAGACCCTGAAACGAACTTTGCTGAGAGAGACAAGAAATATTGGTCTAAAACACTTCAATCCCCAAACACTACATTCCCAAACACTTCATTCCCCAAACACTTCATTCCCCAAACACTTCATTCCCCAAACACTTCATTCCCCAAACACTTCATTCCCCAAACACTTCAATCCCCAAACACTTCAAATTTCCCCAAACACTTCAATCCCCAAAACACTAACATTCCCCAAACACTTCATCCCCAAAACACCTCACATTCCCCAAACACTTCAATCCTCAAACACTTCAATCCCCAAACACTTCAACCTCAAACACTTCAATCCCCAAACACTTCAACCCTCAAACACTTCAACCCTCAAACACTTCAACCCTCAAACACTTCAACCCTCAAACACTTCAACCCTCAAACACTTCAACCCTCAAACACTTCAACCCCCAAAAACACTTCAACCCCTCAAACACTTCAACCCCCAAACACTTTAACCCCCCAAAAAACTTCAACCCCAACCACTTCAAACCCTCAACCACTTCAACCCCAAACACTTCAAACCCCCAAACACTTCAACCCTCAAAACACTTCAACTCCCAAAACACTTCAAACCCTCAAACACTTCAACCCCACAAACACTTCAAACCCCCAAAAACTTCAACTCCCAAACACTTCAACCCCCCAAAACACTTCAACCCCCAAAACACTTCAAACCCCACCCTCACCCCCACAAAACACTTCAAACCCCAAAACACTTCAAACCCCACAAACACTTCAACCCCACAAAACACTTCAACCCACAAAAACTTATCTCCCCAAAAACACTTCAACCCCCAAAACACTTCAACCCCAAAACACTTCAACCCCCAAAACACTTCAACCCCCAAAACACTTCAAACCCCCAAAACACTTAAACCTTAAATCCTTCAATCTCAAACACTTAACTAACACTTTAAACTCACAACAATTCCTCAACCTTTCACTCAAACATCATTTCTCCTATCTAAGACCCAGAATCTTCTAACCTGCTAACCCAAAAGAGCTACCTAAGGACATGAATCTTCTAACACTGCAACCAAAAGCTAACCTAAAACTTAACGAAAACATTCACCAAAACGCTACCAAAAGACTACCAAAAGCTACCAAAGAGCTACTAACCGAAAAATCACCAAAACACTAACGTCGGAGAAATCACCATAAACAGAACCATAACGACTTCACATGGACACTTATTCTCATCAGTTCAGACCTAGCTCACATTCAACCATAATACACTCAACCATAATCACTACAACATATTAACTATAAACATCTTATCTACCAACATTGCATACTCAACATCTATAATCAACATTTCAACTTTAAAACCAATCCAAACATTAATTCATAAACAAACACTCAAAACACTAACCTCATAATCATTTAATTGTAAAAACTTCAACCAAAACACTTCAACCAAACACTTCAACCCTAAACACTTCAATTCCTAAACACTTCAACCCCTAAACACTTCAACCCCAAAACACTTCAACCCCAAAACACTTCAACCCCCAAAACACTTCAACCCCAAAACACTTCAACCCCAAAACACTTCAACCCCAAAACACTTCAACCCCAAAACACTTCAACCCATAAACACTTCAACCCATAAACACTTCAACCCATAAACACTTCAACCCATAAACACTTCAACCCATAAATACTTCAACCCATAAACACTTCAACCCCAAAATACTTTATTCAAAACACTTCAACCCCAAAACACTTCAACCCCAAAACACTTCAACCCCCAAAACACTTTGACCTTAAAGTGCTTCAATCTCAAACAGTTTACTTTCCAACACTTTATCTCACAACAATTCTCATACTGCTTTCGTATCAACGATCTTTCTTCTATCTAAGGACGTAGAGATCTTCTACCTGGCTAGGACCAAAAGAGCTACCTAAGGACGTAGAGATCTGGCTAGGACCAAAAGAGCTACCTAAGGACGTAGAGGTCACCAAAAGAGCTACATAAGGACAGAGATCACCAAAAGAGCTACATAAGGACGTAGAGATCACCAAAAGAGCTACCAAAAGAGCTACGTAAGGACGTAGAGATCACCAAAAGAGCTACCAAAAGAGCTACCAAAAGAGCTACGTAAGGACGTAGAGATCACCGAAAGAGCTACATAAGGTCGGAGAAATCACCAAAACAGAACTGTAGACGAACCTTTCAGTGGTCCTTATTCTCACTCGGTTCCAGACCTAGCTTCCACTATTCCACCAACATATATCTACCAACATTGTCCTACCAACATTGTTATACTCAACATCTTATCTACCAACATTGCTATACTCAACATCTATATATCAACATTTCTCTGTTAAAAACCATCAAATCTCATATTATATTACATAAACGATAATACTCAAAATCAGTGGCGGCTCGTAGTCATTTTTATTGGTGGGGCCAGACATAAATTTTCGGAAAAAAATTCAGGGGTTTTGGAGTATTTACTATTATTTGTCTATTCCGGGAAGTTTCCTCCTTTCGATTATTGGTGGGACCAGGCCACACTGGCCCTTAATGACGAGCCGCCCCTGCTCAAAATAACAGTAACACTAACACAGAAATATTGCAATAAAATAAGTTATACCTGCCCTGCTGCAAATCCCTTTTGCAGATGCAACTTCGAACTGAACATACACTTGTAGAATTTACAATCCCCGAATCTGACAAAACATCCGACTCACTAGGTGAATCACAACGTTGATAACAAGGACTGTTTCTTGAAGTTTCAATGCAAAGCCCACAAGTACTGTTTGAAATTACTGACTCACAGTCTTCGTGTGTGTTGCAAGATTGGTGGCCTATGATCCGTCTGGAACATAACTCTTTTAAAGGAACAGAAGACGAGAGTAGATTCGGAGTTGCAATATATCCAGAGAAACATTCACAACTTTGACCTATAGGAGCACAGTAAGAGTAAGGATTAGTTGCACTGCACTCTTCATCAATCGTGCAACTATCATGAAGACGTTTTTCCAAACACTCTTTGAAGTTGTCGCTGCTGTAGTACCCAATGTTGCAGGAGCAGGTGCTGTTGTCAACGTTGCATGAACTGTGCCTCACCATTCTACTGCAATCACTATCGCTTCTGCAGGGCATTCCACCAAGGAGTTTAAAACTGCAATGCATCTTATCTATTCCCGGTACATGTTTCACCCCACATTGGCAAACATTATTAAGACATTCGCTATACGGGACAGAGTATGTACATTCTTCATCCTTTTGACAGTCATCTCCCAGATATCGGAAAAGACATTTATTGCCTTTCTCATTAAGGTAATATGTAGGTTCACATTGACAGACTCGCGCCCTGTTACAGAACGAGTTATTGAAATCATGCAGACAATCTTCATCCCTTGTGCATTTCGTATCTTCTAACACCTTCTCAGAACATTGACTAAAATCAATGTCTGATACAAACCCTATCGCACACGAACAGATATTATCTCTGCATACAGAATTGTGTATTCGGCAATCATTATTTGATTGACATAGGTCACCAATCAGGTTTGATTGACAAGACAGCTTCACGTCTTCTTCTTCACTTTGATGCACCTTGTACCCAATCAAGCATGAACATTGTCCATCCATGCATGCACTGTTATTAACATGTTGACAATCTCTATTGTCCAAGCATTTATCATGTATCTGAATGTACTCACAAGTTAGATTATCTACACTCGGTTTAAGACCTCGCCCAGATTGGCATCCACATCTTTTATTGACATTACACACGCCTTGAGATATGAAGGAACAATCTCTCAGTTTGGAACATGGGTCGCCCAATATGATTCTCACACACCGGGACTCTTCTCCAGTGTCGCTGCTTGTTTCTTTTTTGTAACCTTTAGCACAGGAACAAACTTTATTTTCACATACTTTCAAACCAACCGTTCCACATTCCGAGCTTTTATTACAGCTGTCACCAAGATGTCGTAGCCTGCAAGTGCGGTTATCCTCTTTAATGTAGTGGCCAGCGCATGCACATTTCTTATTTAAACATCGTGTATTATTTATAGAATTCGTGCAGTCACTGGTCCTTATGCAACTATCGTCCAAACTTCTAACAACGCAAAGAGATTCTTTAAGAAGGAACCCATCCCGGCAGCGACATGTTCTGAATCTGTCACAAACGCTGTTAGGTATAGCCGGAGAGCAGTCATTATCGTGTTCGCATTTGTCACCGATCTTTCTCAGTACGCATTCTTTCATCTCGTTCTTTGGGATGTGCCCAGAGACACATCTGCAGATATCATCCAGACAATGGCTGTTGGATATTCCAAGGCAGTCGGTGTCGCTTAAGCAATCCTCCCCAACCAATGGAAGCTGGCAAATACCGTCACGGCAGTATGCGTGTTCTATAGATTTACAGTTGTCGATAGCGCAGGAGATGCCAAGGCTCGATCCTGGAGAAGAAATATATTGAGAAAAGTTTACAGGCATTTCTTGTATCAATGATGTCTGTGTAAATAGCAAAAGATTGAAAGGAGGATGTCTGTGTAAATAGTGAAGGATGTCTGTGTAAATAGTGAAGGATGTCTGTGTAAATAGTGAAGGATGTCTTATGAAAATAGTGAAGGATGTCTGTGTAAATAGTGAAGGATGTCTGTGTAAATAGTGAAGGATGTCTGTGTAAATAGTGAAGGATGTCTGTGTAAATAGTGAAGGAGGATGTCTGTGTAAATAGTGAAGGATGTCTGTGTAAATAGTGAAGGATGTCTGTGTAAATAGTGAAGGATGTCTGTGTAAATAGTGAGGATGTCTGTGTAAATAGTGAAGGATGTCTGTAGTAAATAGTGAAGGATGTCTGTGTAAATAGTGAGGATGTCTGTGTAAATAGTGAAGGATGTCTGTGTAAATAGTGAAGGATGTCTGTGTAAATAGTGAAGGATGTCTGTGAAATGTGAAGGATGTCTGTGTAAATAGTGAAGGGATGTTGTGTAAATAGTGAGTGTTGTAAAAGTAAGGTGATCTGTGAAATAGTGAGGATGCTTGTAGAATAGTGAGGATTGTGAAATAGTAGGTGTTGGTAAAAGTAGTGATGGGAAAGTAGATTGTGTAAAGTAGTGATGTAGAATGTAGTGATTGTAGAAAGTAGTGATTGTAGAATAGTAAGTATGTGATGTAGAAAGTAGTGATCTGTAGAGAAAGTAGTGTTGAAATAGTAGGAGAATGTAGGATGTTGTGAGAATGTAGTGATTGTGAGAATGTAGTGATTGGAGAGAATGTAGTGATTGAGAGAATATGTGATTGATAGAAAGTAGTGATTGTGAGAGAAGTAGGATGAGAATTGTGATGAAGTAGATGAGAATAGTGATTGGTAGAGAATTAGTGATGTAGAAATTAGTGATTGAGAGAAATAGTGATTGAGAGAAGTAGTGATTGGAGAGAATAGTGATTGAGAGAATGATAGTGATTGGAGAGAATTAGTGATTGGAGAGAAGTAGTGATTGGAGAGAAGTAGTGATTGGAGAAATGTAGTGATTGGGAGAGAATGTAGTGATTGGGAGAGAATGTAGTGATTGGAGAGAATGTAGTGATTGGAGAGAATGTAGTGATTGGAGAGAAAGTAGTGATTGGGAGAATGTAGTGATTGGAGAGAATGTAGTGATTGGAGAGAATGTAGTGATTGGAGAGAATGTAGTGATTGGAAGAGAATGTAGTGATTGGAGAGAATGTAGTGATTGGAGAGAATGTAGTGATTGGAGAGAATGTAGTGATTGGAAGAGAATGTAGTGATTGGAGAGAATGTAGTGATTGGAGAAAATGTAGTGATTGGAGAGAATGTAGTGATTGGAGAGAATGTAGTGATTGGAGAGAATGTAGTGATTGGAGAGAATGTAGTGATTGGAAGAGAATGTAGTGATTGGAGAGAATGTAGTGATTGGAGAGAATGTAGTGATTGAAGAGAATGTAGAGATTGCAGAGAATGTAGTGATTGCAGAGAATGTAGTGATTGGAGAGAATGTAGTGATTGGAAGAGAATGTAGTGATTGGAGAGAATGTAGTGATTGGAAGAGAATGTAGTGATTGGAGAGAATGTAGTGAGTGAAGAAAATGTAGTGATTGGAGAAAATGTAGTGATTGGAGAGAATGTAGTGATTGGAGAGAATGTAGTGATTGGAGAGAATGTAGTGAGTGGAGAGAATGTAGTGATTGGAAGAGAATGTAGTGATTGGAAGAGAATGTAGTGATTGGAAGAGAATGTAGTGATTGAAGAGAATGTAGTGATTGAGAGAGAATGTAGTGATTGGAAGAGAATGTAGTGATTGGAGAGAATGTAGTGATTGGAGAGAATGTAGTGATTGAAGAGAATGTAGTGACTGGAGAGAATGTAGTGAGTGGAGAGAATGTAGTGATTGGGAGAGAATGTAGTGATTGGGAGAGAATGTAGTGATTGGAAGATGTCTTTGCTTATCTAAATGTACTAGTTAGGATCTCTGAGGCATATAGGTTACGTGCTCGTCTCTAGTTCCAAAGGTACTCGGTTCGCTCCTCGTGGAGCCATCGAGGTATTTTCAAGAGATCCTGATCTCAGTGCAGGTGAGATCGAGTTCCTAGTCCTATCGGAGACGGACGATAAAATGTAGGTCCCATGTAAAATTTGAGCATGTAAAAGAACTCTTGGCAGTTCAAAATCGAGAAGATCAGGTTGGAAAGCAGCTTCCCGGGCAAAATTCATTAGAAAAATGTTACAATAAAATTCCTTCAAAGTATCTTCACATATTCTAAATTACATCGGATACCCTCGCCGGTGCTACGGAGTTCGTGCACTGCCGCTGAGATCTGCCTATGTAAGAAAGAGATCGGAATACACAATGGCAACTCACCGAAGTGCAATGATGATGATCATATCAATCAATGAATCAATGAATGAATCAATCAATCAATCAATCAAACAATTAATCAATCAATCAATTAATCAATCAATCAATTAATCAATCGATTAAACTGTAATTTAATAGTTTCTAGATTTTGGGCAAAATTTCGGTATTACATTCTTTACGACTACGTGTTATATTTGTTCACATCAAACGTCACGATGGCCTGGAAAGAACAATATTAGAGGGCAGGGTCCCAGGACACAGAGGCAGAGACAGACCAAGAAGAAGATGGCTACAAGATATTAAAGAAACCATGAATATAATCATCGACGAAGTGGGTGAACTGGCTAGAGACAGTGAATTTCAGATGTGCTGCAAAGAGAGCAACGTCCTATAAAGGTCACTCACCTTGATGTTATATTTGTGTTATTTACCTTGAAAACAACATTACACAAAGGTGCAGAATCTCTTGAATAGAGACTTAGAGATGAGCTGAAAGACAAAAGAGACAAGCGAAAACTCAGAAGTTGTCCCAGTAAAACACTTGCCAATTGACCGTCTGTAAATACGATAAAAGCCATATATATATATATATATATATATATATATATATATATATATATATATATATATATATATATATATATATATATTTACCTAGCCAGGAGATAAGCGCTGGAATAATGTTGGGGAAACAAAATGCGGAATTATCTCCCTTATCTTAGATTTACATTTGTGACAGACAAAATTAGAAATGAAGAAAACAGAAGAAGACTGGATGTGAAACCAGTCATACAATTCATAAAAGAACAACAGATTAAATGGTTAGGACACCTGACAAGAATGCCCTGGTATCGCCTACCCCAGAGATCAACACAGAAAAAATATAACGAGTACAAAGTGCGAGAAGACCACGTAAAAGATGGAATCAAGAACGTCATCAAGAACATCCTTACGAAAATAAATATCATCCATATTAGCCGAGTAGGACTCATGTTTTATGGGGTCACGTGTCTACATATTAATATGCTATGTCGAAATGAACTCCTTATCTCACGGTTTGTTTTGCCACCTTTCCTGCCCTCCGTCTGTGTGGTCTTTGGTACCACCGGTATACACAGTGTCCTAGTGACCTGTCATTGATCCATTACGACTGCACATCCAGTCGGAAAAGTAATGCTCTTGTTGTTTCTTGCCCATTCTGTCTTTCCTGTGAAATCGAACAAGAGACTAGCACTCTTGGTGCAGGTAGGTATGCCAGTATATTTTGCTTTGTATCCTTAGTTAGTATTATGTTTTAGTTAATTAAGTTGTTTGTGTACATGTTTGTTCTTGATAAAGATCTAAGCATCGAAACGTCGAGTATTGTTTATTTTAATATTTTATAATTAATTTTTCACTATCTTATGTAATACTGCCGAGACCTGTCTTCGTTCAATCGCCTATTTGCTCAGTATTACCGCAGCCCCCCATACGGTTTTCTCCCGATCTGATCTGATCTAATCACCTCTGATTTGATGATTTTCATACATCGCATTAAAACAAGCACTCAAAAATATATGAGACTGCAGTAAAACTATTTGATTGGCAAAACACGTAATCACAAAGTACTGTAGTTTTACAAATTGCAAAAATAATGACAAAATACAGCAACGTTTCGACCAACAAGGCCTTTATCAAGCAAACGAACAACAGGAGTGACAAATTAAAAAAAAAATGGACGACCAAAAACAATTTTTTTAAATTTGTTTTTATGTGTGTTTTTTGTGTTACATTTATTTCGTTATTGGTGTTTATTCCCAGTTTTTCGTTTTTATTTCCAGATTTTCATTAGAAATATTTGTTTTTTAAAATTTGTCACTCTTGTTGTTCGTTAGAGGTGTGAGGTAGAGGCCTAAGTAAGCTAACCTAGTAAATAAAAAGCGTCGGAGAAATTGTATGCTCTGGCATACTTGTATGCGCATAACTGGCACAACGTAGAATCGCTCTTAAGCTCAGGTCACATACAAATCTCAAACAGTAGTTAACAAGTGGTCGATATGGAGCATTCGAAGAAGAAGCAGAAGACGTATGCATTTTTTCTTAATGTTACCGCCATATGCAACTTTGTCATGTATTTCCTATAACGATTTTGGCATTAGCTTATCTGAAAATATTTATGTTATGTCCCTTTACTGTTATTCTAGCCATCTTGTTTATTATGTCCCTTTGCTGTTATTATAGCCATCTTGTTTATTGATCTCTAAATGTTTTTACTGTACAGGGAAAACAGATTATGTGATCAGACACACCCCTTGCCTTAACTCACGTTCTGATTCACTGGAATGTTTCCATCTGTTTGTTGATTGTTACGGATGCTATTGTTGACTGTTCGCTGATGTTTGTTGACTTTACGCTGCTGTTTGTTGACTTCGCTGCTGTTTGTTGACTGTTACGGCTGCTGTTTGTTGACTGTTACGGCTGCTGTTTGTTGACTGTTACGGCTGCTGTTTGTTGACTTATGGCTGCTGTTTGTTGACTGTTACGGCTGTTGTTTGTTGGCTGTTACGGCTGGTTTGTTTACACATTTTTTGTAATCGTCACTGTCTGTAATACCGCTTTTAAGAGCGGTGTAGGACATAGGAAAGGGGGCGCATGTGCCTGTGGCTGTGGAATCTAATAACCGCATGGCTAGTGCAGTCGCCACGAAAATGTTCAGGATAGGATTTTTCATTATACCCACAACAGAAAAAAAACTCATTGACCTTACCGTGAATTGAACGCAGGTCTCCACATAGAGTCCCACCTAATTCATTCTGCCAGACGCTACACTTCGGCTAGACTGTATGTTGCCACGCTACACTTCGGCTAGACTGTGTGTTGCCACGCTACACTTCGGCTAGACTGTATGTTGCCACGCTACACTTCGGCGAGACTGTATGTTGCCACGCTACACTTCGGCTAGACGCTACACTTCGGCTAGACGCTTCACTATATGTTGCCATATTCTGAATTGCTATTAGCTTTTTGCTGTCTATTTGTAAGCTATTTTTGCTGGATCTACAGAGTCCGTGTTTTGTGCTTGGAGCGACACTGTTGCGTGAAGTTGAAATCAAGATCCCTGATAGCTAGAACTAAAGCACTTTTTTGTGTGCATATTTGGTTGTGTTATAAGACAACCATCTCTTACGTGTAAGGATCGTTCCAAAATGACTTTGTGAACGCGTTAACTTAGGAATTAATGCATATTTGAATAGAGACACGCTGTTTGAACATAAAGACGAGCAGTTTAAAAACAATTTCCTCTACCCAGAAGTGCCACAACGAGTGAACACAGTATGGTTGAACGTGAAAATTATGTCATTCTTTTGATTGAGAGCTGCTCGGAGTTTGTTCAAGTGTGTGTGTGCCATTTGGCGTTTTATGAAGTCTCCCGCCCTTTGACCGCGATCAAGTGGACATTACACTTTGAACTCAGCTAAAAGGCCGCATTGGGAAAGGGGAGGGTGGGTTATCAGAGCGTGTGGTCCAACAAACATGAAATAAAGAATTAACTTCTCGTTTCTTGTTTGTTAAGTCGGGGATTAACTAAAGCCTCTTTAAGCTGAGGTATGCCTCTCTCAACCTAAGGTGAATGTTGTTTTGGTTATATCAGAGCGTGTAGCCAAACAAACATGAAAAATAAGTATCGGAGAATCGAATAGTTAGAATTTTTTTTTAAAATACACATATATACACAGAGATGTGATTTTACAGAAGAATAATGAGAATCCCATGGACTGCTAAAGTGACTAATGATGAGGTATTGAATGAGATCAAGACACAGAGCTTATCATCAATATAAGAAAGAGGCAGTCATCATTTTTGGGCATGTGATGAGGATGGGAGGTTTAGAGCACATTGTGACAACCGGTAAAATCAAGTGTAGACAAGACAGAGGAAGACACAGAGAGAAAATTTTGAATAGCCTGATTTCCTGGTACGGTAGAGCGTCACGTCTGAGTTGATAGCAAACACCAACGATAGAGAATTGTGAGATCCATGATTGCTTACGCCAGCCGTCACGGCACCTGATGATGATGGAGTATCCAAATAATATATAGTGTGCCGCTATGATAATTTACTATAAAGAATGATAACTCAGGAATAACGTTGGAAAAAAACCAAGCTGTGTTTTCTCCCTTATCTTGTGATTACCTTTCCATGGCCAATGAAAACGCCCGTGAGTGACATGTGCCAGATAAACAGGTAGATATACCTTGCCAGAGAGTGTGTGGATGAGGAAACATAACATTTTCCTGTGAAGATAACAAGCAGGCATGGATACCTGGGCGTGTGTGTGTGAGAACGTTGGTGTGCAGGTGTGTGTAGTACTTGCCTGAGATAAGCAATGATATTATGTTCATTGAGGAAGACCATTTATTCGAGATTTGAATGTAGACAGCTGACTTTGGCATACCAGGAAATGAGAGAGCAGACAGGCTGACTAAGGAGGAACAAACTGATAGAACACAAACACCCAGTGTCACTACCAGAAATCAAGACACATATCAAGTAAAAATACAAAGCGGTGTGGAGGCAACAAATCCACAGCAAACAACTACAAGATACCATCAGCAGACTAAACAGAAAATAGCACACAGCAATATTTCGTTTAAGAACAGGTCACTGCAGGCTCAACCATCACATGCACAAAATAAAGCCTGCTCAGACTGCACAATGTACATGTCAAACAGAAACACAGAAGCACATCCTGCAGTCATGTCCATCATGTACACACCAACGAAACGAAACAAACATCGCCTCATGAACAAAGCTTACAGAGCAAGATATGGGAAACTCTCGAGGAACTCTAACTGACATTAGGCTTCATAGAGGCAACCCATCTCATGGTTTAGACCATCGTTTCCCAAAGTGGGCGGTACCGCCACCAGTGGGCGCTGAAGCGTTCTAATGGGGGGTGAAAGTGGGTTCAGAAGAATTGGGGGGTTAGTTCCTTAAATAAGAAATTAAAAATAAATATTTTAAAATAAATTATTTTCGTGATTTTGCGATTGAATAATCATATAAAATGTGAATTCTGCATTTAATTCATCTTATGCCCGTCTTACACGATCCATTTGTTCATCAATTTTCTATTTTATGCATATAATCATTTGAAAACTGACCATCTATGACATAAATAAATATCAATTTTTTATGTCAAAGAGAAAATAGAGCATGTATATATGTGGGAGGGAGCGTTACCAAACTGTTATAATGTGAGGAGGAGGGGGTTAGTTACAAAGTTTATGTTGTGCAAAGTGGGCGCGATGGGCCGAAAAAGTTTGGGAATCTATGGCTTAGACGAGGATACGAAACCGAGCGGAAAGAAGAGGATTATTGGTTTATGTGAATGGTTTTTTTGGTCATGGTATTTTTTATGGGTTTTGTTTTGGTCTTTGGTTATTGGTCTTTGGTTATTGGTCTTTGGTTATGGGTCTTTGGTTATTGGTCTTTGGTTATGGGTCTTTGGTTATGGGTCTTTGGTTATGGGTCTTTGGTTATGGGTCTTTGGTTATGGGTCTTTGGTTATTGGTCTTTGGTTATTGGTCTTTGGTTATTGGTCTTTGGTTATTGGTCTTTGGTTATTGGTCTTTGGTTATTGGTCTTTGGTTATTGGTCTTTGGTTATTGGTCTTTGGTTATTGGTCTTTGGTTATTGGTCTTTGGTTATTGGTCTTTGGTTATTGGTCTTTGGTTATTGATCTTTGGTTATTGGTCTTTGGTTATTGGTCTTTTTATTGCTGTTATTGGTCTATTGTTAGATTGGTCTTAGAGATTGTTGGTCTTGTATGCTCTGGAAAGAGTTCTGTCCCATACAGATAACATTTCTTTTCCTATTAACTCTTTCACTCTGTGATTTATTTTCATCTCCAGATGCGTCTGTATTGTACACTAAATTAGTCAGTATACTTGCTTTGGGCCAGCTTAAACAAATATAGAAAAAATCAGGTTAAAAAGAGGAAAATCTTGGATGGGTCAGGCCGAGGACTGTATTGAACAGGTTTGTACACTTGAAGACATTGATCCCGGTGAAGAATGGATACCAGTGCCAAGAGCAATCGCTACATCCTTTTCTGTATGCATCGAACTTGATAAAGAATGCAGGCAACACAACCCACTTGTTGTGGAGGCAGAGGTTCAGGCATTAATTTCTGAGAACGCATCTGAGCATGATGTAATCATTTATACGGATGGTTCGGTGATTCGACATGTGCGGAGCTCGTGGGCTTTCACTGCTCAGGTCGGAGGTGATGTTGTGAAGGAAGACAGTGGTGGTTTTGCCGTGACTACAAGCAGTCTCACTATGGAAATCATGGCGGTTACCAAAGCGATGATTTGGCTAGAATCACAGACTTTTATCCATGCATGTTTTCTCAGTGACTCAATGAGTATGCTCAGGAAGATTGAAACAGGATGGGCTAGGAGACATTGGATAGAATCGCTGGGGAGGTCTAAGCTGACAAAGATCAATTTTATTTTGTACCAGGGCATGCAGGTGTAAGGGGGAATGAACGTGCGGATAGGCTTGCAGGTATGGCTGCTGTCCAAAGCGGACGAGCAATGGACCAGGCTGATATTATAAATTCCTTAAGGGAGAGAGGGCGTGTACATGATTCACGTAATAGCGGTGCATCCACAACACTAACCAGACTGCAAGAACTCAAAGTTAAGTGTGGTGTAGCTCGACAAGAACGCTATGCTGGCAGACAAAGAAGAATTGTAAACCAACAAAGAACCGGTGTCGTTAGTCGCCCCACGCTGATGGACATACTGAGGGAGAGATCGGAGCACTTATGGACTAATTTGTTCGACGTGCAGTGATGGTGATCCGACGACTAAACTAAACTAAACAAATATAGGAAGCCAATACATCGGTTCAGAAGAACGAAGGGGTTAAACTGAAAAAATAACCCATTTGTTCTGTTTTACAGAAAACATCAAGTCATTGAACAAGGTAGAATGTTCTGTTTTACAGAAAACATCAAGTCATTGAACAAGGTAGAATGTTCTGTTTTACAGAAAACATCCAGTCATTGAACAAAGTAGAATGTTCTGTTTTACAGAAAACATCAAGTCATTGAACAAGGTAGAATATTCTGTTTTACAGAAAGCATCAAGTCATTGAACAAGGTAGAATGTTCTGTTTTACAGAAAACATCCAGTCATTGAACAAAGTAGAATGTTCTGTTTTACAGAAAACATCAAGTCATTGAACAAGGTAGAATATTCTGTTTTACAGAAAGCATCAAGTCATTGAACAAGGTAGAATATTCTGTTTTACAGAAAACCTCAAGTCATTGAACAAGGTAGAATGTTCTGTTTTACAGAAAGCATCAAGTCATTGAACAAGGTAGAATATTCTGTTTTACAGAAAGCATCAAGTCATTGAACAAGGTAGAATGTTCTGTTTTACAGAAAACATCCAGTCATTGAACAAGGTAGAATGTTCTGTTTTACAGAAAACATCCAGTCATTGAACAAGGTAGAATATTCTGTTTTACAGAAAACATCAAGTCATTGAACAAGGTAGAATGTTCTGTTTTACAGAAAACATCTAGTCATTGAACAAGTTAAAACACAATGAAATTAATTATGTTATAACGTTTAAATAAAAGGAGGCAAAGATCTAAGATAAATAAAACCAAACATATTTTGGCAAAGAAACAGTACAATGAGTAATGAAACTAATAGCGTTTGTCTTTATTGTGAACATCTTCTTTTTCGAAAGTTCTATATCGATCACATGTTAACCACTCTGTGTGATTTGTATGTGATCTGAGCCTAAAAGCGATTGTACGTTATGATCGTTATGCGTCTGCAAGTAGCACATCCGATTTCTGCAGCCCTTTTTATTTACTAGGGTAGTTTCCTAGGTCCTACATCACTCGCCTCTTACGACATGCCTTGTAGGTAGAAGTGGTACTATTCTTTGCTCCCCTTGCGAGCCCCGGTAACATACGGGAGTATTGTGAAAACAAAACTGTAGAAATGTATATTTTGTTGTCATTACACTTCTATATTCCATCTCTCTCTCTCTCTCTTGCTGTCCGTCTCTCTTTGTCTGTCGTCTATCTCCATCTTCCTCTACCGTGTGCTGATTCTGGCGCTTAGGACAGCAACGAATGCACAGTTTTCTACTCTATTCTTAACCATGCTCTGTATTGTGTTCCAGCTGTAATTATTTCTTTTGGTTCCTCTTCTTCTGTTCTCCTGGTCATTTTAGATCTTCCACGTTTTTGTTCACCCTCTAATGTCCATCTCAGTGCAGTTTTTGTGACAAAGTTAGATTCCATGTGTATCACATGTCCGATCTATTTCCAGTGTTTCTTTTGAATGACTGTGCTCAAGCAGTGATAGATTCATATTTACACCGATGGATCTGCAACAGGTACAATTAAGAATGGAGGGGCTAGTATCTTTATTACATATCCCAACAACCACAACGAGACAAAGTGCATTCCAACTGGTAAATTGTGTTCAAAATACACAGCAGAGGCTCAGGCATTACTAAATTAAGTTAATTGCATATTCTTTACAGGACTTTGCAAATCAACCCCAGCTTTTTAACGCTGTTTGTGATTTTTCTAGGCATTATTACGTTCAGTAGTTTGACATTGCTTTCTAAATCTGTGGTGCCATCGTCTTTTGTAAAAATCCACGCGAAACAATTTGCAACCAAACTGTCCGCAGCGTAATTCGAACTCAGAACGTCGGGGTTAATAGACCGAGTCACTATCCCCTAAGCCACATATGCCACACCGGCAATACTACAGGCCGCAATCACGATCAACAACACCAACTCTGAGAAGTTGTTTTTCATACAGATGCACTATCCGTTCTGCAAGCCCTTCAGAGTAAACTCTCATCCTTAAGAAAGAAATTCATCAAGATTTCTGTCAACAACGTTAAAACAAAGTACTGTTATTTTACGAAGTATAAAAACAATATACAGCGGCGTTTCGATCAAACGGTGTTTATCAAACAAATGATACATAAATAAATATATAAATATATAAATAAACAGGATTAAAATTATATATATTTGTTATTATTATTTATCTCTTTTTTCCATTCCTAGTTTTTCGCATTTCGTTTTTCGTTTTTACTCACATATTTTCATTTTATGACCGTTAGAGTTTTATTTGTCTAAATGTTATGGCTGTTGTATAAGAGGTTCATTTCTTCCCTTCTGGTGTATCCTTTGCTTGATAAAGACCATCTGGTCGAAACGTCGGTGTGTAATGTTATTGTTTTTACACTTTGTAAAACTACAGTACTTTGTTCTTACGTATTTCGCCATTGAAAGAAATTTATAGCATCTGTAGTCGCATTTGATACAGAGACAACATTCTACCCACACTTGTTGCTCATAGCATCTGTAGTCGCATTTGATACAGAGACAACATTCTACCCACACTTGTTGCTCATAGCATCTGTAGTCGCATTTGATACAGAGACAACATTCTACCCACACTTGTTGCTCATAGCATCTGTAGTCGCATTTGATACAGAGACAACATTCTACCCACACTTGTTGCTCATAGCATCTGTAGTCGCATTTGATACAGAGTCAACATTCTACCCACACTTGTTGCTCATAGCATCTGTAGTCGCATTTGATACAGAGACAACATTCTACCCACACTTGTTGCTCTCTAAGACACGAATTCTCTAGATTTCTAGTGCAAACAAGCAAGAATTGAAGTAGTTTTGAAACAAATTGATAGCTGATTACCTGACTCGCTAAAAAAGTGATAATTGAAAGGAAACACTCAGAAATGAAACACAAAACAAAGTAAAAAAATAGTGAAAATTAAAAACACACAACAAAAAACATCTTTTATTGGCATGGTTGATTTTCAAGCACGCATTATTTGTGTTTGTTAGGAAATTAAGTTGTGTGTGTTGTGTGTTGTAAACACTTCAGACATATTCATCGTCATCTTCGTTATCATCTTCGTTGTCTTCTTTGTTGTCATCTTAGTCATCATCTTCGTATTCATCATTGTCGATGATAATTATCTTCATTTTCGTCTTCATCTTTTTCATTGGTCTTCATTATTATCGTCATCTTCATTTTCGACTTCGTCTTTGTCAGTATCGTCTTCGTCATTATCGTCTTCGCCATCATCGTCGTCTTCATAATGGTCATCATCATCATCTTCCTTTTCGACATCTTCGTCATCTTTCGTCTCCTCTGTACTATTTTCTCACATCTGTTGTCTTCTGTTGTTACATAACCAAGATATAAATAACTTTACACGTGACCCATTTGTTTACCATTATATTCAACACCTTTGTCATTATTACTGTGTGTTGTTAAAATCTAAGGAAGCGTCGACTCTGATCAAACCCAGCGACGCCTATTGGAGCCGAGACCTAAAATTTGAAAACCACTGTTGAATACTAATTTTTTTAATTATGTGACCTACACTTGTTCCACATCTGCAGCGTTAAGATATCACTATATACATATCTTTTGATATTTTCAGGTAACTGGGAGTATTTCATTTCAGGAGCATGTTTAAGGATGGTGCAAGAATTTTTTACATCAATTAGGCGCATATTTAAGGATGGTGCAAGAATTCTTACATAATTCGGACGCATATTTAAGGATGGTGCAAGAATTCTTACATAATTCGGACGCATATTTAAGGATGGTGCAAGAATTCTTACATAATTCAGGCGCACATTTAAGAATGGTGCAGGAATACTAACATCAATCAGGCGTACATTTAAGAATGGTGCAGGAATACTTACATCAACCAGGCGTACATTTAAGGATGGTGCAAGAATTCTTACATAAATCAGGCGCACATTTAAGAATGGTGCAGGAATACTTACATCAATCAGGCGTACATTTAAGGAGGGTGCAGGAATTCTTTTACCAACACAATGTAAAGAACAAATAAATCTACACACGAGCCGCTATAGATTAGGGGCACTCGTAGACGTGAGATTCCAGGTTTGAAAGCCTCAATTGTAGTGGAATATTCTTTATCGAACGCAATGACCCAGTCTCAGTATGGTACCAGTGTAACAATGGAAGATTCCAGTGGCGGCTCGTCAATAAGGGCCAATGGGGCAGGACCCCTCTAAAAATAGCGTTTAACATGTATTTATTATTTTATAAATTAAAATAAAGCAGCCAAAAACCATGATTTATCCAGGAAATAATGTCTGGCCCCACCAACAAAAATGATCCCGATCCGCCACTGAAAGGTTCATTGATTGATGGGACTATCATCATTGCACTTGGGTAAATAATTATTTCTGTTCCGATCTCTTGTCTTACACAAGAAGATCTCAGCGATCGTGAACGAACTCCGCCCGAGTGGTTACCGGGGCCCAAATTTGGGGTGTAAAGAATAGAACCACTGTTACCTGCCATGCATGTCGTAAGAGGCGACTAAGGAGGTTTGGCTGAAATCAGATGCACGTGTCCTAAACGTGTAGATGTCTATGCGTTTAGGGGCCTACCAAACTAATGTGCAACGTATACACGTTCTTGGCAAAGATCAAACATATCACAAAGAGTGATTAAAGTTGGTCGTAAAGAATGAACGCAAAGGAGAAGAGGAAGAAGAAGAGAAGTCCGTAGGACAGGAAAGGTGCTCGACGTAATCGAAAATATTGTAAAAATATTTTTGATTGAATTCTGCCGGACATCGGCTTTCATCTTTCTTTTGTCCTTCTCTGCTTTAGACGTCGTTAGACTGCAGGTTTAACTGATGATTGGTTTCTGAGATAGAGCATGCTCGGTCGCTTGATATGCTGTGGTATTGTGGAGTTTAAAGATGACTGTAACTTCATCGATCCATCTTTTTCTTGATCTGCCAGTTCCTCTTGATTCCATTTTAGGTTGTACGCTCTTGCAACTGGTGTATTCGAGTTCATTCTCACTAAGTGGCCAAACCATTTGAGTCTCTGTTTTTCAATGAATCTTCTTCTTCTTTGCGATCGCTTGTTTGATGATTATACCGTTAGACGCGTTCTTATGATGAAATCGACTGTTGTCTGGAGCTCATCTCTAGTGCCATGTAGTTTTGCCAGCATTCCTTTCTTGGGGGGACATACAGGGGACAGTCTTGCAGGACATGTTCTGTGGTTTGTTCAGCGGAGCCGCAGGGGCACAGAGGGGTTGGGGACAATCACAGCCTGTGTAGGTGTTTGTTCAGTCTGTTATGACCTATCCTGAGTCGGAAGATGATAGTCTGTCCTTGTTTGTCAAGTGTGTGGTAGTCATCGTTGGATGGTTTAGGTTCTTTTCTAATGTCCATGATAGCTCTTTTTTCAAAGTATGTGATTCACCAATGAATCTAACAGCAGGTGTTGTTCCGACTGTTCTTCTAATTTCCTCATTTCTTATTTGGTTCTTCTTGTTTTATTTACTGCTTTCCTCAAGCATCTCATTTCGCATGTGGTAATTTTCCTTTCTTGTTCTTCTGTCAGTACCCATGTTTGGCACTTGTAGGACAGTGTTTATATAAAGATTGCATCGGCTTTGCAGTCTATTTTTTTATATATTTCCAACTGACACGGATTGTTTAACGCGCTCAATTTGAACATTGGTTTTATCGTTCGTCTCCGATAGAACTAGGAACTCAATCTCATCTATATAGAGATCAGGTATCTGGAATCATTATCGCTTTCGCTCCATGCGAGTAAACGAACCAATTATCTTGAAACGAGAGATTTGCGTCTTACCTCCACGCCATAGCTATCCATTCTGGAAAGTCAAGATGGCCAGCTAAATATTGAGTAGTGTGTTGATGATTCAGAGATATTGTGTAGTGTGTTGGTGATTCAGAGATATTGTGTAGTGTGTTGGTGATTATGGAGAGAACAAGACAGATTCCAGTGAACGAACAGGTTAAAAAGACGCTGGCGCTGGATAGGACACACTTTGCGAAAACCGGAGGGGAATATAACAAGAAGGGTCCTTGCCTGGAACCCGCAGGGACAGCGAAAGAAAAGGAGGCCGAGAAATACATGGAGACGAGATTTGGAGGCGGAGATCAACAATATAAAGAAGAGCTGGAGGGAGCTACAGGAGATAGCTAGAGATAGGAAGACTTGGCATGAGTTGGTTGAGGGCCTATGCCCCAACCCGGGTAAAAAGGCAAAGAGAGAGAGAGTGTTGGTGATACAGAGATATTGTGTAGTGTGTTGGTGATACAGAAAGATTCGGGACTAGTATCGTATTCTTAAACATCATCAAACTAGCATCGTACATCGCAATCGATGATAACAGCCTCAGACGTGTGTTGTTACAATTCTTTGGCGTGTGTGACTGTAGAGTACAATCCTGGGATACAATCCCCATAATTATAGCGTGAACCTCCAAAAAAGCTCAAACCCAATTGGTTTTGTAGATATGGATCTTGCAATATAACCCTTCCAAATAAAAAACATA
Source organism: Arion vulgaris (assembly GCA_020796225.1). Taxonomy (NCBI): domain Eukaryota; kingdom Metazoa; phylum Mollusca; class Gastropoda; order Stylommatophora; family Arionidae; genus Arion; species Arion vulgaris. The sequence continues at coordinate 29,245,154 of CM036772.1, forward strand.
AAGTTCAAATTAGAAGGCAATACAACCCGGTAGCAGTGTGACGACAAAAGAAGAGGAAGACAAAAAATGGAGGTTCATGCTATAAATATGGGTGATATGTACATCATATGCTAGTTTGGCATTCTTTGCACTTCTTATATTTGTGAAATCTACTGCACGATGAAAGAGTAGGGGGAGTTTAATATATTTTCAAGAAAATTAATTATTATTTAAATAAATAAGTGCAATGCATACACTAAACGTTGTTTGTCATCACAAACAATGTCTTTTGCAACATGTGCCCAAATTGTATGATAATATGTTTGTTAGTTTTTTGTTTCTGTTGATTTAAGAAAAAAAGACAACCCTTGCTCTGGGTGGGTCTCCCGCCTTAGAAAAACGAAATGAAATGAAAAATTAAAATGCAGAAAGATGAGAACATGAAAGATGAGAACATGAAAGATGAGAACATGAAAGATGAGAACATGAAAGATGAGAACATGAAAGATGAGAACATGAAAGATGAGAACATGAAAGATGAGAACATGAAAGATGAGAACATGAAAGATGAGAACATGAAAGATGAGAACATGAAGGATGAGAACATGAAAGATGAGAACATGAAAGATGAGAACATGAAAGATGAGAACATGAAAGATGAGAACATGAAAGATGAGAACATGAAAGATGAGAACATGAAAGATGAGAACATGAAGGATGAGAACATGAAAGATGAGAACATGAAAGATGAGAACATGAAAGATGAGAACATGAAAGATGAGAACATGAAAGATGAGAACATGAAAGAGGAGCTTTTTTTTGGTAAGAACCTCAGAGGAAGAAACGGAAGTAAAGAATATGATCAATAAATAAACAGTGGTCAAGTATTAAGAGCTTCCGAAAAAACAAATTGACAAACACAAGATTCGAACTATTTACCCTTATTTCTTACCACACCCATCGCCTAGCCTAGCAATACGAGCGTTCTTACGACACCCATCGCCTAGCATAGCAATACGAGCGTTCTTATGACACCCATCGCATAGCCTAGCAATACGAGCTTTCTTACGACACCCATCGCCTAGCCTAGCAATACGAGCGTTCTTATGAACGCAACCATCGCCTAGCCTAGCAATACGAGCGTTTTACGACACCCATCGCCTAGCCTAGCAATACGAGCGTTCTTATGAACGCAACCATCGCCTAGCCTAGCAATACGAGCGTTCTTACGACATCCATCGCCTAGCCTAGCAATACGAGCGTTTTACGACACCCATCGCCTAGCCTAGCAATACGAGCGTTCTTATGAACGCAACCATCGCCTAGCCTAGCAATACGAGCGTTCTTACGACACCCATCGCCTAGCCTAGCAATACGAGCGTTCTTACGATATCCATCGCCTAGCCTAGCAATACGAGCGTTCTTACGGCACCCATCGCCTAGCCTTGCAATACGAGCGTTCTTACGACATCCATCGCCTAGCCTAGCAATACGAGCGTTCTTATGACATCCATCGCCTAGCCTAGCAATACGAGCGTTCTTACGGCACCCATCACCTAGCCTAGCAATACGAGCGTTCTTATGAACTCAACCAGCGAACCAAATGCAGAAAGACAGTTTAATGATTTATTGATAGGACCATCATCATTGCACTTCGGTGAATAACCATGTGTGCTCCGTACAGGAAGATCGCAGCTGCAGTGCACGAACTCCGTAGCGCCGGCGAGGGTCCCCGATGTCAATTTGAAGATGGTGAAGATATTTTTGTAGAGATTTTATCTTCAATCTCTTCTAATGAATTTTGAAAGGGCAGCGGCTTTCCAGCCTGATCTTATCGACTGGGAACTGCGAATTGTTCTTTTACGTGCTCAAATTGAGCATGTGACTTACGTTTTATCGTCCATCTCTGATAGGACTAGGAACTTGATCTCACCTACACAGATCAGGGGTCTCTGGAGAAAATATCCTGATGGCTCTACGAGGGAGCGAACCTGGTACCTTTGGCACTAGAGACGAGTACCTAACCTCTACGCCAGAGAGACCAACAGAAAGACAGTTTCTTTCTTCTTTCTTTCTCGAATCCTGTTTGCCTCACAGCGTCAGGTCAGGAAGAGATTTCTAAAACGGGCCCTAGTATGCGCTTTGTAAATAGTCTCTTTCGTCGCCTCTGTTATCTCTGAGGTCCATCTTTTGCGTGGCCGTAGAAAGACAGTAAACGAAAGAAATTGTGACTGTAAGAAAGGAATGGGTAATATCAAATACATCGAACATAGGATTGTAGGGTGTTAAATCCATAAGGTCGCGATGTGTTTAACAGTAATATACAACTAGCTTCGTAGGCTAATCGACCCGGATCATCATTTGAACCACATCGTTTAATGACACTTGAACTGATGTGACCTGGTCCTTTCTGTTCATCTATTCAACAGCTGCTTCTTCTTCTTCTTCGAATGCTCCATATCGACCACTTGTTAACCACTCTTTGTATATGGTCTCTCTCTCTCTCTCTCTCTCTCTCTCGCGATCGTGTATATGATCTGAACTTAAGAGCGATTGTACATTGTGCTAGTTATGCACTTACAAGTAGGCCAGCACATCCGATTTATGCGATGCTTTTTATTTACTAGGGTAGTTTCCTAGGCCCCTACCTCAATCGCCTCTTACGACATGCCTTGTAGGTCGCAATGTTACTATTCCTTGCTTTCCCGTGTGGGCCCAGGCAACACGTGGGTGTTTTAACAGCAATGTTTCTCTCATGTCTGATCATTTTTATCGTATATTATTATTGTTTATTTGACTTTATGTGAACAGTGCACCTACATCAACTTTATTCTGCGCTCAAGGGGCAACAATTCTTGATCATCGTTTTGATCCAGAGATGAGCGATATCAGGTGGTGCGAACACCTTTGTCCATTTTTTTTTATTTGTAACCATTTCCAGGTGTTAGTTCTTGAAATAATCTCTTCCATTCCACGCCCTGGTCGTCAGCTTGAGCAAGGTAAAACCGACTTAACTAAGAGCAGAGAGGAATAGTAAGATAGTCTAGACTTGAATAAGAATGGAGACGAGAAGTAAAGTAGCCCAAATTTCAATATAAGTGTAGATGACAAATAGCCCAAATTTCAATATAAGTGTAGATGACAAATAGCCCAAATTTCAATATAAGTGTAGATGACAAATAGCCCAAATTTCAATATAAGTGTAGATGACAAATAGCCCAAATTTCAATATAAGTGTAGATGACAAATAGCCCAAATTTCAATATAAGTGTAGATGACAAATAGCCCAAATTTCAATATAAGTGTAGATGACAAATGAGCCCAAATTTCAATATAAGTGTAGATGACAAATAGCCCAAATTTCAATATAAGTGTAGATGACAAATAGCCCAAATTTCAATATAAGTGTAGATGACAAATAGCCCAAATTTCAATATAAGTATAGATGACAAATAGCCCAAATTTCAATATAAGTGTAGATGACAAATAGCCCAAATTTCAATATGAGTGTAGATGACAAATAGCCCAAATTTCAATATAGTGTAGATGAAGAATATAGTTCTACTTTAATAAAAGCGGAGACGATAAGTGAAGAGATATATTATTAAGTAGAATGTAGAATGTAGAATAGGATATCCAATATAGAGGAAAACAGTAGAGCGAGGAACAGGAACAGCTGGTATAGGATAGAGCGATGAACAGCTGGTATAGGATAGAGCGAGGAACAGCTGGTATAGGATAGAGCGAGGAACAGCTGGTATAGGATAGAGCGAGGAACAGCTGGTATAGGATAGAGCGAGGAACAGCTGGTATAGGATAGAGCGAGGAACAGCTGGTATAGGATAGAGCGAGGAACAGCTGGTATAGGATAGAGCGAGGAACAGCTGGTATAGGATAGAGCGAGGAACAGCTGGTATAGGATAGAGCGAGGAACAGCTGGTATAGGATAGAGCGAGGAACAACTGGTATAGGATAGAGCGAGGAACAACTGGTATAGGATAGAGCGAGGAACAACTGGTATAGGATAGAGCGAGGAACAGCTGGTATAGGATAGAGCGAGGAACAGCTGGTATAGGATAGAGCGAGGAACAGCTGGTATAGGATAGAGCGAGGAACAGCTGGTATAGGATAGAGCGAGGAACAGCTGGTATAGGATAGAGCGAGGAACAACTGGTATAGGATAGAGCGAGGAACAGCTGGTATAGGATAGAGCGAGGAACAACTGGTATAGGATAGAGCGAGGAACAACTGGTATAGGATAGAGCGAGGAACAACTGGTATAGGATAGAGCGAGGAACAACTGATATAGGATAGAGCGAGGAACAACTGGTATAGGATAGAGCGAGGAACAACTGGTATAGGATAGAGCGAGGAACAACTGGTATAGGATAGAGCGAGGAACAGCTGGTATAGGATAGAGCGAGGAACAACTGATATAGGATATCCAATATAGAAGAGTTCAGGACAGTGAACGACATACGATACTGGAGATAAACATAATAATTCCTCTCGTACCATTATACGCTACATAAGGGTTACAAGCAATTTCTCCATACCGCTCTATCCTGGGCAACTCGCTCAATCTCCTCCTCCATGGAAGTGAGATCGATATTTCTTGCTTCTTTCAGCAAAGTTCATTTTAGGTGTTTCCTAAGATCGTCCTCTCTTTCTTGAACCCTTTGCAACCCACTTCAATGCCTGCTTTGATATTCGTTGATCATTTCTCCTCAAGGTGTGTCCAACATATCTCCATCTTCTCTTTCTTATAACAGTTGTCACTAGTGGTTGACCAGACATGTCTTTGATTTCATCACTTCTCCTGAATTCGATGCCGGAGATGAATTGCCCGTTTATGGAAGGAACATACGATATTGTAAAACTGCTCATGGAGATAGATATTAATCACATGAGACATTTTGTTAATATTCAGAGACAAGACACGCTGTTGGAGATCTTGTTATAGAAGGAAAGATATTGATTGATTGATTGATTAATTGATTGATTGATTGATTGATTGATTGATAGGGCCATCATCATTGCATGTCAATGAGTAACCATGTGTACTCCGATATTTCGTACACATGAAGATCTCAGCTGCAGAGAACAAACTCTGCAGCACCGGCGAGCGTTCCTGGTGTAATTTTGAAGATGGTGAAGACCTTTTTGTAGGAATTGTATTTTTAATCTTGTTTAAGGAATTTTGCCCGGCAGCGCTTCCAGCCTGCTCTTCCCGATTTAGAACTGTAAAGGATTCTTTTTCGTGCTCAAATTGAACACGGGACCAACGTTTTATCGCCCATCTTCGATAGGACTAGGAACTCGATCTCACCTACACTGAGATCAGGATCTCTGGAAAATATCCAGATGGCTCCACGAAGGAGCGAACCTGGTACCTTTGGAACGAGAGACGAGCACCTAACTTTACGCCACAGAGCCCTAAAAACGAGGATAAAGAATAAAAATGGAGCGGTAAGGGTACACGAGGAATAGTTCATAGTTCATAAGTACAGTTCCAACTTCACTGCAACGGGTCACCCCATAATTGCTCCGTTCCTGTGCCAATGAAAATCACACGAAATGCTAACAACTGTGAAATGTTTCCTGTGAACTAATTCCAGAATGAAACAGCCGCGTACCGCCACAAAACAACCTGCACCGCATAAAATGCATATGGCCGTCGCTAATGTAGCAACACGAAACTGTTCATCACTTGAATTGCAATTCTTGTCGAAAAGGAACATCAATCATGACAAAATCCAGCTTTCTGCACTCGCAATATAACTCCATACGGCAGATTGAGCTTGTTCGTCATAACCGCTGTCCGCCATATTCTGAATACACATAACAAACGCACGGTTGACACAGCAAAAGCATTCCATGTAACAGTCATAGCTCACAGCGTTGCTCAAGCCCTAACTCAGTAGCTCGGCAAACGAAACAGGAAAATACCCGACCAAACATGGCGAAAATGCGATAGCAAAGTCTTGTTCAGAATCAAACAGTTCTGACTCTGAATGGCTCTTCCGTATTCCGCCATTGCTGGCCAGATTTTTTCTCACGAGGAAGTAAACAGGCAATAGTCTGACAGAGTATATAGTCGAGGTAGAGGGCAGTACGTTTTGGAGAGCCAGTACATCCTACCTTAAATACGGAGACTGCACACAATTGTTTGATAAAGAAGGTAGGGAATGGTAACGGAACCCTTTTTCATACCACGAGGTATATTGGTCATTAACCGTCGGAACACGATGGGTGATGTGATCAACACCACGCCTTCGCCTTGACTTTCCAGTGCTTTTCCTGGTACCCAATTAAGGCTGGGTCGACCTGAGAGCCGTTATGGGAGGGAAAAATTCCACGCCCACTGCGGAATTAAACCTGGACCACTAGTCTAAATAGCGAGTTCACTAACAAATATGCTACTGTGGGCTCTCCGATTGTTCCAAAGCAATAACAACTGTTTCTTCTTCTGTGTTCTAATTAGACTGGGAGACAATTTAGAATTTCGATATGGTGCTACGCCTGAGGAGATCCGTCGAGCAGGACGAGCACCGGGCCCCATGCCTCGAATGGGCCTACCTTTGGCTACTGACGGTCCCCGTCCCACGAGTTGGCAAACCAGCGACCGTGGCGATATAGAGAGAAGTGGTTGCAAGATCACCCTCAACACAGCGCCAAAGATGGGTACTATGGTCTGTCCCGTAACAAAAAAAGTTGTCATATTCCGCCATCGTACCGGCCATTAACAGACTCCGGTCCCACCTTTACAACAAATTTTAAATTGGCACAACTAGTCTGTGCCACTGCGAGAATGCGGATATGACGGCAGAGCACCTACTGCAAGACTTCCAACTACTAGTAGACCTGAGAAAAGAAACCTGGCCGGAAAATACCGATCTAAATGAGAAGCTGTACGGAGGGACGGAGTCCCTAAAACCAACAGCAAAATTTCTGGAGAAATATGGTTAATCAGTCTAAACGGTGATCGCGCGAGAGAGAGAGAGAGAGAGAGAGAGAGAGAGAGAGAGATTAGACTGAGTCCGGATTAGACTAAGGCGTGGCTGATAATCTGATGCAGACGGCTGCCTTTATTAGAGAATTCGAAATCCCTATCAAGTGAGAACGCTGAAGACGAATTCTCTGAAAATGACCGCCGTCTGCCTCAGATTGTCAGCCACGCCATACAGTTTGCTTTAAATGGGCCACCTCTTTCTTATCAGGTCTGCATACTGGGGGCAGTTCTGTAGGGCATGCTCTGTCCTCATACTCGCCAAGCCACAATGGCACAGGCAATTGATACCTATCTTGAATATCTAGTGAGAACGCAGAAGAAGAAGTATGTTCTTTCTCCCACTTTGTCTTATAGTGCCCTCTAGCGATGGTTTTTGCTTCTTCATAGCTGACCAGGTTGTCCTCTGGAGGCATCCCTGCTTCTTTTTTATAGCCAGTCTGTCAGAACAGCTCCCACCGGCACAGAAAATGATAGTTGATCTCCAGATACGTCAAATGGTATCAGATCATTGAGGTCTCCATAGACTCGGAGGTCAGGCAAGGGTGACATCCATGCATGAAATCGAGCACCCACTGCCCGTCATGCAAAGTCGCGAGAGGTCAGCAGTCGGCCGTTATCTGCTACCAGTTTCCGTGAGCGAAGAAAATTGTTTGTTTGTTTGTTTAGTAGGGGATTAAAGCCTCTTTTAGCCGAGGCACGCCCTTTCAACCTAAGGCGAACCTTTTATTGGTTATATCAGAGCGTGTAGGCCAACAAACATAAAAATAAGAATTAACTTCTTTCGGAGAATCCAAGAGTATTAGAGAGCGAAGAAAAAACGGATATACCCGATATTATAGAAAGTTTTCCAACGTCCATGAAAACACGGTTATGTTTTTGTTTTGATGACGTTTTGTCTGTGGACATTGTCATGTCCACATATTTAAAAATTAAGTTTAATGTTTTCAGGAAATGATATCACAAATTCACACACCTACGCTCACTCACTTTCGACCTCTCATTCTCGCACAATCACATACTAAAATGACTCACCTTTGCATAATTACCCCCACAATCACTAGTACAATCCTTCATACTCGCACAATTACTCACACAGTCACTCACAAATGTTCACTCAAACTCACACAATAACTAACACTCGCACAATCATTCTCTCACACTTGCATACTCGCACAATAACTCACACACTTGACTCACGCTCACAAAATCATCGGCACAATCATTCTGAAGATAATATAACTTCCTTACCCTTCGTCTCTAATGTGGCATAGGTCCTCAACCAAGGCCTTGCAAGCTCTCATACGCTTGATTGTGGATTGTGTTTTTACAGTGTGGGATAGCTAATCCCACGTCAAACCTCCGCTTTCACCGTATATAGTATGTGGTAGGTAATAGTGGTTCTAATCTTTACCCCGGCCCGTCTGCCCAGCGTGTTCGTAGCGCGTTGGACTACGGGTGACTATCCCTCTGTGTGTGCGGGTTCAATTCCGCGGGATGGCAGAAAAAGCCACATATTCCCCAGATTTACGGTGTTCGTGGACCGAACCGAAGGGTTACGATGTCCATGGCACCGAGCCGAAGAGCTGAAAGCTCAAGCGCTTGAATCGGAAAAGAAAAATCTTACCCGAATACGGGCCTAGAAGCAAAGAGTCTAGAGTCATAAGAGTCGACTGAGGTAGGCTAGAAGCTACACTAGTCAATCAAAAAGCATCGATAAACCGATGTACTAGCCTACTTGTTGGCATAACTGCCAATGTACAATCGCCTTAGGCTCAGATCTACAAATCACGAAAAATGGTAACAAGTGCGATATGGAGCGTCGAGGAAAAAAGTCCCTGGGCAGGCAGGAGTCAAGGGTAATCGCCAGCGATTTAGGAGTCTGAATTACATGTTGTACAGAGTATGGAGCGAGAGTCTTTGGTTAAGCGAGTAAGTTCGATCCAAACCAGCGTTCCTGGTTCAAATTCCACGGTGGCAGTTGGAGCAATTGTACGGCGGTATTTTACGAACGGAAAGATAGACCGTCAGAAAACAACGGCAAACTACTACCTGGTTGTTGCCCAGTGTCGTCACACTGCTGCCAGGTTGTTGCCCAGTGTCGTCACACTGCTACCTGGTTGCTGCCCAGTGTCGTCACACTGCTACCTGGTTGCTGCCCAGTGTCGTCACACTGCTACCTGGTTACTGCCCAGTGTGTCACACTGCTACCAGGTTGTTGCCTCATGTGTCACCTGCTACCAGGTTGTTGCCCAGTGTCGTCACACTGCTACCAGGTTGTTGCCCAATGTTGTCACACTGCTACCAGGTTGTTGCCCAGTGTTGTCACACTGCTACCAGGTTGTTGCCCAATGTTGTCACACTGCTACCAGGTTGTTGCCCAGTGTTGTGGTCTTCTTTTGTCTTGCACTTTTCTGGTGGCTTGGGCGATTGCTATTTTTGCTCTTTGACAGGATTCTGCTATACCATCTAGCCATCTTTTTCGTAGTCTGCCTCTCGCCTTCTTCTCTGATGTTCTGTTGTAGAAGACTATATACTGTGGAGTTTGGATGCATTCTTATTATGTGGCCAAACCACTTCATTCTTTGTTTCTCAATGTAATTCATACAAGGTTCTGTGCCAACTTTATTTCTTATGCTGATATTGGTGACTGTCTTTTCTTGTGTTGTTGGTAACTTTTCGCAGGCAGCGCATTTCACATGTAGTTATTTTTGTGACTGCGTTTTGCTCATTGTCCATGTTTGGCTCTGGTAACACAAAGTAGGTATGAAAATGCTGTTGATCATCTGTTGCTTAGCTGGCAGTGAAATGTTTTGATGCTTTAACAATGGGGCTAGCTGGTAGGTTACAGCATTTGCTTTTGCACTCTAGCCTCTATCTCTCTATCTAGTCTTTCGTCTTCTGTGAATATGCTTCCTAAGTATTTGAATTCTTTCACTAGGTTGATTGTAGTGCCATTGAGAACGACATACCAAATTTGCAAAGAGATTGATTAATCAACATCGGGCTGGCGTGTTCGGCCGCTACTGGATTTGTTGAGGCGGAGATCGGAGCACCTATGGAGGTGTCCGGAGTGCTATGATAACCTGATAAACAGCTTACAAAGTGCGTTAGAACATGGCCACCGATAACGATATGTTACTGCTGGCCAAGATTAGAACAAGCAAGGGCCGTGTCGTACTATGATACAGAGAAGCGGCCGCATCAGGCGGCAACATAAGGGGCAGGCACCATAAGGGCGGCACCATAAGGGAGGCGGTATAAGCACGAAATCAAAATCCCACTTGAATGTTATTTTAAAGAAAAAAATTTAAGGGGCGGTATTTCGAAAACTTGCATCATACTGAGAAAATATACCGCATGGCCCTGGAACAATCACACACACGACCACTTCATCTCCCCCTCTTCATCATATAAAGAAGTAAATGGTGGAGGAGCAGAAGACAAATGCTAATATTACTACTATTTGAACTGCTATTATTTGTCACGTCAACTGACCTTCAGCTAAAGTGTTGATTCTATCGTTCTGATTCCATCAAAATGCAATTACCGTATTGACTACAATAAACCACCAAATGCAATGCTCTCATATGACCCAACCAGTTTCCCATGCTTTGTTTTTCTAACCTGGTCTGACCCGAAATGTATGAACTGAGGTGAAGAGTTCTAGTTCCACTCTGTATAAGTTCAAAGTGTGAGTCATTTAATTGAAATGTGCGAACAAGGGAATTCTGTCTGGAAGTAAGGAAGGAGAAAAGAGAAAAGGTTGAGAAAAAGAAAGAACTTAAGCAGAACAATATTTATAAAATTGATTGATTGATTGATTGATTGATTGATTGATTGATTGATTAATAGGACCATCATCATTGCACTTCGGTCTTCTTCGAACGCTCCATATAGATCACTTGTTAACTACTCTTTGTGATTTGTATGTGATCCGAGCCTAAGAGAAATTATACGTTATGTCAGTTATACGCCTACAAGTAGGCTAGCACATCCGATTTCTGCGACTCTTTATTTACTAGGGTACCTTCCCTAGTCTCTAAACTCAGTCACTTCTTACGACATGCCTTGTAGATCGCAGTGTTACGATTTTTGGTTCCCCTTGCCAGCCCATGCAGAACACAGGCGGTACTTCGGTCAATAGCCATTCGTGTTTCAATCTTATTTTACACAGGAAGATCTCAGCGACAGTGCAGGATCTCTGTAGCAGCGACTAGGTTCCTGATGTATTTTTGAAGATGGTGAAAAATTATGTGTAGGGAACATTATGTTAATCACGAGGAATATTATGTTAAGATTTCACGAGGAATATTATGTTAATCACGAGGAATATAGTTAATCACGAGGAATATTATGTTCGGTATATCACGAGGAATATTATGTTAATCACGAGGAATATTATGTTTATCACGAGGAATATTATGTTAATCACGAGGAACATTATGTTAATCACGTTAATGAATTTTGCTCAGGCTTCGACTTTGCAGTCTATTCTTATCGATTTTAAACTGCAAACGTGTTTTTTAAGTACTCAACTTCGTCCTGCTTCTCCGGGGCTCGAAGGGAGCAAAGAATAGTAACTCTGCTACCTACAAATCATGTCGCCGGAGGCGACTGAGGTAGGGGCCTAGGGAACGTACCTAGTAAATAAAAAGGGTCACAAAATCGATGTGCTGGCCTTCTTGTAGGCGCATAACTGGCCTAACGTACAATCGCTCCTAGACTTAGATCACATACAGATACCAAAGAGTGGTTTAACAAGTGGACGATATGGAGCGTTTGAAGAAGAAGAAATGTTCAACTTGAAAACGGGACCAACGTTTTATTGTTCGTCATTTGTATGACTAGGAAGGTGAGGGCGTCTCTGTAGGAAGGTGAGGGCGTCTCTGTAGGAAGGTGAGGGCGTCTCTATAGGAAGGTGAGGGCGTCTCTATAGGAAGGTGAGGGCGTCTCTGTAGGAAGGTGAGGGCGTCTCTTTAGGAAGGTGAGGGCGTCTCTGTAGGAAGGTGAGGGCGTCTCTGTAGGAAGGTGAGGGCGTCTCTTTAGGAAGGTGAGGGCGTCTCTGTAGGAAGGTGAGGGCGTCTCTATAGGAAGGTGAGGGCGTCTCTTTAGGAAGGTGAGGGCGTCTCTTTAGGAAGGTGAGGGCGTCTCTGTAGGAAGGTGAGGGCGTCTCTTTAGGAAGGTGAGGGCGTCTCTGTAGGAAGGTGAGGGCGTCTCTATAGGAAGGTGAGGGCGTCTCTGTAGGAAGGTGAGGGCGTCTCTATAGGAAGGTGAGGGCGTCTCTATAGGAAGGTGAGGGCGTCTCTGTAGGAAGGTGAGGGCGTCTCTGTAGGAAGGTGAGGGCGTCTCTGTAGCTAAGGTTGCGCTTTTCTCGCTTCCGAAGATGTGGGTCGTTCTGATACGCGTTCGGGTGTACGTGCTTTTCTAGGAAGTGAGGTGTTCTATAGGAATGTGAGGGCGTCTCTGTGGGGAAGGTGAGGGCGTCTCTGTAGGAAGGTGAGGGCGTCTCTGTAGGAAGGTGAGGGCGTCTCTGTAGGAAGGTGAGGGCGTCTCTATAGGAAGGTGAGGGCGTCTCTGTAGGAAGGTGAGGGCGTCTCTATAGGAAGGTGAGGGCGTCTCTATAGGAAGGTGAGGGCGTCTCTATAGGAAGGTGAGGGCGTCTCTATAGGAAGGTGAGGGCGTCTCTGTAGGAAGGTGAGGGCGTCTCTGTAGGAAGGTGAGGGCGTCTCTATAGGAAGCGGAGCTACAGACTTCGTGTTTTGTGCAATACTCTCGACAGATGGTGTGCCTTTTCTGCGAAGCGGACTGAGCCATTGGGTTAAAGTTAGGTGCAATGAAGTCAATCCTTCGGCTTGAGACCCCATAGGACTATGAACTTGAGACCCCATAGGACTATGAGCTTGAGACCCTATGGACTATGAGCTTGAGACCCCCATAGGACTATGAGCTTGAGACCCCCATAGGACTATGAGCTTGAGACCCCCATAGGACTATGAGCTTGAGACCCCCATAGGACTATGAGCTTGAGACCCCCATAGGACTATGAGCTTGAGACCCCCATAGGACTATGAGCTTGAGACCCCCATAGGACTATGAGCTTGAGACCCCCATAGGACTATGAGCTTGAGACCCCCATAGGACTATGAGCTTGAGACCCCCATAGGACTATGAGCTTGAGACCCCCATAGGACTATGAGCTTGAGACCCCCATAGGACTATGAGCTTGAGACCCCCATAGGACTATGAGCTTGAGACCCCCATAGGACTATGAACTTGAGACCCCCATAGGACTATGAACTTGAGACCCCCATAGGACTATGAACTTGAGACCCCCATAGGACTATGAACTTGAGACCCCCATAGGACTATGAACTTGAGACCCCATAGACTATGAACTTGAGACCCCCATAGGACTATGAACTTGAGACCCCCATAGGACTATGAACTTGAGACCCCCATAGGACTATGAACTTGAGACCCCCATAGGACTATGAGCTTGAGACCCCCATAGGACTATGAACTTGAGACCCCCATAGGACTATGAACTTGAGACCCCCATAGGACTATGAACTTGAGACCCCCATAGGACTATGAACTCGATCTCACATACATTGAGGTCAGAAATCTTATTTTAAAATAAAAATAAAAATAAAACAATTCCGATTTCTTTACGTCGGAAACAAATAGAAGTGCTGTTGGAGCGAGAGGCGATACCTTGGAGCGAGTACCTTTGGAGCGAGTACCTTTGGAGCGAGTACCTTTGGAGCGAGTACCTTTGGAGCGAGAGAGCGAGTACCTTTGGAGCGAGTACTTTGAGGAGTACCTTTGGAGCGAGACCTTGAGGAGTACTTTGGAGCGAGTACTTGAGGAGTACCTTTGGAGCGAGACTTTGAGGCGAATACTTTGGAGCGAGAGAGGAGTACATTTGGAGCGAGAGAGGAGTACATTTGGAGCGAGAGAGGAGTACATTTGGAGCGAGAGGAGACATTTGAGCAGAGAGGCGAATACTTACTTGGACGAGGAGTACATTTGGAGCAGAGAGGAGTACATTTGAGCGAGAGTACTTGTGAGCAGAGAGGAGTACATTTGGAGCAGGAGCGAGTACATTTGAGTCGAGAGTGGCGAATACTTTGAGCGAGGAGTTACATTTGGAGCGAGATGGGTACATTTGGAGCTAGAGAGGTTGATTACTTTTGGCAGAGGCTAGCTCCTTGCTTCCATGTCACATACCCCATGATTCTTTACTTCTATTGTATTCCTTACTTCTGTTGTATCCATTGCTTGATAAAGAACTTTTGGTCGCAATGTTGCTGTGTATTGTTTTTGTATTTTATAAACAAAATATAACAAATATTAAATATTCTAAGAAATATAATAAAATCTAAAGTTCTTACCTTCTGTGAGAGATATCCATAGAAGAGTTGCCAGGCATACAGACAAGGAGACCGTGACCATCGTAGGATTCCCCGTCATATCTGTGACTTCCAAGTCATTTGCACTTTAACACCGGAAGTCGGCGCAACACAGAAACATTCAACTGGGTTTATAAACCGATGTTCTGTATTCAATCCCTAATGCAGTTGATTCTCCAGTAACCCAGGTCAAGAAATGGTATCATGACTTTCTAAACAGGTGGACAAATTCAAAATCTTTAGTGGAAAATCTTGCGTGTAAATGTTGTATCGCTGGCACATTCAGTTGAAAGGGACCAAACACGTATCAAGTTCATAAGTTCCTTGATCCTTTATAGATTATTTCCGAATCTTTCAAAACTGGAATCATGGATCGTTATATTTTTAACAAAACAAAACGTGTAATGTTATATTCAGTAACTGTACACAGTATACCTGATATTTGTTAAGCACATGATAGTGGTTATTACCGTTGAGATTGTCTATTGTCTTTAAAGCAGGTGGATGAGGGAATCGGGTGTCCACTCTTGCAGTTAAGCGTAGGGGTGGGAGCTTTAATCTGCGCTCCAGTGCCAGATGAGTCACCCTTGTTGTGTAATATCCTTGTTTATCTAGTGTGGTCTTGATATTGTCTATCCATCATTTTCTTGGTCTTCCCTTGAGTATTGATGATAAGAAAAAAAAGAAAATTGGTTTACGGTCTCGTCAATGCTTTCATTCATGGGCTGACGTCTTCTGTAAATGAAAGTAAATTTGGAGTTATTATATGACATGCGGATTTAAAAAAAAAATATATTATATCACAATGATATATTATAAGCAATATTGCAACAATGACGAAACATGCAAAAAACAAAGTACTGTGTAGTTTTTCAAAATACAAAAACAATAGCAATATACAACAACGTTTCGTCCAAAAGGTCTTTTTCAATCAATGGATACAAAAAAGTGAAAAATTCACTTTTACACAGCACACAATATGTCGAATCGGACTATAATCAGGTTAGAAATTTATTGTTTAATTCTACATGTTGTGTGCCATGTAAGAAATGAAATTCTTCACTTCTGTTGTATCGCTTGCTTGATAAAAGCCTTTCGATCGAAACGTTGCTGTTGTATTGTTATCGTTTTTGTATTTTGTAAAACTACAGTACTTTGTTTTTACGTGTTTCGACATTGCTAAATAGTTCTACTGCAGTCTTCTCTTATATCGATAGTATTGAAACACAATGTAATAAGGGGACACTGTGTAAGATGGTGACATTGTGTAATAAGGGGACACTGTGTAAGATGGTGACATTGTGTAAGATGGTGACATTGTGTAATAAGGGGACACTGTGTAAGATGGTGACATTGTGTAAGATGGTGACATTGTGTAAGATGGTGACATTGTGTAAGATGGTGACATTGTGTAAGATGGTGACATTGTGTAAGATGGTGACATTGTGTAAGATGGTGACATTGTGTAAGATGGTGACATTGTGTAAGATGGTGACATTGTGTAAGATGGTGACATTGTGTAATAAGGGACATTGTGTAAGATGGTGACATTATGTGTAAGGGGACATTAGTGATAAGGGACATTATGTGATAAGGGGACATTATGTGATAAGGGGACATTATGTGATAAGGGGACATTATGTGATAAGGGGACATTATGTGATAAGGAGACATTGTGTAATGGGGTGACATTATTTCAGTTTCAGTTTGGAATATCTTCATTGCACTCCGCACATTTCCATCGGTTCTCCAATCTCCTTCGCAAAATACATTAAACAGAAAAGCGCAGAGCACAGTCTTCAGACTTAGAACGGGACACTGCGATCTCATAGATCATCTAGATAGAATGGGGCACAGGGACTAGGCTATCTGCATATGTGGAGAGCCAAAGCAGTCCCAAGAGCACATCTTGCAAGACTGCCTTAGTCTGAGCAGTGTGAGAATGGAAATCTGGTAAACAGGAACAGAACAAACTATGGGGAAACCGGTGAAGACCTCAAACGCACCACCCTGTTTATGACACATACCGGAGTAGTCGCATAGCAGAAGTTGATCGCAGAAGAAGAAGCTTTATACTAAAAACTACTTCTGTGGCTACGGAGTTCTAACATCTACGGGTCATTATTGAACGGAAATGTGGTTCGATGAGTTAGACCGGAATGCATCGACGATGGTTGTATGCAGATAAGAAAAAATCTTCACGCAACGCTTTTCTATATTGGTCTATGTTATTCCGATATTGATGTATAATAATAATAATAATAATAATAATTCATCTCGTACCGTTATACGTTACATAGGGCCTGCAAGTAATTTCTCCATACCGCTCTATCCTGGGCAACTCGCTCAATCTCCTCCATGGAACTGAGACCGATATTTCATGCCTCTCTCAGCAAAGTTAGTTTCAGGGTCCCCTTAGGTCATCCTCTCTTTCTTGAACCCTTTGCATCCCACTTCAATGCCTGCTTTGATATTCGTTGATCATTTCAAGTTGTGTCCAACATATCTCCATCTTCTCTTTCCTATAACAGTTGTCACTAGTGGTTGACCAGACATGTCTCTGATTTCATCACTTCTCCTGAATTCGTTCCATTTTATATTCATTATTTTTCGCAGACATCTATTTTCAAATGCATTCAACTTGCTTTCTATATCTTTAGTCATTTTCCAACTCTCGCTGGCATATGTTGATATTGATATATACAATTTATGATTTCGCACGCCGCTGCCTAAGCGCTTTCGGTACCGGTTGATTTCGTTTTCTGGAGCAGGTGCATCTCACCAAAAGACTTTTGATCTGACAGATCGAGCTATTATTTTTATTTGTAACAGTTGATAGTTGATGTCATTATTTTAAAGTAGTTTATATTTTCAAAATAAAAATAGTATTCATAAATTTTGGGCAGTTTTAAAAAATACCAATCAAAGGTTATTTTAAAGAAAAACATTTAAAGGGTGGCATTTCGAAGACTTGCATCATACTAAGAAAATCTACCGCACGGCCCTGATTGTATGGACATTTACCATTTACAACGCCCGGTATAGCAAGATAAAATATGTTTTCGCTATAATCAGATGTGAGCATATGAAACTTGAAACGAGACCTCATGGTGTGCATGACAAAAAAACTGCAAAGATGGTTTGCAGATGTGAGATGTTGACGGTGCGTCAGTGAAGGTATACGGTGTATCAGAAGAACAGATAAGCTGTGCTGTTTTTTTGTAAATATAAAAGTATGAACGGACATAGAAGTATAGAAGGTGAATGGATGATGTATACAGAATATAAAGGAAGACGGGAAGAATATGGAAGATAAGGACAGAATGAAATCATATCGCAGATTAAGGAAGATGGGGAAGATCTGGATAGGGAGTAAGAATGAAAATAAATATGGGGATGAAGAAGAAAGGATAGAATATTGTAGATGAAGAATGATGGAAATATGGATATGAAGGAAGAATGAAAAAAACCTCTGAGATAAAGAATGAAGGAAAGAATATTGAAGACGGAAAGAATCTGTAAATGATGAAAGTGCGTCTGTCTGTATATGTGTATGGTTCTGTGTCTGTTCTGTCTGCATCTGTCTGTGTCGTGTGTGTGTTCTGTATCTGTCTATCTGTCTGTCTATATCCTTTTCCGCCCGAGTGGTTACGGGCCCAAATTTGAGGTGTAAAGAATAGAACCACTGTTACCTGCCATGCATGTCGTAAGAGGCGATTTATGAGGTTTGGCTGAAATAGGATGCATGTGTCCCCAGGAATGCTAACCCTAAACAAATGTTTGCAGAAAACGGATGCACCAGGCCGTAAGGCGCATAACATGGTGCAACGACCCTCACAATGAGGAATGGGATAACAGATTCTACAGTTGCCAATCTGCCTCGGTGATATAGCCACGCATTAAGAATGTCAGACCTACCATCACGAGGGTGACCAAAACTTACTGCGGGAAGAGGTCGGCACAAACGGGGAAGAGCGCACAAAAGCAAATCATGGAATGATATCCTACAGAACTGCCCCCAGTATGCAGAACTGAGAAGAAAGAGGTGGCCCACTTACATCAGCGTCCAAGACAAACTGTATGGCGTGGCAGATAATCTGAGGCAAACGGCTGCCTTTATTAGAGAATCCGAAATCCCAATCTAGTGAGAACGCAGAAGAACAATATCCTTTTCGTCTCCGGTTTGACACACAAGGCTTCCACAAGATTGTTTCCTGCCTTATTCATTCTCAAATTGTTTCACCCTCTCATCATCTCCAGATGTCATCTCAAGCTTTTTTTTCTTTCTTTGAATCCAAATTGTCTCCTTTCCATTTCTATGGTCATTCTCCAGGATTCCTTTATCGTGTTCTCTAACCTCCTGTCTACTTCATATTGAACTGTCCATGCAAATAGTTCAGGGTGATATTCTACGCGAATGTTTAAGACTTCACTATCTTCTTCGTCTGATCCTACTCTAGTCTCCGAAACAGGTAACCCATACGATTATCATATCAAACTCGATGAATATGCTGCAAATGATTAAATTTGGAAATTTTCGCGTGGAATGGGTGGACAGCATTCGGAGATCACATCTCAAGAAAATGGCTTGGCTGTACACACCTGGACATGCTGGAGTGCAGGGTACGAGCGTGCTGACTTTCTTGCAAACAATGCCTCGATTCAAGCAGGCAGAAGTATGAACAGAGTCGATATCATCAATGCGGTACGCTCTCATTTATGTGATATGGGCGAGTCTCAGACACTGGAACGAATTCGATAATTAGGAGTTAAGTTTGGACATGTAAGACAGTGTTGCCTTCGTGGTAGAGAGAGAAGGTATACTAATCAATTTCTCATGGGTACTGTGAGTAAATGAACTTTGGGATGGCTGCTGCAGCGGAGGACAGAACGCGCATGGAATGCCTTATGTGCCATGACGTCGATCGCATAACATAACATAATCTAATGAAAAACCCTAATGAAATACTCGAATTACAGACTAAACGACACACTTACTTGAGCTAACCAGAGACGATTAAATTAGGAAAATTGATAAGTTTGGCTGCAGAAATGCAATTTGGCATATGAAGACAAACATTGGGAAGCAGTTAATATGCGTGTGTCGGCAGAGACTGGTGGAATAAACACACATAAATCACGTCTCGTTGCATGTGTGTGTGTGTGTGGTGTTTGTGGTGTGTGGTTATAGTGATGGTGGTATATGTGTGCACGCTCGCACGTACCTGCTTGATGATTTCCCATTAACTTTTCTTTTTTGGTGTTTGTGATTCCAAATTATTTTTGTTGTTGTAATATCTGCAGATAACGGAAGATCCAAATTTAGATAAAATTCTTCTTCTTCTTCTGCGATCAACTTCTGCTTTGATATTACTCCTGTCTGTTTTTCGCTGTTCCTGTTTTCCCCCACATCGTCAGGGTAAAAAACGAGTTCTAGAACGGGCTTTTGTGAGCGCTTCATAAACAATGTTTTTCGTTGCCTCTGTTATCTCTGAGGTCTACCTTTTGCGTGGACAGCCTTTTGTTTTGTATCAACTGTATCGGGGTAGCATTGCTCTTTGAGGTGCACTGTCTGTTAATAATCTGTTTATGTGACCGGACCATTTAATTTATTGCTTCTTGATGAACTTCAGTACTTCTTCCAACTCTCTATATCAACCACTTGTTAATCACTCTGTGTGATTTGTATGTGATCCGAGTCTAAGAGAGATTGTACGTTATGCCAGTTATGCGCCCACAAGTAGGCCAGCACATCCGATGTCTGCGACGATTTTTATTTACTAGGTAGCTTCCTAGGTCCCTACCTCAGACGACCTCTTACAACCTTGTAGTTCGCAGTGTTACTATTCTGTGCTCGCCTTGCGAGTTCCGGAAACACACGGGCGGTTCAGTACTGATGGTGTACCCCACAGACTCCCAAACCTTTTGGCCCAGCCCACTTTGAACGACATAAACTTCGTAACCGCCCCTCTCCATTATAAATGTGTGCCAACGCCCCCAATATATATATATATATATACATGCTCTTTTCACTTTGACACAAATAATTGATATATATTTCGTGTCATACATGGTCAATTGTCAAATGATTATATACATGAAATTGACAATTGATGAAACACTGGATCGTGTAAGATGGGCACAAGATGAATTAAAACTTTCCCCAAATGATTCTGAACCCACTATCGCCCCCCCCCTATCGCCCCCTGGAAGGCGTCAGCACCCACTGTGGGGCGGTACGCACACTTTGGGAACCCAAGGTGTACCACTTTATTCCTGATGTCTTCATTTCTAAACCGGTTTCTTCTTGATTTAAAAAAAAAACATTGGCATATTCTTTACAGGACTTAGTCATCAACAACAGTAAACGAGTCGTCGATTTTCTAGGCACCACTTATACATTCAGTAGTTTGCCATTGCTTCCTGAACGGTGAGGTGTATTTTTACTGTTCGTAAAAATCCAAGGGAGAGAATTTGCATCTAAACTTGCGTGTCGCAGAGTTTGAACCAAGTACGCTTGGGTCGTGATACTCCCAGAATTCTGCGTAGACACTTCATCTCTGTCGTGACTATCTGGATATGGGTCATAAACAGTGCACTTCGCCTGAGATCTTGCACAGAACTTGAGAAGAAATGAATCGATGTAGCTAAATAAACATCCTGGTGGCGAGAGCTAAACTGAAGGAACTGCATTTTATGGATAAAAAGTTAATTGCATCCTTTACAGGACTTTGTAAATCAACCCCAGTTTTTTAACGCTGTTTGGGATTTTTCTAGGCATTATTACGTTCAGTAGTTTGCCATTGCTTTAGAACGGGTAGTGCCATCGTCCTTTGTAAAAATCCAAGCGAAACAATTTGCAACCAAACTGTCAGTAGCGTGATTCGAACTCAGAACGTCGGGGTTAATAGATCGAGTCACTATCCCCTAAGACAATGTGGCCACCATATTATGGATACGTGGAGAAAAATAAAAAATGTAGGTAGTATCAAAATTGCGACAGAGTCGATTGTTCTAACCCGACAGACAAGTGCCTAACCCTGCCGACAGGTGCCTAACCCCGCAGACAAGTGCCGAACCCCGCAGACAAGTGCCGAACCCGCAGACAAGTGCTAACCCCAAACAAGTGCCTAACCCCACAGACAAGTGCCTAACCCTGCCGACAAGTGCCTAACCCTGCCGACAAGTGCCTAACCCTGCCGACAAGTGCCTAACCCTGCAGACAAGTGCCTAACCCTGCAGACAAGTGCCTAACCCTGCAGACGTGCCTAACCCTGCAGACAGGTGCCTAACCCTGCAGACAAATGTCTAACCCTGCAGACAAGGGTCTAACCCTGCAGACATGCGCCTAACACTGCAGACAAGCGCCTAACCCTGCCGACAAGTGCCTAACCCTGCAGACAAGTGCCTAACCCTGCAGACAAGTGCCTAACCCTGCCGACAAGTGCCTAACCCTGCAGACAAGTGCCTAACCCTGCAGACATGTGCATAACCCTGCAGACAAGCGTTTTTCCAGAGCACAACCATCTAGCTCTTCAAAAAAAGAGCCTCACTTAGACTTGTCTTTTTCAAACAGCATCGGCTACACAACACAGACATATCTGGTCAGATTCGATTGAACAGCGCTTGCCTAAACACATTCTATAAGCTTTTTTGTGTGTGTATATTCAGCACGAAACAACTGCATACATACACACAAGTATACAGATATAAGATACAGACACAGATCATTCATAAGTAGCTTCAGTTATACAGGGTGTTCAACTTAAAAGCAGCCCGTGAATGGAGCAAATCTGGCATATATGTATGGGAATGAGAAGGTTCAGTTATGACGTAATATAGGTCAAGGTTGTGTGACGGTGTGTAATTGTAGTGCGGGAAGGGGCGATGAACAAATATGACGTAGGACGAGCTAGTCAGAACCGGTTTAAATAGTAAATAAACACAACTCAATGTGTACCTGGCAACTTCCGAATTGTCAATGGGGCTGCAATTATCTTGAACACCCTTATTTGTCTTAGAAAAAACTGCTGTTACTGCTGATATTATCGCTTTTAAGGCGGTGTATGACAGGGTGTAGGGAAGACCTGGGTCTGGGGAATTTAAGGCGGTGTATAACAGGGGTGTAGGGGAAGACATGGGTCTGGGGAATTTAAGGTGGTGTATGACAGGGGTGTAAGGGAAGACATGGGTCGGGGGAATTTAAGGCGGTGTAGTGAAGGGAAGACATGGGTCTGGAGAATTTAAGGGTCGCACGGCTCCAGTGCAGTCACCGAGAAACTGTTACGGTTCGAATTTTTCTTTATGTCCCCGACATTAAAAAATTGCATGACCTTACGGGGGATTGAACAAGGGTCTACCGAATGGGAGTATGTGCTCTAATCCATTCGACCAGACGCTCCTCAGAACAGTTGTAACAAGAGAATAAGGAGTTTTCTTAAGTGTCCCAGGTGGAGCGCCGGAGACAATGAATATGGTACATAAATAGACAGTGAGCATGTATTAAGGGCATCCGGGGAAAAGATATCAATTACAGGAATCAAATAAGAATCACACAATAAACACATATGGATCACGCAGGAAACACAGGAATCACGGAGGAAACAACACAGAATCACGCAGCAAACAACACGGGAATCACACAGGAAA
This sequence comes from Arion vulgaris, assembly GCA_020796225.1. NCBI lineage: Eukaryota > Metazoa > Mollusca > Gastropoda > Stylommatophora > Arionidae > Arion > Arion vulgaris. The sequence goes on from CM036772.1 coordinate 29,268,206, forward strand.
CAACACAGGAATCACACAGGTTTTTCTAACAACACACTTTCGCAGCTAATTAACATAAACCAAATAATAGGCGTTAAGTTTGGACATGCCAGATCGACAGTGTCGTCTTTGTGGTAGAGAGAGAAGATATAGTAATCAACTTCTCATGCGTACGGTGAGCAAATAGACTTGAGGATGGCTGTTGCAGCGGAGGACAGAGCACGAATTGGAATGCCCAATGTGCCATAACGTCGATCGCATAACATAACATAAACCAAATTCTGTTAAAAAAACATATTTCTAAACGCAAATTTCTTTTAATTTTGTTAAACGCTGCGTAAAAGGTGCTCTTGTAGCATGAAGTCTAAAATATACAGGTGATTCTTTGCTCTTTACAGTTTACGTCGTTCTGCATACATTATTTATTTTTTAACGCTAAGCCTTGCACACAAAATGAGGTGTCTTCCTAATGAAACGAACGATTTTTGGAGCAAAATTGTTTTTAAAAAACATGTGTAGTGTGTATATAGACTGGGATATGTAACTTCGTGTAGATGATGGCTGAGTTAAGAAATGGGATAGTTCCGTGAAGAAGGATAGTTGTGTGAGAGAAATGTGGATTGTTGTGAGAAGAGGGATATGGGTGAGAATGTGATATGTGGGTGAGAATGTGATATGTGGGTGAGAATGTGGAATGGGTGAGAATGTGGATATGTGGGTGAGAATGTGGATATGTGGGTGAGAATGTGGATAGTGGGTGGTAAGAAGGTGGATAGGTGGGTGGGTAGAAGGTGGATAGGTGGGTGGGAAAGAGGATAGGTGGGTGAGAAGGTGGATAGGTGGGTGTGAAATAGGATAGGTGGGTGGGAAAGTGGATAGGTGGGTGGGAAAGTGGATAGGTGGGTGGGAAAGTGGATAGGTGGGTGGGAAAGTGGATAGGTGGGTGGGAAAGTGGATAGGTGGGTGAGAAGGTGGATAGGTGGGTGAGAAGGTGGATAGGTGGGTGAGAAGGTGGATAGGTGGGTGAGAGGTGGATAGGTGGGTGGAAGGTGATGGTGGGTGAGAAGGTGGATAGGTGGGTGGGAAGGTAGATAGGTGGGTGAGAAGGTGGATAGGTGGATGGGAAGGTGGATAGGTGGTGGGAAGGTGGGTGAAGGAAGGTGGATGGTGTGAGAAGGTGAATAGGTGTGGAAGGTGAAGGTGTGAGAAGGTGAATAGGTGTGAGAAGGTGAATAGGTGTGAGAAGGTGAATAGGTGTGAGAAGGTGAATAGGTGTGAGAAGGTGAATAGGTGTGAGAAGGTGAATAGGTGTGAAAAGGTGGATAGGTGTGAGAAGGTGGATAGGTGTGAGAAGGTGAAGAGTTGTGTGAGAAGGTGAATAGTTGTGTGAGAAGGGGGTGGATTGAGAAGGTGATATTTTTTCATTCCCTTTCTTCTTCTTCTTCTTCTTCTTCATCCTTCGCCCCCAGGTAGGCATTAGGTCCGCAACCAAGGCCTTCCAAGCCTGCCTATCCAATGCTATCTTTTCTAGATCTCTCCATTCTCTCCCCATTCTGCTTCATGAGTTCCTCCTTGTGGTGTCATTCTTCTTCCTCGGGTGGCGAGCTATGAATTTTCCTGGTTGTGATGTCTGTAGTTATCTAGTGATTTTTACGGGTGGGGTAGCTAGCCCTACCTCCTTAGGCGCCTCTTACGACATGCGTGGCAGGTAACAACGGTTCTATTTTTACATCCCAATGTGGGCCCGGTAACCACTCGGTCGTTTCCCCTTTCCCTCATGTGAAATGTTAGGTGAAATATTTAATAATTGTTTATCCAATGCCTTCTGTCCTGCAAACTGATGTTTATGTCCTAAGTTTGGCTTGATGTCGACGCTCCATCTTTTTCGTGCCCTCCTTTTGCTTTATAATCATTTTTTCAGTACGGCTCTCTGTGACAGAGGATGCCAGGAATTTCCAAATTACTTGTTTTTTTCTTTTAAGAAATTTCCAAACTGGTTTCAAGTCTACCCTTCTAGGCCGTTGTTGTTTCTTGACTCTCAGTTGATGCTTCATAAGATCCAAAAGGGCAGGTTTTGGTATGAATGGATGTCGTCTATAGAAATTTATAACCTCCAGAGGCATATGTGGATCTACTGTCCTGAACATGCGGGTGTTTGCGGTAATAAGAGAACGGACAGGCTTGCATCAATAGCACCGATTGTTGGGGAGTTGAAGATCAATAAGTGGGATGTTCTTCGGTTTCTTGGCGACTGTCTGTTGTATGACGACACTGAAATAGATGTTGAATCGATCCAGCGATTTGAATAGTTTGGAGTTTCAGGTAGAACTGGATGTATAAGGGGGCAGATTGAGCAGTCTATTTAATCAGCGAGTCAGGGAAACCATCAGTATGCATAGTCTTCGATAAATGTTGGGTAAGACTGAGCATCTATGGGTCTTCTAGAGTGTAATGACGTCAATTTAGTAAACAATAACAAATACTCTTCTGAATTCTTCAATTTAAATTATATCCTCCCTTGTTCCTTCCTGCAGATGTACTGAGACATCTCATATCTGTTGTTATAATTTTACGGTCACTATCTGGTCAATGTCCGTGTCTGGCACTGATTATCTGGTCAATGTCCGTGTCTGGCACTGATTATCTGGTCAATGTCCGTGTCTGGCACTGATTATCTGATCAATATCTGTGTCTGGCACTGATTATCTGGTCAATGTCCGTGTCTGGCACTGATTATCTGGTTAATGTATGTGTCTGGCACTGATTATCTGGTCAATGTCTGTGTCTGGCACTGATTATCTGGTCAATGTCTGTGTCTGGCACTGATTATTTGGTCAATGTCTGTGTCTGATACTGATTATCTGGTCAATGTCTGTGTCTGGCACTGATTATCTGATCAATGTCTGTGTCTGGCACTGATTATCTGATCAATGTCTGTGTCTGGCACTGATTATCTGGTCAATGTCTGTGTCTGGCACTGATTATCTGGTCAATGTCTGTGTCTGGCACTGATTATCTGGTCAATGTCTGTGTCTGGCACTGATTATCTGGTCAATGTCTGTGTCTGGCACTGATTATCTGGTCAATGTCTGTGTCTGGCACTGATTTTCTGGTCAATGTCGGTGTCTGGCACTGATTATCTGGTCAATTTGTGTCTGCACTGATTATCTGGTCAATGTCCGTGTCTGACACTGATTATCTGGTCAATGTCGGTGTCTGGCACTGATTATCTGGTCAATATCTGTGTCTGGCACTGATTATCTGGTCAATGTTGTGTCTGGCACTGATTATCTGGTCAATGTCCAGTGTCTGGCACTGATTATCTGGTCAATGTCGGTGTTCTGACTGATTATCTGGTCAATGTCTGTGTCTGGCACTGATTATCTGGTCAATGTATGTCTGGCACTGATTATCTGGTCAATTTGTGTCTGCACTGATTATCTGGTCAATTCTGTGTCTGGCACTGATTTTTCGGATCAATTCGGTGTCTGGCACTGATTATCTGGTCAATATCTGTGTCTGGCACTGATTATCTGGTCAATTTATGTGTCTGACACTGATTATCTGGTCAATGTCCGTGTCTGACACTGATTATCTGGTCAATGTCTGTGTCTGGCACTGATTATCTGGTCAATGTCTGTGTCTGGCACTGATTATCTGGTCAATGTCTGTGTCTGGCACTGATTATCTGGTCAATGTCTGTGTCTGGCACTGATTATCTGGTCAATGTCTGTGTCTGGCACTGATTATCTGGTCAATGTATGTGTCTGGCACTGATAACAAGGTTGGTTAAAGAATAGTTGTGATAAGGTTTTATTTTTCACCAGAATTAAATAGTTTTAGTTTCGCTCTTATGTTGTCTGGGCTCGCAAGGGGAGCAAAGAATAGTCACACTGCGACCAACAAGGCATGTCGTAAGAGGCGACTGGGTAGGGGCCTAAGAAGCTATCTTAGTAAATAAAAAAGCGACGCAGAAATCGGATGTGTTGGCCTACTTGTAGGTGCATAACTTGCCCAGGGTACAATAGCTCTTAAGCTCAGATCACATACAAATCCCAAGAGTGATTTAACAAGTGCTCGATATGGAGCGTTCAAAGAAAGAAGTTTTAGTTTAAGTTACATTATTAAATCATTGTAAGTAGTTAAACAGCATAAACAGCATAAACAGCATAAACAGCATAAACAGCATAAACAAAAAAAGCACAAACGCATCGTCACTAAACAGTAACATAAACAGCATAAACAGCATAACAGCATAACAGAAAAAAAACCCCGCTAAACAGCATAAACAGCATAAACAGCAAAAACAGCATACGGTTTGGAGAAAATGGTAATGGAAGGTATGGTTCCTTGATACGAGTCAGGGACGACCAAGACGAAGATGGCAGCAGAACATCAAAGAAACATTGAAACATGACGATGGAGGAGACGGGAAACTTGCTAGAGACATAGTTTTTCAGTCAGGGTGTGATAAAAGAGAAGTTTCGCAAGGACATACTGACTACTTGAGCAACATTTTTTTGTTGCTGGAAAATTTGTTTATAAGCTCATGCTGTTGCTACAGTAATGTCGATTCAATTTCCAAGCAACAACAAATTCCAAGCTGTTAAATCCACGCATGGAAACGTGTTTACCACTTGAATACACAAGTGCTTTAGCAAGTCAAAGTATATTTTAGGAATCGAAAAATAGATACAGTTTAGAGCGTAGCAGAACTGTTCCTTAATGCGTAAAGATAACTAGAGATAAGTGTTTTAAAAAAAAAAAATGAAAATGTGGAATATGAAATGAATGTACAGGTAGACGATGCAAAGGTTTACCCGTGTTGTATGAATGTTTGAGATGTCGGTGCACGTTGGTGCGTGTTTTGTGTGCGTTTGACTTCTGTAATGTTCGAGCTTGTACAAGTTGGAACCTGTGTTGTGTTTTTAAATGAGAAATGTTTTTTGGTTCTCTCTCATGAAGTTTTAACCCCGATTGCGGCATAGGCGTCACCCTTCTTCTTCTTCGAATGCTTCATATCGACAACTTGTTAACCTCTCTTTGTGATTTGTACGTGATTCTAGCCTAAGAGCGATTGTACGTTGTGCCAGTTATGCGCCTACAAGTAGGCCAGCACATCCGATTTCTACGATGCTTTTTATTTACTAGAGTAGCTTCCCTAGGACCCTACATCAGTCGCCTCAAACGACATGCCTTGTAGGTTACAGTGGGGCTTTTCTCTGCTTACCTTGCGGGTTCCTTCACCACACAGCCGATGCGCTTACAAGTAAGCCGACACATTCTCTCTCTCGCGCGCGATCGTTCTTTTTGGCCATTTTGATCATTCTTATTGTGATATATAAACAGCCTTTGCCAAGAACGTATTTTTACGTCACATTATTCAGCGCCATTTGGAGCTCTGGTGCTTATCCTTCGGCGACATGTCCGGTTTCAGCCAGCGTTTACTGGGTTCGCTCTCCATCATCCTTTGGCTGTCCCCAGTTTACCTGCAAGGCAGCAGGTTAGCCGACACATTAGATTTCTGCGACGCTTTTTATTTACTACGGTAGCTTTCCTAGGCCCCTACCTCAGTCGTCTCTTACGACATGCCTTGTAGGTTGCAGTGTTACTATTCTTTGCTCCCCTTGAGAGCTCCGGAAACACTAGGGTGATCCCTCAACCATTTCATGTCAAGTCTTCCTATCTCTAGCTATCTCCTGCAGCTTCCTCCAACTCTTCTTTATATTGTTGATCTCTGTCTCCAAATCTCGTCTCCATGTATTTCTTGGCCTCCCTCTCTTTCAATGTTCCTGTGGGTTCCAGTAAAGGACCCGTATTGTTAAATCCCACTCTGATTTTTTTCAAAGTGTGTCCTATCTAGAGGTTTTTTTTTAAACCTGTTGACTCAATGGACCTTGTCTTGTTCTCTTCGTAAGTTCCTCATTTGTGACCCCATAATACCATCCCAGTCAGTCTATTCTGCCCAAACACCAGTTGATGAATGTTTGCAGTGGTAAATTCAGTGACAGAGATTGAATGATTGATATCATTGAACTTCGATGAGTAACCATGTGTGCCCTGATTTCTTTCTTACACATGAAGATCTCAGCTGCAGTGCACGAACTCCGTAGCACCAGAGAGAGTCTCCGATGTAATTTTGTAGATATTTATGTCGGAATTTTATTTTAAATCTTTTATTTAAAAAATGTTTCCCGGGCAGCGGCTTTTCAACCTGCTCTTCACGTATTGGAACTGTCATGGGTTCTTTGACGTGATTTCTCAAACTGAAGACGGAATCAACGTTTTGTCGTCCATCTCCGATTGGACTAGGAACTCGATCTCACCTACAGATCAGTAATCTCTGGAAAAATATCCAGATGGCTTCACGAGGAAACGAACCTGGTACCTTTGGCACGAGAGATGAGCACGTAACCTCAATGCCACAGAAACCCACTTTTACCTCTGAAGTTGAAGAAGGCTCGCCTGTATGGTGGAGAACACTGATAAAAAGGGAAGAGCACGTCTTCACGCAAAAATCAGAAGCGCCATACCAGGCGCCCTGACTACACCTGAATTCATAGTGGACGAGCGCAAGAAGAAGAAGGAGACCGCCTTTGATAGAGAGAACAAATGTAATAACTATAGATAAGATAACGGTAAGATCCACATTCCACTTCTGTTTTCCTCTCAGACGTAAAGGTTGAGGAAATGTGAGAGATCTTGCAATTAAGTGATTAATAATAGGAGATAACGCAGGGGCGTCAACCGATGGTGTATGTATGAATGGGTCTGGGCATTTTGCACGGTAAGGTCTTTGCCGAGCGGAACTTAGCATATGGGACGGAGTTGTTTTCTCTCGTTTACCCACTATGACTTCAGGCGTAGTCAGTGGTACGTAGTCAGTGGTACGTAGTCAGTGGTACGTAATATGGCTATGCATAATATGCGTAATAAGTGTTACAGAAGAGCCCTTCGTATATCTTGGACAGAGAAGAGAACAAATAGATCTATCCAGAAAGAACTCAAAAATAAAAAAAAACTGGCTGATGCTACAAATAAGAAAGAAAAAATTGAGATATTTTGGTCATATAAAAAGACAAGAAGGGCTGGAGAAGACCATCATGGAAGGAGACATCCCGGCAAAGAGAAGAAGAGGAAGACCACGGAGAAGATGGATTCAGGATGTAACTGATGGTTTGAACATGACGGCTGCAAAGACGGGACATTTGGCCTATGAGAGAGAGAAGTTCCGGAGGACTGTTGGAGTGGCAAAGTTCTGCTCAGGACAAGCTATTTGACGATGAGTATTGACACAAATCCACGATATAATTAATAAATAATAATTCCTCTCGTACTGTTATACGTTACATAGGGCCTGCAAACAATTTCTCGATATCGCTCTATCCTGGGCAAATCGCTCAATCTCTTCCATGGAACTGAGACCGGTATTTCTTGCCTCTCTCAGGAAAGTTCGTTTCAGGGTCTCCTTAGGTCGTCCTCTCTTTTTCTGGAACCCTTTGCATTCCACTTCAATGCCTGTTTTGATATTTGTTGATCATTTTTCCTCAAGATGTGCCCAACATATCTCCATCTTCTCTTTTTTATAACTCCACGATATCCTGGAGAAATATTGTCAACAAAACACACAAATGGACATATGTTTGTTTGTTTTGTTTGCTAATGTTCGTTCGTTATTAACCAAGTTAATCCCCCTATGTGATCTTCTATTTCGATTAATTGATTCATAGGACCAGTGGCGGCTCATGATCATTTTTATTGGTGGGGCCAGACACAAAATTAGAGAGGAAAGATGTTTAATTTAGACTGTATGTGATACTTTAGCGTTATATATCAACTTTGAAAGCTAATCAGTATGCCATTAAAAAATAATAATTATGTACAAATAATTTCTAAAATAAAATAAACACGATACTCATTATTATTGGTGGGGCCCGGCCCCACTTGCCCTTAATGACGAGCCGCCACTGCATAGGACTATCATCACTGCCCTTCGATGAATAATAATGTGTTCTCCGATCTATTCTTTGTTTACACAGGAAGATCTCTGTGGTAGTTCACGGACTCCGTAGTACGGGTGATGACCTCTGATGTAACTTTGAAGATGGTGGACATTTTTTGGTACCACATCTATTGACATATACCACCCGTGTGGTGCTGGGACCCACAAGGGAAGAAAAGAATAGTACCACTGCGACATACAAGGCATGTCGTAAGAGGCGATTGATGTAGGACCTAGAGAAGCTACCCTAGTAAATCTCTCTCGCGATCGTTCTTAGGCCGCTTTTATAATTCAATTGTGATATATAAGCAGCCACCCTAGTAAATAAAAAGCATCACATAAATCGGATGTGCTCCTACTTGTAGGCGCATAACTGGCACAACGTACAATCGCTCTTAGGCTCAGATGACATACAAATGACACAGAGTGGTTAACAAGTGGTCGATATGGAGTGTTCGAAGCAGAAAAAGATTGATTGATTCATACGGCCGTCATCATAGCGCTTCGATGAATAACAATGTGTGCTTTGATCTATTTTGTTTTACACAGCAAGATCTATGCGACAGTTCACGGACTCCGTAGCACAGATGAGGACCTCTTGATGTGATTTTGAAGACGGTGGACATTTTTTAGTACCACACCTATTGATCTATATTGTAGCATAGCGCCCGATCTGTTTGGTTATAGGAAAAGACGTCAGAACTGACTAATGACCGAAATAGCGTACATGGAGGCTCTTTAACACATACACTTTTGTTTTGTTAAAAGTGGAAATATCTATCAGAGAATGTTTTTAATTAACTTAATTATGAATACATTGATAAATAAAAATCCATACATAACACACAACACATAACACACAGCACATAACACGCAATAAATAACACGCAACACATAACACGCAACACATAACACGCAACACATAACACGCAACACATAACACGCAACACATAACACGCAACACATAACACGCAACACATAACACACAACAACACAACACATAACACGCAACACATAACACACAACAACACAACACATAACACGCAACACATAACACGCAATACATAACACGCAACACATAACACGCAACACATAACACGCAACACATAACACACAACACATAACACACAACAACACATACACAACAACACAACACATAACACACAATATATAAGAGACAATACACAACACATAACACACAACACATAACACATAACACACAAACAAGTAAATACTAATTAGTATATTCCTCTCGTACCGTTATAAGTTACATAGTGTCTGCAAGCAATTTATACATACCGCTCTATCCTGGGAAAATCGTTCAATATCTTCTATAGAAATGATCTGATATTTCTCGCTTCTCTTAGTAAAGTTCGTTTCATGGTTTCCTTAGTTCGTTCATTCTGTTTTTTAACCCTTTTGTCTCCCACTTCAATGCCTGCTTGGTGATTCTTTGATCATTTGTTCTCAAGGTATGCCAAACGATCTTCTCTTTCTTATAACAGTTGTTACTAGTGGTTGACCAGACACGTTTTCGCAGAGTATGCTTAACACATCTCCAACTTCTCTTTCTTATAACAGTTGTTACTAGTGGCAGTATGTCTAACATATCTCCGCCATCTTCACTTTCTTATAACAGTTATTACTAGTGGCAGTATGCTCAACATATCTCCTCCATCTTCTCTTTCTTAACAGTTAATAGTGGTTGAACAGACACGTTTTCGCAGAGTATGCCTAATACACCTCCATCTTCACTTTATTATAACAGTTATTACTAGTGGTCTGACTAGACAATTCTCTTGACTTCACTTTTTTCTGAATGTGCTCGATTTTATATTCATTATACTGTATTTGTCGCAATCTATTTTCAAAAACATTCAACTTACTTTCTATATCTTTAGTCATTTTCCAATTCTGGCTGACATATGTTAGGATTGATGCAACATTTCAATTGAACATTATTAACTTCGTTTCAAAACTATGTAACTTGCAGCTCCATATTTTATTTAGTGTTTTTTCTTTCTGAACTGCTGTTCCTTTTTCTTCTTCTTCGAACGTTCCATATCAACCACTTGTTAACCACTCTTTGTGATTTGTATGTGATCTGAGCTTAAGAGTGATTGTGCATTGTACTACGTATGCGCTACATGTAGGTCAGCACATCCGATTTCTGCGACGCTTTTTATTTACTAGGGTAGCTTCCTAGGCCCTACCCCAGTCGTCTCTTTCGACATGCCTTGTAGGTCACAGCGTCACTATTCTTTGCTCCCCTGTGAACCCCGGCAACATACGAGCGAGATGTAATTTAGTAACCAATATAAATTTTTTTTAAATAGTTTTTTGGTGCTTTTCTCCTTTTTGCCGTTATGCGTCGCATGTTTAACTGACGATCGATTTCCCAGATAGTGCACGCTCGGTCGCTTGATATGCTGCGGTATTGTGAAGTTTTAAAATGTCTAACTCCTGTATCCATCTTTTATTGGTCTACACCTTCCTCTTTGATGACTCCATTTCCGGTTGTACGCTCTTGCAATTCGGGTTCATTCTCACCAAGTGGCCAAACCATTTGAGTCTCTGTTTTTCAATGAATCTAACAACAGGTGTTGTTCCGACTGTTCTTCTAATTTCTTCATTTCTTATATGTTTTCTGGTTTGATTTACTGCTTTCCTCAAACATCTCATTTCACTGATGGTAATTTTCCTTTCTTGTTCTTTTGTCAGTTCCCAAGTTTAAAACTGGTAGCAAAATTTTGGTATGAAGATTGTATTTATAATGTCTTTTAGTCTCTTCTAGAATTGGCCAGTGCTTTCAACCATTATAACGCCCGCGTGATGCCAGGGCTCACAAGAGGAGCAAAGAATAGTAACACTGCGACCTACAAGGCACGTCGTAAGAGGTGACTGGGGTATGGGCCTAAGGAAGCTACCCAAGTGAATAAAAGCGCCGGATGTGCGCTGGTCTACTTATAGGCGTATAACTGACACAACGTACAGTCGATCTTAGGCTAAGATCACACAGGACAGTGCGGTATATTTTCTCAGTATGATGCAAGTCTTCGAAATGCCGCCCTTAAATGTTTTTTCTTTAAGGGGTTATGCTACAGGATTTCTCAACTTTCTTATCTCTCAATAAAATTATGTGATACATAGTTACTACTAGAGTGGTCTAAAATGAAAATTTAGATATCTTTCGCATTAATAAATTATCGGGTTGTCTTGAAAACGGCAGCCATGTTGGATTGTAAACGACGTCGTACGGTCTCTAAACAGAGTGAAATAAATCTTCTTCTTCTTCTTCTTCAGCGATCTCTGGTCATGCGCTTAATTTACTGTGGACCACAAACTGGGCAGACAGCTTCAGGTCTGTCAGGTTTCCCCAAAGCTTAGTTTTCAGGTCGACTGGGTGTGGCCACATGTTGCTTCTCAGCTCACACAGAAGAGGACAGTCTTGCAGGATATGCTCTGGTGTCTGTTCTCCCTGCTGACACTGGCAGAGAGCTGTTTGACTTATTCCTAGTCTGTATAAGTGTTTGTTGAGTCTGCAGTGTCCGGTGCGTAGTCGAAATATAATGACCTGGTCTGTTCTGCTTAGGTCTTTGAGGGAGTCTTTTCCATAATCATATCCAGTGTTTGTCTTCCAGTCTACTGCAGATTTTCTCTGTATGAGGGTTTTGACCTCTTGAAAAGACAAGGGTTGGTAAATTTGCTCTTTGGCACTGCCCTCCTTAGCTAAGACATCAGCACTCTCATTGCCTGCAATGCCACAGTGAGATGGAATCCACTGCAAGTGAATTTCTGCCTTTTCTGAAAGCTGAGCAAGTTCTCTTTGTAGTTTTTGTACTGTGCTGTCAGTGGATTTAGCCTCCAGGGCTTGTATAGCTGACAATGAGTCTGTAAGAAATACCATCTTGCTTGCAGCTGCTTGCAGCTTATTCATGTGCTGTGCTGCCATCAGAAGGGCTATGAGTTCTGCTTTGTAGTTGGAACATATTCTTCCAGTAGGAGCCGCTAGAGACACAGTGGTAGCATCTGGGTACCTAATGTACACTCCTGCTCCACCATTCATGGTTGCCTCCATTGCCGATCCATCTGTGTAAATTCTTATCCAGCTGTCTTCGGGAAACATGTAATGGAGATGTTCCATTGTAATTGCTGAGTGAAATAAATAACAATTGCAATTTTTTTGACTGCACAACCTAAATATACCAATATTCTGGCCCACTGTCAACTTTAAATTGTTCTGTAACATGTAACTGATCTCTAGGAGTGCAATGAATAAGACATACCCAATTCACAGCCCAAAATAGGACCCCCTGGTTCATAAAAAATTCATATAAATTTATTTGCTAGAAGAAGTGCATTTTCTGTTGTCTAAAGGCTTCAATATTAATATATATATGTCAGGGTCAAATCTCATATTGCTATCTTGAGGATTTCTTTCATGATGGAAAACATACATTACCCACGTTAACGAAATTTACAAATGGGAGAAAACTGTGTTTTAAAATATAATGTGAATTTAGTCTAAAGTGTCCGGGAAATCGTCCGTTACAGCATACAGTCATTGCCTAGCCTAATTAAATCTAATATATCTGTTAGTACTCAGATCAAGCTTTACAATGATACATGACTCAATTGTCTTAATTGAATGCCATACATTGTATCTAGGGACAAAAGAAAGACAATTGAAGACATTTTCTATAGCGAATTTTTAGAGGGTAGGGCTGTTGAAAAATAATTTTGAAGCATTTTTCGGGATCATAAATAAAAACTCTTTGCGTAATTTGATAGTAGAGATACAATACTAACATAATATGATGAATTTGAAAAATCCATATCTATAAGCTATAATGACCCAACTTTCAGTAGGATGACCCCTTAAAATAGCCAGTTGTGATTTTCATTTCGCTGCTTATGACGACACCCTTACGGTACCGCCTGATACGGCCGCCTCTCTGTATCAGCATGGCACGGCCCTGAGATCACACACAGAACACAAAAAATGGTTTTCAAGTGGTCGATAAGGAGCGTTCGATGAAGAAGAGGAAGAATACTCATTTTTTTCCGATCCAGAAGCACTTGAGCTTTTTCAGCTCTTCGACTCGGTGCCATGGACATCGTAACCCTTCGGTTCGGTGCCACGAACACCGTAAATCTGGGGAATCTGTGGCTTTTTCTGCTATCCCGCGGAATTGAACTCGCACACATAGAGGGATAGTCACCCGTAGTCCAACGTGCTACGAACACGCTGGGCAGACGGGCATTATAAACACCGCTGTAATATTCATTCTGAGAAAATATCAATTTTTTTAACATTATCAAAACAATGAAAACAACAACAAAGATAAACTAGATAAATATAAGAAATGCTTACATGTTTAAACCAACAACTTTAACAAGTAAATCTCGGAAAGAAATATATAAGAAAATCCAGCGAATTAATAACTAACTCAAGAGTTCAAACATTTTGTAACAAAGTAACATGTCTGCTGTGATTTCTCTCGTGGTTTCTGCTGGAACAATTTTAACTAAACCCTTGTTAAGGTTTTAGCACGAGAAAAACAAGTTCAACGAAACGCACATTAATTCTCATGTCTGTTTGTGAATGTTGAGAAATTTTTTTTCACGTGCACAAGTTTCACCCCCTTTATGGGGGTATTTGTTTCTTATTTAAAAAAAAAATATTGTACTACTTTTTAAAATACGCAGACCAAGCGATGAGGAATCCTATGGTAAATGTGTATGGTACTCCGTTGTGGTCAAAACTATTTGTGTATTATTTTACCGTGTCTGCAAACCCAAAATATGCCAGTGAGAGTTGGAAAATGACTAAAGATATATCAAGTAATTTGAATGCATTTGAAAATAGATGTCTGTGAAAAAAAAAATGAACATAAAATGTGGCGAATTTAGAAGAAGTGATGAAATCAGAGAAATGTCTGGTCAATAGTAACAACTGTTATAAGAAGGAGAAGATGTAGATATGTTGGGTACCTTGAGAAGAAATCATCAAAGAATACCAACGCAGGCATTGAACTAGGAGGCATAGGGTTAAAAAAAAGAGAGGATGCCCTAGGTAACCCTGAAACGAACTTTGCTGAGAGAGGCAATACATATTGGACTCAATTCCACGGAAGAGATTGATCGAGTTGTCCAGGACAGAGCGGTACGAAAAAATTAATGGCAGGTCCTATATAACGTATAACTGTACGATAGAAATATATATAAACCATGGATCAGATGTAGCTCATTTGGACGGAGCTCGATTTGCGCGTTTGTTCGTTTTCAGACGACGAAGATACTTTATAAGTATTCAGGTGCTGACAACAAAGTTAGCTAGCGGAAAGGGACAGAGAACATATGGTTGCACCTCTAGTACATATATGTAAATCCACATTAGGTTTGTTTAGTTACACTGGAGACTGAGATCAAGAACAGCATTGGCGATGCAGCCACTACAATTTCCAGACTGGAACAGAAAGTTTGAAAAGATAACAAACAGATTGAGCATAAGTGTAGATTTGAGAGCTTACGTGTTGAACATAATCAACAAATAAACATGGTACAGGTATTAAGAGCTTCGAAAAAACAAATAGACAAACACGGGACTCGAACCACTTACCCTAGTCCTTACAACACCAATCGCCTAGTCTAGCAATACGAGCGCTTTTACTAGGGTAAGTGGTTCGAGTCCTGTGTTTGTCTATTTGTTTTTCAAGCTCTTAATACCTGTACCATGTTTATTTTTTTATCATATTCGTTACTTCCGTTGCTTCCTCTGGGGTTCTTAAAAAAACTCATTGTGCTCGTGTTGAACATAGTACACTACTTGTCAGATAAATCAGAGAAATCACCATCATTTTGTCCTGCTCACGCAGGAGATAGGGGTAATAACGAGCTGATAGATTGGCTGGCTTGGCTACAATATCAGAAGGAGTTGCCATGGATCGAAATGACATTCTTCACGCAATGAGAGAGTCTTTCCGAACAGAGGAGTTTCAGGGTTGTGAATCCCACTCGCTGACCAGATTGAGAGAGATGGGTGTCAATATTGGTGCAGCCCGAAAATAACGACATACTAAATATGCAAGGAGATTGATTAATCAACATCGAACTGGCGTGTCGGGCCGCTGCTGGATTTGCTGAGGCGGAGATCGGAACACCTATGGACATGTCCGGACATGGACAAGATCGGAACACCTATGGACATGTATGGACAGTGCTATGATGATAGTCCTCATTTAACTGATAACTCTACTTGTACAAATCCTGAAATGTATTTTCAACACGAAAGAAAACTTAATCCTTCCATGTGAGATGTCTTCTTAAGACGCATTCTACACATATCATTCTTCTTCTTAACCATTCACTCCTAGGGAGACATAGGTCCGCAACCAAAGCTTCCAAACCCTTCTGTCCAATGCCATCCTCTCGGGATCTCTCCACTCTTTCCTGCATTCTGTATCCAACTCATGCCTTCAGGTATTCCTAGGTCCTCCCTTACCTCTATTACCCAGGGAATTCTATGAGTCCTTCTTCCTCGGGTGGCAAGCTATGAATGTCCCTGTTTGTGGTTTCTGTAGCCATCTAGTGTGTTTTACGGGGTGCGGTTCATCTGGCCCTGGAATGTAAATTAAAGCTCCTACCCCTACGCTTAACGACAAGAGGGGACAACCAATTCCATCATCCACTTGAAGCAAGACAATAGACAATACAATTGAAAAAGTGGTTGGTGTATATCGAAGAAAAAGAATATGAAAATGGCAAAACGTGGTCTAACTGTGTTTCCGTAGAAATCCATCAAGTCTTGGCAGGTTATTTACTAATGATAACATCAACTTCATTTGGTGAATTTACGTTCTCTTACCTTTCATTTGCTGTCAGTTTTTAAAGCTTACCTTTGAGAGAGGGAAGGAGGACGAGAGCGGTAACGATGGAGAGGAGGTAGTCGCACAGGTCTGTGTGGGGGATATGGGAGAGTGAGGTATTTAGTTACATAATGACAGGTGTAAAGGAAACAGGATGAGATAAGCATGAGTTACATGAGAAGGTAGGTGTGAAGAAAATGATGAGAAAAACAAGAAAGAAATCCAGAGGCGAAAAGAAATATGTAATTATTTTGCAGGGGCGAAGATAAAGTGTCCCCCGATCCAGAAGCACTTGAGCTTTTCAGCTATTCGATTCAGTGCCATGGACATCGTAACCCTTCGGTGCCACGAACACCGTAAATCTGGAGAACCTGGGGTTTTTCTGCCAGTCTGCGGAATTGAACATGCACTCGCAGAGGCGTCACCCGTCGTCCAACGCGCTACGAATACGCTGGGCAGGCGGACAAGAGATAAAGTGTTAGAGAAGGTGAGGATAAAGTAGGAAAAAAATGGTTTCTATAGAACTTCAGATAAGATTAGAATATCCATAGTCTTTCATCAATTTCACTCTTCTCTTGATAATCATGAAAAATGAAAATCGTGGCATATCCATAAGATAGCATCAACCACTGAAACAAGTCGTTGATTTTCTAGGCACCACTTATACGTTCAGTAGTTTGCCATTGCTTTCTGAACGGGTGGCGCCATCGTCCTTTTCTTAAAATCAACGGAAACAATTTGCAAGCAAACTGTCCGCATAATCATACGTTTTACATTAGTAAACATATATTATATGCATTTAAATGCATAAATAATACATAAAATCGACAAGTTCATAAGTCATGTAATTTCGTATTTATAAATGAGTTATTCTTATTAGACGAACGTTTAGGGGTTAAAGCCTCTAAACGTCTTTATTCAGCTCTGAATGCCCGTCTGCCCAGCGTGTTCGTAGCGCGTTGGACTACGGGTGACTATCCCTCTGTGTGCGCGGGATGGCAGAAAAGCCACAGATTCCCCAGATTTACGGTGTTCGTGGCACCGAACCGAAGGGTTACGATGTCCATGGCACCGAGCCGAAGAGCTGACAAGCTCAAGTGCTTCTGGATAGGAAAAAAATAAAATTCAGCTCTGAAAAAGAAGTCGTAGGTTTGACTTCATTGCACCGGGTTTTACCCCATATGACTCGGTCTCTCTCCGGAGAAATGGCACGCCACCTTCCTAGAGCATTGCACAAACTCTGTAGTTCCGGCAACAATCTCTGAAAAAAACCGCACTTGTGAACAGAATGGCGTGGTCCGGATTCGAACCCACGACCTTCGACTCGAAAAGGCAAGGGTTTAACCACAGAGATTATTCAGCTCTGAATCGAATTCACTGTCTTCGGCCCTCCCACATAACGTTTATGTTCTCAACCAACTTAGACTTGACATTTATTTCACAATTAAACTTTCTGAATACGAGTCATTGCTATAGTGTCAGTTTCTTTCCTGTCCGTTATCACCGTATTGACATTACACACTTCCCAAATATGGCTCATTTTAGAACAAAGAAGCGCTGCCTCACACACAAATTTGCATAACTATATAAACAGAATCTGAACAAAAGACTTGAGGCGATAAATACGAACATTTACGTTGATGTCTGTTACAGTATTTGAAATACTTTTTTGGAATAGTTTTGAAATAAGAGACATTTATCCTGATTTAAATGTAGTGGTGACGTGTGAATATCACTCGTGTGGTGCCGGAGCTCGCAAAGGGAGCAAAGAATAGTACAACTGCAACCTACAAGGCATGTCGTAAGAGACGACTGATTTAGAACTTAGGGAAGCTACCCTATGTAAATAAAAAGCATTGCAGAAATCTGATGTGCTGGCCTACTTGTAAGCGCATAAATGATACAACGTACAATGGTTCTTAGAGCCGCTGTAGCGTAGTTGTTAGTGAACTCGCTTCGCACGGCTGGTGGTCTGGGTTCAGCTCCCGCAATGCGCGTGGAATTTTTCCCGACCACTACGGCTCTCAGCATCAACTAGTTACCAGACATTCTCTGGGAAAGTAAAGGCGGCCGGCGTGATGCTGACCACATCACCCATCATGTGCCGACGGTCAATGAAAAATACAGGCCTAACACTGTATTGACCCATATGCCACGAGGTATGAAAGGGTTCCTTTACTTTTTTTTACTTACAATGGTTCTTAGGCTCAGATGACATACAAATCACACAAAGTTTTAACAAATGGTTAATATGAAGCGTTCGAAGAAGAAGGTCGAATATAACAAAAACAGAGACAATGGCTACGAAACAAAAGGTCGACCACGCAAAAGATGGACCTCAGAGATAACAGAGCCGACGAAAGACGCTATTTATGAAGCGCACACAAGGGCTTGTTCTCGAAATCTCTTCTTATCCTGACGATGTGAGACAAAACAGAGTTAGAGAACAGAAAAAGAGACAAGGCGATAAGAAGATAACTAGAAAATCTTTAATAAAACTCCAGAACAAAAGAAATTAAACAATCCAATGAGTTCAAATACTTGGGAGAAATTTTCACTTCAGATGGAAGGTTCGATAGGGAAATCAACAATCGATGCACAAAATCTAACCAGGTACTGGGGAAGTTAACACCACTGTTGTCACATAAAGAGATACCGCTAATAGGGTACTGGGGCAGTTAACACCACTGTTGTCACAATAAAGAGATACCGCTAATCGGGTACTGGGGCAGTTAACACCACTGTTGTCACATAAGAGATACCGCTAACAGGTACTGGGACAGTTAACACCACTGTTGTCACATAAAGAGATACCCTAACCAGGTACTGGGGCAGTTAACACCACTGTTGTCACATAAAGAGATACCGCTAACGAGGTACTGGGGCAGTTAACACCACTGTTGTCATATAAAGAGATACCGCTAATCCGGGTACTGGGGCAGTTAACACCACTGTTGTCACATAAAGAGATACCCTAACCAGGTACTGGGGCAGTTAACACCACTGTTGTCACATGAAGAGATACCTCTAACAATACTGGGGAATGATTTTCACCACTGTTGTACATGAAAATGCCATAACGAGTGAAAACATCAGGTGAGAGTTACACCAGTTGTCATATAAAGAGATACCGCTAACCAGGTACTGGGGCAGTTAACACCACTGTTGTCACATAAAGAGATACCTCTAACCAGGTACTGGGGCAGTTAACACCACTGTTGTCACATGAAGAGATACCGCTAAAAATAAATCTTATAAGAATGATTTTCTAGCCAACGCTATGTTACCAGTGTCAAACATGGCCAATAACAGCAGCTAATAAGTGATAAATCATAACAGAGATGAGGTGCCTTAGAAGAGCTGCAGGTATAACAATAAGAGACCAAATTAGAAATGAAGAAATCGGAAGAAGCCTGGATGTGAAACCAGTCATGTAATTCATAAAAGAACAAGATTAAATGACCTGGACACCTGACCGTTGATTGACCATTTAAAGGGTTTTAAAGCCGAAATATTGACTTCATTGCACCGGGTTTTACCCCATATGGCTCGGCCTCTCTCCGCAGAAATGGCACGCCACCTGCCGGAGTATTGCACAAAGCACGAACTCCGTAGCTCCAGCAACAATCCTAGGGGTCTCTGGAAAAAACTGCACTCGTGAACAGAAGGCAGCGGTCCGGATTCGAACCACGACCTTCGACTCGCAAGGCAAAGGGTTTAACCACTCAGCCACAAAGACCCTCTGATTGACCATTATGGAAGGAGAGAAGATAATAACGAGGTTTAAGAACAACAATGGGAGCGCCGGAGTCAATGAATATCATCAATAAATAAACAGTGTACAAATATTAGAGCTTCAGGAAAAGAAAAATTACGAAACACAAAATTTGAACCAAAAACCTTTCTTTCGTATGGCACCCATTGTCTAACCCTACAGACGAGTGTTACACACTCAAACATTGGTTACTTACTTACTTACTTAATCCCGTCATGCCTAGTGACACATGGGGTTCAGAAAGGACTTTCCATGCTCTCCTGTCCCGTGCAACCTTCAGCGCAGAGCCCCACGTCAGAGATGTGGTGTCCAGTTCCTCTTCCATCATGCGCCTCCATGTTGTCCGTGGTCTGCCTTTCTTTCTCTTTCCTTCTGGTGTCCAAGTGAGGGCTACATTTCTTGTCTCATTCTCATAACATGTCCGAGCCATTTCCATCTTCTCTTTTGAGTATGTCATTCATTGCCTCTTGTCTTGTATCTTGGAGTAGTTGGTTATTGGATTTTTTTACTGGCCAAAAGATTCCCAAGATTCTGCGAAGACAAGAGTGGTGGAAAACTGACAGCCTGCTAGTATCTCCTTTGGTCATCCTTCAACACTCCGATCCGTAGAGCAAAACTGGCAAAACAATGCTTTTATAGAGTTTAAGCTTTGTGGTCCTATTGTAGATTTTGGACTTCCATACTGGTTTCATTCTGGCAAACATTGGTTACTGGTTATTAACCCATACATTGCCACTGGTAATATGCATGTTCTTAGTATTCTGATCAGTTTCATTATATAATGTTTTTAGTTGTTTGGTAAGTCCATGTTTGTTCTTTTAATTTCCATCTTGCAATTTTATCTCGTTAGCAGTGAACCGAGATATTCAGAACTATTCACATTTTTTTGTATTTTCTCTCTGTTGATAAAAAAAATCTTTTGCCATGTTAGTTTTGTCTTTTGCCATGTTTGTTTTATCTTTTGCCATGTTTGTTTTATCTTTTGCCATGTTTGTTTTATCTTTTGCCATGTTTGTTTTATCTTTTGCCATGTTTGTTTTGTATTTTGCCATGTTTGTTTTGTCTTTTGCCATGCTTGTTTTATCTTTTGCCATGCTTGTTTTATCTTTTGCCATGCTTTGTTTTATCATTTATGCTTGTTTTATCCATTGCCATTATGTTTGCCATACTTAGTTTGATTTTGTTTTCTTTCCTCTGGCAGTTCAATTATTAATTTTAATCTTTTGAGATGTGACAGTAACACTGTCTTGATATCTTGACAATCTTATATGCCAGACAGTGTCGTCTTCGTGGTAGAGAGAGAAGATATACTAATCAACTTCTCATATGTATGGTGAGCAAGTGGACTTTGAGATGGCTGCTGCAGCGGAGGACAGAGCACGAATGGGGATGCCCAATGTGCCATGACGTCGACCACTTAGCATATCTTAGTATATGGATATAAAACATCAAAGATACCTCAGCAATACACTTGACACAACAATGAAAATGTTAGCTTCCAACCATAAGTGGGTTAGACAAGACAACGAAAGACTGCAGCAACTAATATTCGAGAAATGAACTGTGAAATAATTTAAGTGCATTTCCTGCATGCAATAAAAGACAGCCATTAAAGCGTTCCATGTCCTTCTAGCACAAATGTTACACTTTACCGCATATTAAGTCAGATCGTCTTTACTGGGAAAAAAATAAGTAAAAAAGTAAGGTAGCATTTTTGTTCAGCATATTGAAGAATAACTAACGGAATCCAACATAGATGAAATAAAGCAAATTAAATCATAGGACAAATGGCACACATTTTGAAATGCAAGAATATCACCATGAACACTAAAAGAGTATTCTACACGGTTGCTCTCCCAACATTATGCTTAAAGGGTTTATTCTATTGTCAGATGTAGTTGGCTGTCCACTCTTGCCGTTAAGCGTAGGGATGGGAGCTTTAATTTGCGTTCTAGGGCTAGATGAGTCGTTGTGTTGTATCCGTGTTTATGTAGTGTGGTCTTGATATTGTCTATCCATCTTTTCTTGGTCTTCCCTTAGCTCTAGTACCCGATCTCTTTTTATTGATGCTGTTATTGGTGGTTGGTTGTATTTCATTCTCATTAAATGTCCAAACCACTGCATTTGTTGTCTTTCAATGTATTCGGTGCTTTAAAGGGTTTAAAAGCCGAAGGATTGACTTCATTGCACCGGGTTTTACCCCATATGGCTCAGTCCCTCTCCGCAGAAATGGCAAACCACCTGCCGAGAGTATTGCACAAAGCACGAACTCCGTAGCTCCAGCAACAATCCTAGGGTCTCTGAAAAAACTGCACTCATGAACAGAACGGCGCGGTCCGGATTCAAACCCACGACCTTAGACTCACAAGGTAAAGGGCTTAACCACTCAGCCACATCAATGCCAAACCTGGACGCTGACATCGAACGATAGAATAAAACTAGACACAATACACTTCTACGCAGAATGCTGGGAGTAACAAGAAGAGACCAGTTTAGAAATAAAGACATCAGGGGGAAAGTGGTTACAAAAGTACTGAACATCATCAAGTAAAAAATAATGAAATGGTTCGGTCACCTAATCAGATTACCAACAGACAGTGTGCATCAAAGAGTAATGTTGCTCCGACACAATGGATATTTTTTTTTTTCCGATCCAGAAGCACTTGAGCTCCTTCGCTCGGTGCTACGAACACCGTAAACCTGGGGAATCTGTGGCTTTTTCTGCCATCCCGCGGAACTGAACCCACACACACAGAGGGATAGTCACCCGTAGTCCAACGCGCTACGAACACGCTGGGCAGACGGGCATACAATGGATATAAAGTAAAAGGCCATCCACATCAGAGGTGGACCTCAGAAATAACAGAGGCAGTGAAAAACACTATTTATGAGGCGCACACAAAAGCCTGTTCTATAAATCTCTTATTATCCAGACGATGTGAACAAAGCAGGATTAGAGCACAAAAAAAACATTATATCGGATGTCTGGTTGCCATGGCATCGACCTGTCTGGTGCTTGGAACACGAGATTGTAAATGTTCAGTTCATGTAGAAAGACAATTTAAAAATTCACAATTGTGGTCGTCTGTATGTTGCAGGTTGATGGTATGACAAGATCTTCTTCAGCGATCTCTGGTCATGCGCTTAATTTACTATGGACCACAAACTGGATAGTCAGCTTTAGGTTTCCCCAAAGCTTAGTTTTCAGGTCGACTGGGTGTGGCCACAAGTTGCTTCTCAGCTCACACAGAAGAGGACAGTCTTGCAGTATATGCTTCGGTGTCTGTTCCGCCTGCTGACATTGGTAGAGAGCTGTTTGACTTATTCCTAGTCAATGTGTTTGTTGAGTCTGCAGTTTCCGGTACGTAGTCGAAATATAATGATCTGGTCTGCTTAGGTCTTTGAGTACTTACTTTTGCTTTACACCATTAGTTTGTATTATGTTTTAATTAAGTTTTGGTTTGTTCTTGATAAAGGTCTAGCACCGAAACGTTGAGTGTTGTTTATTTTCATATTTTATAATTAATTTTTCACTACTTATGTAATACTGCCTATTCCTGTCTTCGTTCAATTGCCTATTTGCTCAGTATTACCGTAGCCACCCAAACGATTTTCTCCAGATCTGATTTGATCCGGTCTGACCACATCAGATTTGTTGATTTTCGTATATCGCTTAGGTCTTTGAGAAAGTCTTTTCCATAATCATATCCAGTGTTTTCTTTCCAGTCTACTGCAGATTTTCTCTGTATGAGGGTTTTGACTTCTTGAAATGACAGTGGTTGGTAAGTTTGCTCTTTGGCACTGCCCTCCTTAGCTAAGACATCAGCACTCTCATTGCCAGCAATACCACAGTGAGATGGAATCCACTGCAAGTGAATTTCTGGCTTTACTGAAAGCTGAGCAAGTTCTCTTTTTAGGTTTTGTACTGTGCTGTCAGCAGATTTAGCATCCAGAGCTTTATAGCTGACAGTGAGTCTGTAAGAAATACCATCTTGCTTGCAGCTTATTCATGTGCTGTGCTGCCATCAGAAGGGCTAAGAGTTCTGCTGTGTAGTTGGAATATATTCTTCCAGTAGGGGCCTCTAGAGACACAGTAGTAGCATCTGGGTGCCTAATGTATACTCCTGCTCCAACATTCATGGTTGCCTCAATTGCCGATCCAACTGTGTAAATTCTAATTCAGCTGTCTTCTGGAAACATGTAATGGAGATGTTCCATTGTAGTTGCTTTCTTCACTAGATTAGGCTCGGCATCTTTGCTTAACAATTTAGGGATGGAGGTTGAGAAATTTAGTGCTACGGAGTCTGGTTCCCAGTGATCAAAAAGTAGTATGACAAGATCACAATCCGAGAACTGTGGGATAGAGTGGGACAATGGCAGATAGAACAAGAGATACGGGGCGGAAGGTGGCGATGGATAGAACACACAATGAGGTAACCACCAGGAGGGCAATGAGGTAAGAGAAAGACCTGAATGTGGGAGTTGGAAACAGAATGCAAGAAATGGAGAGATATGGAAAAGATGGCCTTGGATAGAAGGGATTGCGCCAGAGTGGTTGCGGGCCCAAATTTGGGGTGTAAAGAATATAACCACTGTTACCTGCCACGCATGTCGAAGATGCAACTAAGGAGGTTTGGTTGAAATCGGGTGCATGTGTCCACTAGGAATGCTAACCGAAACAAATGCTTGCAGAAAACGGATGCACCAGGCCGTAGGCGCATAACATGGTGCAACGACCCCTCACAATGAGGAATGGATTCTACGGTCGCCAATCTGTCTCGGAGATTTAGCCAAGGAGTAAGAATGTCAGAACTACCATCACGAGGGTGGCCAAAACTTACTGCTGGAAGAGGTCGGCACAAACAGGGAAGCAGAAATCATAGGAATTATATCCTACAGAACTGCCCCAGTATGCAGACTTGAGAAGAAAGAGGTGGCCCACTTACACTAGTGTCCAAGACAAACTGTATGGCGTGGCTGATAATCTGAGGCAGACGGCTGCCTTTATTAGAGAATCCTAAATCCCAATCTAGTGAGAACGCAGAAGAAGACTAGTGGTTGATCAGGCATTTCTTTGATTTCATCACTTCTGAATTGGTCTCATTAATTTTTGCAGGCATCTATTTCTTCTTCTTTGCGTTCTTCTTTACGACCAATTTTAATCACTCTTTGTGATATGTTTGATCTTTGCCAAGAATGTGTAACGTTGCACATTGGTTTGGTAGGCCCCTAAATGCAGACTTCTACACGTTTAGGACATGTACATCCGATTTCAGCCAAACCTCCTTAGCCGTCTCTTATGAAATGCGTGGCAGGTAACAGTGGTTCTATTGTTTACACCCCAAATTTGGGCCCCGGTAACCACTCAGGTGCATCTATTTTCAATTCATTCCTCTTCGAATGCTTCATGTCGACCACTTGTTAAACCACTCTGTATGTGATCGAGCGATTGTACTTTGTGCCAGTTATCACTCGCCATACAGGCAGATTTTCTCCGACTTCAGAGGTACTCACGTTATCGTCCTGAGTAAGACCAGACCAACAGTGCCAGACATGCTGAGTTTTATATCACTCGTAGTTTCTATAGGCTTTTCACAGCTTAGACATGCCAAACGAGGTATTATTCAGCTTCCTTTGGAGTCCCCACACAGAGGTATTAATTCAATCAACGTACTTTCTATATCTTGAGTCATTTTCAACTTTCGGTGCATATCTTAGGACTGATACAATAATGGAATTGAAAAATAATTTTAAAAACCTTTTTGCTAAAATAATATTTCTATACACCTGTTTGCTAGACAAAGTACTATACTAGTAGGAAGAATAGTAAACCAACAAAGAACCGGTGTCGTTAGATGCCACACGCCTGTGAGATATACTGAGGAGGTGAAACAAGGAGGAAATCATTGTGAATAAAGATAGATGCTGGAAATAGTTATGCGACATGCTCGGAAGGGATCCAGAGATAAACTGTCATGCAGAGAATGCCAGAAGTAAGGCAAAAGAAGCAAACCAAAACAAATCTGACAGAGAGCAGTAGTGGTGGAGTTACAGTGTGGTTCAGACTTTATGCACTCTCTGAATGATGACCACCAGATGAGCAAAGTTCAGAGATTTTGTTACTGGCCTACGAGATGTCACAAGGCATGTTGACAACTGACTACTTTGTTGATCGATACATTAGAAATACATTCTGTGATTTGTAGAAGTGATTGCCTTGTATTTCAAAGGTGTGGGTTCGAATTCTGTTCCATGTGCATTTTTAAGAGACTCCATAGGCCGAAAACTTTTGGATGTGCCCTTTCCAGACTAGAAGAAGCCTAACGATATAACAGTTCTTGGCAAAGACTGTTTATAAATCACAATAAGAATGATCAAAATGGACGAGAGGAATGATTGAAACAAACAAGAGATTCCTAAAATTGTTGCCAAAGCTATGTAGTTTGTGCTTTGTGAAATACTCTCAGCAGGTGGAGTGCCATTTCTACAGAGAAAACCCAGCACAAATGAAAGCGATCCGTCTTTAGTCCCTTTTCTAGTGTTTGAAAACACCTGTGTGTTGCCGGAGCTTGAAAGGGAGAAAAAATAGTAACACTGCGACAAGGTAGTGGCACTGAGGTAGGGGCCTAGGAAGCTACCTAGTAAATAAAAAGTGATGCAGAAATTGGCTACTTGTAAATCCATAACTGATACAATGTACTATTGCTCTTAGGCTCAGATCACAAAGAGTGGTCAATATAGAGCGTTCAAAAAGTAATTGAAAAGAAGTTGCAAGAGAACTGCAGCACTAGATTTATATAACTCATCAATTTCTCTACAATGACACAGATTTTCTTGAATTGAAAGAGATACATGAAGTATTTAAAAACCACATGAAACAAAAACACTAATAAAACACAACAATTTATAAATATTTATTCCATTTTTGCTTTCTTAGCTGGTGGAGGTTTGGATTGTCTGACCTTGTTAGGAGTTGGTGTTTTGGAAACTTTCTTGCTTGTCTTCAGTGACACTGGGGGTGTTGATTGTACCCCATCCACATTAGAAGAGATAGTTTTATTAGTTTTCTTTAGAATCTTCGGGGACGCTGATGGATTCGATTTTGTCTTCTTCACCGCAGCCGTTGTTTTCTTTATTGTCTTTGATGCCGAAGATTTAGGGCGCTTCCTTCACCGGCGGAGGCTGTTTTGGGAGTTTTCTTTTGTGACTTGGCAGGCTCTGCCAATTTTGGAGAACTAACAGCTCCAACATCACCTGATACTTCTACTGTTGTCTTGGGCTTTGGCTTTCTTTTGGCACTCTCGGGACATTCTACAAAGAAAAGAAAAGAAGGTTTCAATAAATTGTTTGAAAATAGAAAATTGCAATATCTCTTATTTGCTCTGGTCAATTCTGAAAATGTGTAGTTAGTTGTGACTTGCACTTTTGACTGTTTTCCGCCTGTGTCCACAAAGAATAGTACCACTGCAACCTACAATGCATGTCATACTGATGTAGGCCCTAGGAATGCTACCCTAGTAAATAAAAAGCAGTGCAGAAATCGGATGTGCTGGTCAACTTGTGGGCGCATACTGGCACAATGTAGTGAAACACGTACAAACAAAGTACTATAGTTTTACAAAATACATAAACAGTGACGATAAACAGCAACGTTCGACCAACAAGGCCTTTATCAAGCAACGAACAAACAGGAGTGACAAATTAAAATGAAACACAAATGGACGACCAAATACCAACGTATCTAAGGAAACTATTAAATCTTACCTACTACGTCAACGAATAGTTGCAGCAATATGGCGACGAATATCGAAATAGGGGAAGACTGCAGTAAAACTTGGTAAATAGTGAAACACGTACAAACAAAGTACTATAGTTTTACAAAATACATAAACAGTGACGATAAACAGCAATGTTTGACCAACAAGGCCTTTATCAAGCAAGCGAACTATTCGCTAGTGATGTAGTAGGTAAGATTTAATAGTTTCCTTAGATACGTTGGTATTTGGTCGTCCATTTGTGTTTCATTTTAATTGTCACTCCTGTTTGTTCGTTTGCTTGATAAAGGCCTTGTTGGTCAAACGTTGCTGTTTATCGTCACTGTTTATGTATTTTGTAAAACTATAGTACTTTGTTTTACGTGTTTCACTATTTACCAAGTTTTACTGCAGTCTTCTCCCTATTTCGATATTCGTCGCCATATTGCTGCAACTATTCGTATGACGTAGTAGGTAAGATTTAATAGTTTCCTTAGATACGTTGGTATTTGGTCGTCCATTTGTGTTTCATTTTAATTTGTCACTCCTGTTTGTTTGTTTGCTTGATAAAGGCCTTGTTGGTCAAACGTTGCTGTTTATCGTCACTGTTTATGTATTTTGTAAAACTATAGTACTTTGTTTGTACGTGTTTCACTATTTACCAAGTTTTACTGCAGTCTGGCACAATGTACAATCACTCTTAGGCTCAGATCACATACAAATCACAGAGTGGTTGACAAGTGTCGATATGGAGGCTCAAGAAGAAGATTGTTTAGGGAGTAAAGCTGGCCACATGTTGTATTTAGCTTGTACATTTACTACTTCTTCTTTGTATTACATATGCTTAGTCATTGTGGAATCCTTGGAACAATCATTTTGAGGTTATTCACATGAAGAATCCAAGATGTCAGCTAAGGCAGATATTACAATACAGTGGATGGGGTACTATCCGGAACAATAATTCATTAACTCCCATGATATCAACAGACCTAAATATTCAGAATATGGGCAAGTAATAAATTTTGTGATAAACAGAGAATTATTGAAAACCAAGTCTTTCTGCCTCAGAACAGGACACTGCAGGCTCAACCATGACATGCACATAATAAAACCTGCTCAAACTGCAGGTCAGACCCAAACGCAGGGCACATCCTGCACATCATATATATACTCCCTCCAGATTAGCCTACCTTATCGTGGTTGGAGGGTTTGCGTGCCTTGGTGATCCTTCAGGCTATGTCGGCGGGAGTCTAACTCCTGGCAGGTCTAACCAAGCCAACAGACTGAAGGTGAAAGGCCAGACCAAAAGGCGGGAGCAGGATGGGGCCTCATAAGGTGACAGCGCAGAACCCACCGGCAGTGGAAAATGCTCTGGCTGCAACCAACCTATCCCCAACCATGGGTTAAATGGCAGCCCTACTCTTTCTTGAGGAGGGCATCTTTTTCTTGTCTTATCTCCTACTTCTTTTACAATTTTTCTATCCCTCGAGTTAGACCACAGTCTTCTCTAGCAGTAAGAGTGCTGAAGTCGGAGGCAACCAGCCAAGAGGCACTATAGCAATCAGGTTGCCACGCATAAACGCATATGAATATGTCTATGTATTTAAAAAGATATGGTGCTTGCCCTGTGACGGACACTCAGGCAGGTGCAGTGCCGGGCTCTCTACCTCGAAAGGGCCCAACCCCAGCTACTGGATGTCCTTCTCATTTGCCCTGTGGAGCCAGGAGGCATGGGAATAGAGCAACTGGCCAATTTCTTAAAATAATGCACTGGAATGCTGAGGGTGTGAACAGCAAAAAGATGGCTACAGCACAAAAGTAGAACTTGAAAACATCCTAAATGAAGAACAAGTACATGTATGCTGTTTGCAAGAGACCCACCTGAATGAAGATGTAGCCTTCAAAGTCAGAGGCTTCCAGTGCTACCGATCAGACCGAAAAAATAGAAGAAAGGGTGGAGTACTGACACTTGTGAGAAACAACATCACCACATGTCAGTTTGAGGAGTACATGGAGGGTGCAGAATATCAGATGCTGCATCTTAGGACGGCAAGTACAGAGTTTCACTTAATCAACTACTACTGTCCAAGTGACCGCCCACTGGCACTGGTCACAATTCCAACAAAGGAAAGACTCATAGTGTGCGGGGACTTCAATAGTCACTCACAGAGCTGGGAGTATGACCACATGGACAGTAGGGGCGAGGAGCTTGAAAACTGGCAGGATGACAACAAACTAATCCTTGTCAATCAGCCCAAAGATCAGCCAACCTTCTACTCCAGATCATGGCACACCACCTCTACACCAGACTTGGCATTCCACTCCTCAGACCTGGAATGGAACATTACACGTGTTGTTGGGAAACAGCTAGGAGGCAGCGACCATCGGCCAGTATTTCTCACTGTTGAAAATCAACCCATCAGGGAGAGCAGCACTCTATCTAGGTGGAATTACAAGAAGGCAGATTGGACAATGTATAAGCATCGCACCAGTATACTGACACTAGGTCTATCTACTGACAAGGACATCAACAAGGTAGTTGATGAGTTCAGCCGATGCATAAAACAGGCTGCCTGCGAAACAATTCCTAGAGGGGCTCGAAAGCACTACACACCTTACTGGAGTAGTGAATTGGAACTACTGCACAATAATGTAGAAATTTCACGAAGCAGGCAGAGACCACTCCATGCCAAGAACACCACAACAAATATCAGCATGCCAAGGCTATATTTCAAAGGGCCAAGCTGCAGGCCAGGCGGAGGAGCTGGAAGGAAAAACAGAGTCCTTAAACTTTGAAAGAGATACCAGGAAGCTGTGGAAGCTGGTAAAACAACTTAATGATGAAGGTACAGGGAGAAATCCAAAGACTGCATTAAACAAAGATGGAAACATCCTCACAGGAAAACAGGCAGCTGATCATTTTGCAGACTCCTTTGCTAAAGACAGCAATATTGAAATTAGCACAACGAAACAGCAAGAGATTCGTGAGAAAAAGCAAAATGTTGAGCAAGACGAAACAATACCTGAAGTGATGAAGACCCCAATCACATTTAAAGAACTGGAACTAGCAATATCCAAATTAAAATTGAGAAAATCACCAGGAGCTGATGGAGTGTCCAATGAGATGATTAAGAACTTAGGAACTGCAGCAAAAACAAAGTTACTGCAGATTTACAATAATTGTTGGATCTTGGGTCAAGTTCCACAGACCTGGAGAGAAGCAATCATGATACCGCTCTCGAAACCTGGAAAAGATAGTTCTTCTGCCTCCAGCTACCGACCGATCAGTCTTACAAGTTGTCTCTGCAAAACAATGGACCGTATAATCAATCTCCGACTGCAGTGGTATCTTGAAAGCGAAAACATTCTTGTGTCACAGCAGGCAGGTTTCAGGCAGTGCTACTCTACTGAAGACCAAGCAACGTACCTTTCTCAGGAGATTGAGGGCGCGTTCCAAGATAAGAAACTGGTACTAGCGACATGGATAGACCTAAGGAAAGCCTTTGACAAGGTTTGGAAAGAAGGACTACTGAAGAAACTGAGAAATAGTAGAATAAAGGGTAGGATGTACAGATGGATAAAAGCATACTTACATAACAGAAAAGCCAGAGTGCATCTAGATGGACTCAAGAGTAAAAAAAGTTCTACTGCGTCATGGCGTCCCTCAAGGAGGAGTATTGTTCCCCACACTCTTCTTGATTTTCATCAACGACCTGGTTGCTGAGTTACCACAGGGAGTAAAAGTTGCAATGTACGCTGATGATCTGGTAATATGGTGCACAAATGAGTATGCAACAGTGGCCACCAAATTGATACAAAGAGCTGTAGATGCCTTAACCTCATGGGCAAACAGATGGTGTGTCAGCATCAACACAGATAAATGCAGCACTACACTCTTTACTCTCTCTCCCAAACAAAAGCTGGCACCATTAAAATAAATGGAGAACTGCTAAGAGAAGACAAGCAACCCACCTATCTCGGAGTTACATTCGATGATAGACTGACGTGGAAGCAGCACATCAACAAAGCAGCAGCAAAGGCCAGGAGGAAGTTAGCCATCCTGAGAAAATTAAGTGGAACCACATGGGGCGCCAGTCAAAAATACTTAAAAATATTTATCAGCAGGGCATACGACCACACCTGGAATATGGGTCAGCTGCATGGTGTCCAGCATCAAATACCACATTAGGAGAACTGGATAAGGTGCAAAACCAGGCGCTTCGTGTCATCACAGGAGCAATGAAAACAACACCAATAGTGGAGATGGAAAGAGTGGGGGAATACAAGCACTGAGAGACGCAGAGACACAAAAGTGATGACGCAGGCAGAAAAGTTTCTGAGTATGCCAAGCCACCCAATGGAAAACAGATTCAAAAATCTAGCATTGGGAGGCTGAAAAGAAGCAGCTTTATTCACCAGGCCAAAAAGACTGAATAGGCAAACTTCAGACCTACCAAAAGTTGGCATTCCCCTAAAGTCTGTGCCAGAGCAAACCCCTTGGAGAGAGGAGACTGAACCAAAAGTATGTATCCAGACAGAAGTGAAAGGAATATTTGACAAGGATGAGCAGAACAGCATACAACGCAAGACAGTCACTCTCAGTTTACTTGATGAAGAATACCCACATGACCTCTGGGTCCGGGTATACCCGGATGGGTCAGCAGAAAATGCAGTGAAGAATGGAGGAGCAGGAGTGTACATAGAATACCCAAACAACGCTAGAGATGCGATTAAAGTGCCAACAGGGAAATTCTGTCACAACTATGATGCAGAAATTCAGGCAATCAAGGTGGCAACTGAAAAACTGTTGAATACCAGACCCGATCCTCAACCTGTTGTATTTTTGACTGATGCAAAATCAGCACTCCAAGCACTTCAGTCCAGAAAATTGCCAGGTCTACAGACCCTACTGTCTAAATTGTCCAAGCATCGCAGGGTTGTCTTGCAGTGGATACCCTCTCACTGTGGAATACCAGGAAATGAAACAGCAGACCGATTGGCTAAGGAAGGTGCTGCAGGAGAGCAGCCGGATGTGCCAGTTACCTACCACCAAAAGAAAAGGATGATTAAATCAATGAGAAAGCCACAAATACCAACACAAGACGATTACTATAATATGAGCAGATTGGAACAAGTTGTGATTCTGCGCCTTAGAACAGGACACAATCGGCTCCCAGCCACATGTATACAAAATTCAAGATTGGCAATTCAGCCATGTGTACATGTGGACAGGCAAACCAGACTGCAGAGCACATACTTCAAGACTGCCCCAAATATGATACACTGAGGCAAACTCACTGGCCTAACGAAACAACACTCGACATAAAACTACACGGACCTCTGTGTGAGCTACAAAAGACAGTGAAGTTCATACAAGAGACAACATTGAATATATAGACATATTTCAAGCGAACGAAAGGAAGGATATATATACTAATAAAACAAAACATGGCCTTGTGAAGGAAGCTTACAGAGAAACTATGGGGAACTCATGAGGAACTCCAACTGACATGTAGCTTCATAGCAACCATATGTTGCCACAGGAAAGATGCATACTATCAGAAGTCTTAACTTTGTTCTTTTGCTTGTGTCATGCCAGTTTCTTCATGCTAACAACCCCCTGGAAAATCATGGCTAGTCTGAGTCTAACTTTGTACAGTCTCCATAATTATTAATTATAGACCCAAGATTACCAGGGCCTCAAAGGGACAATGAATAGTAACACTGCGACCTACAAGGTAAGTCATAAGAGACGGCTATTGTGGGGCCTAGAGAAGCTACCCTAGTAAACAAAAGCGAGCAGAATTTGGGCTATCCTGTTTGTAGGCGCATAACTGGCACAACATACAATCGCTCTTAGGCTTAGATCCCATACAAATCACAAAGAATTGTTTAACAAGGTGTCGTTATGGTGCGTTCAAAGAAGGAGACCCAAGATATTCAAAATATGTGTACAGAGATAAAAGGAACAAACATGTCATCAAAGTATCACCAGATACATACCATAACATCCTCCAGCTTCAAGTCAATGCCCAATTCTTTCAGCTTTTTCAACTTATTCTGTTGTCTAACGGCTGATCTCTGCAAGGAAGTCTCCACCTTGACCTCAGTTTTAGCACTGTTATGCTGTCTCTTCTTCTTGTTGTTTGCCTTCCACTTGTAGGAGAAGAAAGTATCTTTATGGACCTCGCTCATTGGTTTGTATTCACCTGTTGAACATAATATCAAGGTCATTTCATATACAACAATGTTTTCCAAGAATTTATCAGTTTCAATAATGAGAAAATTATTTTGTTTTAAATTGTGCACTTAGAAATGTACAAAGCTGAAAGAAGCATGGACTGACTTGAAAGCTATTAACCCTTTTATCCTTCTAGGCTAATATACTGGTTCGCTGTACTTTTTAAATTTACACAGTATTTTTTTTCTTCTTCTTTGAACGCTCCATATCGACCACTTGTCAACCACTTTGTGATTTGTATGTGATTTGAGCCTAAGAGCGATTGTATGTTGTGCCTGTTATGCGTCTACAAGTAGATCAGCACATCCAATTTCTGCGCTGTTTTTATTTACTAGGTAGCATCCTAGGGCCTACATCAGTCGCCCCTTACTGACATGTATTATAGGTTGCAGTGGTACTATTCTTTGCTTCCCTTTGGAGCCCGGCACCACAAGGGTGGTACGTTTTTAAAACTGTCTTTACTGCTTGTGTAATACCGCTTTTTAGGGTGGTGTAGGACAAGTTGGGGGGCATGTGTCGGAGGAATTTAATGGCTGCATGGCTAGTGCAACTACAGTGAAACTGTTCAGGTTAGGATTTTTCTTTATGCCCAGACAGAAAAAACTCCTTGACCTTACAGAGGACCAAACCTGGCTCTCTTTGACTTCAGAGGTACTTGTAATTTTGATCCCCAGGTAAAAGATCAGTTTCCGGTATTCTAACCGTGTATCATGTGCACACCAAAACTGTGGGCTAAATCTGACCCCAAACCACAGAATTTCACGGCCCGTTGTCACTAGAGCAGTGTTTTATCAAATTTGATATCTGCAGTTACTTAGTATATGCACAAAAGTTAAATTATTTAGGTCATGTGTGATTCCTGTACTGACCTACGGTTGTGAAAGTTGAAATCAACAAAGAAAATTGATAAGAAACTGGACAGCTTTGAGAATAAATGTCTACGAAAATTATTAAAAGTCAAATGGAGTGATTTCGTTTCTAACAACACAGTGAGAGATAGAACACACCAACAACCCGTATCAAATATTATAAGGAAACGAAGGTGGAAATATTTAGGTCATGTTCTTAGAGCAGACGAAAAGAGACTAAATCGACAAGTCCTTATGTGGTCACCAATTGGGAAAAGAAAACGTGGAAGACCAAAGACCACTCTTCGAAGAACCATCCAACAAGAAAGTAAACTATTGGGATGTAAAACCATACAAGATCTCCAACTGCTAGCAAAGAACGTATCACATGGAGATCTAAAACCTCTGCCCTATGTGCCGCCTTTGGCTCGAAAGGAATAAACTAACTAAACTAACTAAGTTACAATAAGTACACTTAAATGCTAATATATAAATGTGATATTAACTGATTGCCTCCTAGAAGCGAAGTGTACAAGCCATTATTTACTCATGACGGATGTGAGCATCATTGGTTTGTTTCCTAGTTAAACAAGTTTTATATTTATATTTGCCTTTTCTGTTTCAGAAGATTTTTAATTTACAGGCAGGAAGCTTATTCTCTCTCTCGATTACCGCTTAGAGTGGTGTACCAGATTTCCCATAAATCTCATTCATGCAACCTTAGCATTGGTGTGGTTCGCCACATCTTCAGCACCATTTGGTGCGTATCCTTCAGCAATGTGTCTGGTTTTAGCAAGCTTTTACTGAGTTCGTTCTTCATCAGCCTTTGGCTGTCCCACCGACCTGCAGGGCAACATGTTTTCAAGCCAGTTACAGAACTGCCCACAATTGTTTACCATGGCAACAAGCGATACAGCCATAGATGATAAAAAGTGTAAATTATTTACTAAGTATTGTTCATATTCTGTGTTCTTTCTTATTATTGAATATGTTATATGGTAGCCACCAAGTGAAAGGTTTTAAATGCTTTGAAAATTCAAAACGTGAACGTAAGTTGGGACATTTTTATATTTACGAATTTTCTACTTCTTCAGTCGCTCCATATTAAACCACTCTTTGTGATATGCATGTGATCTGAGCCTAAAAGTGATTGTATGTTGTGCCAGTTACATGTAAACAAGTAGGCCAGCACATCCAAAATCTGTGCCGCTTTTATTTACTAGGTAGCTCCCTAGACCCTACCTCAGTTGTCTCTTATGACTTGTAGATTGCAGTGTTACTATTCTTTGCTTCCCTGGCAATACACGGGTGTCGAATCTCAGACTAAACAATTAATTTAGATCAATCTTAAAGAAAATTAATTTACCCACAAAATGGTATATTACTCATATAAATCTGTTAACAATTAAGAAAACTTCAGCTGAATTTGTACATGCACCTGCAATGGGAACATGGGACCTAAATTTAATTAAGCCACAACTTATTTATCAATTCAGTAGCTAATCAGTTAACAGGAACACTTATCTAAAAGGCACAAATGGGACAATAACATCAAGTCTTAAATTAAAACCTGCGCTGACATACTCACATTTCAGCAGCTTGTTAAAGAACAGGTAGTTGTGACAGGTTTCTGCAACTGTTTTGGCTACAGCTGCATATCTGAATTTCACAAAAGCATACCCTTTTGATCGCCACTCTGGAAAAAATTTACAGAAAATGTCATGCATATATAGAAGAATGTTATTACAGCACAATACATTTAGAGATTTGGATGGGTTCTTCCCTTTCTTCATTCATGAAATATTGCTAATATTCATGTCATCTCTTATATAAACTTGTCTTTGCCTCACACAGATGTCATTTGATTGCGTTTCAGTTTTGTTTCACTGTACCAGTGAGTTTGTTAATATACCATTTTGGGGACAGTCTGAAAGTATATGCTCTGCGGTCCGGGGTGCATGTCCACAAGACTGATTTGCCATTCATGAATGTTGAATACATGTGGCTGCGGAGTCAATTGTGCCCTGTTCTGATGTATAGAATGACAACTTGTTCTAATCTACTCATATTTTGGTAGCTGCTCTATGTTAGTATCTTTCTGATTGATTTAATCATCCTTTCCTTACGATAAAAAGTAACTGATGTTATGCGATCGACGTCATGGCACATTGGGCATTCCCATGCATGCTGTCCTCCGCTGCAGCAGCCATAACAAAGTCCATTTGCTCACCGTGCCCATGAGAAGTTGATTACTATATCTTCTCTCTCTACCACGAAACGACACTGTCTGGCATGTCCAAACTTAACGCCTAATTATTGAACTCGTTCCAGTGTCTGAGACTTGTCCATGTCACATAATTGAGAGCGCACTGAATTGATGATATCGACTCTGTCCATACTTTTGTCGTTTTAATCGGGGGATTGTCCAGGAAACACAAGAAAGTCAGCGCGCTCGTTACCCTGCACTCCAGCATGTCCAGGTGTGTACAGTCAAGTCATTTTCTTGAGATGTGATCTCTGAATGCTGTCCACCCATTCCATACTTCCAGATTCAATCATTTGAAGCATATTCATCGAGTCTGATATGATAATCGTATGGGTTACCTGTTGCTCAGCCACCCATGACAGAGCCCTGGAGGCAGCAGTGATCTCCATAGTCATGCTCAATGTCGTATCGAAAGCGCCTCAGTCCTCATAAAGTGTGCGACCGTTACTGATACATCCGGTAACTGATACACCCAGTAGCTCATCTGCAGCACCTACCTTAACCCGTCTGCCTGCTGTTTTATTTCTTAATACTCCATCGTGGGTCGGCATGGCTAACTTAAGCTGGTTACAAAACAAAACTGCTGTTACTGCTTGTAATACTGCTTTTGGGGTGGTGTAGGAGGGGGGAAGGAGACAGTAGCCTGTGTACTTTAAGGGATAGTGCAGTCTCTGTGAAAATGTTTAGATTAGGATTTTTTCTTTATGCCCAGACAGAAAAAACTTCTTGGCCTTACCGGGGATTGGACCCAGTTCTTCCTAATCGGAGTCAGCTCTCTAATCTATTATGCCAGATGATCCACACTTGTGCTGGTTGCTCTGTTGAAAGAGCAGGGCTTGTAGACCTGGTAAACATACCACTTAACTCGATATATCATATAGATATCCATGAGTATACATTAAGAGAAGAGTCCTACGTATATCATGGACAGAGAAGAGAACTCTAAATCAAAGAAAACTGGTTGATGCTACAAATAAGAGAAAATTGAGATATTTTGGACATATAAAAGATATGAAGGGCTGGAGAAGACCATCATGGAAGGAGGCATACGGCAAAGAGAAGAAGAGGAAGACCACGGAGAAGATGGAATCAGGATGTATCTGATGGTTCGCACATGACGGTTGCAGAGGCAGAACATCTGGCCTATGAGAGAAATTCCAGAGAACTGTTATGGTGGCAAAGTTCTGCTCAGGACAAGCTAGCTATTTGATGATGATGATACATTAAGAGTGTGACTAAAGTGGTTAAAGTAAATCCACCCACCTTGCTCGATCGAGATAATTTGACCCTCATTACTGCACCAAACTGTGAAAAATATGATCGAAGTTGTTTCTCAAAGAAACCATGTGGAACATGACCAATGTAGACCACTCCTGGTGCTTTGTCCTCATCTGTGATCGGTTTCTGATAAAGGTTAGTTGAAAAATGATATGATGATAACTGCTATCAAATCACACACAGCTAACTAAAACTATAAAGCAATGAGAACAAATTAAAAGCAGCCATAAACATAGCAACAGACAAAATGACGACAATATGGTTGATGCGCATATAATAAAAGTATAGTTTCACAAAGATGGAGCATCAAGATATAAATACTGAGGTTAAGAATGTCAGGTTTGCTTTCAGCTCTCTCCGCCAAGTTTGGAACACAACAGGTTTCTACTTGAAATACCTCACTGTTCAGAAAGCAATGGCAAACTACTGAACATATAAGTGGTGCCTAGAAAATCAATGACTCGTTACTGTGGTTGATGGCTACGTCCTCTAAAGGATATGCCACGATTTTCCTTTTTCATTAGATATGACATTTTTCCAAGAATATTACATCCAAGATACAGATCGTAAACTGATGTCTTCATCATATATTATATATACCGCCCTGTGGTGCGGAGGCCGCAAGGAAGTAAAGAATAGTACCACTGTGACCTACAGGGCATGTCATAAGAGACGCCTGATGTAGGACCTAGGGAAGCTACACTAGTAAATAAAAAGCATGGCAGAAATTGGATATGCTGGACCACTTGTAGGCGCATAACAGGCACAATGTACAATCGCTCTTAGACTCAGATCCCATACAAATCACAGAGTGGTCAACAAGTTGTTGATATGGAGCATTCAAAGAAGATATAGATATGGACTTTTCGTCCTTACAAACGGTCAACTCGTAAGTGTTTTACTGTGACAGCTTCTGAGTTTGTGCTTGCTTCTCTTGCCTTTAAGCTCATCATCAAGTCTCCCATGACTGCTTCCTATGTTGTGTCCAAGCCAAAAGCAAGGATAAAGTGTCATCTTCATTTATGCATTGCAGCTGATATGGAAATGTGCCTTGCCCATTTTGACAGCCCCCCTCTTCCCTATTGTTTCACCCAAAGTCCATACTTTTGGAATCAAGCATGGTTTTCATAAGATTCAATGGAATATAAACATAACCATCAACTTAGGATCCTCCTCTGGATTTGTGGTCAAGGTTTACCCCTCTAGTCTTCTGCATAATCATGATGCCATACAAGGTGGTGAGGATTTTATATCAGTGTTTATTCCCCTAACCTTTAGCTCTCCTGTGTCACCCGCCATCTACTGAAGACTACACTATCATACGGTAGCAGTTGTCAACTGA
Organism: Arion vulgaris; assembly: GCA_020796225.1. NCBI lineage: Eukaryota > Metazoa > Mollusca > Gastropoda > Stylommatophora > Arionidae > Arion > Arion vulgaris. Next base: position 29,307,559 of record CM036772.1, read on the forward strand.
GTTGAAACATTTACATTTGATCTAACCTCTACATATATTATAAATAAATGGCTAGCATAAATGATGAGATGTACTGACATGCGAAAGAAAGCAAGACAGAAGCCGATGTAACAGGAGGTTAAAGAGCCATCAATAAGTCACACAACATAATCAGAGAATGCACTCGGAGTTGACTGTATCGACCCACAAGGGAAGAGCAGGGAGATAAAATATGCTTGGCCACGAACACGCCCAGAGCAGTAATATTATGTTATTATTATTATGTTAAACATAATTCTTCTAACCAGGGCTGCGAGTTTTCACTCTTGGGCAAAAAATATATACAAATTTTAGTTCATACTATTTTATCTGGTTATATGGCCTTTTTCGTCTTTACAGACAGTCAATTGGCAAGTGTTTTACTGAAATACAGAGTTTTCGGTTTTCTCTCTCGTCTTTCTGCTCATCCCCAAGTCTCTCTTCAAAAGATTCTGCACCTTTGTGCAAAGTTGTTTTCCATATATCTCGATCATCAGCCAGTGTCGGAGCTGAAAGCAAGGATAAAGTGTCCTCTTCATTGCCTAGCCTGGGCAGCAGATCAGATATGGAGAATGTGCCTTGCCCATTTTGCACAAACTGTTTAATCCAAAGGAAAGACGAAGTCCATACGTTTGGAATCAAGCAGGTTTGCAGGGGATGTCAGAAGACGAAATGAGTACACATATAACCTGGTTTATCTAATATCTGGTTATGTACCTTGTTAAACATAATAAATAAACCGTTACACTGTACAGTTGATTGCAATATTATCGGAATATAGTTATATAATATATATATATTAATACTAAGAAGAGTTTTTCATTGCCGTGAATAAGTTCTTAAAGTTAATTAATCTTGAGTTGATAGTTAATTCATCCACTCAACTTATCATTAAGTCTTAACTAATTTAACATCTTGATCTTACGTCTTGTCTTACTAACTTCTACTATAAAAGTATAACTAAGTTCTTAGTACACCTGACTAAACTGACTTACAAGTTACTCTACTGGAACTTACTCAGGTTACTAACTTACTGATCTTATTTAGTTATTACAACGGACTCGGTTGGGACTTCTAACGGAATTGTTCAGATCATATCACAGACATTAAAAAAAATACTACCATGAAATATTATAAACAAGATATAGCAATTGTTAATGTTTAGTAATCAGTGACAGACTTACTTTATCACCAGACTTCAGCATGTTTGCTGCCATCTTGTTTTGAAAAGAAACACTTGTTAAAAAGTTAGATCAAAATTTAGTTCGAAATAAAAACCTAATTTCATTGAATGAAACGAAACAACCAACAGGATTGAAAGTACACTATGCAGAGAATTGTTTAGTTTCTTAATTTTAAATTCTAAAAAGGGCAAATTTACAACTTAATAAAGTTGAATTTTGTAATATTTTTAATGTATGAGCAAAGTTTATTGAAATCGAACATGCTGAAATCTCTCTTTAAAAGTTATTCTGTCCGTCTCCATTCGTGATGTGATCCGCCCTGATACCTGTCAGAGACAGACGATAAAAAATAGACTTTGTTGTTCAAGTTCAACATATAAAAGAACAATTGACTGTTGGAAATCGATTAGAGTAGACTGCGAAACTGATAACTTGACAAAATTCTTGACATAATAAATTGTGCAAATTGTTATAACGGAGTGATTATACGGAGACGTAACGTTATTCACTTCATATAATTTCAATAGTATGAGAAAGTTACTGACATTCAAACAAATTACAAACAGGCTAAAAATGAGAATGATCAAATGCTATATATATATTCTATATTAATGTATGGCTCGAAACATGGACAATGAACAAGCAGTTAGAAGACAGAATTGATGCTTTTGAGATGTGGATACATAGAAGAATAGGCAGAGTTTCATGGACAGAAAAACAGACAAATAAACAAATTTTAGGAAAACTAGGCATGAAGAAACAATTATTAAGAGAAATAAAATTCAGACAAATAAAGTATTTTCGGCACATAAAAAGACATGACACCACGATAAAATCTTTACTAGAGGGGAAAGTTGAGGAGGGAAGAACAAGAGAAAGACCGAGAGATAAGTGGGAGGAAACTTTAAGAAATGGACAGGTTACAGTCTGGCAGTGTGCAACACCAAGGCGAAAGACAGAGGATGCTGGAGATTCATTGCAGCCAACCTTCGATGTGGAGACGGCACCTGATGATGATGAACGTTACTCACAGACGTCTGTACAGTCACATCAGCATAGCCTAATAATTTCTACTTTTAACAGAAGGAGCGTCAATAACATATAATATACGACATATCAACATCGTTGATATCTTATAGGCATGTCATAGTTCCCCAGATGGCAGTGGAGGAATGGACAGTTAGCCAGATAGTTAGAGTAGTATAATTAGATTATTTAATAGTTGAGACTATGTGTTGTACTCTCTATGCAGAAGTGCAACACATAACTACAAGACACGACGTTTTTGTGTAGTAAAATAGTGACGTGTTAGTAACGAATTAGTAAACACAGAGAGACGATACAAACACTTTGGCTGAATGGACGTGTTGTGATACATTCTAAAAGTTAACATCTAAAATAAAAGTAATATAAATTGAAAACAGTGTTTGTATCATTTAGCGTTGGTGTGGTTTACCATCTAGCTTCCACCACAATCACATCAGAAAATCAACCACATGAACCTAAGATAAGGAAGATATAGAGAATGAAACGGAAACCGAATCAACGATATAGGGGAAAATGGTACCACCAGAAATAAATAAACCTGAACTGCGATACAATCAATAACGAAATCAAATATCGTAGAGGCACACTGAACAAGAATGCAGATTTCCTGTCTCGGTATCCATTACCTATCACACAGGACAAGACAGAATGCGAGGCAGCGTCTGAGGATGAGGATATTGGGATTAACCTTGCTGTTTTAACACCTTCTTACAGTTGTGATTTGACTGTAGAGATGATGGGAACTACCGCAAAGAAACAGCATGTAACTTATAGTTTGAAAGAGATACAACAGTTGCAGCAACAGGACTTGGTGCTTCAGGTAGTACTAAAGGCTATGGAAACAGATGCTCCAGTGGACACGACCTGGTGGATTCAGGAAGCTAAGAGGCTGTGGTTACATCATGATAAGTTGTGCATTCGAAGAGGAATACTTTGTATTAGAAGGGATGAGGATAATAAGTGTGATGGATTAAAAATTATTGTACCTCACGTCTTGAGACCGATTGTATTGGCTGCTATTCATGAAATCGGTCATCAAGGGCGTGATAGGACATTGGCATTATTAAAATCTCGATTTTTTTTGGTGTGGAATGAATGGGGATGTCAATAATTTGGTGAAATCTTGTTCCATTTGTAATATGTCTAAACCTCTAAAGAAGATTACAACTACCTACGGTCATATTGTAGCCAACCGTCCGTTGGAGATGGTTGCCATGGATTTTGTTGAACTTCCAAGAGATTCCTATGGGTTTAAACATATCTTGATTATGACTGATGTGTTTACCAAGTATGTGGTCGCTTACCCTACTATTGACCAAACTGCAAAAACAGTGGCAGAAGTCATACAGAGTAGATGGATCCCAGACTTTGGGATACCCAGTAAATTTCACTTGGACCAAGGAAAAGGGTTTGAGTCCTCCATTGTTCTTGAACTCTGTCAAAGGTATGGGATAAAAAAATCCAAGACCACCACATATAATCCGCGAGGGAATGCCATATGCGAAAGGTTTAATAGGACATTGTTGGCTATGCTCCGTTCATTAGAGGAGTCGGATAAAGTGAAATGGTCTAGACATGTTCCTAATATAGTGTTAGGGTACAATATTACTCCCCATACTTCTACTGGGTGGTCACCATACTTTTTACTCTTTGGTAGACATCCTCAATTACCTATAAATTTTATCATAGAAGATTTATTTCATCCTGACGATGCAGAGAAAGACTATTTGGTCTGTCCTAAAAAGAGATTAACGGAGGCTCATAGGGAGGTCTGCGACAGGTTGGCTAGTCTCCATAAACAAGCAGATATTAAACAAGGAAAATTTGATATTATACCATTGGATAGTATGGTACGCAGGCGAATAGACCATACTATGGGTGTCAATAAATTAGGAACCCTTTATTCCCAACAGGTGTACCGAGTAGTACAGACACCCGATGTCCATTCAGGCTATTATGTTATAGTCCCCATTAATGATGCGAGCCAATCTCGGCTGATGATATCTGGCCGCCACATCAAAAGATGTGAGAATTCTGAGTAATTCATGAATATAATTTATAAGCTATATGCTTATAATGTCTCCTCTCCTGAGGATAACCTAGTAAAATGGTATTATTCCAACAAAGGCCGTGTTCATTGGGACAATTGTGGATTGACAATACACTCTTATAGGGGGTCTAGAAAATAACCCCGATGTGGTTGTTGGACAGTTCTACTGTTGATGATTTTATGATGTTGTTCCAAATGTTGGGAGGATTAATTTGATTACTTTGTGATTAGAGGTTGAAATGTGATATTTTTTTGGTCACTCCCAAATGGTGGGAGATATTTGATAATTACCTCACTTAATTATTTGATATTTGATAATGGTGGGGATATTTGAGGTCGGTTGATGTTGATGGCAAACATTAACTTTTCACCGTTCATTGCTAGATATGGTTATATGATGTCGATCCGAGTATTTTGGATTCTTGGATTATTTATTCCCGGGATTGGGGTTGGTTATTATTAATATATGATGTTGGTAATTAGGCATCATATATAAGTTGTTCCATATTCATTGGTCATATGTTAAATCTTGGGAGTTCATTATTTCCCCTGGGTTTGGGGGTTGATTAATATTACCTCGTGGAGGACATATAACGTGAAAAGTTTAACGTTATATATATGTTTTTACTTTTTCGATTTGTAACTTGTGTTTTTGTTTGAGATTTCAGATAGTGTGACAAGACTCTGACATGCAAGAAAGACATAGTGTTAGTGACATACTGATGCAAGCTGCCATCACACCCATACTACCTCATGTGAGGAATGGATGTCCCAGTACAGCCACCTCACATTGGCCAAGTGTTATGCTGTTGGGTCGCCGTCAGAGTCATAAGGCGCATATTTTCCAGATTAATTAATATAATGCTGATTAATTTCTATATTACATGGTTTCAGCACAAGAGCACAGAGGGTTTACTGTTGTTGTTAACCATGGTCACCTATGACCAGTTGACGAGTCACGTTCAACGACGTGTGGTGACTAGTTCCCATTTAGCTCGTTCAACTGGGTCTTCCTGAGATCCCGTCAGGATTTTCTTTTCCTTTTCGACCATGGTTGGCTGTTATAGTTAGTTGTTGTGGAGCCACGTTTATCACGTGAGGTGACTAGTTCCCTTTCAGCTCTCACCACTCTAATCACCCTATTGGACACTACCTGTGCGATTTTGTTGGGAGTTCGCCGTCGGGGCGACGGCGAGGTCTCCAGGGGGTGTCATAGTTCCCCAGATGGCAGTGGAGGAATGGACAGTTAGCCAGATAGTTAGAGTAGTATAATTAGATTATTTAATAGTTGAGACTATGTGTTGTACTCTCTATGCAGAAGTGCAACACATAACTACAAGACACGACGTTTTTGTGTAGTAAAATAGTGACGTGTTAGTAACGAATTAGTAAACATAGAGAGACGATACAAACACTTTGGCTGAATGGACGTGTTGTGATGCATTCTAAAAGTTAACATCTAAAATAAAAGTAATATAAATTGAAAACAGTGTTTGTATCATTTAGCGTTGGTGTGGTTTACCATCTAGCTTCCACCACAATCACATCAGAAAATCAACCACATAAACCTAAGATAAGGAAGATATAGAGAATGAAACGGAAACCGAATCAACGATATAGGGGAAAATGGTACCACCAGAAATAAATAAACCTGAACTGCGATACAATCAATAAACAATGGACCATCAAGAACATCTATAAACAGTCAGTACCACGAAGGAAAGAAACCTTAACCGTGAAGGCTAAAATCAATAAATAATAGTAACATTAACCACTTTAAACAGAATACCCCCTATTACAGGCAGAACTACTTACGTAGGCCTAGGTCTAATCTAATATATTTTACAACGAATTCATGTAATATGTCATCATAGGTCTATGGTTAAAAAGTTAACTGCATATCCTTTAAAGGACTTTGCGAATCAACCCCAGCTTTTAACGCTGTTTGTGATTTTTCTGGGCAGTATTGCGTTCAGTAGTTTGCCATTGCTTTCTGAACGGGTGGTGCCATCGTCCTTTGTAAAAATCCACTCGAAACAATTTGCAACCAAATTGTCTGCAGCGTGATTCGAACTTAGAACGTCGGGGTTAATAGACAGTCACTATCCCCTAAGACACAGACGCCACCCGGCCAATGGTTAAACCGGATAAATTATTAGTTAGGCTTATAGTTTGTCGAAGATTATTAAACTTTTCGTATCGGTGTAAAACGCTCTATATTATGCGGAGATCTCTTTTTGTGAGATTTTATATGCGTAGACATCTGTGTATAACACGGAGCAGTGCCGGATTAAGCCAGCGCGGGGCCCGTAGCAAATTTTAGCGCGGGGTCCTAGGTTTTGTATGATAATAAAATAAAACACAATTTTTACAAACAAACTTGTCTCGATTTAATGTGAGCAAATTTAGAGATAACACTAGACAAATCAATTTCTCTAAGTAAATTACATTCAATGTTCATTAATGTGAGGTTATTTAGACGATCTTGTCCCATAATGTTCATTAACTCACTTTTTATACGCTTTAATGTTGAAAAAGAACGTTCTTCGCTGCAGTTAGTAATCATTAAAGACAAGTAAATTCGTAAGTCTATTTCTACATTTGGGAAACACGACTCTAATTAATTTTCCATTATAAGTTTATAAAATTGCAGTTCAAGAGCATCATGCTTTTCGTTGCTAATAGCTGCAGCTACATTAAATTTAAGAAGTTCAGCGAACTGCACAAGTTCGTCTCCTAGACATTCTTCCAAATCCTTTTGGTAAGAGCTGATAATATTTGGAGTTCTTTTCAAGATCTCTTCTGCTGTAAGAGATTTTAACTGCCGAAGTATTCCAAATGCACCAGTCACTCTGTGGTAAGCTTCCATGTGTTTAGCTAAGGCCGACAGTACATTATCAATTATGACAATAAAAACCTGACTTTCAAATTTTTGTTTGGGTGTTTGATTTTCTACAACTTCACCGAGCGTAGTAGAGCCGCTGAAATCGTCGTACTTAGTATTTCGCATGCATCGTCTTGAAGTTTGTTGCTGATATTCTTCACAATCAGTCGGGATGTTGGCTTTGGCCTCAACATCTGACAATGTAGGCCGCATTGCTTGAACGTACCCGTGTAACGATTCATAAAGGCGTATCCCGTGTTAAGGTCTTGATCAGGTGACTGTAATTAGACACTTGCAAGCGTTCCAGAATTCCGTTCTATAAAATTGTCATTATTCCGTTTCAACTTGCTCATCTCCAAAACTAGCCCATACGCCTGATTACGACACTCTACTTTTGATCCATGTTATTTGAGATGTCATTAAAAACTTATTTGATAGTGGTAAAAACACATAAAAGTGCCTTTGTCGCATCAGCTCTGGCAGACCATCTGGTGTCCGACAGTCTCTTCAAAGTCGGAGTTTTGAACCTGTATCTTCCAGTGCTTTTGTAAGAATGCCCCATAAATAGGTAGAAACGGAAAAGAATGTATAGAGGCTTTCAACAAAATGGAAAAAATTGATACTTCTGCACAACATTCTGCAGCACACTTAACAACCAAATTTAGGGAATGTACAAAGCAGAAAATGTATTCTGCGTACTTATTTATCTACTTAATGCGTGCTTGTAAGCCGTGGTATTTCCCACTCATGTTGCTGGCATTGTCATAGCTTTGATCACGACAGTCTTTGATATCATTGCCATTTTTCTTTAAAAAATCAAATAAACTTTGGGCGAGATGTTCAGTAGTATGACCTTCCATATCCAAGAACTTCACATACCTTTCCACTGGTCCAGATGAAAAGACATAGCGCACTATTAGAGTCCACATACGAAATGTCTGGAGTAGAGACCAGTGATACGGAATAGTACTTGCATTTCTTAATTTCGTAAATAATATGATCCAGTAAGCTTGATGCAATTACATGGATAAATTCCTCACATGTTGTTTTTGATAAGTATGATGTATGTCCCTTTTCTTTATTTGCATAAGCATGTATATGCTGAGCCAGAAAAATGTCAAATTTGACTATTAATTCCAACAAACCTAAATAATTCCCTCCCGAGTGGTTACCGGAGCCCAAATTTGGGGTGTAAAGAATAGAATCACTGTTACCTGCTACTCATGTCGTAAGAGGCGGTTAAGGAGGTTTGACTGAAATCGGATCACGTCCTAAACGTGTAGACGTCTATGCGTTAGGCCACAAACCAATGTGCAAGATATACACGTTCTTGGCAAAGATCAAACATATCACAAAGAGTGATTAAATTGGTCGTAAAGAACGAACGCAAAGAAGAAGAAGAAATAATTCCCATTATGAGGTGAACCAATAGTTTCATTTGCAAATGAAATGCAAAACCTCATTCTGCTAAAATTGGATAACTGAAGTAATTCACTCTAAAAGTGTCCGCCAATATTTTTGTTTGGGCTCAATTTGGCTTACAAGTAGAAGAATCGAAACGTGCATCCAGCTTTTTGCAAACTAACAGCGAAATTATCGCTTGTCTATGGTCCTAACCTAAATAAGAAAACTGAGGGGAGGGGGGCATATTATTACCCACTTACCAACCTTGGTTCCTTGTTTATGACTAGTGACAGCTTAGCTCTGTCACATAGGCGCGGGCCCCCAGAAGCGCGGGGCCCGTAGCATTTGCTACTTCTGCTACTAGGCTAATCCGGCGCTGACACGGAGATATATCTTTTTGTATTGACATCTGTCAATAACGTTCTCTTTTAGACTGTACTATTATACGGAGACGTCTGTAAATAACGGTCATCGTTAATCATAGTCGACTGTGAATAACGCTCAGAGTTATTCAGTCGACTCCATATAACGCTGAACGTTATTCACAATCGACTGTGAATAACGCCTCCCCTTTTATAATCCTTTAAATTACATAGTTGATTCTCGTAAGTACTACGGAGTTCGTGAACTGCCGCTGAAATCTTTCTGTGTAAGAATGAGATAGAAGAACGCATTATTATTCAAAGAATTGCAATAATGGTCAGTTTGCAAAGTAGAAAATAAAGGTTAAACAGATACTTACACCACAACTATTGTACTACACTGGACATAAATTATGTATAATAGCTGCATTCGTTACCATTGCAATGTAATAAATTATTCTGTCAATATGTATATTCTTCCTCAGTTTGCTCTGAAAGAACCACTTGAATGTTTGTTTGCTCTGGAAGAACCACTTTGAATGTTTGTTTGTTCTGAAGAACCTTGTTAACCTCTCTTTGTGAATTGAACCAAAGAGCATAAGTAGGTTGTGCTGTGATTTACAGCAGTTAAGCAATGATATTTTGCCTCTTTAAGCCAGTATATTCTATTTCAGCATGCGTGTTGTTCGTGCTCTCATTTCAGTCCCTGACATTTTCCATACTGACTACAGGGCATCACTTTCAATCTTTCTAATAAGTAATGGCTATATAGCCACCCGGGTTATTATATGAATTTGTTCTAGTCTAATATATTTTTTCGATCCAGAAGCACTTGAGATTTTCAGCTCTTCGGCTCAGTGCCATAGACATTGTAACCCTTCGGTTTGGTGCCACGAACACCGTAAATCTGGAGAACCTGTGGCTTCTCTGTCAGTCCGCGGAATTGAACCGCACTCCAACGCGATGCGAACACGCTGGGCAGGTGGGCCTAATCTAATATTATAAGTCTAATGAAATGAAAATCATGGCATATCCTTTACACGACGCAGCCATCAACTACAGTAAATGAGTAGTTGATTTTCTGGCACCCCTTATACGTTCAGTAGTTTGCCATTGCTTTCTGAACGGTGACATCTATTTTTACATTTGTAAAAATCCCACGAAAACGAATTTGCTTCCAAATTTGCCCACCGTGAGATTTGAACCAGGTACGCTTAGGTTTGTGATCGAGCTCACTACCACTGGAGGTACATACGCTCTAATACTATACGTATAATACTATGCGTCTAATACTATACCACACAATAAGGGTTACTGCTGCCCGGGCAAAATTCATTAGAAAAGATTAAAAATAAAATTCCTGCCAGATATCTTCGCTATCTTCAAAATTACATCAGGGACCCTCGCCGATGCTACGGAGTTCTGCACTGCCGCTGAGATCTTACTGTGTAAGAAAGAGATCGGGGCACACACGGTTACCAATCGAAGTGCAATGATGATGGTCGAATCAATCAAGGAGTTACCCTTCTTTATCACTCTATGTTATTTGAGCCGTAAAACATGAGTATGTGGCGTTGTAGGTTGCAACCACAGTTATTTCGGATGTAGGTCCCTTGCGTCTGGTGTGGGGTTGGCTTTTAAGACATAAATCTTAAAAGACCCCTCAAACACGGTCGCTTCCCTCCACGACAGTGTTCACTATCTTGCTTTAGAAATATACAAAGCCTGTATTTGGGTAGAACACAACTAGCATCCACAGTGGAAAAAAACCACTATATTGTGTCAGTCTTGTATCTTTAGTAAATAATAAAATGTTGCATTAGTATCCGTGTGGTTCCGGTGCCTGCAAGGAAGCAAAGAATAGTACCACTGCGACCTACAAGGCATGTCGTAAGAGGCGAGTAATGTAGGGACCTAGGGAGGCTACCCTAGTAAATATAAAGCGTCGCAGAAATCGGATGTGCTGGCCTGCTTGTGGGCGTTTAACTGACACACCCGATCACACAATCGATCTTAGGCTCAGATCACATACAAATCACACAGAGTAATATACAAATGGTAGATATGGAGCGTTCGTAGAAGAAGAAGCATTAGTATCTAGTGTTTTAGGCGTGGTCCTCTATTGACAACGTAATCCGGATTGAAAGTTGGTGACAGGCATCGCTAAAAAAAATATTTGTCTGAGGGAGTCCCTTTACTACCATAGGTACTAGATTCGACAAAAGGAGTTAATTCTTATTTATCACCTTGATTGATTGATAGAACCATCATTGCATTTCGGTGAGTAACCATGTATGCTCCGATCTTCTTTTTTTTTTTAAAGATATTTTTGTAGGAATTTTATTTTTAATCTTTTCTAATGAATTTTGTCGCGCAGCGGCTTTCCAGCCTGCTCTTTTCGATTTTGAACTGCCACGGTTTTTTTTTAAAGTGCTCAAATTGAGTATTTATTCAACCCAGGTGATGTTGGTTGACACATCTTTGCTCTATACTCCGCATATATAGCTCCGAGTGCTTTTCAAAGCTTAACTCCAATTTTTTTCACTCTGTTCAATGTCTCTGATTTTGTTTCCTCATGTGTAGAACATATGACATTTATGAAGTTTTTGTAGTAGTTGGTATACTTGTAGCAGTAGTAAAAACAGCAGTAGTAGTATTAGTACAGGGTGTTGAAGATAAAAGTAGCCCCATAGACAAATCAAAAGTTGCCAGTTACGTATTGCGTTATGTATATTTACTATTTAAACCGGTTCTGACTAGCTCGTCCTACGTCATATTTGTTCATCTCCCCTTCCTGCACTACAATCACACACCATCACTCAACCATGACCTATACTACGTCATAACTGAATTTTCTCATTTTCCTAAATATCAGTTATCACTTATCAGTTATATGAGGACTATCATTATAGCACTCCGGACATGTCCATAGGTGCTCCGATCTCCGCCTCAGCAAATCCAGCGGTCCAACACATCAGTTCGATCTTGATTAAGCAATCTCTTTGCATATTTAGTATGTCATTCTTTTCGGGCTGCACCAAAATTGCAAAATCTATTACTAAAAATATGTGGTTTAACATGAGAATGCTAAGAACTCCGTGGACTGCTGAAATGAATAATGATGGTGTGTTGAAAAAGGTCATGACACGTAGAGAACGTGTGTTCAATAAAAGAAAGAGATACGTCGATATTTTTCGGGCTGTAATGAGAAATCACATCTGATAGTAAACTGGACAAGAAGATCAAAAGAATCAGCGAAGCAACAATACATTACCAACTTATCCCAATTTGAAACACCAGCATTCGTAAATGACTAAGACAGATTATAAATTAAATTTATACAACACTGTGCTACCGGGACACGAAACATGGATTGACAAAAGAACAAGAAAGGAAAGTGCCACTTTAGAATGGATGCCTGAGAAAGCAGTAATAAAAAAGAAGAACATTATAGAATGAGAATTAGAGACAGTGGAAAAACCCTGCTATTTGATGTTGAAAACAGAGACTCAAATGGTTTGGCATGTCAGAAATGAACCAATATACACCAGTTGCAAGAGCGTACAACCTGAAATGGAATCATCAAGAGGAAAGGGCAGACAGAAAGATGGTTGATGGAGTTACAGAGACTTAAAACTCCACAATACCACACCATATCAAGCGACCGAGTGCATTATCTCGAAACCGACTCAGTTAAACCTAGCTAGTAGCAGCAAAAGCAGAGAAGGACAAAAGAAAGAAAGAGAATGAGAATGAAGGTTTGTAATACATTGTGACAATCGTAAAATCAAAGGAGTAGAGTAGGAAGTTGAACAGGAGAACATTACGGACGCCTTCAGCAGCAGAGAACAACATCGAAATGATAGTCACAAGGAAGACGTTATCGAGACCGATCGCCTATGCCAGCTGACACTGCAAATGACGATTGGTAGTAATAGTAGAAGGTACTTTAGTCAATAGTAGTAGTAGTAAGTAATAAGGGCACTCACAGTAAACTAAGTAGTGGTGGTAGCAGTAGTCATAAATCAGTACAGAGGTATCATTTTAGCAGATGAGTAGTAGTAGCAGTTCTTATTCTTGTAGCTGTTGCAGTATAAGTAGTAGTAGTATCAGCAGTAGCAGTAGTAGTAGTACTAATATGATACCACTAGTAGTAGTACCAGTAGAAGTCAGTACTAGCAGTATCAATAGTAGTAGCAGTTGTTGTTGTAGTAGTAGTACCAGTAGTAGTAGTAGTCAGTAGTAGCAGCAGTAGTAGTAGTATCAGCAGCAGTAGTAGTACTAATATCGATACCACTAGTAGTAGTACCAGTAGTAGTAGCAGTCAGCAGTAGCAGCAGTAGTAGCAGTCATCAATAGTAGTAGTAGTAGCAGCTTGTTGTTTTAGAGTAGTACCAGTAGAAGTCAGTAGTAGCAGTATCAATAGTAGTAGTAGTAGCAGTTTTTGTTGTACTGGTAGTACCAGTAGTAGTAGCAGTCAGCAGCAGCAGCAGTAGTAGTACCAGTAGTAGTAGCAGTCAGCAGTAGCAGCAGTAGTAGCAGTATCAATAGTAGTAGTAGTAGCAGTTGTTGTTTTAGTAGTAGTACCAGTAGAAGTCAGTAGTAGCAGTATCAATAGTAGTAGTAGTAGCAGTTTTTGTTGTACTGGTAGTACCAGTAGTAGTAGCAGTCAGCAGTAGCAGCAGCAGCAGTAGTAGTACCAGTAGTAGTAGCAGTTAGCAGTAACAGTAGCAGTAGCAGCAGTAGTAGTAGTTCTTGACGTTGTTGTAATAGAAGTACGTCTTCATCACATCCTTCGTATCAGTTAAACAGAAATAATAACAAGAACTCACACATGAAAAAACCTAACAACAGCCTATACACCTCATCATAATCATCAGGTACCGTTCCGGCTGATGATCATGGATCTCCACAAATCCCCGTCCCTGGTATTTGGCACCATCTCATATGTTGACGATCTTCCTTGCCATGAAGTCAGACTGACAAAAATGTTCTCTCTATATCTTCATTTGTGTCGTTTCCCTTCGATTTTACCGGTTGTCACAATGTGTTCTAAGCCCCTACATCTACCAATCGCCTACTAAATCAAGCAAAAGACTTCACGTGCCTGGGAGCATTTTTCAGCAAACGGAAGAATAACTAATGAAATTCAACACAGATGCAACAAAGCAAATCAAATGATAGGACAAATGGCGCCAATTTTAAATGCAAACATGTCACCATGAACACAAAAAGAGCAATGTTCAACACAATCTTCTCCCCACATTATGTTACCAGTGCCAAACCTGACGCTGACAACAAACGATAGAAGAAAACTAGTCACAACAGAGATGAAGTGTCTACGCAGAATGCTGGTGTAACAAGAAGAGACCGGTTGAGAAATGAAGACATCAGGAAAAAGTGGGTACAACATCAGTACTAGACTTCATCAAGAAACAACAAATCAAATGGTTCGGCCACGTAAGCAGATTACCCTCAGACAGTGTACCTCAAAGGCAATGGCTGGATACAATGGATACACAAAAAGGTCCGGTACGCAAAGATGAGATCTCTCATAAATAACAGAGGCGACGAAAAGACTATCTACGATACGCAATAGGCCGTTTAAAATCTCTTCCGACCTGACGCTGTGAGGCAAACATGATTCGAGAAAGAAAGAGAATCTACAATGAAAAAAAAATCCCAAAATGTTGATGGATTGAACCCACTTTTAAGAGAATGTTGGACATTAAAAACCACAAAATAAGGTAGTTTTTACTAAGAGCAACATCAGATTATCTCAATGTTTGGACTAAAAAGCCTTCATCAAGCAACTGGTGCAAAATACATTTAAGGTTAAGAAAGGATGACTATTAACATAAAAAATACCGAACATTCAACCGATTATTATACAGTTTTACTACAGTCTTTCCGATTATCCAGCAATGTCAACTAGAAATTAATTGGTCAAGAAACCCATAGAGAAGTTGAAAGAACACTTAACAAGTAACCAAGGGACGTGAAGACTAGATCAATTAGAATCGTGTTGGCAGGTCTCAAGAAAATGGCGGATAATATTAATCGATGGAGAGTGTCGGGTGCATCAGTATGGTCAACATAAATATGAAGAAGAAGTACTATGTGTAGAGATTAATAAATCACAATTACTTTCTCTCCTTCCTTCCTTCTTCTCTCTCTCTCTCTCTCTCTCTCATCTCTCTCTCTGTTTCTCTCTATTTCCTCTCTCTCTCGATTCTCTTCCTTTCTCTCTTTCTTCTCTATCTATTCTCTCTCTCTCTATTTCTCTCTCTCTCGATTCTCTCTCTCTTTCTGTTTTCTCTCTCTCTCTATTTCTCTCTCTCTCTCTGATCACCGCCCAGACCGATGTACCAGATCTCCCCATAAATTCTATTAATGTGGAAATCTGATTCATGCAGCTTAGCATTGGTATGTTTTACGTCACATCTTCAGCACCATTTGGAGCTCTGGTGCTTATCCTTCGGCGATGTGTCCGGTTTCAGCTAGCGTTTACTCGGTACGCTCTCCGTTCTGTAGCCATCTAGTGTTTTATACGGTGTGGGGTCAGCCTAGCCCCATCTCACCAACCCCTCAACCTCCCCTCCTCTCTCTTTTTCTCTCCTATCTATCTTATTCCTTTCGTTGGAACATAGGACTGCAACTTAACATTTACATCATTGTTACCGGAAGGGGCAAAATCATTTGAAAAATTTTAGTGGTTCTTCTTCTTCTTCTTCTTCTTCTACGAACGCTCCATATCAGCCACTTGTTCCCTAGGTCCTAACTTGTTAACCACTCTGTGTGATTTGCATATTATCTGAGCCGTTGCACGTTGTGCCAGTTATGCGCCTACAAGTAGGCCAGCATATCCGATTTCTGCGATGCTTTTTATTTACTAGGGTAGCCTCCCTAGGTTCGACATCAGTAGCCTCTTACGTCACGCCCTGTAGGTCGCAGTGGTACAATTCTTTACTTCCCTTACGGGTCCTGGCACCACACAGGTGGTTTGCAAAATTTTAGAACGAACGCAAAACTAACAATAACAATAATATAGTAAACAATATTTGTATACAAGAACGTAAACACCAAGCAAAGCTGACGGCAGTAAAGTAAAATTACATCGGGGTCCCTCGCCGGTGCTACGTAGTTCGTGCACTGCAGCTGAGATCTTCCTATGTAAGAAAGAGATCGAAACCCACATGGTTACTCACCGAAGTGCAATGATGACGGTCCTATCAATAAATCTTTAACTAAGAAAAACAGGCCACCATTCAAAAGAGACACTGACTAGTGTATTTGTTGCTGCCTTAAGCGCCAGGGGCGTCACATGCTAGTAGAGAGGGGGATAGGGAGAGAAGTTGTTAACAAAATGAACAGAATCGTTCCTCAAACATAAACTCGGCTAGATAGGCAATTCATTATTTGAGGGTAATTTTAGAAGAAACCATTAGCATGCTTATACAACTTTCATTACCTTGTCGTGTATCCACAATTGATTGGAAGAAACACACGAAGCCAACAAATCACAGAAAAACACCCAAAAATTTAGAAAGTCGTAGAGAATTTTCAGAGGAACATTTGCTTAAAAATCGATTTAAATGTTTGAGCGGAACAAAGCGCATCTCCATGAGGGAAGAGGCATAGATTCTTCTTCTTCATCTTGAGTTGGCTCGCTATAAATTGATGTTTCTGGCTGATTTTTGCATGAAGGCCTGTTTTCCTTTTTATCAGTGCTCCCCCGCTATAGAGGCGTGACTTCTCAAACTTCAGAGGTTAAACATAGATATCTCCAGTCTTTTACATTAGATTTAGACGGGTCTGGGTGCTGATGGTTCCTATATTTTGGAGATCTCATTGGCGTGAACATAAAGTGCTCGAATCTCACTGAAAAATTAGTTGGTTCTCCCGCGGAGCGATTGTGATATTTCCCCAGAAATCCCTGATTTCAATGTAGATGAGATCTAGTTCCTAGTCCTATCTGAGACGATCGGTAAAATTTAGGTCCCGTGTTTAAGCTGAAGACTTAAACGAACCCCTTGACAGTTGAAGGTCGTAAAGATGAAGCTGCACAACACAAGCTGCCACAGACAAACTCGTAAACAATGTAAACAAAACACACAAACACGTTTTTATTGTTTAAAATTATATTGGGGATCCTCGCCGGTACTGTGGAGTTCGTGCACTGCCGCTTAGATCTTCTTGTGTAAGAAAGAGATCGTAGCACACACGGTTATTTATCGAAGTGCAATGATGATTGTTCAAGAAATAAATAAATAAATAAATAAATAAATGATAATACAAATAGAGGCACATGTTTTTTCTGTTCGTCTTTTGCTGAGAGCGTTGCCGCTAGGTTGGTGGACTAGATCTGTCTGCTGGTATTGTCAGAGTAATTGACGTGAGAGTCTTAAAGCTAACGAAGAAGACGAAGAATTAGAATCAGACCATAAGAGATGCAGTTGATAGAATTGTAAATACTTACCTCTTAGCTCACACAATCCGACAAGCCACCTGACACGCCGTTCTAGCAGTACCAAATTTCAGATTAGCCATCTCATGAACCAAAAAAGTTAACTAAGAACAACATTATTCATCCTCATTACATAACTTGTCCTGAGTAGAACGTTGCTACCATAACAATCTTTCAGAATTTCTTTCTCTTTCTCACGTAGACCAGATGTCTATCCTCTGCAGCCGTCATGCTCAAATCATTAGTTACTTCCTGAATCCATCGTCTCCGTTGTCTTCCTTTTCTCCTTTTTCCTGGATGTCTTCTTTCTATAATGTTCGTCTACAGTTCTTTGTGTCTTTTTATATGTCAAAAATAATTCAATTTTCTCATTCTTATTTGTAGCATTAACCAGTTTTCATTAATTTTGAATACTTTTGGGATATTTGTTTCACGAGACCTTCCGAGAATATTGCGCTAACCACGAACTCAGTAGCTCCAGCAACAATCCTAGGGTTCTCTAAAAATGTGCTCGTGAACAGAAGGACGCGTCCCGGATTCGAACTCGCGACCATCAGAACGAAAGGCAAACGGCGTAACCACTTAGCCACAGATACCTCTAACCAGGGAAATATTGAGAAGTAGAGGAGGCTGACGTGATGCTGACCACATTTACTCATCGATGGTCAAAGAAAAATCCGGACGTAACACAATATTCACTAATTTTCCTCTTCTTCGAACGTTCCATAATCTTGTTAACCACACTTTGTGATTTGTATGTGATCTGAGCCTAAGAGCGATTTTACGTTGTGCCAGTTATGCGCCTATAAGTAGGCCAGCACAGCCGATTTCTGCGATGCTTTTATTTACTATAGTAGCTTCCCTAGGACCCTACCTAAGTCGCCTCTCACGACATGCCTTGTAAGTTGCAGTTGTACTATTCTTTGCTCCCGTTGCTAGTCCCGACAACACATGGACGATATCTTATGGTATGAAAACGGGTTCTAGCTATTAAAAAAATACTTGGATAACTCTACGTCCCATGGCAGAATGAAAATCTAAAGTAAGAACTAGAATCTAAGTTCTTTTGGATAAGCTTTGAGAATGAAGAAGGAACAAGGATAAGAAGAAAGAAAAGAAGAAACATCCACCAAGATCAGTAACAGTTTCGAGAAGAAATAAGATGACAAGGGGAGAGTCATTTAAAAAAAACAATCAATGAGCATACCCGGTGGGAAATTGGGCCCTAAATTAAAGCAGCATCTTGTTGACCCAAGTCAGTCGCGCTACTTCTTTGCTAAATAATCACAATATAGAGGAGACTGCAGTAAAACTATTTGATTGGCAAAACACGTAATCACAAAGTACTGTAGTTTTACAAATTACAAAAACAATGACAAAATACAGCAACGTTTCGACCAACACTTGATTCAAATAAGATTCAGATTCTTTGTCAACGGATGTCTTCGGTGGATTCTCAGACGGGGTTGGTATGATAGAGTTACAAACACCTGTGGGTAAGAACAACAGACATCGCTGATGTTTGTTGTTCGTTTGCTTGATAAAGGCCTTGTTGGTCGAAACGTTGCTGTATTTTGTCATTGTTTTTGTAATTTGTAGAACTACAGTACTTTGTGATTACGTGTTTTACTTCTTTGCTACTTCTTCTTTTTTCTTCTTTTGTCGTCACACTGTTACCCGGGTTGTTGCCCAGTGTCATAGTTTTCTGTTTTTGTCTTCCACTGCTATTGTGACTTGACTTATTCCTCTCCGCTCCTCGTGGAGCATAGGGCATCAACAGTTGTTCACCACTCTTTTCAATCTCTGTCCGTTCTCTTTATGGTCTTCCAGGACAGTTGAGCACTCTTCAGTTCCTCAAGAAGACTTCGTCTCCAGGTCTGTTTAGAGTGTTCTCTTTTTCGTTTTCCCTGCGGGTTCAACTCAATTGCTTGTCTAGTGACACGTATCTTCCGCAGGGCATGCCCGACCCATCACCATTTTCTCCTCTTGATATGGGTCATCATGGGTTCCTATCCGATTCTTATCCACAAGTCTGTGTTTGTAACTTTATCATACCATCTCTCTGAGAATCCGTTGAAGAGCATCTCGTTTTACAAGGTCTGATCTTATTTGTTAGCTATTGTAGCAGTGGTTATTTTTGCTTTTTTTTGACAGGATTCTGCTATGCCATCTAACCATATTTTTCGTGGTCTTTCTCTCGTCTCCTTTCCTAATGTTCTGTTGTAGAAGACTCTGTATAGAGTGCAGTTTGATTGCATTCTTATTAAGTTGCAGAATCACTTCATTCTTTGTTTCTCAATGTAATTCAAGCAAGTTTCTGTGATACCTATTTTCTACAGCAGAGCTATAGTGTAGGCTCTAGTCAAACGTCTGTATCATCATCATCCTTATAATCAGGTGCCGTCTGGCGTAGGCGATCATGGATCTCCACAAATTTCTGTTCCTATTGTGTGCTATTATCTCAGATGTTGACGCTCTTCTGTCAACTTTATAGCAGAAGCCGCCCATGTGTTGCGGGGACTCGCAATGGAAGCAAAGAATAGTGACACTGCGACCAACAAGGCATGTAGTAAGAGGCGACTGAGGTTGCAGCCTAGGGAAGCTACCCTAGTAAATAAAAAGTGTCGCAGAAATCCGATGTACTGGGCTACTTGTAGGCGCATATCTGGCACAATGTACACTTGCTCTTAGGCTCAGAACACATACAAATCACAAAGAGTGGTTAGCAAGTGGTCGATACGGAGCAACAAAGAAGAAAAAGAAGAGCAGATGTAATATTCCTCCTTGCAGCCGTACAGATTCTTAACAGCCAGCAGGTATCAGCAAAAAGATATTGCATTCTTTAACGGCTCAAGATCCATTCTCCAGGCCATCGCATGTCCCAAACAAGACAAACTCATCCAGGATATAAGACAAGGACATCATAATTAGTTTTACAGTGGATTAGTTTACAGAATTAGTTTTACAGTGGATTGGTTTACAGAATTAGTTTTACAGTGGATTAGTTTACATAATTAGTTTTACAGTGGATTAGTTTACAGAATTAGTTTTACAGTGGATTAGTTTACAGAATTAGTTTTACAGTAGATTAGTTTACAGAATTAGTTTACCAGCTCACTGTGGCATACCAGGAAATGAAAAATCTGACAAATTCGCAAGGGCTGGAGTGAGCCTTACACAACACATCCCAACACAAAGCTTACAGAAGCAAAGACTCTCCTGAAACAATCCAGAAAAATGATGTGGAGAAAAATAAACCGAGGATACAGCCTAGAGCGTGACAGTATAAATACACTAAACAGAAAAAAGCAGGCCACAGTCTTTAGGCTTAAAACGGTACACTGCAGTCTCAAAGCACACCTCCATAGAATGGGTCTCAGGGACTCCACTGCCTGCACCTGTGGAACACCAAAGCAGTCCCCAGAGCACATCTTACACGACTGTCCCAGCCTGAGCAGTGTGAGAATGGAAATCTAGCAAACAGAAACAATCCCTGTTTATGACACATACCGGAGTAGTCGCATAGCAGAAGTTGATCGCAGAAGAAGAAGAAGACTCTCTTCCGTGCCATGAAGTCAGAGTGTCCAAAAATTTCCTTTATCTCTCTTCCTCTGTCTCATATCCCTTCGATTTTACCGGTTGTCACAATGTGTTCTAACCCTCCCCTTTCTATGCCATGTCCGAAAAATGATGATTGCATCTTTGTTATATTGAAAATAAACTTTCTCTATGTCTTGACCTCATCATTCAACCCTCCACATTCGTCACATTAGCAGTCCATGGGATTCTCATGATTCTTCTGTAAAACTACATCTCTGTGGCTTCCAGAACTTTTTCTATGTTTGTTTACTGTTCATGACTTGCATATGTATGTCAGTATTGACTTTTTTGTTTTCGAACCAGAAGCACTTGAGCTTTTCAGCTCTTCGGCTCGGTGCCATGGACATCGTAACCCTTCGGTTCAGTGCCACGAACACTGTAAATCTGGAGAACCTGTGGCTTTTCTGCCAGCCCCGGAACTGAACCGCCCTCTCAGGGGCTTGTCATCCGTCGTCCAATGCGCTACGAACACGCTGAGCAGGCGGACATTGGCTCTAAATAGCAAAGAATAATGTCAGTATAGTGTTATTGAATCTTGCTCTAGTTGCGTTAGCACAGCACTCCATACACAAAGAAAACATTGGCTTGACCATCTGGAACATAATGTAGAAGAAGACAGTGGTTTGACCATCTGGAGCATAATGTAGAAGAAGACATTGGCTTGACCATCTGGAACATAATGTAGAAGAAGACATTGGCTTGACCATCTGGAACATAATGTAGAAGAAGACAGTGGTTTGACCATCTGGAGCATAATGTAGAAGAAGACAGTAGTTTGACCATCTGGAACATAATGTAGAAGAAAACATTGGCTTGACCATCTGGAACATAATGTAGAAGAAGACAGTGGTTTGACCATCTGGAGCATAATGTAGAAGAAGACAGTAGTTTGACCATCTGGAACATAATGTAGAAGAAAACATTGGCTTGACCATCTGGAACATAATGTAGAAGAAGACCAAGAATGGAGAAGAATGGTGTGCATGTGCTGTATCCCTACATGCGTGAGCGGCGTCGGAAGGTAGAGAGCGAGAGAGAGAGAGCGAGACAGAGAGAAAGAGAGAATGCTGAGAGAGAGAGACGACAGAGCGAGGCGAGAGAGAGAGAGATAAAGAGAGAGCGAGTGTGAGAGCGAGAGAGAGAGAGATGGTGATAACAATTGCACCTAACGGCGTTAACAAAGAAAGTAGTAGTCGAAAAAAATCAATAACCCAAGACAAAAGTGATCGAAAATTCCATAAATTTATTACAAATGATCTAAAGAAGGTAACACATATTATTATGTTAAAATCATATAATTTGGTAACACGGTTTCTGATTGTTTATTTCGTTAAATCAATGTTTTTATTTTTATTTTTTTAGATGTACAGCCGCCATGTTTTTCAGCCGCTTTAGGAGTTGCTAACAGGTTGCTGGGTAGTTTCATGACGTCATTGGGAAGTCAAAATATCTTCCCATTCTGAAACGATAAGTAAACAGAGATTGGCACAGAACAAAAAAATGAAAGAAGAAATTAATTAATTTCAAAATAAAGATTATAATAAAAGTAATGAGTTAGGAATACGATCCTTTTCATTTGCTCAAGAAAGTCAATAAATGTTCCAATCTCATTTGTAGTATATCCGCTATGTCATCACGAGGCTTCTTCTTTCTTTCTTTCTCTAATCCTGTTTTACCTCACAGAGTCAGGATAAGAAGAGATTTCTAGAACGGGGCTTTGTGTGCGCTTCATAAACAGTGTTATTTCGTCGTCTCTGTTACCTCTGAGGTCCACCTTTTGTGTGTATAGCCTTTTGATTAGTATCCACTGTATCGGAGTAGCATTGTTCTTTGAGGTCTGTTGGTAATATGCTTATGTGGACGAACCATTTAATGTGTTGTTTCTTGATGAAGTCTAGTATTGATGTTGTACCCATATTTTCCCCAATGTCTTCATTTCTAAATCAGTCTCTTCTTGATATTTCCAACATTCTGCATAGACACTTCATCTCTGTCGTGACTAGTTTTCTTCTATCGTTTAATGTCAGCGTCCAGGTTTGGGACTGATAGCATAATGTTGGGAGAAAGATTGTGTTGAAAATGCTCTTTTTGTGTTCACTGTGACATGTTTGCATTTTAAAATTGACATCATTTGTCCTATTATTTGATTTTCCTTGTTGCATCTATCTTGGATGTCGTTAGTTATTCTTCCGTTCTCTGGAAAAAAATGTTCCCTGGGTATGTAAAGTCTTTGACTTGTTTTAATTGGCGTTTGTCAGTAGATATATTAGAAGTGTTTTCCTCTATTGCGAATGTCATTACTTCGATTTTGTCGATGTTTATTCTCATATTATATATTCATTGCATGTTAACTCGAGACTATCAGAATGAGGCAAATGACAATTTAAGTTCTGTGTTAATTCTACTCTCTCTCTCTCTCTCTCTCTCTCTCTCTCTCTCGCGTTCGTTCTTTTTCGGCCATGTTTATCATTCTAATTGTGATATATACACAGCCTTAGCCAAGAACGCAATTTTACGTCACAACCTTCAGTACCATTTGGAGCTCTAGTGCTCATCGTTCGGTGAAGTGTCCGATTTCAACCAGCGTTTAATGAGTTCGCTCTCCGTTAGTCTTTTGCTGTTTCCAGCCAACCTACAAGGTAGCAGGTTTGTGTTAGTTCATGAAATATCGGCTACTTCCTGTATAATGTTCAAATCTGGCAACATCCCGTTTGACTCCAAGTTCCTGCAGTCGGGACGAGGACGTAGAAACCTTCTTCTTCTTCTTACGCTCCCCATCAACTACTTGTTAACCACTCTGTGTGATTTGTATGTGATCTGAGCCTAAGAGCGATTGTACGTTGTGCCAGTTATGCGCCTACGATGCTTTTTATTTACTAGGGGAGCTTCTCTAGGTCCTACATCAGTCACTTCTTATGACATGTCTTATAGGTCGCAGTGGTACTATTCTTTTCTTTCCTTGCGGGCCCCGGCACCACATAGACGCGAAGGACGTATAATCTAAGTCAAAACCTAAATCCCTGTCCGACTGTCTCGATAATGACTTTCAGGATATCAGCCATTTCCATTGCTGTGTTCAGTCATTTCCATTGCTGTGTTGTATCGGACTCGCAGTCGATGCTTTGGAAGATACAGAATGGCAGGTTGTGGTATACGTGGATGTCGTCTATAGAGGTCTCCAGCTTCCACAGACTTACGTGGATCTACTGTCGTGGGCATGCGGGTGTTCGCGACAGCGAGAGAGCGGACAGGCTTGCGTCGATGACATCGATTGTTGGGGAGTTTAGGATGGATAAGGGGGATGTTCTTTGGTCTCTTGACGACCTACTGTTGGATAAGGACACTAAAATAGACGTGGAGTCAATCCAGTTATTTAAGGAGTTTGTAATTACAAATTGTACAATGAGAGCTGGATGCCTGAGGGGCAGAAAGAGCGATGTGTTTAACCAGCGAGCCGTAGAAACTACCACTATGCATACCCGTCGACATCTGATGGGGGAACGCGCACTTATGGGTTTGTCCGGAGTGATATGACCTCGGTACAGCAACCAATAACCCTTCTAAAATTGGTATACACTAACTGTCTACTATAGCTTCGAACCTTTTCAGACATATATTAACAGTGGCCAGATAGCTGACCTAGCTAGATGTATTCTTAAAAGGCAACTCAGAACTTTATGAAGGTTGGGGAGGGGCAAGTTTCGTTCGTGGAAGTAAACACTCGCCTCTCGCTTCAAAGGTACTGGGTTCGTTCAATGCGTGTAGCAATCGGGATATTTGTCCCAGAGATCCCCGATCTCAATGTAGCTGAGGTCAAGATAATAGTCCTATCGGAGATTGACGATAAAACGTAGGCCCCATTTTCAAGTTAAGCACGTTAAAGAGCCCTTTGCAGTTGAAAATAAAATAAAGAGTAGACTGCCAAAACCGCTTAAACGGCACAAAACATTTTAAAAATTAAATAAAACACAATTATTGAAATTTCTTTTACTATCTTCAAAATTACATCGGGAACTCTAGCAGAATATTCAGAGTTTACGCACTGCCCATGAGATCATTCTTTGTAACATTGTTCATTGTCCATTTGAGGATCATCTTCATCGCACATCGGGCATGTCCATAATTGCTCCGATCTCCTTCCAAGCATTTATCTCACTGTGTTTAGACTAACAACTACCGTTCTGTGTGATTGATGTATCTACTGGTTTTCTATCGTGGTTTTCCCGTCTTGCCGCGCCTATCGGTATGCACAACTTGCGCAACTGAGATAGAGAATACCCTTTATCTTCTTCATTGAAATCTTCAGAGCGTATGTTTTCTCTGAAAGCGTTGATGATGTCGCTTCTGTCCATAGAAGACCATTCTCAATCATAGCATTGCCTGCCAGTGCGTCTTCTCTCTCATTGCCTTTCACCCCAGCGTGACCCGGGACAAATATGAAGGTAAGTATCTGGATATCATTTGTAACAAATATATCGAAGCACAAATGGTTATTCACCGAAGTGCAAAGATAAAGGCGTTTAAATCCGAAATATTGACTTCATTGAACCGGGTTTTACCCCAAATGTGTTGGTCTTGTCCGCAAAAATGGCACGCCAATTGTCAAGAGTTTTGCACAAAGCACGAACTTCGTAGCTCCGGCAGTAATCCTAAGGATCTCTTGGAAAACATGCAATCGCAAATAAACAGAACGGCGCTGTACGGATTCGAACTCACGACCTTCGGATCGCAAGGTAAGATACTAGCCACTTAGTCACGGAGATTCCATAGTGCAGTGATAATTGTTATGTCAATGTTAATATCAGTGTTAGGTAAGGATAGATTATAGAATTAACAAACCACTTGGGCTCAAATAATCCAAAGTCCCTGTTGCTCCATTTCTCTTTCCAAATCTGAAAGATTATAATAAAAAGTAAGATTTTAGAAAGGAAACAATAAAGTACTGGTAATACTTCTACTTCTTCTTCTTCAGCGATCTCTGGTCATGCGTTTAATTTACTGTGGACCACACACTGGGCAGTCAGTTTCAGGTCTGTCAGGTTTCCTACTTCAGCGATCTCTGGTCATGCGTTTAATTTACTGTGGACCACAAACTGGGCAATCAACTTCAGGTCTGTCACATTTCCCCAAAGCTTAGCTTTCAGGTCGACTGGGTGTGACCATATATTGCTTCTCAGCTCACCCAGGAGAGTACAGTCTTGTAGGATATGCTTCGGTGTCTGTTCGGCCTGCTGACACTGGCAGAGAGCTGTTTGACGTATTCCTAGTCTATATAAGTGTTTGTTGAGTCTGCAGTGTCCGGTGCGTAGTCGAAATATAATGACCTGGTCTGTTCTGCTTAGGTCTTTGAGGAATCTTTTCCATAATCATACCCAGTGTTTGTCTTCCAGTCTACTGCAGATATCTCTGTATGAGGGTTTTGACCTCTTGAAAAGACAGGGTTGGTAAATTTGCTCTTTGGCACTGCCATCCTTAGCTAAGACATCGGCACTCTCATTACCTGCAACGCCACAGTGAGATGGAATCCACTGCAAGTAAATGTATGCTTTTTCTGAATACTGTTAATACTAAACATAAGTGTGTTTGTGTAATATCATCATCCTGTAGTATGTGGTTTGCAGAACGGCGCTCTCATCACAATCCGCCTGAAAAACTTTCAATCTCCCGTCTTCTCCAACTTCATGTTCATTGTATTACCGTCTCACGTGTGACGGCGGGGCCCGCAAAGGAAGCAAAGAATAGTACCACTGCGATCTACAAGGCGACTGATGTAGGACATCAACTAGGAAGATACCTAGTAACTAAAAAGCATCGCAAAATTCGGATGTGCTGGCCTACTTGTAGGTGCATAACTGGCACAACGTACAATCGCTCTTAGGCTCAGATCACATACAAATCACACAGCCCGGTTAACAAGTGGTCGATATGGAGCGTTAGAAGAACAATAAGTATTACCGTTATACATTACATATTACCTGCAAGCGATTTCTCCATACTGTTCTATCCGGGGCAATTTGTTCAATCACTTCTATGAAACTGAGTCTGTTATTTCTCGTCTAATTAAAGTTTGCTTCATGGTTTTCCCAAGAAGGTCATATTTTGCTTCAACCATGTGCCACCAACTTTATTGCTTGCTTTGTGATTATTTTATCATTTATTCTCAGAGTATTCTGACATAGTGTAATGTTTAATATTTCTTTAATGTCTTTCTTTAACAGTTTCACAAAATAGATATTTGTATTCTCTCTGGACAGACACTATTATTTATTTATCAATAGCAAAATGGCCCCCACTGTTAAATTTGAAAGTAATTTTTGTAACGTGTACATATCTCTTTCCCTCTCTCGCGATCACCACCCAGACCGATGTACCAGACCTCTCCATAAATTCTATTAATGTGGAAATCTCATTCATGCACCCTTAGCATTGCTGTGTTTTACGTCACATCTTCAGCACATTTGGAGCTCTGGTGCTTATCCTTCGGCGATGTGTCCGGTTTCAGTCAGCGTTTACTCGGTTCGCTCTCCGTTCTGTAGCCATCTAGTGTTTTTTACAGTGTGTGGTAGCTAGCCCCACTCCCAGCCTCCTTAGTTGCCTCTTTACACCCCAATTTGGGCCCCGGTAACCACTCGGGCGAAGTATACATATCATAACTGTTGATTGTTCATTTGAGTATCATCTTCATCACACATGTCCATAATTGGCCCGATCTCATTCCAAGCATGTATTTCAGTGTGTTTAGACTAACAACTTCTGTTCTGTGTTGACTGCTGTATCTACTGTGGTCTCTGTCATGGTTTTCTCGTCTTGCAGTAGCGATCGGTATGCATAACTTGCGCAATCGAGATAGAGAATACCCTTTATCTTCGTTGAAATCTTCAGAGCGTATGCTTTCTCTTAGAGCGTTGATAATGTCGCTTTTGACCATAGAAGACCCATTCTCGATCGCAGCATTGCTCGCCAGTGCATACGCTCTTTCGTTGACCTTCACCTGAGAATGACCTGGAACAAAGATGAATGATTGTCTTGTCTAGTAGTTCTTCTTCTTCTTCGAGTTCCATACCAATCACTTGTTAACCACTTTGTGTGATCTGTATATGATCTGGGCCTAAGAGCGATTGGACCATTTATGCGCCTACAAGTAAGATAGCACATCCGACTTATTCAATGCTTTTTATTTACTAGGGTAGCTTCCTTAGGCCCCTGCTTCCATCGCCTCTTTTGACATGCCTTATTTTTCACAGTGGAACTATTGTTTGCTTCCCTTGCGAAATCCGACACCACACGAAGGATATTTTGTATTAATTGTATCAACTGCCTTCGTGCATATACATATATTAACAAGACATATGAAGTGTTACGAACCTTGGTCTTCCCATAATGGCGTAGTATTCATTAAGTTCCTTCAAGTACTGTCTCAGTTCGTTTGGATGTCTGAACTCTCTTGGCCTCTCTGGAGGTGTCAACATCTGGGTCGAACACGTGACCTCCAAGATGGCCATCGAAACAACGAGCAGGAAGACCGCAAGTAATTTACACATCTTTGTAAGAGTTCTGGCGAAGAATAAAAAATATTGATCAAGAATTGATTCGTTTAAAAAAATACCAGGATGATGAAAACTGTGTATTGAGAAATCAAAAAACAATCGTAATAAACAAAATAAGAAAGAGAAAAGAATCGAATATAATGGTAAATGGATGGAGAGAGAAATTACGAAGGACTGTTAGGATTGCAAAGTTCTGATCAGGGCAAGCTTTTTGATGATGGTTGTCAGCATATCTTAGTTCAGACATTTCTTTTTACACAGATGGATCGGCAATGGAGGCAACCATGAATGGTGGAGCAGGAGTGTACATTAGGCACCCAGATGCTACTACTGTGTCTCTAGCAGTTCCTACTGGAAGAATATGTTCCAACTACAAAGCAGAACTCTTAGCCCTTATGATGGCAGCATAGTACATCAATAAGCTGCAAGCACCTGCTTGCAAGATGGTATTTCTTACAGACTCACTGTCAGCTATACAAGCCCTGGAAGCTAAACCCGCTGACAGCACAGTACAAAACCTAAAAGGAGAACTTGTTCAGCTTTCAGAAAAGGCAGAAATTAATTTGCAGTGGATTCCATCTCACTGCGGCATTGCAGGCAATGAGAGTGCCGATGTCTTAGCTAAAGAGGGCAGGGCCAAAGAGCAAATTTACCAACACCTGTTTTTTCAAGGGGTCAAATCCCTCATACAGAGAAAATCTGCAATAGACTGGAAGACAAACACTGGATATGATTATGGAAAAGACTCCTCAAAGACCTAAGCAGAACAGACCAGGTCATTATATTTCGACTACGCACCGGACACTGCAGACTCAACATACATTTATATAGACTAGGAATAAGTCATACAGCTCTCTGCCAATGTCAGCAGGCGGAACAGACACCAGAGCATATTCTGCAAAACTGTCCTCTCCTGTGTGAGCTGAGAAGAAACATGTGGCCACACCCAGTCGATCTGAAAACTAAGTTTTGGGGAAACCTGACAGACCTGAAGTTGACTGCCCAGTTTGTGGTCCACAGTAAATTAAGCGCATGACCAGAGATCGCTGAAGAAGGAAACCTGACAGACCTGAAGTTGACTGCTAGTTTGTGGTCCACAGTAAATTAAGCGCATGACCAGAGATAACTGAAGAAGGAAACCTGACAGACCTGAAGCTGACTGCGCAGTTTGTGGTCCACAATAAATTAAGCTCATGGCCAGAGATCACTGAAGAAGGAAACCTGACAGACCTGAAGCTGACCGCCCAGTTTGTGGTCAACAGTAAATTAAGCGCATGACCAGAGATCACTGAAGAAGGAAACCTGACAGACCTGAAGCTGACCGCCCAGTTTGTGGTCCACAGTAAATTAAGCGCATGACCAGAGATCACTGAAGAAGGAAACCTGACAGACCTGAAGCTGACTGCCCAGTTTGTGGTCCACAGTAAATTAAGCGCATGACCAGAGATCACTGAAGAAGGAAACCTGACAGACCTGTAGCTGACCGCCCAGTTTGTGGTCCACAGTAAATTAAGCGCATGACCAGAGATCACTGAAGAAGGAAACCTGACAGACCTGAAGATGATTGCCCAGTTTGTGGTCCACAGTAAATTAAGCGCATGACTAGAGATCACTGAAGAAGGAAACCTGACAGACCTGAAGCTGACTGCCCAGTTTGTGTTCCACAGTAAATTAAGCGCATGACCAGAGATCACTGAAGAAGGAAACCTGACAGACCTGAAGCTGACTGCTAAGTTTGTGATCCACAGTAAATTAAGCGCATGACCAGAGATCACTGAAGAAGGAAACCTGACAGACCTGAAGCTGACTGCCCAGTTTGTGGTCCACAGTAAATTAAGCGCATGACCAGAGATCACTGAAGAAGAAGAAGACATTTTTGTTCTTCAATTACAGCAAGGAGTCTCTGTGGCGTAGAGGTTGGGTGTCCCTCTCGTTCCAAAGTAATCGGTTCGTTCCCTCGTGGAGCGACCAAAATATTTTCCAGAGATCTCTGATCTCAGTGTAGGTGAGATCGAGTTCCTAGTCCTTTTGGAAACGGACGATAAAACGTAGGTCCTGTGTTCAAGGTGTGCACGTAAAAGAACCATTGACAGTTGAATATCGAGAAGAACAGGCTGGAAAACCGCTGCACGGGCAAACGTCGTTAGAGAGTTTAACAATAAAATTCCTACAAAATATTTTCACCATCTTGAAAATTACACCGGGGACACTCGCTGGTGCTACGGAGCTCTTTCCCAGCCGCTAAGATCTTCATGTGTAAGAAATAGATAGGAGCACACATGGTTAAGGTTAATCACCGAAGTGCATTGATGATGGTCGAATCAATCAATCAATCAATCAATCAATTACAGCAGGACCCTACAGTTTCTTTTCGCCGTGACATTTCACGCGATGTTTCAGCATCTATATATATATGACCGGAACAGGCATTGTTTTGGAACCCGCATTAAAAGAGGAGTAGGGAAGGTCTAGACAGACCTGGAGAAGAGAGCTGGAGGCTGATATTAAAAGAATAGGTAAAACATGGAAAGAAATTGGAAGGGATGACAGGAAAACAGGAAGAGATGGAAGAAGTTTGTTGAAGACCTGTGCTCCATTGGAAGTTGGAAGGTGAAGAACAAGAAGGTCATACCTTGTGGTATATAGGGCAATACAGTGTTAGGCCTGTATTATTCATTGACCGTCGGCACAGGATGGGTGATGTGGTCAGCATCACGCCAGCCGCCTTTACTTTCCCAGAGCATGTCTGGTACCCAGTTCAGGCTGGGTCGACCTGAGAGCCGTCGCGGTCGAGAAAATTCCATGCACACTGCGGAGTTGAACCCGGACCACCAGCCTTGAGAAGCGAGTTCAATATATATATATATATATTAGATATAACATGTAAATATACCTCTATGTTAGCTTATGACAATAGTATGTTCATTTCTCTACGGAAAGATATATAATAATAATAATTCCTCTCGTACCGTTATACGTTACATATGGCCTGCAAGCAATTTCTCCATACCGCTCTATCCTGGGCAACTCGCACAATTTCCTCCATGGAACTGAGACCGATATTCTTGACTCTCTCAGCAAAGTTCGTTTCAGGGTCTCCTAGGTGTCCTTTTTCTTGAACCTTTGCATCCCACTTTAATGCCAGCTTTGATATTCTTTGATAATTTCTTCTCAAGATGTGTTCACATATCGTCTCCTTCTTATAACAGTTGTTACTAGTGGTTGACCAGACATTTCTCTGATTTCATCACTTCTCCTGAATTCGTTACATTTTATGTTCATTACTTTTCGCAGACATCTATTTTCAAAGGCATTCAACTTACTGTCTTCATCTTTAGTCATTTTCAAATTCTCGCTGGCAAAATGACATTATTAATCAAACTCGGTCGAGAATTAGAAGCACTTAGATAACAAGGGAGATAATCTGAAGGGAGACAAACATTAACTATAACAAAAGTCACATCTCTACTGACAAGATTATTTCCTCCTGTATGACTTTACTACATTAATTCCTATTTTCGTTGTAACTTGGGATACCTATTTTCCATCTATTGTTTGTTTTAATGCCACATCTAACTACAAAGACTGCGGCCTGCGACTGAAATAGCAGGGCTTTATAATATAAAGATTTAGCTTGTTAAACGACATTTATAGTCGGATCTGATGTAGCCTTTTTTGGATATAACAACAAAACTGAATAAATGTTGATATTTCGTGATTTATTATTTTCGTGATTTCATCTTTCTAGTGTACTGTTAAACCTTACAAGTGCACTTTATCTTTCTAGTGCACTCTTATCTTTTCTAGTGTTCTCTTATCATTTCTAGTGCTCTCTTATTCTTGTAAGTTGATCTTTTATCATTTCTGGTGTTTTATTTTCCGTTGTAGTATTCTCTTATCATTTTAGTGTTTTGTTATTTTCTAGGCTCTTTTATCTTTTCTAGTACTCTCTTATCGTTTCTAGTAAAGTCTTATCTTTTGCAATGCTCTATTATCCTTTCTAGTGCTCTCTTATCATTTCTAGTAATCTCTTATCATTTCTAGTAACTCTTATCTTTCTAGTAATCTCTTATCCTTTCTAGTGCTCTCTTATCCTTTCTAGTAATCTCTTATCCTTTCTAGTAATCTCTTATCCTTTCTAGTAATCTCTTATCCTTTCTAGTAATCTCTTATCCTTTCTAGTGCTCTCTTATCCTTTCTAGTAATCTCTTATCCTTTCTAGTAATCTCTTATCCTTTCTAGTAATCTCTTATCCTTTTCTAGTGCCTCTTATCCTTTCTAGTGCTCTCTTATCCTTTCTAGTAATCTCTTATCCTTTCTAGTAATCTCTTATCTTTTCTAACGCTCTTTTATCTATATGTAGTGAATTTTTATCCTTTCTAATGCTCTCATATTTTTATCTAGCGATTTCTTATCATATTATCCTTATCTATTTACTTTTATAGTGAATACTCGTTGAAAGAGTAAGCTGTCGTTGTTGGACTAAGTGATATAGACTAAGTGTGATATATGACTAAGTGTGATATATGACTAAGTGTGATATATGACTAAGTGTGATATATGACTAAGTGTGATATATGACTAAGTGTGATATATGACTAAGTGTGATATATGACTAAGTGTGATATAGAACTACGTGTGATATATGACTAAGTGTGATATATGACTAAGTGTGATATAGGACTAAGTGTGATATATGACTAAGTGTGATATATGACTAAGTGTGATATAGGACTAAGTGTGATATAGGACTAAGTGTGATATAGGACTAAGTGTGATATAGGACTAAGTGTGATATAGGACTAAGTGTGATATATGACTAAGTGTGATATAGGACTAAGTGTGATATAGGACTAAGTGTGATATAGAACTAAGTGTGATATAGAACTAAGTGTGATATAGGACTAAGTGTGATATAGGACTAAGTGTGATATAGGACTAAGTGTGATATAGGACTAAGTGTGATAGAGGCAATGAATGACATACTCAAAAACGAGTATGAAAAACGAGAAGATGGAAATGGCTCGGACATGTTATGAGAATGAGACAAGAAATGTAGCCCTCACTTGGACACCAGAGGGAAAGAGAAAGAAAGGCAGACCACGGACAACATGGAGGCGCATGATGGAAGAGGAACTGGGCACCGCATCTCTGACGTGGGGCTCTGCGCTGAAGGTTGCACGGGACAGGAGAGCATGGAAAGTCCTTTCTGAAGCCCCATGTGTCACTAGGCATGACGGGATTAAGTAAGTAAGTAATATAGAACTAAGTGTGGATAAAGACTAATGTGGATCCTTCGCTATATTAGTATTTATAACTTTTGAACCCTAAGGTTTGCACCCTTATTAGTTATAATATTACACCCCACCCCCCTTGTAATTTCATATTGCAGTCAGGGGCCTTCACACGTTACGGGCGGAGAGGGGGTGTTTTCGAACACATAATGCAAGGAAGATGTTTGCCACATTTGGTGACAACGGATAAAGTACAAAGAAGTGGCTGTCTCTGTGTAGCTAAGTTGCTGTCTCGTGGCAAGTGGTTAAGCTGTCTCTGTGGCTATGGTTGCTGTCTCTGTGGCTAAGTGGTTAGCTGTCTCTGTGGCTAAGTGGTTAGCTGTCTCTGTGGCTAGTGGTTAGCAAGCTCGTGTTCCGAAGGTTGAGAGTTCGAATCCGGACTGCGACGTTCTGTTCACGAGTATATTTTTTTCAAAGATTCCCATAAGATTGTTGCCGGAGCTACGGAGTTCGTGCTTTGTGTAATACTCTCGGCAGATAGCGTGATATTTCTGCGGAGAGGGACCGAGTCATATGGGGTAAAACCCGGTGCAATGAAGTCAATCCTTCGGCTTTAGACCCTTTATATGGGGTCAAATGCAAAATTAGAGGGACAACAGCGCGCCAGGATTAATGAGCTGGCACTAATCTAGATCTTACCCCACCTCCACGTGCTGATCTTGGAAACATACAGGTTACTGTCTGGCAAAGTGGGTAGGGATCGAGGGAGAGCTACTCGGGTATAAGTAGTGGTGCAAGAGCAGCTACGCTATACGAGATCTCCTCGTAGGATAGATAAGAAGAATCCCCTAGTCTCTGCACATCTCTCCCGGCCGATGGAAAAAGCGAAATAAATAAACATAAAGGGATGAGGGTGCATCCAGAGAAGAGACGTGGGCCCACATGGGGCGAAACTCGAAGCCCTGAGGTGGGGGCCCGAATTGAGCTGCGTGTCCTGACAATCTCGAGGCATAGTAAATGTGAGCACGGTAAGAAACCTGATAAACACGGTGAGCAGACACCAAAGTAAAGCGAACACGCATACGGACACACACAGGTTAGCCCACCGGTGGGGCAGACATGCACGGTACTGATGGTGGAACGACGAAAAGGCGTGGCAAACGTAAGGGTGAGCGGACCACCCAAATGTGCAGAACAAATAGAAAGCCCAGCAGAGGCTTCAATCCAGTGCAGCCTCGAAGATGGGGTCTCCATTCAGAAAACAATAATCACGTTTCCCATCGCAGAGAACTACTACTGCCTTGTAGTTTGATTGGGGACAATCAAAGGCTAGCGGAGCAAACCGTACACAAAACTGGACGGAAGGATAACCAAGCAGTCTAAAAAAAAAACAGGTAGCCTGTACAGATGACGCTCAACAACCCGGGAGGGCAGGTTGTCTAAGGGTAGCTACCCTAAAAGAAAAAAGCAACCTGCTGCCTTGCAGGTCGACTGGGGACAGCCAATCCAGCGAACCGAGTAAACGCTGACCAAAACCGGACACATCGCCGAAAGATAAGCACCAGTGCTCCAAATTGCGCTGAAGATGTGACGAAACACACTAATGCTAAGGTGATGAATGAGATTTCCACATGAATGAGAATTTATGAGGAAATCTGGTACATCGGTCTGGGCGGTGATCGTGCGCGAGAGAGAGATAGACCTTTTAGATACCCTTTTTAGAGTACAAGGAAGGAAAGATCGTAAAAGCCAGAGAATGAAGATGTTGATGGTTCGATAAAAGATCAACGTAAGAACTGATTAATTGCACCAATGAGAGAGAGAGAGAGAGAGAGAGTTTGAAGAGACATGATCGCCTACGCGACAGACACGGCACTTGATTGATTAATTCTTCAAAGATTTATGTGCGTCCATTAAACCCCCCTTCCCGAGTTTTCAGAACGGATGTTACAAGAACTTGGTAATTATTTGATCAAGACTACAAACGTCATTTTATGGAGTGTTCAACCGTGGTTATCACAACCCTACACATTAAACTCCGACAGATAAAGTCAAATTGCAAATTAAGTTTAACTATTACACACACTGAATGGGGCCACACAACGATTGTTATAATTACGTTGTTATGGCACACTAAAGAGGAGAAAATTAAAATTTAACATTAAAGAAATAGCAAACGAATAATTGAACAAAACGGGAAATATAATTAATTGAAATAAACAAAGAAATGTTGAATACAACTATATGAGAAATTGAAGTATTACAAAGAAATGTTGATACAACTAAGAGAGAAATTAGTATTACAAAATGTTGAATACAACTAAATAGAAATTGAAGTATACAAAAGAAATGTTGAATACAACTAAGTATGAGAAAATTGAAGTATTACAAAAGAAATGTTGAATACAACTAAGTATGAGAAAATTGAAGTATTTTGAATATATATATAATAGATATATAATAGTGGTTTATCTATATTTGAATACACAAAAACAAAAATCATGTCAACTGACAAAGCAAAAGGCTCACATAACATCCAAATAAACAATGAAGAACTCCAATGTGTAGAGAGCTACGAATATCTGGACTCAATAATTAACAATAACGGTGACTGTTTCAAAGATATCTCAAGAAGATTGGCATAGCAATCAAGAAGTTAAACACAATGAAGAACATGTGGCAAAGCACCAGCAAAATACTAAAATTAAAAATATTGAGAGCATGCATTTTCCCAGTTGGCTACTTATGGTTGTGAATCATGGACTATTACACAAAAATTAAGAACGAAAATGCCAGTTTTCGAAACAAATGCTACAGAAAGATCCTACGAATACCATGGACAGAAAAAGAAAGAACACTGATGTCCGGAAAGAACTAAATGTTCAAGAGAATTGGCTGATAAACAACATACTATACAGAAAAATTACATACTTTGGTCACATCAAGCGTCACGATGGCCTGGAAAGAACAATACTAGAGGGCAGGGTCCCAGGACGCAGACAGAGGCAGACCAAGAAGAAGATGGCTACAAGATATTAAAGAAACCATGAATATGACCATCGACGAAGTGGGTGAACTAGCAAGAGACAGAGTGAATTTCAGATGTGCTGCAAAGAGAGCAACGTCCTATAAAGGATACGCACCTTGATGATGATGATAATAGATATAAAGAGTTGGAAATTATCATTAGTCTTCTTCTTCTTCTGTGTTCTCACCAGATTGGGATTTCGGATTCTCTAATAAAGGCAGCCGTCTGCCTCAGATTATCAGCCACGCCATACAGTTTGTCTTGGACGCTGGTGTAAGTGGGCCACCTCTTTATTCTCATGTCTGCATACTGGGGACAGTTCTGTAGGATATAATTCCTATGATTTCTGCTTCCCGTTTGTGCCGACCTCTCCTGCATTAAGTTTTGGCCATCCTCGTGATGGTAGGTCTGACATTCTTACTGCGTGGCTAAATCTTCGAGGCAGATTGGGGATTGTAGAATCCGTTATCCCATTCCTCGTTGTGAGGGGTCGTTGCACCATGTTATGCACCTTACGGCCTAGTGCATCCGTTTTCTGCAAGCATTTGTTTCGAGTTAGCATTCCCTAGGAAGTTATCATTATAAAAGGATGCATCATGACAAAGAGAAGAATAGAAAGACAAAGGAGAAGATGGATTTATAATGTGACTGATGATTTGAGTATGACGGCTGCAGAGGCGGAGATTTCAGAGAGAGAGAAATAACGAAGACATGTTAGCGTTAGTTGCAGAGTTCTTCTCAGGGCAAGATATTCAATGATGATTGTAAAAACTTAAATGTGCTTTCAATATAAATGTTACAAAAGAATCGAACATATACCATAGACAGAACAGAAGGAATCTCTGTGGCGTAGAGGTTAGGTACACGTCTCGCATGCCAAGGGTATCAAGTTCGCTCCTTCGTGAAGCTATCTGGATATTTTTCCAGAGATAACTGATCTCAGTGTAGGTGAAATCTCGTTCCTAGTACTGTCGGAGACGGACGATAAAACTTAGCTCCAGTGCTCTTGTTGAGAAAGTAAATGAGCCCTTAGCAGTTCAAAATAGAGAAGAACAGATTGAAAAGCCGCTTCTTCTTTTTCATTTTCTTCACAAAATAATGCCTGTCTTGCAATGCTTTCAGTCAGTCTTCCCATTTTGTGTCTTATCCATCGCTAGTGTATCTTCCTTAGCTTTTTTTCTAACTGGTATCTGTTTAGTTCTTTCTCTGAGTTTATCCTTCGTAATCTTATCATACCATATCAGTCACTCTATTCTACGTAAATATCCATTTATGAAGCTCTGTAGTATTCTGGTAGTTTCTTTTGTTGTCATCCATGTTTCAGAGCCATACAACAGCATTGATTTTGCATTTGATCGACACATTCTTATCTTTGTCTTAAATAGCCTCTGTCCGGGAAAAATTCTTATTTTTGTCTTGAATAGCCTCTGTCCGGAAAAAATTCTTTAGAAAGATTTAAAATTACAATTTCTACAAAATATTTTCACCAACATCTTCTAAATTACATCGTGGACCCTCTGTGCTTCAGAGTTCGTGCTCTGCCGCTGAGATCTTCCTGTGTAAGAAAGAAATCGGAGCACACATGATAACTCACCAAAGTGCAATAATGATGGTACTTTCAATCAATCAACCAATAAGTTGAACTGGAGATCAATATGCAAGCAAATATCCCAGCATCCATATAAACAACATCACAATCTAGTTGCGTTCAATTGCTCAAATCACAAAATCATGAAGAGTGATTTATAAGTGATTATCCTACAACATACGCAGAAGGAGAAGAAGAAGAAGCACAATAGCAGAACATAAATTACATAAAAGAAACAAGCAACGAAATGCAGAATCCTAAATTTGCATTGCAGCTTTGTAAACTATCAATTTCCAGATTCATTCCCTTTTCTTAGCACTTCTCGGTAACGAGTAATTGGGCTTTGGCAAAGACCATGAGCGGAAAGATAGCATGTTTGCAAGCTGTTCACAAGCAGAAGGGAAATAATGCAAATAATTATCTCCCTTGGATGATTTGGCAGGAAAGAATGGACCAGGGGAAATAATACGGATTTTGCAAGATGACGATCAAATATTGGATAAATAAACCACACGGTTTCACAATGACCGAGCAGAAATGAATAAAAACTACTTCCTACAAACAAGAATATTGTGGAAGAAGATTAAGAAAGGATGTGAGTGGGACTAGAGATTTGAGGATGAATATATATTCAAGAGAAATAGTTCAGGACTGGGAATTGTAGAAGAAAATTTAATCGTGGTTCATGCGATCTGAATTATTCTGCAATAGTTGTTCTGTCCAACTTTTTATGTTTGTTGGTCTATCACTATAGGTTCCCAATAGTTACTACCACTGTTACTGCTACAACTCTACCCCTACTTAAACTACTGCTACTACTGCTACAACTGCTATCAATACTATTACTACTACTTCTTATAGATCTCTTCTCGGCCTTTTGGCTAAGATCAAAGTGTAGTATCTGTATCGCTTGATATCTGTCACGTGGCACATTATATGGGTTTACAAAGTTATCAGCTTGTGTTACTGAACTAGTGCCCATTTGATCGAAGCCGAAGGTCGAGAGCCTTCATTAAATGCCACATGGCTACCCTTGTACAAAACTAGGAGTGTCATCGATCGAAGGATTGATGGGGCTTGATAGTTTATTAAACGTTTTCACGTTCCGTTGTACGGGATCCACCTGGTATGGCACATCTGGGACGGGCCCCATAAAAAAAAAAAAATATAGGTTCCCAAACTTTTTTTCGGGCCACCGCCTACTTTGCAAGACATACATTTTGTAATGCCACCCACCACCCTGCCTCTACCAGACATTTAGGCTATGGTCTGGTTCGAGTCATTTCCTTTCGCAGCTGAGCTAGTTTACCACTGTTTGTATACATGTTTTTGAAATTTATTTTATTTGTTTGAAATGTCAAAGATCATAATATTTCTTCAAGGGCTTGAGGACCCCCTGTGAGTACCTCGTGGACACCCCAGGGGTCCGTGGACACCAGTTTGTTAAACGCTGTTCTAAACTGAAACTGAGATACAAGACAGTAAATTTATACAAGAAACAATAATAAATATAGAAGTATATTTTATACAAAT
This sequence comes from Arion vulgaris, assembly GCA_020796225.1. Taxonomy (NCBI): domain Eukaryota; kingdom Metazoa; phylum Mollusca; class Gastropoda; order Stylommatophora; family Arionidae; genus Arion; species Arion vulgaris. The sequence goes on from CM036772.1 coordinate 29,347,505, forward strand.
GAAAAGAAGGAAGAAAGATCCCAACACTGTGTCAGTTTTTCATTACTTATCTTATCTTATCTTAACCACATTTGCCGTGAAGAGTTGTGGGGAGAGTTAGTTTTCTATCTTGTGCCAGGTTTGTTGCGCTTGACGTTGTCAGTCCATGCTTTCGCAGGGACTCTGAGATGTTATCTATCCATCATGTTCTTGACCTGCCTCGTGCTCTGCGCCCTGAGTGTCGATTATTGTAGGTACGTGATGGTAGTAAATGTGGTTCCATTCTCATTAGATGGCCGAACCACTTGATTCTTTGCTTCTCGATGTACTGTATGCATGGTATAGTACCAACGATGCTTCTGATATTCTCGTTTCTCAATCTATCTCGCCTTGTAACGTTGACAGTTTTTGGTAGATATCTCATTTCACATGTTGTAATCTTTCTTTCTTGTGTCTTAGTCAGGAGCCATGTTTGGCACTGATAGCAGAGAGTTGTAATAAATATGCAGTTTATTATTTTTTCATTACTCTTTCTGCAATAAAACAATTTTAATTAAATTTGGTCCCCAGATCTAACCCTTACTCGCAATGATAACTGTTTTTACTGTCTTAGTATTGTTTTAGGGCAGTGTAGGACAGGCGGGACAAGACCCTGAGGAATTTAATGGCCACATGGCTAGGGCAGTCGTCGTGAAACTGTTCAGGTTAGGATTTTCTTTTATGTCCCAACAGAAAAATAAAAATTTGGGACTTGTTGTGGATTGAACACGGGTCTCCCGTATGTGGGCCGCGCTCTAATCGTTTCGACCAGACGCTCCTCAACCCACAATGAAAGGGATGAATATTGTCCAATATGACGCATTTATACAGATCGCACTCCCTCTCTCTCTTTTTCTCTTTGTACGTCTCTCTCCAACTCTCTTTCTCTCTCTCTCTCTCTCTCTTGAGCCATTTTAACCCTGGCTGAGCCATAGACCATCAACCAACTCATACCAAGTCTTCCTATCTTGAGCCATCTCTTGCAGCTATTCCCAGTTTTTTACATCCTTAAGCTCTGCTTCCAAATCTCTTCTCAATGTTTTTCTAGATTACCTTCTCTTTTAATAAAATCTAATTCTTCAGTTTTTCAACAAAGTTTGTGTTACGTATTAAGTCACCTTAGCTTCTTACTTTCCCCCGAGGAGTTGCATGTTAGTAACTAATTCGTTAGGACAGGTCATTAAAAAATGTTGGCTTGATCCTTCAAATGACGCACAACGAAGGCACTGTATTAAGAAAGATTTGTGAGTTTATATCTCTCGAGGAAGGCGCGAGGGTCTTTATTCTAAAAGTGAGGGATTTAAAAATTAGTAGCTGGTAATTTTTTATAGGTAAGCGTAGTACTAAACAAAGTCTGCGCTGCTCTCTGAACGTCTTTGTCAGAGATTAAACATAAAAAACTAGCAAAATATGAAGTAGCTTAGCACCCTTGTGGTGCCAGGGCCCTGCAAGGAAAGTAAAGAATAGTACCACTGCTACCTACAAGGCATGTCGTAAGAGGCAACTGCTGTAGGACCTAGAGAAGAGAACCCTAGTAAATAAAAAGCATCACAGGAATTTGATGTTCTGGTCTACTAGTAAGCGCATAATTGAGCAAACGTACAATCCCTCTTAGGCTCAGATCACATGAAAATCACAAAGAGTGGTTTAATAAGTGGTTGATATGGAGCGTTCGAAGAAGAAGAAGATTTATTAGGGTAGCTTTCCTATGACCTTACTTCAGTAGCATCTTACGACATGCTTTGTAGGCCACATTGACTAAGTTCTGACATGCTTTGTAGGCCACATTGACTAAGTTCTGACATGCTTTGTAGGCCACATTGACTAAGTTCTGACATGCTTTGTAGGCCACAGTGACTAAGTTCTGACATGCTTTGTAGGCCACAGTGACTAAGTTCTGACATGCTTTGTAGGCCACAGTGACTAAGTTCTGACTTGCTTTGTAGGCCACAGTGACTAAGTTCTGACATGCTTTGTAGGCCACAGTGACTAAGTTCTGACATGCTTTGTAGGCCACAGTGTTATTATTCTTTGCTCCCTATGAGCCCTGGCAACACACGGGCAAGGTCTTCAACAAATATCTGCTATTTCTTCTTTCTTTTTATTTTCCATCTCTTTCCAATCACCTTGATTCAGCAGATACCATCAAAGAGGACAAACACACGTCAATTAATATAAAAGTAACACAATTTGCAAAGTCTGGGAGAGAAATTTGACACATTTGGGATATTAGTTGCTGATAGGAGCGAGCTTCCTATCATCTAATCAAATGATAGGACAAATTACGCATATTTTTAAACTGGCAAACATGTCACCATGAAAACAAAAATAGCAATGTTCAACACAACCTTCTTCCCACATTATGCTATCAGGGCCAAACCTGGACGTTGACATCAAATGATAGAAGAAAACTAATCACGACAGAGATGAAGTGTCTTCGCAGAATGCTGGGAGTATCAAGAAGAGACCGATTTAGAAATGAAGACATAAGGAAAAAAGTGGGTACAGCGTCAGTACTGAGCTTCATCAAGAAACAACAAATGAAATGGTTCGGCCATACAATCAGATTACCAACAAACATCAGAGAGCAATGTTGCTCCGATACATTGGATACAAAGCAAAAGGCCGGTCACGCAAAAGATGGAGCTCATAGATAACAGAAACGACGAAAGACACTATTTATGAAGCGCACATAACGGCTCGTTCTAGAAATCTCTTCTTATCCTGACGCTGGGAGGCAAAACAGGATTGCAGAAAAAAAGAAAACAAGAAAGAAAGATAGGAGAGTGGTCCGGGCTTAATTCCGCAGTAGGCGTAGAGAATGTTTCCGCAGTAGGCGTATAGAATGTTTCCGCAGTAGACGTAGATAATGTTTCCGCAGTAGACGTAGAGAATGTTTCCTCAGTAGACGTAGAGAATGTTTCCGCAGTAGACGTAGAGAATGTTTCCGCAGTAGACGTAGAGAATGTTTCCACAGTAGACGTAGAGAATATTTCCGCAGTAGACGTAGAGATTGTTTCCCAGTAGACGTAGAGAATGTTTCCGCAGTAGACGTGAGAATGTTCGCAGTAGACGTAGAGAATGTTTCCGCAGTAGACGTAGAGAATGTTTCCGCAGTAGACGTAGAGATTGTTTCCGCAGTAGACGTAGAGAATGTTTCCTCAGTAGACGTAGAGAATGTTTCCGCAGTAGACGTAGAGAATGTTTCCGCAGTAGACGTAGAGAATGTTTCCTCAGTAGACGTAGAGAATGTTTCCGCAGTAGACGTAGAGAATGTTTCCGCAGTAGACGTAGAGAATGTTTCCTCAGTAGACGTAGAGAATGTTTCCGCAGTAGACGTAGAGAATGTTTCCGCAGTAGACGTAGAGAATGTTTCCTCAGTAGACGTAGAGAATGTTTCCTACCTAAACGGCTCTCAAGTCGACCCATTCATAATGCGTCCTGAGTAAAAATAAATACGGAATGATAATGTTAACATCTTTCCCCTTCGATGTTTCGACAAGAGTCAGTTTCAATTTCAGTTTCAGTTTGGAATTTCTTCATTGTACTCCGGACATCTCCATAAGTGCTCATATCTCCAACAAGGTCCAGCGACTGATCGTACCAATTCGATTTTGATAGATGAGCCTACTCATATACCTGTTATGTTGTTCTTTTCTTGCAACTCAAATCTTCAAACCCTAATTCTACAAGATTATGAACATCAGGTGGTAGGACACGATAACAAACTCTGATGTAATGCAAAAAGCAAATGTGTCTTCCATCATGGGCATGCTCAGCAGTAGAAGACTAAGATGGTAACTGCATGGGAGAAGCATACCACATTAAGTATTGTTCTGTGAAGTTTCGGAGGGGGAGAGACACCAAGGCAGATCACTGCTAAGATATAAATCAATATAGATGGAGACTGTAGTAAAACTATGTAGAATAGCGAAACACGTTATAACAAAGTACTGTAGTTTTACAAAATACAAACAGATATAAGGATATTTGCTCAGATATAGACATTTGCTCAGTTATAGGATATTTGCTCAGATATACGATATTTGCTAGATATAGATATTTGCCAGATAGATAGTTGCTCAGATATAGATATTTGCTGTATAAGGATATTTGCTCAGATATACGGATATTTGCTCAGATATAAGGATATTTGCACGGCCTCAATAAAGAACTTTTCCATAGAATTCAGTCCGATACTTTTTTGCCCCTCTCAGTAAAGTTCGTGTCAATTTTTTCGCAAGGGCGTCCTTTCTTTCTTGAACCATTTGTCTCCCACCGCAACGTCTGCTTTGGTATTTTTTGATCATTTCGTCTCAACGTATGCCCAACATATCTCGATCTTCTTCTATAATTATATATATATATATATATATATGTTCGTGTGCGTACATAGATGATAGCGTCTGCATATGCGTCACACGATGTTCCTGGGGAACCCTCGCGTTTTCATCACTTCGTACGTGTCGTCCAGCGAGTTTTTAATAGACTCGGTAATGAAATTGCTAAGATATGAAAATTGAGCAAACAACAAGACACGATTGCGTCTGTCAATATCATTAGCAAACCAAAGGAAAATTATAACTCTCTCTCCTCTCTCTCCTCTCCCTCTGAGCATCCAATCTCGAGGGTCAGGAACAGAAAATTCGCTGACCAAGACCACGATTAAATCTCTCATGGAGGGAGGGGGGAAGGGATAGCGGTGGGAGGGGGTTAAAAAGTAAAAATGTAAGTAAAAGAACCATTTTGATACCAAGTGGTATATAGGGTAATACGGTGTTAGGTTCGTATTTTCATTGACCGTCGGCACACGATGGGTGATGTGGTTAAGATCACGCCGGCCGCTTCACTTCCCAGTGCTTTCCTATTTGTCTGGTACCACAAGGTGCGACTGAAACTCTACGGTCAGAACAAATTAATTCCATAGGTAGGAGTTCTTACAAATTTGTCTGGCTAGCGAAGCAGTGATCTACACAATCTTCAAGAAGCTGAAGCTCTTATTTTGTCTGGCTAGCGAAGCAGTGATCTACACAATCTTCAAGAAGCTGAAGCTCTTATTTTGTCTGGCTAGCGAAGCAGTGATCTACACAATCTTCAAGAAGCTGAAGCTCTTATTTTGTCTGGCTAGCGAAGCAGTGATCTACACAATCTTCAAGAAGCTGAAGCTCTTATTTTGTCTGGCTAGCGAAGCAGTGATCTACACAATCTTCAAGAAGCTGAAGCTCTTATTTTGTCTGGCTAGCGAAGCAGTGATCTACACAATCTTCAAGAAGCTGAAGCTCTTATTTTCTTCGTGGGAATCGTCTTCTTTTTTCTTATTCTTTTCTCTAATCTTGTTTTGACTCACAGTGTCAAGATAAGAAGAGATTTCTATAACGGGCTTTTGTGTGCGCTTCATAAGAAACAGAGCGAAGACATGAATAACGAACTAGTAAGGAAGAAAATCTAGTATTGTCTATATACACAATCTTGTGTCATGTTCAAACTTCACTGTCTTTTGTAGCTCACACAGATGTCAGTACAGTTATATTTCGATGTATTTTAACTATCTCAATGACGTGCGTGCTCTAGTTTATATTTTAAATTATCTCATTGACGTGCGTGCCCTAGTTTATATTTTAAATTATGTCAATGACCTGTGTGATCTAGTTTATATTTTAACTTATGTCAATGACGTGTGCCCTAGTTTATATTTTAAATTATGTCAATGACGTGTGTGATCTAGTTTATATTTTAACTTATGAGTGCTCTAGTTGATATTTAAATTATGTCAATGACGTGCGTGCTCTAGTTTATATTTAAACTAATCTCAATGACGTGTGACCTAGTTTATATTTTAACTTATGTAAATGACGTGTGACCTAGCTTATATTTTATCTATCTCAATGACGTGTGTGATCTAGTTTATATTTTATCTATCTCAATGACGTGTGTGATCTAGTTTATATTTTAACTTATGTCAATGACGTGTGTGCTCTAGTTTATATTTTAACTTATGTCAATGACGTGTGCCCTAGTTTATATTTTAACTTATGTCAATGACGTGTGACCTAGTTTATATTTTAACTTATCTCATTGACGTGCGTGCTCTAGTTTATATTTTATCTATCTCAATGACGTGTGTGATCTAGTTTATATTTTAACTTATGTCAATGACGTGTGTGCTCTAGTTTATATTTTAACTTATGTCAATGGACGTGTGTGCTCTAGTTTATATTTTAACTTATGTCAATGACGTGTGACCTAGTTTATATTTTAACTTATGTCAATGATGTGTGTGCTCTAGTTTATATTTTAACTTATGTCAATGACGTGTGTGCTCTAGTTTATATTTTAACTAATCTTAATGACGTGTGCTCTAGTTTCTGTTTTAACATCTCATTGACGTGTGACCTAGTTTATATTTTAATTTATGTCAATGACGTGTGTGCACTAGTTTCTATTTTAGTGTATGTCTTTTAATGTCTATCCATTCTTGTTATTGAATGTTAGGGAGTTTAGAATAGATAACGGAGAGCCTACCAAACCAATGTGCAACGTATACACGTTCTTGGCAAAGATCAAACATATCACAAAGAGTGATTAAAATTGTTCGTAAAGAACGAACGCAAAGAAGAAGATAAGAGAGAAAGGGGAATGTTCTTTGGTCACTTGGCGATCTACTGTTGGATCAGGAGACTAAAATTGACGTTGAATCATACTAAGGATTTGCACCATACTAAGGAGGTGCTGGGGCCCACAAGGGTAGCAAAGAATAGTACCGCTGCGACCTACAGGGCATGTCGTAAGAGGCGACTGATGTAGGACCTAGAGAAGCTACTCTAGTAAATAAGAAGCATCGCAGAAATCGGATGGACTTGTAGGCACATAACTGGCACAACGCGCAATCGCTCTTATGCTCAGATTATATAAAAATCACAAAGAGTGGTTAACAAGTGGTCGATATGGAGCGTTTGAAGAAGAAGAAGAAGAATCTAGCGATTTAATGAGTTTTTAATTACACGCTGTACAAGCAGAGCTGGATGCATGAGAGGCAGAGAAAGGAGTGTATTTAACCAGCGAGTCACATGAACCATTAGTTTGCAAACCTTTCAACATCTGTTGGGGGAGACTGGCACCTATGGGTTTGACCGGAGTGCTGTGACATCGGTTCAATAACCAATAACCAATCCATTCGTATTAATTCCTTTCTTTAAAGATATTTTCATTATGCGCTTTTTAACATCTTTTCATTTTTTCTCCGTCCGTATGGATTATAGATCAAAGACCCGCCTTCCTGCCTGTAGTGTTAGGTGGCTTTCTTAATATATGACATATTCGGAGAGAGGATTTTGTTTTAATCTCTTCTTCCACTTGTCTTTGCTTGATCCCTTTCATCCGTTCCTCATTAGTGACCCTGTCATTCTATGTTTCCGTATTGCCCTAATTAATCATTAGGGAATATAACTCAACGACGGTTACTGGTACTTTGCAGAAATCCCGAGGTCTCTGGGCGTAGAGTTTAGGTTCTCGCCTCTCGTGCCATAGGTAACCTGTTCGCTCCCTTGTAGAGCCATCGGAATATTTTTCCAGAGATCCCTGGTCTTAGTGTAGGTGAGATCGAGTTCCTAGTACTATCGGATACGGACGATAAAACTGAGGTCAAGTAGAGCACATAAAAGAACCCACGGCAGTTTAAAGTATTTTAGTTAGGTGCAACCGTATTTTAGTTGGTTTAATTGCCCGGGCAAAGCTCATTGAACGATTAAAAAAAATCCCAAAATTTTTACAATCTTCAAAATTACATCAGGGACCCTAGTCGGTGCTACGGAGTTCGTGAACTGTCGTTGGTATCTTTTTGTGTAAGAAAGAGACATGAGCCCACATGGTTATTCCCTGAAGTGGAATGGTGATGGTCCTATCTTCTTCTTCTTCTTCTTTGCGTTCGTTCTTTACGACAATTTTAATCACTCTTTGCGATATGTTTGATCTTTGCCAAGAATGTGTATACGTTGCACATTGGTTTGGTATGCCCCTAAACACAGACTTCTACACGTTTAGGACATGTGCATCCGATTTCAGCCAAACCTCCTTAGTCGCCTCTTACGACATGAGTGGCAGGTAACAGTGGTTCTATTCTTTACACCCCAAATTTGGGCCACAGTAACCACTCAGGCGATGGTCCTATCAATTAATCTTCTACTTATCACTATCATAGTTTTCTGCAATTCTCTCTTTTATCCACGAGCACCTCCTCCCCCTACGTAGCGCCTCTTATTTATCTTCTTTTTCGAACGGTCCATATCGACCACAAGTTATCCACTCTTTGTGGCTTGTATGTGATCCGAGCCTAAGATCGATTGCACGTTATGCCAGCTAGACGCCTTCAAATAGACCAGCACGTTCGATTTCTGCGACACTTTTTATTTACTAGGGTAGCTTCTCTAGGCCCCTACCTTATTCGTCTCTTATGACATGCCTTGTATGTCTCAGTGCTACTATTCTTTGCTCCAATTGAAAGTTCAGGTAACACACGAGCCTCTTAACTCCATATATTCGCCATTTAACCTCATTCTTCTTATCTTATCTTAACCACATTTGTCGTGAAGCGTCGTGGGGAGAGTTAGTTTCTATCTTGTGCCAGGTGTGTTGCGATTGACGTTGTCAGTCCATGCTTTCGCAGGGACTCTGAGATGTTATCTATCCATCGTGTTCTTGGCCTGCCTCGTGCTCTGCGCCCTGAGTGTCCCTACTTATTGTCATGACTTCTGTTTTGGAGGTGTTAATTTTTATGTCATATTTTTCGCATGTCGCTTGCAGTGCATTTATGTGTTGTTGAAGTTTGTGTTCGTTGTTGTAAATTATACTCTGATCAACTGCAAAGAGTAGTTCGTTGATTAAATTGTAGTTGTTATCGAGGTTGTTATCTGTCTTGGTTTCTTGCGTTATCCTGTCTATGTATATATTGAAAAGTATAGGCGAAAGCACACACCCTGCCTTACTCCTGATGATAATTCAAATTCGTCTGTCAGGCCATCACTTGTTAGTACTAATCTTGATCATTTTTGATATAGCGCTCTAATATTGTCTAATAGTTGGCCCTGAATTCTGTATTCACTGAGTATGTCTCATAGTTTGTTTCTGTTTATTCTATCAAAGGCCTTTTCTTGGTCTATGAATGCTAAGTTGAGCTGTTTGTCATAGTCTATGGTGTTTTCGCTGTTGCCTTAGTGTGAACAGGGCATCGGTGCAACTCTTTCCCTTTCTGAACCCAAACTGAGCGATGATCAGCTGTGGTTCTATTATAGGTTTGATTCTAGATTCCAAAATTTTAGCATATAATTTCCCAACATGACTTAATAATGATATGCCTCTGTATGTATTGCATTTTCTTTTGTTGCCCTTTTCTTCCATATTGGTATTATGATGGCTTTCTGCCAATCTTTGGGGACTTCTCTTTCTGTCCAGGCTGACTTGAAGATTCTATGTGTCCATTGTATTCCTGTTTCTCCGCATGCCTTGATTGTTTCATTAGTTATACCGTCTATGTCTGCTGTCTTGTGACATGGACTCTTCTTCACAACTTCTTCTATTTCTTGGATGAGTATATTTGGATCTTCTATGCTTGTGTTATTTTTAAATCTATTCGCAATTGATATTGGTGGTTGGTTAAGTAGTTCTTGGAAGTATTCTTTCCATCTGTTCTTCCTTCCGTTTGTATTAAATATCGGTGTGCCGTTCTTATTAACCACAATAAAACTTTTATTTTCACGAAGAAATACTGTCAAACTTGAGAACGAAACTGTGCGTACGTGATGCGAAGATCGTTTGTATAGGTCTTCCGTAATTAGATGCTTCCATGACAACCGAAATTAGCGTCTTGTCTCCTAGATTCCAGACTACATTTTCCAGTGATGAAGTCGCGCAGTGAATGCGGATGTTGTCATGTGCGGATGGATCAAAAGAAGTGAGTAATTTGTTAACGCCATCCGGTTTTGTATTCGTTCGCGGTTATTGTTAATGGAAAGTCGTTCTTGCAAATTTAACAAATTTGAGTGAATTTGTGGACAAATTTATTTAAAATAGATAACAATACAGTTATTTTTGCTGGAAGGGAAGAAGGGTTTTAATTTCAGCTAATAGTGGTTAGTGTTATTGTAGAGGGGATAGTTGAGAAGTTAGAACTATAGTCTAGCGGCCTCAAGAAATCGAGTTCGAGATATTGGTAAAGTAAAGTGGGTTTTCTTTCAAGTCAGAAATTATAACAATTTGTAATACCGTAGCACAATATAATGTCCTCGATGTAATTTTTAAATTGGTAACAATTTGTATAGAAGGTTTATTTTAGTCTTTTAATGAGTTTTGTTCAGGACTTTCCAGACTGCTTTCTCGATTTTGAACTGCCAGTGGTTCTTTTATACCCTCAACTTGAACGCGGGGCCTACATTTTATCGTCCGTCTCCGATAGGGTTAGGAACTGGATCTTCTCTACACTGATATCAGGGATCTCTGAAAAAATATCCCGATGGCTCCACGAGGGAGCGAACCTGGAACCTCAGGCATGAGGGACGAGCACCTAACCTCTACGCCACAGAGACCTCCAGAGAAAAATCACCCACAAAGAAAAAGAACCCACAGAGTAAAAGTACCCACAAAGAAAAGTACCCACAGAGAAAAGTACCACAAAGAAAAGTACCACAGAGAAAAAGTACCCACAAAGAAAAAGTACCCACAAAGAAAAAGTACCCACAGAGAAAAAGTACCCACAAAGAAAAAGTACCCACAGAGAAAAAGTACCACAAAGAAAAAGTACCCACAAAGAAAAGTACCCACAAAGAAAAGCACCCACAGAGAAAAAGTACCACAGAGAAAAAGTACCCACAGAGAAAAGTACCACAGAGAAAAGTACCCACAGAGAACAAGCATCCACAGAGAAAAAGTACCCACAGAGAAAAAAGAACTACAAAGAACCATGTCGTCAAGGTAACCAATGTTATCTTTTATCGGCGTACCGGTTCAAAGTTGTCCTCTTAACGTTACCCTACATTTGGTACTAAAGTTTATCACCACGTTTAAGAAACTATGCCGCATTATCATCAACCGTTCAAAGACGATGAGGCTGTCAATCAAACCGCAACTTAAGTAATCATCCCTCGATCGGCAAGCTGATTAGTCAGCCTTGCACGATCTCAGTAAACACGATAACAAACATTCCGATAAACATATAATTACATCTGACTGTCTGTTCAAGTCAATAGAACACAAATTATAACATAAGGGTAACCATGGTTACACACTTAAAGCTGATGCCAGGTTGGCGTTTGCTAAGCCAAATTTAATATGATTAATTGAATTACAGTAATCAGTTTTTGTTTTCTTAACCAGTATTGGAAATATTTTGCAATCTTCGTGGACAAATATCTGGCCGTATCGACAAACTATTTGCTGAATAGAAGCAATCCATATGTTATTTTTCCAGCATTACATTTTTGTCATGGGAAAATATGTTTATACAGAAGATTATCATGATTGGAATTCACATACTATTCTTAGAGAGTCTATGTGGCGAATTGCTTAAGTCGTTTGTCTTGTGTTCCAAGAGTAGTGGTTTATGTTGTTGTTTGTTTAATGTTCTTATCATGGCCTCCGATAACATACGGCTGGCGGGCTCAGGTAAACATTCTAGAAAATAAGACAACAACCGTCACGTGACCTCGCATTCCATTCCAGTATTGATGTATAAAGATGAATTCCTTATAAAAGCAACCGAATATGCTAAATCAAGGTTATATTATGTAACACATTAAGTTTGACACTAAGGAATAGCAGTAATATTAATATTTGTTATCAATAAATAACCATAGACTCATATAATTGAGTTAAATTACCAATATAAAAACAACAAACCTACAGTATTCTATCAAACATATACAAAAACCAGCCCCCATTAAACAGGAATTTGGTTTTTCCCGTATAAGCTAGTCGGCCTTATGTTACCAGGGGACACAGCTCTTATCAACCAATGTTGTTTTCATTGAATCTGCAGTGGCGGCTCGTCATTAGGGCCAGTGGCTCAATGTCATCCAAAAAAATAGTGTAACCTGAGTTTCTATCTTAAACAATTCAAAATAACCACCCTCAAAACCATGATTGATTCCGAGAAATATGTGCCTTGCATCTTCACAAATGAACACCACTGCTCATAAAATCGTTGTTTGCTTCCAACGACAAAATTGTCTATACAAGTCATTAAGTGACAGTGGGAGACTAACTTCACATATTGTCTCAAAGTAAATATGTTCTCATTGCAGCTCTTCCCTTCATGAAAATGTTCCAAAAATACACGTGTCTTGAGCTTTAACTTATGTGTGCTCAGTAAAACTGTCGTCTCCTCTGCAGCAAAGAAATAACTTGTTCATGTTTCAAGTAAAACGTCCTGACTCTTCTTCATGAACCCAACCTGTTTATTGCTTAACTTGAGCTCTAAAATTGGCTCAAGCCTGCGTTACCCTTCATGAACCCAACCTGTTTATTGCTTAATTGAGGCTCTAAAATTGGCCAAGCTCCGTCTTTGCCAAACCCGTTTATTCATTGAGGCCTAATGGCCACCGTTACCTCATGCCAACCTGTTTATTGCTTAATTGAGGCTCTAAAATTGGCCAAGCTCTGCGTTCCTTCATGAACCTAACCTGTTTATTGCTTAATTGAGGCTCTAAAATTGGCCAAGCTCTGCGTTCCTCTTCATGAACCCAACCTGTTTATTGCTTAATTGAGGCTCTAAAATTGGCCAAGCTCTGCGTTCCTCTTCATGAACCTAACCTGTTTATTGCTTAATTAAGGCTCTAAAATTAGCCAAGCTCTGCGTTCCCCTTCACGAACCCAACCTGTTTATTACTTAACTTGGGCTCTAAAATTAGCCAAGCACTGCGTTCCTCTTCATGAACCCAACCTGTTTATTGCTTAACTTGGGCTCTAAAATTGGCCAAGCTCTGCGTTACAATATTTTCGAAAACAACTTCTCTATACGGCTCAAGAAATAGATACCCATGTATGTTTCAAAATCTCTTTTTATCTCCCTTGTTCTTCCATATCGGGACAATAATTGCTGTCTGTCAATCTACCGGGGCCTCTTGTGTCTCTTAAGATATATTAAGTATTCTGGCCAGGAAGGTTGTTGGCTTTGTCTGGCATGCAGGAAGTATTTCCGTGGAAATATCACCTTTTTCTGCCACCTTGTTATCTGTAATGCTACTAATATTACTACTATTATAGTTACTACCACTGTTACTGCTACAACTCTGCCCTACTTAAACTAGCACTGCTACATGTACAACTGTACAATACTTACTACTGTTACTACTGTTACACTCTATCAATACTATTACTACTGCTACTACTGCTACAACTGCTATCAATACTATTACTACTGTTACTACTGCTACAACTGCTATCAATACTATTACTACTGTTACTACTGCTACAACTGCTATCAATACTATTACTACTGTTACTACTGCTACAACTGCTATCAATACTATTACTACTGTTACTACTGCTACAACTGCTATCAATACTATTACTACTGCTACTACTGCTACAACTGCTATCAATACTATTACTACTACTACTACTTATAGATCTCTTCTCGGCCTTTTGGCTAAGATCAAAGTGTAGTATCTGTATCGCTTAATATCTGTCACGTGGCCCATTATATGGGTTTACAAAGTTATCAGCTGGTGTTACGGAACTACTGCTTTTGGCTGAAATCGGATGCACGTGTCCTAAACGTGTAGAATTCTATGCGTTTAGGGGTCTACCAAACCAATGTGCAACGTATACACGTTCTTGGCAAAGATCAAACTTATCACAAAGAGTGATTAAAATTGGTCGTAAAGAACGAACGCAAAGAAGAAGAAGAAGGAACTAGTGCCCATTTGATCGAAGCCGAAGGTCGAGAGCCTTCATTAAATGCTACATGGCTACCCTTGTACAAAACTAGGAGTGCCATCGATCGAAGGATTTATGGGACTTGATAGTTTATAAACGTTTTCACGTTCCGTTGTACGAAGTCCACCTGGTATGGCACATCTGGGACGGGCCCCATAAAAAAAAAATACTACTTCTTATACTACTGCTACTTCTGCTACTATTACTCCTGCTGCTATTGTTATTATTGCAGCTGCTACTACTACTGTTTCCAGTGCCGGATTAGGCTAGCGCGGGGCCCGTAGCAAATTTTAGCGCGGGGCCCTAGGTTTTGTATGATAATAAAATAAAACACAACTTTTACAAACAAATTTGTCTCGATTTAATGTGAGCAAATTTAGAGATAGCACTAGACAAATCAATTTCTTTAAGTAAATTACATTCAATGTTCATTAAGGTGAGGTTACTTAGACGATCTTGTCCCATCATGTTTCTTAACTCACTTTTCATACACTTTAATGTTGAAAAGAACGTTCTCCGCTGCAGTTAGTAATCATTAAAGACAAATAAATTCGTAAGACTATTTCTACATTTGGGAAATACGACTCTAATGAATTTTCCATTATAAGTTTATAAAATTGCAGTTCAAGAGCCTCATGCTTTTCGTTGCTAATAGCAGCAGCTACATTAATTTTAAGAAGTTCAGTGAACTGCATAAGTTCGTCGCCTAGGCTTTCTTCCAAATCCTCTTGGTAAGAGCTGACAATATTTGGAGTTCTTTTCAAGATCTCTTCTTCTGTAATAGATTTTAACTGCCGGAGTATTCCAAATACACCAGTCACTCTATGGTACAGTCTAAATCAATAACTTTGGAAACAAAACAGAACAGTTCTCCTTTAGTTTCTGTATAACACAACCAATCTCTCACGTGAGTTTTGTTTGTTGGTGTATGCGTGTTTGTGAAAAACGACTTTCGACAAAATCGTGGATTGTTTTCTTTATCGTATGTTTTTTTTTGGTTTGTTTTTTTCAGACATGAAATCACTGTTCATATGTTGCACTTCGCTACTTTCTTTCACAATCCAATAATCTCGATTGAAGTTGTTTGGCCATTCACCAATATCGTTGGAGTACATTTTACTTTCGTTGTGTTTTTGGCTTGTAGATGATGTTGCTATATTAGAAGCATGTGCTGTGCTTTCTGCCTCTTTGGCTTGAAGATGATATGGCTAAATTGGGAGGACTTGCTGTACATTCGATTTCAGTTTGTCTTGTGAAAAATGTGGCTAAATCAGGAAGAGTTGCTGATCTTAATGGTAATATTGGTAATGATGATTCTTCTATAGCACTGCCTTCATCTACTACACAGTGAGACATGTCTTCTGTATTTTCTGCTTCGATTTCGTTGGATTCAGCACCATCACACACGACATTTAAAAATTGAGACAGATTGCGTGTTTTTGATATAACATCTGGTTATTTTTCCATTTTCATCTGTCACATAGGCGCGGGGCCCCTAGAAGCGCGGGGCCCGTAACATTTACTACTTCTGCTACTAGGCTAATCCGGCGCTGACTGTTTCAGCATTTACTACTACTACTACTATTACTACTATTACTGTTACTACTACTACTACTACTATTACTACTATTACTGCTACTATTACTACTACTCTATTACTACTATTACTGCTAATGTACTACTACTATTACTGCTACTATTACTACTACTACTATTATTACTATTACTGCTACTGTTACTACTACTACTACTATTACTGCTACTATTACTACTACTACTACTACTGTTACGCTACATTATCTACTACTACCTACTATTGCTACTAATATCTGTACTACACTATTACAATTACTACTAATACTACTGTTACTATTATTACTATTACTCGAATACTACGGAGTACTACTACTATTACTACGAATGCTACTGCAGTACTATTACTATTACTACTAATACTACTGTTACTACTATTACTATTACTACTAATACTACTGTTACTACTACTACTATTACTACCAATACTACTACTACTACTAGTACTACTACATCTGACTGTGCTTTCCTCACAAGTGATGATGACCATTCTGTACATTGTTTTTTTTCAGCTTTCGAAGATAAGGTTTTTGTTACTATTGTTGTTGATGTTGATGTTGTTACTGTTGTTGTTGATGTTGTTACTGTTGTTGTTGATGTTGTTACTGTTGTTGTTGATGTTGTTGATGTTGATATTGTTACTGTTGATGTTGATATTGTTACTGTTGATGTTGATGTTGTTACTGTTGTTGTTGATGTTGTTGTTGTTTATGTTGATGATGTGTACTAGATGACTGTCGAACACGATTTTAGCATAGAAACATCATTTTGGACACATCATTTTTTGCCGACGACTGATATCTCAGAACACCGACCCTTCTAGCATATACATCTTTTCTTTTGCCCTCATAGAGTATGACCACAAAGAACATTTTTATTGAAACCAATCCCCGTCAATTACTAGATTGCATGAGCTAGGATTGAAGATTGGAGTAGCAAGAAAAGAACAGCCCAACAGGAATATAAGTAGACTCATCAATCAAAATCGAACTGGTACGATCAGACGCTCAACGCTATTAGATATTGCGAATCAGATCGGAGCACAAATGGACATGTCCAGAACAGTGGCGGCTCGTGATCATTTTTGTTGGTGGGGCCAGACAGAAATTTTCGGAAAAATCATGGTTTCGGTTAGGTTATATTTTAATGTATAAAATAATAAATAAACGTTACACCTTATTTTTGGTGGGCACGCCCAACTGGCCCTTAATGACGATCCGCCACTGGTCCGGAGTACAATAAAGATATTCTAAACTGAAACTGAATCTTTTCTTTTCCATTTTTATGGGTTTTTTTGCGATCTCGCACGCTGTTGCGCTGTTCAGCAAAGGTGTGCATCAAGCGGAACCATCCTGCTCTGCAGCCTCAAATGTGACATTGTAATATCAAATGCTTCACGCTTGTCTGAATGGCGTGAGACACTGGTAATAAGAAAAGCAAGCAGTTAGTCAGAGGCGTCATAACTTTCCATGAATTCATAGTATGAAATGAAACGTCGATAGCGAAGTCGATAACACGCGTTGGTAGTAACCAAATGCCGTGCTAATTCCGGTGTTCGAAACCAACTTTTGGCGACAAAAATATTTGGTGTGCACTTGATACTCGGTTGGACTACATGTCAGTCAAGAGCGTAGAAGATGTACAGAAACATACAAATCTGAAGTGGTCAGGCCGGATCAGATCATATCTGGATTGAACCGCTGGAAGACTGCGGGGATACTTAATAAATTGGCGATTTAGTACAAGGACTCGTATATATATATTATCACATCATCATCATCATCAAGGTGCGTATCCTTTATAGGACGATACTCTCTTTGCAGCACATCTGAAATTCACTCTATCTCTTGCCAGTTCACCCACTTCGTCGATGGTCATGTTCATGGTTTCTTTAATATCTTGTAGCCATCTTCTGCTTGGTTTGCCTCTACCTCTGTGTCCTGGGACCCTGCCCTCTAGTATTGTTCTTTCCAGGCCATCGTGACGCTTGATGTGACCAAAGTATAGTATCACATAAAGAAACAAAATATATTTTGTAAGACTAGACCAGCGTTTCCCACAGTGGGCGGTAGCGCCCCTCAGTGGGCGCTGAAGCGTTCTAGGGAGGTGATAGTGGGTTCATGAGAATTTGGGAGATGTTCAGGCGATTAGGGGTCGGTGGCTCCTAAAAGAAGAAATTAATAATAAATATTTTTAAATAAATTATTTTGGTGATTTTGCGATTGAATAATCATTTAAAATTTGAATTCTGCATTTTAATTCATCTTGTGTCTGTCTGACACGATCCATTTTTTCATCTATTTCATGTATATAATCATTTGAAAATTGACCATGTATTACAGAAATATATATCAATTTTCTATGTAAAATAGAACATGTATATATGTGGGAGGGGGGCGTTGGCAAACTTTTATAATGTGGAGGGTGGGGGGGGCGTTACAAAGTTTATGTTGTGCAAAAGGGGCGGTGGGGCAAAAAAGTTTGGGAATCTATGGACTAGACAATGGGTGACGTAAGAAATGACGGGTTGTGGTTCGAATTCTGTGTTTGGTAATTTGTTTTTTCCGGAAGGCCCTAATACGTGTTCACTGTCTATTATATGAATTACGACGGCGAAAATTTGGCAACACAACAAGAGCTACTGTAAACGTGATTCGATGCTGGCATTTTCAGACAGCTCAAAGGGTTTAGCACACATATGTAATATATTTGCAGACACGTCGATTCTAATCACTTAAAAAATTATTTCAATTTTTATACTAAATTCAAAATTGATTTGATATATACGAAAAACTGGCAGGAAGTTACGGAGACTCATAATCACCTTAGCCAGTCGATACCGCATAAAAATAAAACCCCAATCCATTACATATCTAACAGTTTTAATGCTCCCTTGAGACTACCGGTATTTGATCCTAAAGAAGAATGTTTAATATCTCTTAGACTAATAAATAGGGACATTTTATCACGCTTATAGAAACCGCCCACGTAGGATTTCCGATGTAGCGATAAATAGAATCGATTGATTGATTGATTGAACCATTATCATTGCACTTCGGTAAGTAACCATATGTGCACCGATCTCTGTCTTACACAGAAAGATCTCAGCGGCAGTGTATGAACATCGTAGCACCGACGAGGGTCACCTATGTAATTTAGAAGTTGAAGGTATTTTGTAGAAATATTTTTTTTAAAACACTTTCTAATGAATTCTTCTCGGGCAGCGGCTTTCCAGTCTGCTCTTCTCGAATTTGAGCTGCCAATAGTTCTTTTACGTTCTCGATTTGAAGACGAGACCTACGTTTTAGACCTACTTTCCTCGGTCTCACGCTAGGACTACGCAGTCGAGGCGAGAAATCAGGGATCTCTGGAAAATATTCATATGACTCAACGAGGGAGCAAACTGAGTACCTCTGGAAGATGAATAGAATCACTGTCTCCTAAGATATGACGTAAACGGTGGATTAGAGTGAAAATCGTGGTCTGTCTGTCTGTCTGCGTCTGCTTCTCTCTCTCTCTCTCTCTCTCGAGATCGCTATCACTATTTCTCACTTCATCTTCATCCTTAGGATGTTACGGCACACTCCTAAAACAGACTCTATCTATCCTTAGGCCAAACCTTATCCATTGCATGATTAGAGCCATCCGCATTGTTTAGCGCGGGACAGGAACTCTTTCACGAGCACAACTAATCCACACTGTCTTGTACTTAACCGTCTGATAGATTACGTGTGTAATTTATAGCCAGCGTGATTATCGTTCTCAGACAGAACGGTTTGAGCCAGTGGACACAAGGGATAAGGTTGAATTAAGTGGCCAGAAATTGGCTGCAAATTGGTAAGAAATCTGGTATGGGTACGTGTACATGACTGTCCTTTTTATAATGTATATTGATCACTTATGGTTTCTACAGCAGAACAGCAGAAAAGAAGGCAAAAGGAAGACCATGAAAAAGATGGTTAGATGGCATAGCAGAATCCTGACAAAAAAAAAGCAAAAATAAATATCACCCAAGTCTCTAGAGCAGCGTAAGACAAAAACAGAAAACCACAACAGGGCAACAACCCGGTAAAAGTGTGACAGCGAAAGAAAAAAAGAAGATATTTATCAATGAGAGAAGCCGCAGTAGAAGAGTTGTTAGTACACTCGCTTCTTATGAGTATGGTCCAGATTCAATTCCACAGTGGGCTGAGAATATTATTCCAACCGTACCGGCTTTAATTCAACCCAGCCTCGATTAACTCCTGTGAACCAAATGCCACACTACGTGGCTTTGGGTTGTACATATTTTTACCAGGAGCCACACTAAAAGGCGTTTTATTGTAAAACATATGGTTTGTAAAAACATGGCTTTTACCCTGGTCCACTGAGAGTTAAGTACCAAAAAAAAACCGATGGAAAGTAAAAGTGGCCGATGTGATTTTGACCACATAACCCATCGTGTGCGAAAAGTAAAAAAATACGGGCCTAGCACCGTATTTCCCAATATATTTGAAGTTATGAAAAATGGTTTTTTCTTTAAAAAAAATATATTTATAAATTTATTTTTTTTGGGCAATAATAATTTGTGTTAACATTTACATATATATCGCATGCCCGCTCACATGCATAAAAACTAATCTTACTAGCACGCATACATATATATTTATATATATTCTTCTCGTGCCATAACTGACACATTTAACATTCTGAAGCCATTTTAATTGCTTCCGATCTGATGCATTTACGTCCATGATATCCCATGTCATTTCACACTCTTTAGTTTCAATTTATACAGAACTATGTTAACTGGAGGACTCTCCTGTAACACTTATATTCACTAAAGGAGAGATGTCGTGTACATGATTCAAGTAATAGTGGTGAATCTACAACACTAATTCGACTACAAGAATTCCAGGCCAAGTGTGGCGTAGCTAGACAAGAATACTATGCTGTAGCCAAAGAAGAATAGTAAGCCAACCAAAGAACCGAGATCGTTAGTCGCCACACGCTGAGAGACATACTGAGGAGGAGATCGGATCACTTATGGACTAATTGGTTCGACGTGCAGTGATGATGATCGGACGACTAAACTAATCTAAAACTTATATTTAAAAGTAAATATACGCTTGTTCAATGTCTTGTTAACTGTTCAAATCAACAGGCTAGAGAAGATACAGAACGAAGCAATGCGCATCATACGTGGCTGCAACCTGCTGCCTTGCAGGTCGGCTGGGGACAGCCAAAGGCTGACGGAGAGCGAACCCGGTAAACGCAGGCTAAAACCGAACACATCGCCGAAGGATAAGCACCAGAGTTCCAAATGGCGCTAAAGATGTGACGTAAACACACCAATGCTAAGGCTGCATGAAATAGATTTCCAGGTGAACAGAATTTATGGGAAATCTGGTACATCGGTCTGGGCGGTGATCGCGAGAGAGAGAGATACTTGGCTGCACCAAAAACACAGCATGTAGAGCAATGAGATATCTGCTGGACCCTGCAGACATTCTTCTTTTGTCGTCACACTGCTACCGGGTTGTTGCCCAGTAACGTGGTTTTCTGTTTTCTGAGACAAAGAGGCCAATGATGAACTACAGTATCTGTAGTATTAGTAGTAGCAGTAGCAGTAGTAGTAGTATTATTAGCAGCAGTAGTGGTAGTACTAACAGTAGCAGTAGTAGTAGTACTATTAGCAGCAGTAGTGGTAGTACTAACAGTAGCAGTAGTAGTAGTATTATTAGCAGCAGTAGTGGTGTACTAACAGTAGCAGTAGTAGTAGATTATTAGCAGCAGAGTGGTGTACTAACAGAGCAGTAGTAGTAGCATTATTAGCAGCAGTAGTGGTAGTACTAACAGTAGCAGTAGTAGTAGATTATTAGCAGCGTAGTGGTAGTACTAACAGTAGCAGTAGTAGTAGTATTATTAGCAGCAGTAGTGGTAGTACTAACAGTAGCAGTAGCAGTAGTATTATTAGCAGCAGTAGTGGTAGTACTAACAGTAGCAGTAGTAGTAGTATTATTAGCAGCAGTAGTGGTAGTACTAACAGTAGCAGTAGCAGTAGTATTATTAGCAGCAGTAGTGGTAGTACTAACAGTAGCAGTAGTAGTAGTATTATTAGCAGCAGTAGTGGTAGTACTAACAGTAGCAGTAGTACATCTGGAGGAGGGAAAGCATAACCACAGAAGTGTGTCCGGGGAATGAGTGATTGTGCGAGAGTGAGTCAATGCCGATGTGGGAATTTGGGACATCATTTCCTAAAAAAAAGGGACCAAAGGCGAAGAATTGACATCATTAGACCGGGTTTCCCCATATGGCTCCGTCCCTGTCGGCAGAGCTGGAATGCCATCTGCCGAGAGGATTGCACAAAGCACGAATTCCGTAGCTCCGGCAACAATCCTTGGGATCTCATGAAAAAATTGCACATGTGTCTCTGTCTGGATTCGAAGCCACAAACTTCAGTACGATAGACAAACGACTTGCGGGAGACCCACCCAGAATAAGGGTTGTCTTTTTTAAAACTCACAGAAAAAAAACTAACAAACATATTCTCCTACAATTTGGCCAGATATTGCAAAAGACATTGTTTTCGATGGTAAACAAGGTTTAGTGTATGCACTGTAATTAGTTATTAAAAAAAAAAACCATAATTTTCTTGAAAATATATTGTAAAAAAAAAGTCCCTTCGTCGTGCAGTGGATTTCACAAATATTGCAAAGAATGCCAAACTGGCATATGATATACATATCACCCATAATTATAGCATGAGCTTCCACTTTTTGTCTAAACTCTATATAAGCAGAGATATTGCTGTTCCAATTAAAAAATTTTTTTAACTTGGAAGGGTTACATTGGAAAAACCATATCTACAAAACCAATTGAGTTAGACATTTTTGGAGGTTCACGCTTTAATTATGGGTGATATGTACATCATGTGCAACATGTGGCCAAATTGTAGAACACTATTAGTGTTAGTTGCTTTTTTCTGTGAATCTTTTAAAAAGACAACCCTTGTTCTGGGTGGGTCTCCCGCCCCACCACTTTGCCATTGAGACATAATTTCCTGAGATCATGAAACTAAATTTATAAATATCTGTACATGACAATGTCCACAGTTAAAACATCACCAATACAAAAACCTAACCCTGTTTTCTTGGACGTTAGAAACATTTCTATAATATCAGGTATATCCGTTTTTCTTCGCTCACTGAAAATGATAGCAGATAAGGGCCGACTGCTGGCCTCGAGGCGACTTTGCATGACGGGCAGGGAGCGCTCGATTTCACGCATGTATGTCACCCTTGCCTGACCTCCGGGTCTCTGGAGAAATCAATGGTCTGATACCATTTGACGTATCTGGAGATCAACTATCATTTTCTATGCCGGTGGGAACAGGTCCCACATTTCAACTTTCTGAATGTTTTTGGTTTCAATATTTTTTTAAAATGTCATTTCTTTCATCCTTAGTTGTCATGTTAGTGTAGATAATAGGTTCTCAAAGTGGGCGGTATCACCCTCACAGTGGGAGCTGAAGCATTCAAAGCGGGCGATAGTGGGTTCAGAAGCAATTTGGGGGGCATTCAGACGATATGGGGTCGGTGGTTCCATTAACGAGGAAATAAATAATATATATTTTAAAACAAATAACTTTCGTGACTTTGCGATTGAATAATTATTTAAAAATTTGAATTCTGCATTTTAATTCATCTTATGTCCGTCTTACACGATCCTTTTTTTTCCATCAATGTTCTATTCATGAAAATAATCTTTTGAAAATTGCCCATGTATTACAGAAATATATATCAGTTTTCTATGTCAAAATAGACCCAACCCAGCGATAACACTAGTTTTTCAAACAGAAATACAAATGCCATCATTAAATGCATCCATTGACGATTTGTCAATGGAATAAATTAAACATGCCATCAAGAAACTGAAAACCAACAAAGACAGCGGTAGCGATGATATGTTGAGAAATATGCTAAAAGCAACTGACGAGGAATCAATGGGATTTCTACGTACCTGAATGAACGATGTTTGGCAGAATGAGATCCCTCCAAAATATTGGAAAGATGGAGTGATATTCAAACTATCAAAAAAGGCGATTTGTCAAATTGCAAGAACTGGCGTGGAATAACTCTGCTATCAACACCTGGCAAACTATTCTGCAGTATTTTGATGGTGAGGTTGAAAAAAGCCTTCGATGCAAGACTAAGAGAAGAACAAGCTGGCTTTCGTCTACATCGTTCTTGTACCGATCATATCTTCACGCTGAGATCCATTATAGAAGAATCAATTGAATTCCAGTCACCACTAGTAATAAATTGTATAGACTTTCAGAAAGCGTTTGATAATCTTCACCGTTTCACTCTCTGGGAGATTCTTAAGACCTACGGCTTCCAGGAAAAATACATCAATATTATAAAAGCCTTCTATTCTGAAACATCCTGCTGTGTAAGAACAGGTGCAGGAAACTCAGACTGGTTCAAAGTCAATTCGGGTGTGAAGCAGGGCTGCGTTATCTCACCAATTCGTTTTGGGATAGCTATAGACTGGATCATGCACAAATGCACCCAAGATGATCAACTAGGCATCAAATGGCTTAATAACAGCAGACTATTTGATTTTGACTATGCCGATGACGTGGCCATATTGAATTCAACCACACAAGCAATCCACAAACTAACGAGCAATCTTTGCACACTTGCAGAACAGGTTGGACTCAAGACCAAAATTATGGACTTCATAAACTCGACAGATAAGATCGTAATAAATAGCCAAACACTGGAGAAAGTTAAACATTTTACATATTTGGGTAGTAAAGTGTCAAACAACAGAGACACGATGAAAGAAATAAACTCCCGTATTGCTATAGCAGTTAGTGCCTTCACTAAGTTAACAAATATCTGGCAATCTCAAGACCTTAATATATGTACAAAAGTTAAATTGTTTAGGTTCTGTGTGATTCCTGTACTGACCTACGGTTGTGCAAGTTGGAAATCAACAAACAAAATTGATAAGAAACTGGACAGCTTTGAGAATAAATGTCTCCGAAAATTATTAAAAGT
Source organism: Arion vulgaris (assembly GCA_020796225.1). NCBI lineage: Eukaryota > Metazoa > Mollusca > Gastropoda > Stylommatophora > Arionidae > Arion > Arion vulgaris. Next base: position 29,372,089 of record CM036772.1, read on the forward strand.
AAATGGAGTGATTTCGTTTCTAACAACACAGTGAGAGATAGAACACACCAACAACCTGTATCAAATATTATAAGGAAACAAAGGTGGAAATATTTAGGTCATGTTCTTAGATCAGACGAAAAGAGACTAAATTGACAAGTCCTTATGTGGTTTCCAGTTGGGAAAAGAAAACATGGAAGACCTAAGACCACTTTTCGAAGAACAATCCTACAAGAAAGTAAACTATTGGGATGTAAAACCATACGAGATCTCCAACTGCTAGCAACGAACCGCATCACATGGAGATCTAAAACCTCTGCCCTATGTGTCGCCTTTGGCACGAAAGGAACAAACTAACTAACTATGTCAAATAGAAAATAGAGCATGTATATATGGGAGGGAGGGGGGAGGCGTTGGCAAACTGTAATAATGGGGAGGGGGGCTTTACACAGTTTCTGTCGTGCAAAGTGGGCGGTGGGCAGAAAAAGTTTAGGAATCTATGGTGTAGATCATCATCTAGTCCTAATTTGTATTGCAACCATAATGATAATAATAATAACAATAATAAACCTTTAAAGGCGCTCGCGGAGCACAGTTTCTAAATAAATCTTTAAAGGCGCCTGTGGAGCACGGTTTCTGAAAAAAACTGTAAAGGTGCCCGTGGAGCATAGTTTCTGAATAAACATTTAAAGGCGACCGTGGAGCATAGTTTCTGAATAAACATTGACCAAGTTATTTTGTGACGGAGTATTGTATATCTAAGTAGCACTCAGATATAGACATTTATCAAGACAATAGAAAAACATATATGTACTTTTGAATATACGTGTCGCCCGAGTGGTTACCGGGGCCCAAATTTGGGGTGTAAAGAATACAACCACTGTTACCTGCCACGCATGTCGTAAGAGGCGATTAATGAGGTTTGGTTAAAATCGGATGCACGTGTCCGCTAGGGAATGCTAACCCGAAACAAATGCTTGCAGAAAACGGACGCACCAGGCCGTAAGGCGCATAACATGGTGCAACGACCCCTCACAACCAGGAATGGGATAACGGATTCTACGGTCGTCAATTTGCCTCGGAGATTTAGCCACGCAGTAAGAATGTCAGACCTACCATCACAAGGGTGGCCAAAACTTACTGCAGGAAGAGGTCGGCACAAACGGGAAGCAGAAATCATAGGAATTATATCCTACAGAACTGCCCCTGTATGCAGACTTGAGAAAATGAGGTGGCCCTCTTACACTAGCGTCCAAGACAAACTGTATGGCGTGGCTGATAATCTGAGGCAGACGGCTGCCTTTATTAGAGAATCCGAAATCCCAATCTAGTGAGAACGCAGAAGAAGAAGAAGAATATACGTGTCACATAAAGAGTCCTCCGTATAACATGGATAGAAAAGAGAACAAATAGATCTATCCAGAAAGAACATAATTTTTTTTTAAAAACTGACACGATAGGCTGGAGAAGACCAGCATGGAAGGAGACATACCGGCAAAAAGGGGAAGAAGTATTCATGATTTAACTGACGGTTTGAGTATGACGGCTGCAGAGACTGGTCTATGAGAGAGATTCCGAAGGACTGTTGGGGTGGCAACGTTCTGCTCAGGACAAGCTATTTAATGACAATGACTCAAATATGTCACTTTTTCTTCTCTTCCACCCTTTACTTCTTTATAGAAGTGTTTGGTGAAACGTAGTGATCTTGTGTGTGCTTGTTTTAAGGCACTTTGTAAGCTGATATTCATTTTCGTTAGGCTGTTCTTGATACCATCGCTCCATTTTTTTCGTGGTCTTCCTCTTGCCTTGTACTCATTATACTTTTTCTGTGTGGCTCTCTGCGGTAGGCGATACCCCGGCATTCTGGTCAGGTGTCCAAATGATTTAATCTGTTGTTCTTTTATGAATTGCATGACTGGTTTCACATCCAGTCCCCTTCTGATTTCTTCATTTCTAATTTAAGATGTCACTATTAATCCTAAAAGAGTATTGTTCAACATAAACTTTCTTACACCAATATTCTACGTGTTTTGCTATTTACCAAGTTTTACTGCAGTCTTCCCCCTTTTTCGATAATCGTCGCCATATTGCTGCAACTATTCGTTGTGACGTAGTAGGTAAGTATATCAAAAGTACGTGTTTTGCTATTTACCAATATTCTATCAGTGTGACACGTGGGCGTTGACTTCAAACAATAGAAGAAAACTAGCCACGAAAGAGATGAAGTGTCTACGCAGAATGCTGGGAGTATCAAGAAGAGACCGGTTTAGAAATGAAGATGTCAGAGGAAAAGTGTTTGTAACATAATTACCGAACTTATTCAGAAACTACAAATTAAATGTTTCGGCCATATAAACAGATTACCAGAAGACGGTGCGGTGCGTTTCAAAAAGCAATGTTTGATTGATAGATTGATTCCCTGATTGATTGGTGCATCATCATTGCACTTTGGTGAGTAGCCACGTGTGTTCCAATCTCTTTCTTACACAGGGTTTTTAAAAAGGGTTTTAAAGCCGCAGGATTGACTTCATTGCACTGAGTTTTACCCCATATGGCTCGGCATTGGTAAAAATGGCAAATACCGAGAGTATTGCACAAAGCACGAACTCTGTAGCTCTGGCAACAATCCTAGGGGTCTCTGGAGAAAACTGCACTCGTGAACAGAAGGCCGCGGTCCGGATTCGAATCCACGACCATAGACTCGCAAGGCAAAGGGCTTAACCACTCAGCCACAGAGACCCCGTAAGATCTTTCTTACACAGGAAGATCTCAGCTCTAGTGCACGAACGAATTCCATCCCCGATGTAAATTTGAAGATGGGGAAGATATTTTTGTAGAAATTTAATTTTTAACAATCTTTTCTAATGAATTGCCCTGACAGGGGCTTTCCATCATGCCCTTCTTAATTTTGAACTGCCTAGGGTTCTTTTAGTGCCCAACTTAAATACGGGACCTACGTTTTATCGTCAGTCTCCGATAGGACTAGGAACTCGATCTAACCTACACTAAGATCAGGGATCTTTGGAAAAATATCCCGATGACTCCACGAAGGAGCGAATCAAGTACCTTTGATACGAGAGGCAATCACCTAACTTCTGCACCCCATCAGTGGCGGCTCGAGATAATTTTTGTTGGTGGGGCCAGACATTTTTTTTCGGATAAATCATGCTTATTGGTTGCTATATTTTAATTTATAAAATAATAAATACACGTTATACGTTATTTTTGGTGGGGCCCGTCCCACTTGCCCTTAATGAGGAGCCGCCACTGCACCACATAGACCCCTACAACAGATCACAAATAAATAGACAAGGGACAAACATGATGTTCTTTCGGAAACTGGATTACGTGCGCATGCTGTCAAGTTTTCATGTAATAATTAATTACGGGTTTGACAAAATACATGCGAGGATAATCCTTTGCAATCAATTACAAAGACAGATACCAGGGAAATGGTGAAAGAAAAAGAGAAGCAAAAAGGGATAATAGCGACACAGAAAGCCATGTGATTCTTCAATCTATTTCATTTTTTAAGAGCTGTCGTTATTTTGCTTGACATAACATCAGAAACAACGGGAGGACCAGGCTCATAGAGCACTTTCTCCACCATATCGTCATATCAATAAAACTAGGGTCTCTATGAAATGGGGACACCGTGCGTGCATCACACATTATAATTATTAGGTTCATTGACGGGTTGGAGCGATGAGATTAGTTTTCCAGTCATCCTTGAACTCATTACAGGTGAGATCAAGTTCCTAATCCTATCTTTTTATTCTTCTTCGAAAGCTCCATATCGACCCCTTGTTAAACCACCCTTTGCAGTATGTTTATGATCTGAGCCTAAGAGCGATTGTACGTTGTGCTAGTTATATGTCTACAAGTAGGCCAGCACATCCAAAGTACTTCAATTTCTCTCATTTTTATTTGTAGCATCAGCCAATTTTCTTTGGATTTTAAGTTCTTTCTGGAGATATATAAATATTCTCTTCCCAGACCATGATATTTTTTTCCCCGATTCAGAAGCACTTGAGCTATTCAGCTCTTCGGCTCGGTGCCATGGACATCGTAACCCTTCGATTCGGTGCCACGAAAACCGTAAATCTTGGGAATCTGTGGCTTTTTCTGCCATCCCTCGGAATTGAACCCGCACACACAGAAGGATAGTCACCCGTAGTCCAATGCGCTACGAACACGCTGGGCAGACGGGCGGCCATGATATACGAAGGACTCGTCCTTAATACTTCTATTCAAAAGAACATATATGTTTTTCCACTGCCTTGTCAAATGTTCAGGTTTCCCACCCATACGTTGCCACTGAGAATATGTATGCTTTTAGTTTTCTGATCTTTCTTTTCCAATAAGTTCCATTCTAAACTGCTTTTAGTTGTTTAATTTGTTCCATACAAGGCTATGTATGTTCTTCTTGTAATGTCCTTCATATCATTTTTGGAAAAAATTACATGAAAATAATTAGGGAGAATTTCTCTATCATTTGCAGAATAATCTCAATAAAGATGATTCATTTTTTACCGTTGTAATATTTTTGTCACAGTCTATATGTTGTGTTCTGTGACATTCGTTACTTTTGTTGTATCGTTTGCTTGATAAAGGCCTTTTGGTCGAAACGTTGCTGTATATTGTCATAGTTTTTGTATTTTGTAAAACCACAGTACTTTGTTATTACGTGTTTCGCTATTCTAGCATTTGCAGACCATATAGTGTCAAATGTATGTCCCTTCCAATTTCTAAACGCAAGTATGCAAGAGTTAAGCGGTCCAGTTCATTCCCTCACTTGCGAAACCTCGATTACATGAAATGAGTCTCCAATTTGGTTCCGATTCGAAAAGTGCATATCTTTTGCGTTGAGATATTCTGTCCTAATAAACGTCGACTACTTTAACCAAATATCACAATTCCTGCTTTGATTTCTACTCTTTTAACAAGACTGCGGTGATGCAGCCTTTTGGTTACTGGTTACTGAACTGACATCACAGCACTTCGGCAGACCCATAGGTGCTCAATCTTCCACAACAGATGTCAAATGGTAGGCATAATGATGGTTATGATGTCTTTGATATAAGATAAGTTCTTATAACAAACCATACCCGCGTGCCCAGCGTGTTCGTAGCGCGTTGGACTACGGGTGACTAGTCCTCTGTAAGTACGGGTTCAACTCCGCGGACTGGCAGAAAAGCTACAGGTTCCCCAGATTTACGGTGTTCGTGGCACCGAGCCCAAGGGTTACGATGTCCATGACACCGAGCCGAAGAGCTGAAAAGCTCAAGTGCTTCTGGATCGGAAAAAAAAAAAAATAATAACAAACCATATCTCAAAGTCTGCAAATCTTCCCTCTAGCTGCTTGTTCAGTGTACATGTTTCTGACCGCGAAAACCTGATAGGAATATAACAAGAATGGCCCTTTCCTGGAACCCGCAGGGACAGCGAAATAAGAGAAGGGCGAAAAATACACGGAGACGGGATTTGAAGACATAGATAAACAATATAAAGAAGAACTAGAGGGAGCTGCAGGAGATAGCTAGAGATAGGAAGACTTGGCATGAGTTGGTTGAGGTCCAACGTCCCAATACGGGTTAAAAAGACACACACACACACACAGAGAGAGAGAGAGAGAGAGAGATAGAGAAATGACGATTATATTTTTTAAAATATTTCCCGTAACCTTTCCAGACCTTAGGGTATAAAGTTACCTCACGTCACGTGTTATCTCCTAGTGTGCAGGAGGTAGGAGCTCCAATTCCTTTCCTCGCGTGTGGAATTGAACCTTCAACCCTCTTAAACGTGTCGACAGACAAATCGCTTATGCATTACGCTAATCCGTCCTACTATACCACCTGAAAACTTTTTTTGATTTCATTTCTTTGTTTGCCAACATCTCTTCCATATTGTTTACCATTGTTTCATTGTTGCCTTGCAATTTATCAAAACAGTTCTTCAAAATTAACACGCACACTTTTCTAATGTCAATTTTTTGTATCTTGTGTTGACCAAGTTCGAAGGGATTTTTTTTCTGAAATACAGAATTTGCATGTCACAACATAATCTTGCGAACGCAATCAATCAACAAGGAAGTCAGCCTCTATCCCGTCTAACTTGAATCTAATCTATCTTGTCTGTTCTCAAGGGATAATTATTAAAGTTTAATTCAGGAAGACGTTACAGCAGATCTATCACAACATGAAATAGGTAGTTTTACTAATTGTAACAATCTACTAGGAAACAGGAAGAAGTGATCAATATTCCGGGTAGTTTTATTTCTTCTTCTTCTTCTTCTTCACCTTCCAACACTCAAAGGAACACAGGTCTTCAACAAACTTCTTCCAGACCTTCCTGTCTCTTGCCATCTCTTTCAATTTTGTCCAGGTCTTAGTAGTTTTGCAAAAGTCGATTGTGTATATATGTCGTATGCAGTAAAAGAAGAACAAACATGACTTTATAAAAAAAAATTAAATAACTAGAAACAGTAGGGAACGGAACTGATAAGAAAACAAAGATCAGAATACTAAGAGCATGCATATTTCCAGTGACAACGTATGGGTGTGAAGCATGGACATTTAATAAAGCAGTGGAAAAACGTATATGTGCTTTTGAATATAAGTGTTATGGAAGAGTCCTTCGTATATCTTGGACAGAGAAGAGAACAAATAGATCTATCTAGAAAGAACTTAAAATCAAAGAAAACTGGCTGATGCTACAAAAATAAGAAAGAGAAAATTGAGATATTTTGGACATATAAAAGACATGAAGGGCTGGAGAAGACCATCATGGAAGGAGGTATACCCTCAAAGAGAAGAAGAGAAAGACTACGTGAAGATGGATTCAGGATGTAACTGATGGTCTGAACATGATGGCTGCAGAGGCGGGGATCTGGCATATGAGGGAGAGAAATTCGGAGGAATGTTGAGGTAGCAAATTTCTGCTCAGGAGAAGCTATTTGATGACGACGATGAGTAAAGACATTGGCTAGAACAGATCTACGATGGACAGTGGATGAGTAAAGACATTGACTAAAACAGATCTACGATGGACAGTGGATGAGTAAAGACATTGACTAAAACAGATCTACGATGGACAGTGGATGAGTAAAGACATTGACTAAAACAGATCTACGATGGACAGTGGATGAGTAAAGACATTGACTAAAACAGATCTACGATGGACAGTGGATGAGTAAAGACATTGACTAAAACAGATCTACGATGGACAGTGGATGAGTAAAGACATTGACTAAAACAGATCTACGATGGACAGTGGATGAGTAAAGACATTGACTAAAACAGATCTACGATGGACAGTGGATGAGTAAAGACATTGACTAAAACAGATCTACGATGGACAGTGGATGAGTAAAGACATTGACTAAAACAGATCTACGATGGACAGTGGATGAGTAAAGACATTGACTAAAACAGATCTACGATGGACAGTGGATGAGTAAAGACATTGACTAAAACAGATCTACGATGGACAGTGGATGAGTAAAGACATTGACTAAAACAGATCTACGATGGACAGTGGATGAGTAAAGACATTGACTAAAACAGATCTACGATGGACAGTGGATGAGTAAAGACATTGACTAAAACAGATCTACGATGGACAGTGGATGAGTAAAGACATTGACTAAAACAGATCTACGATGGACAGTGGATGAGTAAAGACATTGACTAAAACAGATCTACGATGGACAGTGGATGAGTAAAGACATTGGCTAAAACAGATCTACGATGGACAGTGGATGAGTAAAGACATTGGCTAAAACAGATCTACGATGGACAGTGGATGAGTAAAGACATTGGCTAAAACAGATCTACGATGGACAGTGGATGAGTAAAGACATTGGCTAGAACAGATCTACGATGGACAGTGGATGAGTAAAGACATTGACTAAAACAGATCTACGATGGACAGTGGATGAGTAAAGACATTGGCTAAAACAGATCTACGATGGACAGTGGATGAGTAAAGACATTGACTAAAACAGATCTACGATGGACAGTGGATGAGTAAAGACATTGACTAAAACAGATCTACGATGGACAGTGGATGAGTAAAGACATTGACTAAAACAGATCTACGATGGACAGTGGATGAGTAAAGACATTGACTAAAACAGATCTACGATGGACAGTGGATGAGTAAAGACATTGACTAAAACAGATCTACGATGGACAGTGGATGAGTAAAGACATTGGCTAAAACAGATCTACGATGGACAGTGGATGAGTAAAGACATTGGCTAAAACAGATCTACGATGGACAGTGGATGAGTAAAGACATTGGCTAGAACAGATCTACGATGGACAGTGGATGAGAATAGAAGGCCTGAATGTCCAAGAAAAAATCATGAAGCAGAACAGTGGAAAAGAGGGGAAAGATTGCGTGGCATGCATCTTCTTCTTTTTCTGCGATTAACTTCTGCTATGCCACTACCACGGTATGTGTCATAAACAGGGTGGTGCGCTTGAGGTCTTCACCGGTGCCCCATAGTTTGTTTTGTAGGGTTGTTTCTGTTGGCCAGATTTCCTTTCTCACAATTCTCAGGCTGGGGCAGTCTTGTAGGATATGATCTGGGGACTGCTAAGGTGCTCCACATGTGCAGACAGCCGAGTCCCTGAGACCCATTCTATAGAGGTGTGCTCTGAGCCTACAGTGTCCCGTTTTAAGTCTGAAGACTACGGTCCACGTTTTTCTGTTTAGTGTATTTATACTGTAGTGCTCTGGGTTGTATCCTCCATTTGTTTTTCTCTAGGTCATTTTTCTGGATTGTTTCAGGAGAGTCTTTGCTTCTGTAAAGCTTTGTGTTGGGTGGTGCTGTGTTAGGCTCTTTCTAGCCCTTGTGAGTTTGTCAGCCTTTTCATTTCCTGGTATGCCACAGTGTGCTGGTATCCCCTATAAGACTAATTCTATTTTACAGCTAGTTGATTTTTTACCTTATATCCTGAAAGAGCTTGTCTCGTTTGGGACAGGAGATAGTCTGACGAACGGATCTTGAGTCGCTAGAGACTTCAATATTTTTTACTGACACCTGCTGGTTGTTGAGAATCTGTACGGCTGCAAGGAGGACTGTTGCCTCTGCTCTAAAGTTGGTGCATGTTTATCCTGCTGCCAGAGAGTTTCTTTCTGAGTTTCCTTGGGGGTGAGTGATGTAGATTTCTCTGTGGCATACATCACACATCCAGGTTACAGAGACCTCCAAAATTTCACTTTCGCTTCTTATTCGTCCTCGAACGCTCCATATCGTCCACTTTTTAAAACCCCCTATTCGCCCGAGTGGTTACCGGGGCCCAAATTTGGGGTGTAAAGAATAGAATCACCGTTACCTGCCACGCATGTCGTAAGAGGAGACTAAGGAGGTTTGGCTGAAATCGGATGCACGTATCCTAAACATGTAGAAGTCTATGCGTTTAGGGGCCTACCAAACCAATGTGCAACGTATACACGCTCTTGGCAAAGATCAAACATATCACAAAGAGTGATTAAAATTGGTCGTAAAGAACTAACGCACAGAAGAAGAAGAAACTCCTATTTGTGATTTGTATGTGATATGAGCCTAAGACCGATTGTATGTTTAGAGAGTGAACGAAACAAAATTATTAAAGTAAATGTACACAAATGAATGCCAGATGACACAAAGTTTATATTTTTAGAACCTTTTTCTTACCTCGAGGTACACTGGGGAGATATAGTGTTTACAAACAAAAAACCACAAAAGCTGTCGCTACCGCCCGTAGTACCACTTTTTAGAGCGGCGTAGAACAGGTAGGACGAGAACCTGAGGAATTTAATGACCTCATGGCTAGTGCAGTTGCTGTAAAGCTGTTCATGTCAATATTTGTCTTTTATGCCCACAACAAAAAAAAATCATGACCTTATCTTGAATTAAACACGGGTCTCCTGCATGGAAGCCACGCTCTAATCTATTGGCCAGACGCTTCCTTATACGGTGTTAGGCCCGTATTTTCATTGACCGTCGGCACACGATGGGTGATGTGGTCAACATCACGCCGGTCATCTTTACTTTGCAGTGCTTTTTCTGAAACTTAATTGAGGCTGGGTTGGGCTCTTCTTCTTCTTCTTCGCGTTCGTTCTTTACGACCAATTTTAAGCACTCTTTGTGATAGGTTTGATCTTTGCCAAGAACATGTATATGTTGCACATTGGTTTGGTAGGCCCTAAACGCAGACTTCAACACGTTTAGGACATGTGCATCCGATTTCAGCCAAACCTCCTTAGTCGCATCTTACGACATGCGTGGCAGGTAACTGTGGTTCTATTCTTTACACCCCAAATTTGGGCCCCGGTAGCCACTCGCGCGATTTTTTCTGAAACTTAATTGAGGCTGGGTTGGGCTGAGAGCCATTGCTGTTGGAAAAATATTTCACTCCCTATGCGTGATTGAACCTGGATCACTAGAATAAGAAGCGAGTTGACTAACAACTGAGCTACTGCGGATCTCAATTTAAAGCAAGGGGTCGCCACTATCCAAGTCGATAACACAGCTGTGCTAGTGACCATGTGCTGTGGGAAATCTGAAGTTCGAGTCCAGCTAAGCCAAAAGCTTTTGTTGTGCACATAATACGTGGTTCGACTATAGGAACTCCTGAACCTTTACTTAGGGAACTAAATTACAGGTACTTCTAAAGTAGGAGTATGGTTTGCCCGAATGGTCAGAAACAATTGTGGTGGGGAATGCAAGCTTTCACGCAAAAATCAGAAGTGCCTTATTAGGTGCATTGATTACGCCTGAATGTTTAGAGAGCGAACGAAAAAAAAAAGAATTAAAGTGAATGTGCATAAATGAAAGCCAGATAAGACACAATTAATTTTTGCGAACCTTTTTCTTACCTCCAGGTATGTTGGGGGATATAGTGTTTACAAACAAACAAAAACCTCCAAAAAACTGCCGCTACTGTCTGTAGTACCGCTTGTTAGGGCTGTGTAGGACAGGTTGGACGGGAGTCTGATGAATTTAATAGCTGCATGGTTTGTGCAGTTGCCACGAAGCTGTTCAGGTTAGGATTCTTTCTTCAATGCCCACAACATAAAAATACATTCTTGGCATTACACGTGAATTGAAAGTAGAAGATCGAATTCAGTGGAAATTTGGTGTCTCTGACTTTTATTTTTGCCATTTGACTCAGTAAGTACTGTTGTTCTGATATAGCCCAGAGAGAGAGAGAGAGAGAGAGAGAGAGAGAGTATACTTTTGTGTCTCTGCCTTTTATTTTTGCCATTTGACTCAGTAAGTACTGTTGTTCTAATATAGCCCAGAGAGAGAGAGAGAGAGAGAGAGAGAGAGCATACTTTTGTGTCTCTGCCTTTTCCCTCATTGATAGCAGTAAGTATTGGTGTACTAATATAGCTAAGATGGAGACGAGATTTAGAGGCGGAGATCAACAATATAAAGAAGAGCTGGAGAGAGTTGCAGGAGATAGCTAGAGATAGGAAGACTTGGCATGAGTTGGTTGAGGGCCTATGCCCCAACCCGGGGTAAAAGGCAAAGAGAGAGAGAGAGAATATAGCTAAGATAGCGAGAGAGAGAGAGAGTATACTTTTGTGTCTCTGCCTTTTCCCTCATTGATAGCAGTAAGTATTGGTGTACTAATATAGCTAAGAGAGAGAGAGAGAGAGAGAGAGCAAAGTTAACTTTAAGTAATGGAGTTCCCTTGAGTCCCAGAAAGAGTACACTTTAATTCAAACAATTGAGTTGGTAAAACGAACAGAGAAAGGGAACAGTTACATTTCAGTAATTTACTTACTTTTAAGGACCAGACAGTACACTTAGTTTTACAAAATGTGAACACTTATAATGTTTTATCTTCATTGACATCTATTCGATCGTTGTATGCATTTGACTTGGTCTGTAAGGTGTGTTCTGCGCCTGGTTCTGCATCCAAGAGAGTTGGAGTCGGTTTGTCTTTCATAGGAAGAAGGGAAAGTGAAAATTAATAGCAGGCTGATGACCTGTAGAACACACATGCTAACCCCACCTTCTAGGCGTGTTGGTCAGGAAATTTTGTCTAAGACTAACAGGGCCCTTGTTCACGTACTCGGATGAACTTCAGTATTTCATTTTTATTTTATGTTCTCAGCCAGCGGCGTATAGAGCCGAACGTGAATACGCCCGCGTGTTGTCGGGGCTCGCAAGGGGAGCAAATAATACTAGCATTGCTACCTACATGGCATGTCGTAAGAGACGACTAAGGTAGGGCCTAGGGAAGCTACCCTGGTAAAAAAAACACGTCGCAGTCATACTTGTAGACGCATAACTGGCACAACAAACAATCGCTCTTAGGCTCAGATCACATACAAATCACAAAGAGTGGTTTAACAAGTGGTCGATATGGAGGGATCCAAGAAGAAGGAAGACGAACCCGAATAAAAAGCATTCAGAAACTAGATGTGCTGATCTATACGTCTGTAGACATCTAACTGACGCAACCAACTCACGCTCTTAGCCACAAATCACATACAATCCACAAAAAGTTTGTTATGTTATGTTATGTTATGTTATGTTATGCGATCGACGTCAAGGCATATTGGGAATTCCCATGCGTGCTCTGTCCTCCGCTGCAGCAGCTACCCTTCCGTCCATTTGCTCACCATACCAATGAGTTGATTAGTATACTCTTCTATCTCTTCTCTCTTTTCTCTCTACTCTCTCTCTATCTCTCTCTTCTCTCTATCTCTCCTCATCTCTCTCTCTCTCTCTATCTCTCTCTCTCTCTCTCTCTCTCTACCACAATACTAATAATAATAATAGCAGTCCATCGCAAGTGATGATGACAACAGCCTCAGACGTGTGCTGCTGCACCTCTCTGGTGTGTGCGGAATTGACTGTAGAGCCCAACCCTAGAACACAATCCCTACTACAGGTGGGGCATACATGATCAAGGTTAGACATGTGGGTGTTGTGTGTTCTGTCTTTTCGCTCAGCTCGTTTTCTCTGTGCCTCAACGGAACGATGATTCTTTGCTATGCGGGTTCCTCTTGTGTTGTTACAGCGCCACATTTGACGATCTTGCGCCAGGGATTCCCAGCACGTGGGGTCTATATCGAAGCATTTCAGAGACACTTTAAGTGTGTCTTTAAAGCGTTTTTTTCTGTCCACCAGCAGAACGTCTGCCACCTTCAAGCTCGCCATGCATCAACTGTTTGGGAATGCGTTTATTAGACATCCGAGTAACGTGGCCGGTCCATCTCTACCTCAACGACGACACTGTCTGGCATGTCCAAACTTAACTTCTAATTCTCGGGCTCGTCTCAGTGTCTGAGACGCCAATATTTTATAAATGAGAGCATATCACATTGATAGTGCCCATTAAGAGTAGTTTAACAAATGGCTGGTGTAGAGCTCACAAAAAGTAGTTTAACAAGAGGCTGGTGTAGAGCTCACAAAAAGTAGTTTAACAAGTGGCTGGTGTAGAGCTCACAAAAAGTAGTTTAACAAGAGGCTGGTGTAGAGCTCACAAAGAGTAGTTTAACAAGTGGCTGGTGTAGAGCTCACAAAGAGTAGTTTAACAAGAGGCTGGTGTAGAGCTCACAAAGAGTAGTTTAACAAGTGGCTGGTGTAGAGCTCACAAAGAGTAGTTTAACAAGTGGCTGGTGTAGAGCTCACAAAGAGTAGTTTAACAAGTGGCTGGTGTAGAGCTCACAAAGAGTAGTTTAACAAGTGGCTGGTGTAGAGCTCACAAAGAGTAGTTTAACAAGTGGCTGGTGTAGAGCTCACAAAGAGTAGTTTAACAAGTGGCTGGTGTAGAGCTCACAAAGAGTAGTTTAACAAGTGGCTGGTGTAGAGCTCACAAAGAGTAGTTTAACAAGTGGCTGGTGTAGAGCTCACAAAGAGTAGTTTAACAAGTGGCTGGTGTAGAGCTCACAAAGAGTAGTTTAACAAGTGGCTGGTGTAGAGCTCACAAGAGTAGTTTAACAAGTGGCTGGTGTAGAGCTCACAAAGAGTAGTTTAACAAGTGGCTGGTGTAGAGCTCACAAAGAGTAGTTTAACAAGTGGCTGGTGTAGAGCTCACAAAGAGTAGTTTAACAAGTGGCTGGTGTAGAGCTCACAAAGAGTAGTTTAACAAGTGGCTGGTGTAGAGCTCATAAAGAGTAGTTTAACAAGTGGCTGGTGTAGAGCTCACAAAGAGTAGTTTAACAAGAGGCTGGTGTAGAGCTCACAAAGAGTAGTTTAACAAGAGGCTGGTGTAGAGCTCACAAAGAGTAGTTTAACAAGTGGCTGGTGTAGAGCTCACAAAGAGTGGTTTAACAAGTGGCTGGTGTAGAGCTCACAAAGAGTAGTTTAACAAGAGGCTGGTGTAGAGCTCACAAAGAGTAGTTTAACAAGAGGCTGGTGTAGAGCCATAAAGAGTGTTTAACAAGAGGCTGGTGTAGAGCTCACAAAGAGTAGTTTAACAAGAGGCTGGTGTAGAGCTCACAAAGAGTGGTTTAACAAGAGGCTGGTGTAGAGCTCACAAAGAGTGGTTTAACAAGAGGCTGGTGTAGAGCTCACAAAGAGTAGTTTAACAAGAGGCTGGTGTAGAGCCCACAAAGAGTAGTTTAACAAGAGGCTGGTGTAGAGCCTACAAAAGTAGTTTAACAAGAGGCTGGTGTAGAGCTCACAAAGAGTGGTTTAACAAGAGGCTGGTGTAGAGCTCACAAAGAGTGGTTTAACAAGAGGCTGGTGTAGAGCTCACAAAGAGTAGTTTAACAAGAGGCTGGTGTAGAGCTCACAAAGAGTAGTTTAACAAGAGGCTGGTGTAGAGCCCATAAAAAGTAGTTTAACAAGAGGCTGGTGTAGAGCTCACAAAGAGTAGTTTAACAAGAGGCTGGTGTAGAGCTCACAAAGAGTGGTTTAACAAGAGGCTGGTGTAGAGCCAACAAAGAAATCGTAAAATTTACTTAAACCTCTCATCACTTAGTACAACAGAGACCACTTGTCAAATCATATTCAATTTACTTCGTTAATCTCATGTATGAGACATTTTCTTAAAGGCTTCACTTAAAAGCGGATTAAAATGTGGACAGTTACTTCATTCGTTAGCCATGAATCCTCTATAGTTTGATTTTCTTTCATTGGTGCCAGACTGTTATTTCGTTTCAACCGATTTGATTAGGTGTTTGTTCTGTCAGCCAGTGCGCATGTCTGTTTACAGTATATGCACGAGCCGGTTAAAGCGATATAATTGCTATTCAGTTCAAATTCATTCCCGTCTCCTCATCAAAGACAGGCTTAATAGATCATCTCCATTTTTATGTTTCTTGCCATTCTGTTAGTATTACTGCAGCTACTTCTTCTTCTTCTACTCCCAACGCTCCATATCGACCACCTGTTAAACTTCTCTTTGTGATATGTATGTGATATGAGCATAAGAGCGATTCTTTCTTTCTTTCTTTCTCGAATCCTGTATGCCTCACAGCGTCAGGTCAGGAAGAGATTTCTAAAACGGGCCCTAGTATGCGCTTCGTAGATAGTCTCTTTCGTCGCCTCTGTTATCTCTGAGGTCCATCTTTTGCGTGGCCGGCCTTTTGCTTTGTACCCATTGTATCGGAGCAGCATTGCTCTTTGGGGTGCACTGTCTGATGGTAATCTGCTTACGTGGCCAAACCATTTAATTTGTTGTTTCTTGATGAAGTCTAGTACTGATGTTGTACCCACTTTTTCCTGATGTCTTCATTTCTCAACCGGTCTCTTCTTGTTACACCCAGCATTCTGCGTAGACACTTCATCTCTGTTGTGACTAGTTTTCTTCTAATAGCGATTGTGCGTTGTAAATCCGATTTCGGCGTCGCTTTTTATTTACTAGGGTAGGTTGGCTCCCTAGGTCCCTACCTCAGTCGCATCTTACTTACTACATGTGGGTCTCAGTGTTACTATTCTTTGCTCCCCTTGCGCGCCCCGGCAACACACGGGTGGTCTCCGCATCAAAGATCGACTTAATAGATCATCCCATTTTTCATTTTCTTGCCATCCTGCTAGTACTACTACAACTACAAACATATCTTTTTCTTCTTCTTTTGTCCTCACACTTCTACCATGTTGTTGTCCATTGTGATTTTTTTCTCTGTTTTTGTCTTGCGCTGTTCTAGTTGCTTCTTCTTCTTCACCTTTAAACTCCCAACGGAGCACAGGTCTTCAACAAACTTCTTCCAGTTCTTTCTCTCTTTGCCATCCCTTCTAATTCTTTCCATGTTTTACCTATCCTTTTAATATCAGCATCCAGCTATCTTCTCCAGGTCTGTCTCCAGGTCTGTCTTTCCCTACTCCTCTTTCCCTGCAGGTTCCAAAGCAGTGTCTGTATTGCAATGCTTCCGGTGTTTGTTGAAGATGTTGGTTTAATTTTTCTACGTGGTGAGGTAGCCATCCCCAAGCACTACCCTCCTTAGTCGCCTCTGACGACATGCCTGGCAGGTAGACATTATTGCATATTCTTGGTTGATAGTTATTATTTTGTTTACAAGGTTCTGCTATGTTATCTATCCGTTTTTCGTGGTCTTCCTCCTCTCGCTATCTCTCATGATGTCCCTGTTGTCTAATCTCTACCTTGCACATAATCTCTTCCACTATCTTCTTATTCTTTATTTAGCAAGCTCTTCATCACTCTCATCACAGCTCGTCTTAAGACTCTCAGCCTTTAGTCCTCTTCTTCTTTGCGTTCGTTCTTTACGACCAATTTTAATCACTTTTTGTGATATGTTTGATCTTTGCCAAGAACGTGTATACGTTGAACATTGGTTTGGTAGGCCCCTAAACACATAGACTTCTTCCCATTTAGGACACATGCATCCGATTTCAGTCAAACCTCCTTAGTCGCCTCTTACGACATGCGTGGCAGGTAACAGTGGTTCTATTCTTTACACCCCAAATTTGCACCCTGGTAACCACTCGGGCTAACCTTTAGTCTATGAGTATGAGTGGATGTCGTCTATAGAAGTTTCTAACCTCTATAGGCTTACGTGGATCTACTGTCATGGGCATACGGGTGTTTGCGGTAATGAAAGAATGGATAGGCTTGCATCAACAGCATCGATTGTTGAGTAGTTGAAGATGGATAAGGGGATGTTCTTCTGTCTCTTCGTGACTGTCTGTTGGACGAAGACATTAACATAGATGTTGAATCGATCAACCTATTTAAACAGTTTGCAGTTAGCCATTGTACAAGTAGAACTGGATGCCCGAGGAGCAGAGTGAGACGTGTGTTTAACCAGTGAACCAAAGGAATCATCAGTATGCATACTCTTCTATAACTTGGTGGAGACTGAGCACCTATGGGTCTACTCAGTGTCCAATGACGTCAGTTTAGTAACCAGTAAACAAAGCCTTTAGTCAGTTCTCCCTCCTACGTCATCGAGGTGTCATTCATGTCCTGTTGATATCTATTGGTACTTTTAGTCGCTTGACGCTGTTGGATATATTTGGAAGAACGAAGCACCTAAGGACATGTCCGGAATGTAATGAAGATATTCCAAACTGAAATTGAAACGGTTGCCACCGTCATCTTGGTCTTCCCCTGTCTTTGTCTTCCAGGAACCACGTTTATCACTGTTTTTATATATGTTTAAAAAATATTTTTCTGTTTGAAATGTCAAAGATCATAATATTTCTTCAAGCGCTTAATGACCCCTAGGAGTCAGTGAGCCAAAGTTGGAGAAGAGCTACTCCAAACCATTGCAACGTTTAATGTGACCAAAATATCAATCCCCGAGACGTCATGTTGTTTATGAGCTATTATCCTTCATTTCTTTCTCTTTAAAAAAAAGTATATATTTTCTTCTTCTTTATCTATGACATTTGCGCACCTGCCCAGCGTGTTCGTAGCGCGTTGGACTGCGGGTGACTAGCCTTCTGTGAGTGCGGGTTCAATTCCGCGGGCTTGCAGAAAAGCCACAGGAACCTCAGCTTAACGGTGTACGTGGCACCGAACGGAATAGTTAAGATTTCCATGGCACCGAGTCGAAGAGCTGAAAGCTCAAGTGCTTCTGAATCGGAAAAAAACCAGAAAAAAATCTATGACATTCTAAATATTTTTTCTGTATCTGTTTCAAAGATTCCAGACTGTTTATTCCCAAATTAAAAAAAAAAAAAAAAAGCAAATTTATTTTGAGCGTATCACAAGACAGTTATCTCTAACTAGTCAAATATAAACTCAATGGAATTTTAATTTTAGAGAACCCCTTTTGACATCTTGACTTCTACTTACAGAAAAATCATTAAAAACAAGCGCGGTTATACATCTTTCCACGCACGAAACAAATCAAACTTGACTTGGATTTTTAAAATATTTAATTAGAAATTGCGAAGAAAAGAAAGTTAGAAAACCATGAGATAAAATTAGTAAGAAACTTTTAGATTTGTTCATTTTGTGTTATTTCTTCTTGTCCTATCTCTCTCTCTCTCTCTCTCTCTCTGATCCGTTTGACTGATGTACCATTTCTGAATTCTGCTGTCCACTACTCTCTCTCTCTCTCTCGTGAGATCCCCGCTTAGACTGATGTACCAGTTTCCTCATGAATTCTGCTGTCCACTACTCTCTCTCTCTCTCTCTTGCGAGATCCCCGCTTAGACTGATGTACCAATTTCCTCATGAATTCTGCTGTCCAGTACTGGAAACCTTGGTGGAAAAAGGACATGTTATTGTTTTTTAGTATTTCTTATTCTTCGAGCACTCTATATCGATCATTTGTTAACCACTCTTTGTAATTTGTATGTGATCTGAGCCTAATAGCGTTTGTACGTTGTGCCAGTTATGCGCCAGTACATCCGATTTCTGCGACGCTTTATTATTTACTATTGTATCTTCCCTAGACCCTTACTTAGTCGCCTCTTACGACATGCCTTGTAGGTCGCAGTGTTATTATTCTTTGCTCCCCTTGTAAGCCCCGGCAATACAAGGGCGTTTTCGAATCTAAAAATGTTATAACTTTAGGGTAGAGCTGTCTAAGGCGGCGCCCGATGGTACAATGGCGTCCCTGTCTTAGATACGCTGTGAGGCAATACAGGATCAGAGAAAAGAAAACAAATAATGATGGTCTCAAGTGCAGGGTTGCCTATTTGGCCTTTTTAATGTCAAGAACAGTCGGAACAACACCTGCTATTAGATTTATTGAAAAACAGAGACTGAAATAGTTTGGCCACTTGGTCAGAATGAACCCGAATACACCAGTTGCAAGAGCGTACAACCTGAAAATGGAATCATCAAGAGGAAAGGACAGACCAAGAAAAGATGGGTTGATGGAGTTACAGACATCTTAAAACTCCACAATACCACACCATATCATGCGACTGAGCGTGCATTATCTCGGAAACCGATCATCAGTTAAACCTGCTACGCCTAGCGGCAAAAAAGCAGAGAAGGACAAAAGAAAGAAAGAAAGAATGTCAGATTCCAGAAATGTTGCTTTTTTGAAAGTGGTTGGCTTCAAAAAAAAGTGTTTGGCCTTTAGGTCGATTTTAGACCTTTTTCATATGCAAACTTTGTCTTCTAAAAATATGTATAATTCTTAAGTACAAATAGAGTAAATATACTTAATATAGGTTTTTTTATTTGTTTTGGTTGGTATTGTTAAAAATATTCTTAGTGCTAAAAATTAGGAAATTTTATGAAAAGTTACATCCCTTCATTTGCTCTTTCCCCCGCCTCCAAGCTATGCCCTGCTGTCCTGTTATCTGGTTGTTGTTTTTTTCGTGTGGAATTTCGGTAACTTCGCTAGGAATCTTTAACTATGGCGACAAAAAAATGGGAACAATCATATGACAGTAGTCATAAATACAATTTCGATTGGGAAAATACTTTTGTATAAGTCAAAAGATCTTCTGATGGATCACAAAACGCTTATTGCTAGTTATGCCACTGTACCGTCTTGCCTAAAGCTAGTGGTCTCGCTGATCATGACAAATATGAAAAACACAGAGGACACCATCAATAGGACAGAATAAACGGCAAGTGAAGAAGCTCATAGTGATTGTTAAAACTGAGCCCGATGATAATTTTGAACCAAGCATCAATGCGTTCATTTGTAGAACTACCATTAATGGATATTGCGGGGAGAAAACATCCGTGAAAAAGAAGAACAATACAGAAAAATAATTTATGTTGATTAGAGAGAAGAAGTCCCACTTAAGAAAGATGGCATGTCATAAGAGGCGACTGAGGTAGGAGCCTAGGAAAGCTATCAAAATTTTTTAAAAAGTGTCGCAGAAATCAGATGTGCTGGCCTACTTGTAGGCACATAACTGGCACAACGTACAATCACTCTTAGGCTCAGATCCCATACAAATGACAAAGAGTGGTTTAACAAGTGATCGACATGGGGCGGTCGAAGAAGAACTATACTAGTACTTAAGTGAAACCCGCACGAAACACGGAAAATGGTGCGCTCCAAACAGACCTGGAGTTTTTTAGGTGATCTGAAAAATGTAGGATTATTTTGGTAAGCTATAATGAAAACCATCAGAGACCGAAGAAAGGGGAGGACAACTAACGAAACCCTATGCTTCATCAGGAGCATAGAGTAATAAGCGTTTTATTTCTCTATGCTGCCGTTCTGTTCACGAGTGCAGTTTTTTCCAGAGATCCTAGGATTGTTGCTGGAGCTACGGAGTTCGTGCTTTGTACAATACTCTCGGCAGGTAGCGTGCCATTTCTGCGGAGAGGGACCGAGCCATATGGGGTAAACCCGGTGCAATGAAGTCAATCTTTCGGCTTTAAAACCCTTTAAAGCGTTTTATTTTATGCAATGTTAGTTTTATTACCTCCTAAAATGTTCTCAAACTTAACACTTTCGCTCCTCTGAACTGATATTCAGGCTCGCACTATTTGTTAAAATGACCCAAAGCTAGTATATCGGCTAATATAGTATACATTCGCAATAGAAATGCATCTGGTGGTAAAAACAAAAATTACATAGTGAAAGGGTTTTAAGACAGGAAGACAATGTCTTCAGCAAAGTCTAGGTCTTCCAATATGGTGACATGTGTCTAATCTAATACCCACTTTTTGTCGTATAAATGCGTCCTTCAGTATCCAATTTATTGTCAGATTAAAGAAGGCAGACGAAATCATTTTATCGTGCAATGTCTTCCACGGTGATACCTTTCTCTCCGATATTAGATTAAGTCTTGTGCTACATTTGTGATTGATTTCGTCATATGTTACATTTGGGATAGATTTAGTCATATGTTACATTTGTGATAGATTTAGTCATATGTTACATTTGTGATAGATTTAGTCATATGTTACATTTGTGATAGATTTAATCATATGTTACATTTGTAATAGATTTAATCATATGTTACATTTGTAATATATTTCTCTCCAGTAATAGAATTAGTCTTATGCTACATTTGTGATATATTTTTCATGATATATTTCCAGTGATAGATTCTCAGTTAGACTTCTCTCCAGTGATAGATTTCTCTCCAGTGATAGATTTCTCTCCAGTGATAGATGTCTCTCAGTGATGATTTCTCTCCAGTGATAGATTTCTCTCCAGTGATAGATTTCTCTCCAGTGATAGATTTCTCTCCAGTGATAGATTTCTCTCCAGTGATAGATTTCTCTCCAGTGATAGACTTCTCTCCAGTGATAGATTTCTCATGATAGCTTCTCCAGTGATAGATTTCTCTCCAGTGATAGACTTCTCTCAGTATAGATTTCTCCAGTGATAGATTTCTCTCCAGTGATAGCTTCTCAGTGATAGATTTCTTTCCAGTGATAGATTTCTCTCCAGTGATAGATTTCTTCATGATTTCTCCAGTGATAGTTTCCAGGATAATTTCTTTCCAGTGATAGATTTCTCTCCAGTGATAGATTTCTTTCCAGTGATAGATTTCTCTCCAGTGATAGATTTCTCTCCAGTGATAGACTTCTCTCCAGTGATAGATTTCTCTCCAGTAATAGATTTAGTGTTGTCCTAGATTAATGTCTTGACAGAATTAATCTGGAGACCAATCTGTTCTGCAATTAATTCTGCCAAGACCAAAACTATAGACCTCACAAACTCGACAGACAACATCGTAATAAATGGCCAAACACTGGAGAAAGTTGAACATTTTACATATTTGGGTAGTAAAGTGTCAAACAACGGAGACACGATGAAAGAAATAAACTCTCGTATTGCTATAGCAGCTAGTGCCTTCACTAAATTATCGAATATTTGGCAATCTCAAGACCTTAGTATATGCACAAAAGTTAAATTATTTAGGTCATGTGTGATTCCTGTACTGACCTACGGTTGTGAAAGTTGAAATCAACAAAAAAATTGATAAGAAACTGGACAGTTTTGAGAATAAATGTCTCCGAAAATTATTAAAAGTAAAATGGAGTGATTTCGTTTCTAACAATACAGTGAGAGATAGAACACACCAACAACCCGTATCAAATATTATAAGGAAACGAAGGTGGAAATATTTAGGTCATGTTCTTAGATCAGACGAAAAGAGGCTAAATCGACAAGTCCTTATGTGGTCACCAGTTGGGAAAAGAAAACGTGGAAGACCTAAGACCACTCTTCGAAGAACCATCCAACAAGAAAGTAAACTATTGGGATGTAAAACCATACAAGATCTCCAACTGCTAGCAACGAACCGCATCACATGGAGATCTAAAACCTCTGCCCTATGTGCCGCCTTTGGCACGAAAGGAACAAACTAACTAACTATGTCAAAGAGAAAATAGAGCATGTATATATATGGGGGAGGCGTTAGCAAACTGTAATAATGGGGAGGGGGCATTACACAGTTTCTGTCGTGCAAAGTGGGCGGTGGGCCGAAAAAGTTTAGGAATCTATGGTGTAGATCATCATCTAGTCCTAATTTGTATTGCAACCATAATGATAATAATAATAACAATAAATATACATATAATGTGATTTCTTCCATTAAAACACGCTTAGTATTTTGTTTTTTAATGCAGTAACTTATTTGTTATTGGTTACTGAACTGACGTTACATCGCACCGGGCAGGCCCGTAAGTGCTCAGTCTCCCCCAACAGATATCGAAGGGTATACATGCTGATGGTTCATGTGGCTCTCTGGTTAACACACTCTTCTCTCTGCCCCTCAAGTATCCAATTCTACTTGTACAACTTGTAATTCCAAACTCATTAAATCGCTAGATTGATTCAACATCAATTTTAGTGTCCTCATTCAACAGTAGGTGGCTAATTGTCCGAAGAACATCCCACCTCCCCAAACAGTCCATCATAAACTTCGCAACCATGGTGAATTATATTTCTTCCATTAATTAACTGATTAGCTATTGAATTGAAAAAACGAGTTGTGGCTGAATTAAATTTTGATCCTATTTTCCCATTTGCAAGTGTATGTACTTTTCTTCTTCTGCGTTCTCACTAGATTGGGATTTCGGATTCTCTAATATAGGCAGCCGTCTGCCTCAGATTGTCAGCCATGCCAAACAGTTTGTCTCGGATGCTGGTGTTAGTGGGCCATCTCTTTCTTCTCAAGTGTGCATACTGGTGACAGTTCTGTAGGATATAATTATTATGATTTCTGCTTCCCCGTTTGTGCCGAACTCTTCTAGCTGTAAGTTTTGGCCATCCTCGTGATGATAGGTCTGACATTCTTACTGCGTGGCTACAGCTCCGAGGCAGATTGGCGACCGTAGAATCCGTTATCCCATTCCTCATTGTGAGGGGTCGTTGCACCATGTTATACGCCTTACGGCCTGGTGCACTCGTTTTCTGCAAGCATTTGTTTTGGGTTAGCATTCCTAGCGGACAGTGCATCCGATTTCAGTCTCCAAACCTTCTTATTCGCCTCTTACGAAATGCGTGGCAGGTAACAGTGGTCCTATTCTTTACACCCCAAATTTGGGCCCCGGTAACCACTCGGGCGAAGTGTATGTACAAATTCAGCTGCAGTTTATTTAATTATCAAAAGATTTTTATGAGTAATACACCATTTGTTTTATAAATACATTTTCTTTAAGACTGTTATAAAACAAATAAATAGTGGCTCTCCAAGTGGCTTATAGGAGCCAATGGGTTAGGGTTGATTTAGTTGTGTCCTATATTAGAGAGATTTCCTCCATATCCCCTGTTGTAAGACATTAAGAACCAAAAGCTTCTTCTAACTCCCAGTGAGTTTACGATCTTGTCAAGTTTAGAAGTTGCAGGTGTCTTAACCCGTCGTTCAAGTTTTGGACAGGGTGAGAGGTTGTACTCTCTTATAGCTGCGCAATACTTTATATAAAGCTCAGTTATATAAATACGAAACAGATATTACATGTGGTTGCATGAACAAATGCATTTTAATGAAACAGTTTCTGAGATTTTGAGACTTGGAAAGAAATGTGCTCGTTCATGCATGACATTTTAGGAAAAACGATGAGCTTTCAAACGGACAGTTAGACAGGCGGATGTTTGCTTAAATACCAATATGTGAGAGTTTAATTGGAAACAAGTTTTTTGCAATAATTTTAGAAAGAGACGTTTGGATAAGGATAAAATGGAGACTATTCCATGCTATAATTCGAGGAATATTCAACGAAAGAGACATTCTTTTTCTTCAGCTTCTTCTTCAACTTCGAAAGCTCCATATCGACCACTTGTTAACCACTATTTGTGATTTGTATGTGATCTAGTGGTACCTGGAAGAAGAATGAGAAGAACACATAGAAGACGATGAGTGCAAGATGTCATTGACGATCTGAGAATGACTGCTGCTGACGTCGGTCAACTTTCACAGAATAGAGAGTTTTTCAGGAATGCTGTCATTAGAGACCAGCTGTTGGAAGGGACAGATATTTGATGATGATGATGATGATGATGATGATGATGATGATGATGTGATGATGATGATGATGATGATGATGATATGATGGAGATCTAAAAACCTAATAGCACACCTCCATAAAATATGTCTCAAAGATTCGGCTGCCTGCACATGTGGAGCACTAAAGCCCACCCTAGAGCACATCCAGCAAGACTACCCTAGCCTAAGCCGTGTGAGAATGGAAATCTGGCCAACAGAAACAACCCTTCAAAACACACTATGGGGGACCGGTGAAACCTCAAACGCTCCATCCCCGTTTGTAAAACAAACAGGAGTAGTTGCATAGCAGAAGTTGATCGCAGAAGAAAAGAAGGGGGAATGAAGAAGATGAAGAAGTAGACAAATAAGTGTAAGAAGAATAAAAAGAAGAAGAAGAGATAGAAAAAGAAGCAGAAGAAGTAAAAGAAGAGGAAGTAAAAGTACAAAAAGAAGTAGAAAAAGAACGAAAAAGGAAGAAAAAAGCAGAAGAAAGAAAAAGAATAAGTAACAAAATTCGAAGATAAATTAGAAGATGAAATAAAAGCAGACAATAAAATATAATCAGCTTTAAATGTTCAATACACCCGTATTACTTCCATCGATTTCATAATCCTGAAATCCTCCCACTTCACTTGAATATTTCTAATCTTTGCGTTTACTTCTAAAACGTAATCTCCCATTTGTTCCTAGCGTTTTCATAACTTTAGAACCCTTGTGCATATTTGTAATCTTTGGAGTACATTCATTAGCATCATCGTGTGCCATCAAAAGCGATTTAGACGATCTTTTCATTCCACAATTATTCTTCATCTTTTGAGTTTTAAATTGAAGTGCAATAACACAATGCTGGTAAATATCATTACACTTGTTGTTCGTATCTGTTGATTTTGTTTGTTTTCATTGTTTTGTCATTGTTATTATATCATTATCATCCCTGTTTCTCGGAAGTGGGAGGGATTACGATTGAGTGTTATTGTTAATGTCTAAGAAATTATTGCATTTGTTTGTAAACAATTTGGTGAAAACAATGCGAAACAAAGTTAATCTGCAAGCTTAGAGATAGGAGGTTGTGGATAATTTGTATCGCCTACGCAGTCAGCATGACACATTATATAGAAGAACACGAGGATGACAATTATGGGGAAGAATAGGAAATGAAATTGAAGAAGACGACGACGAAGAAGAATAAGACGAAAAAGAAAAAAAGAAAAAAGATATTAAAAAATAATAAGAGAATGGACGACGGCAAAGAAGAAAATAATCGGAATTTTATTTTAACCGTTTAATGATTCTGCCCAGGTAGCGGCTTTCCAGCCTGCTCTTATCGATTTTCGCCCATGTTATTTTACGTTCTCAACTTAAACATGGGACATACGTTTTATCGCTCGTCCCTGTTAGGACTAAAAACTGGACCTCCCTTATATTGAAATCAAAGATCATTTGAAAAATAACCCCACGTATCCACGCTACCAAATATCTTCGGCGCGAGATTCGAACCCTTTACCCCCAAGCCACAGGCTTATGTTCACCTTCTAAAGCGATATTGACAAAAAAAAACACGTAACTTGCATTATTACATAAGATAGGAAAAGTAAATGATTAAATATGAAAATAAACAACACTCGACGTTTCGACCGTAGGCCTTTATTAAAATAACAAATACAGACACATAATAATAATTAATAATAACTCCTCTCGTACCGTTATACGTTACATAGGGCCTGCAAGTAATTTCTCCATACCGCTCTATCCTGGGCAACTCGCTCAATCTCCTCCATGGAACTGAGACCGATATTTCTTGCCTCTCTCAGCAAAGTTCGTTTCAGGGTCTCCTTAGGTCGACCTCTTTCTTGAACCCTTTGCACCCCACTTCAATGCCTGCTTTGACATTCGTTGATCATTTCTCCTCAAGGTGTGTCCAACATATCTCCATTTTCTCTTTCTTATAACAGTTGTCACTAGTGGTTGACCAGACATGTTTTTGATTTCATCACTTCTCCTGAATTCGTTCCATTTTATATTCATTATTTTTCGCAGACATCTATTTTCAAAAGCATTCAACTTGCTTTCTATATCTTTAGTAATTTTCCAACTCTCGCTGGCATATGTTAGAATTGATACAACATTTGAATTGAAAATTCGTAATTTAGTTTTAATACTATATAACTTGCAGTTCCATATTGCATTTAGACTTTTAAAAGCTGATGTTGCTTTGCCAATTCGTATCATAATTTCTTTTTTAACTTTCTTACAGACACATAATACTTAGACTAAAACTAAATTCTAATTAGGGATGACAAGAAACTTATACTATTGTTCGTTCCAAAATTAGTGTACACTTTACCGACCGATATAAAATCATCCACTTGACCGAAATTATTTTTTTTTTTACATTTTTCTATAGGTAAGAGTGGCAAACTCGCTAAAATATTTTTGCCCACCCAAACCTTTAGTGCTGTAAGATTTTCATTATATGTTATTAGTAAAATAACAGCGATGTTGATTTGGTATACATGTAGATGTACATGTGATTTGGTATACATGTAGATTGTCAAGTATTTAAATAATTACGCATTTGTGCGCCTCACATACAAATCAGCGCAAGTGAAAATCTGGAATCCCGTGAAATTAATCAGTTCACAATGTATCCTAACGACTGTCATTGGCGTATGCACACAACATTTTTTTTCATTTATAGAAGTGGAAAGTATCACTTGTTCACTATGTCACCTTTCTTTTATAATATGTAATAGGGATACGCCTTTCGAAACATTCGCCACCATTTTGTGTATTACTGCCTTCTTCTTCTTTGCGTTCGTTCTTTGCGACCAATTTTAATCACTCTTTGTGATATGTTTGTTCTTTGTCAAGAACGTGTATACGTTGCACATTGGTTTGGTAGGCCCCTAAACGCATAGACCTCTACACGCTTAGGACACATGCATCCGATTTCAGCCAAACCTCCTTAGTCGCCTCTTACGACATGCGTGGCAGGTAACAGTAATTCTATTCTTTACACCCCAAATTTGGTCCCCGGTAACCACTCGGGCGGTGTATTACTGTAAATTCTAAACTTTGATTATCATTTTGTTGTGCTTATGCAAAGTTATGTAACAAAAAACATTGTTTGCATCAACTAAGCTACCTGCCAATTAGTTAAACATGAATTCGTAAGATCGTGAGGTATATAAGACTGCCTGCAAAATATTACTAGTATGTTATCCATCAGGTAGATTTCGTACAAATTAAACCTTAGTGTGTTCACGAATTTTGGAACGAACTATAGCTTACGGATCTGCCTCCAATCACGTGTTATCTCAAGGCAAATATCATATAAAATGATAGAGTGTAAAATGATAGAGTGTAAAATGATAGAGTGTAAATTATAGAGTGGACAGCAAATAGATTATCTTCTTACAACGGTAGCATTTTTTTTTTGCACAAAAAAAAATGTAATCTACTTTATCACTCTGAGGGGATAACATGGGTAATCAACCTGAATTCCCCAGCAACAAAATTCTCCTTAATCGTGGAAAACCCGTTATAACCAAAGCAACGTGAATATTATTTTTGTTAATATAAACGTTTATTACGTTTAATATTTTTCAAAACTAGCAATATAAGCCATAACTCGGGAAAGTCTTACCACACAATTAATTAAGGCAAGTGGATGGCATACAAAAATGGAGCAACTTAAGGAAGTGTCATGTTAATTAGTGTCAGGCTGAACTGGTAAAATGCGAAACCAAATTGCTTCTTTCGACTTTTATCTCCAGCCTGATTTAATTATCTATCAATTTAATCAGTCAATTTGTTTGTGTTTTTTATCTTTTCATTTCTTAACCCTGTCGCTTCGTAACTTTTTTTAACCATCATAAACATTTATATTGCAATGTTTGATGAATTAGCTGGTAAATCTGATCAGGAGAGCGGAGGAACTAACTTATGAATAACAAAACTTCATTAACTAAATAACTAATGAAATTCAACACAGATGCTACAAAGTAAATTAAATGATAGGGCAAATGGCGCCAATTTTAAATGCAAACATGTCACCATGAACACAAAAAGAGCAATGTTCAGCACAATATTTCTCCCCACATTATGCTGTCAGTGCCAAACCTGGACGATGGCATCAAATGATGGAATAAAACTAGTCACGACAGAGATTAAATGTCTGCGCAGAATTCTGGGGGTAGCAAGATGAGAACGGTTGAGAAATGAAGACATCAGAAAAAAAGTTGGTACAACATCGGTAATGAACTTTATCAAGAAACAACAAATTAAATGGTTCGGCCACATAAGCAGATTACCAACAGACAGTGCACCTCAAAGAGCAATGCTGATCCGATACAATGGGTACAAAGCAAAAGACTGGCTACGCAAAAGGTAGACCTGAGAGATAACAGAGGCGACGAAAAACACTTTATGAAGCGCACACAAGGGCTCGTTCTAGAAATCTCTTCTTATCCTGACGCTGTGTGGCAAAACAGGATTGGAGAAGAAAAATAAAGAAAATAAAGTCGGCACAGAAGAACGGATGGGTTAATCTAACTATCTCTTTAGCCTGTTACGCCCTTGGCGTTTAGGGCAGCAACAAACGTACACCATTCTTCCCTGTTCATGGCCTTCCTCTGTATTGTGTTCCAGCTATGATTCATTTCCTTCAGCTCTTGCTCTATCGTTCTCATGTGAGTAAAAATGACTGGTAGCCCTTCATGCCCGTAGATAGGTTGTATGTTTGTTGTTGTTTCCGTAACTTTAATTTTTTTTTAAAGGATGGGATCGTTAGTCCCAAGCCCAACCTGGAGGACCAGGAGACCATGCTTCGTCTGTCCCTCTTCAGCGACCTTTCCGGCTTGGTAACCCTTCCGGGAACATAAGTTCCCGCCGTCCTAGCTCACTGTATCATTGGAGCACGCAAGCCTCCCCACCACTACAAAGTAATGGCCTCATGGGGAGGCAAAACACTTTATCAAGCGCACACAAGGGCTCGTTCTATAAATCTCTTCTTATCCTGACGCTGTGTGGCAAAACAGGATTGGAGAAGAAAAATAAAGAAAATAAAGTCGGCACAGAAGAACGGATGGGTTAATCTAACTATCTCTCGGTTAATCTATATATCGCCAGTTTCTGTAGCTTGTCTAAACCGCTTGGAGGTAACAAATAAAACAGAGGTTTTGAGTTATGCTGCTTGGTCGCCCCCCGATCCGTATATTTTTGCTCAGGTGTTGTGTTATGTTTTGGAGGAGGAGCGTCTGGTTGAGTGGATTACAGCGCGGCTCGCATGCGGGAGACATGTGTTCAATCCACGGTAAGGTCATTGATTTTTTCTGTCGGGGACATAAAAGACAAATTATAACCTGCACAGTTTTGAGGTGACTGTACTAGCCATGCGACCATTGAATTCCTCAGGCTCTCGTCCGCCCTGTCCTACACTGCCCTCAAAACGGTACTACATGCAGTAACGACAGTAACGACAGTAACAACAGTAACGGCAGTAACGACAGTAACAACAGTAACGACAGTAACAACAGTTTGGTTATTGTGTTTTCTCGCTTATCCGCTATGAATTCAGGCGCAGGCAGAGCGTTTAATATGACACATTCTTGACTTACATTTTGCATTAAGGCTTGCTTTCCTTATCACAAGTATCCCTCACCATTCAGGCTAGCCTTACTCCGACTTCAGAGTGTGTGTGTGTGTGTGTTGTGTTGTGTAATGGAAAGGATTGTGTTTGGGATCCTCAAGCAGCAACACGTTATTACTGAATCAAGCGGCATGTGTATTGACTGGGCTCGCAAGGGGAGCAAAGAATAGTAACACTGCCGCCCGAGTGGTTACCGGGGCCACATTTGGGGTGTAAAGAATAGAACCACTGTTACCTGCCACGCATGTCGTAAGAGACGACTTAGGAGGTTAGGCTGAAATCTGATGCATGTGTCCTAAACGTGTAGAAGTTTATGCGTTTAGGGGCCTACCAAACCAATGTGCAACGTATACACGTTCTTGCAAAGATCAAACATATCTCAAGAGTGATTAAAATTGGTTGTAAAGAACGAACGCAAAGAAGAAGAAGAAGAAGTAACACTGCGATCTACAAAGCATGTCGTAAGAGGCGACTGAGATAAGGGCCTAGGGAAGCTACCATAGTAAATAAAAACCTTCGCAGAAATCGGATGTGCTTGTCTACTTGTAGACGCACAACTGGTACAACGTACAATCGCTCTTAGGCTCGAATCACATACAGATCACAAAGAGTGGTTAATAAGTGGTCAATATGAAGCGTTTGAAGAAGAAGAAGAAGAAGACTGAATAAAGACATGTTTGTTTGCTTTCGTTGGTTCTAATCACTCGTAACCACAATTTGTGGTTGGTATGGGAATTTGTTTCAAACAGAGTTTGTTGTGCCAGACGTCTACGTATAGATTGACCGACATATCTGGTTTCTGCATGCATTTTATTCGGGTTCATTCCCTGCATAGTACCAACAACAAAAATCTGACCTATTATATGACTTCTTTGCTCCAGATTTTACCCCATATGACTCGGTTAATCTCCGCAGAAATGGCACGCCACCTGCCGAGAGTATTGCACACAGCTCGAGCTCCGTAGCTTCGACAACAATCCTATGGGTCTCTGAAAAAAAAGCACTCGTGAACAGAACAGCGAGGTCCGTATTCGAACCCATATCATTCGACTCCTAAGGCTAGGGCTTAAACCCTTAGCTACAGAGACTAGGAAACTGTGCCGTAATGGAAACCACTGTTAACGGAAAATGTACAGTAATGGAAACCATTGTTAATGGAAAATGTACAGTAATGGAAACCATTGTTAACGGAAAATGTACAGTAATGGAAACCATTGTTAACGGAAACTGTACAGTAATGGAAACCATTGTTAATGGAAAATGTACAGTAATGGAAACCATTGTTAACGGAAAATGTACAGTAATGGAAACCATTGTTAATGGAAAATGCACAGTAATGGAAACCATTGTTAACGGAAAATGTACAGTAATGGAAACCATTGTTAATGGAAAATGTACAGTAATGGAAACCATTGTTAATGGAAAATGTACAGTAATGGAAACCATTGTTAATGGAAAATGTACAGTAATGGAAACCATTGTTAACGGAAAATGTACAGTAATGGAAACATCTGTTAACGGAAAATATACAGTAATGGAAACCATTGTTAGCGGAAACTGTACAGTAATTGTTCATTTGTTTGAAACATTTTTCTAAATCTCGCATCTAGCAGCATCTTTGTCAATATTATTAACGCTTTTATTTATTTCTTACTTATCGTTAGCTTTCTTCAGATTTGCGGTTATGTCTCATCCACCGTGAAAAAAAGATGTTTTATTTACATCCAGCGGCTGCTGTGCTCTATTCTCCGTGTCGCGGATGTTGTTGTATAAACAACTTCTCTAATGTTTTCTGTAGAATTGCCCGCAAAACATTAACTCCTTCGCCCTTTCCAACCGATTTACAAGCTTGCGGTATTTTTTAAGACAACATAAAGTCAGTATAATAATAATACTTCCTCTCGTATTGTTATACGTTACATATGCCTGCAAGCAATTTCTCCATACCGCTCTATCCTGGGCAACTCGCTCAATCTCCTTCATGGAACTGAGATCGATATTTCTTGACTGTCTCTGCAAAGTTCGTTTCAGGGTTTCCCTACGTCGTCCTCTCTTTCTTGAACCTTTTGCATCCCACTTCAATACCCGCTTTGATGTTCTTTGGTGATTTCTTCTCAAGGTGTGTCCAACATATCTCCATCTTCCCCTGCTTATAACCGTTGTTACTAGTGGTTGACCAGACATTTCTCTGATTTCATCACTTCTACTCAATTTGTTCCATTTTATGTTCATTATTTTTCGCAAACATCTATTTTCAAATGCATGTTAAGCCAATATGCTGGCTAATGTAGTATTCACTGCAATATAAATGCGTCCAATGGTAAAAACAAACTACGGAGTGATAGCGTTAATTTAAATAAGTTCAATTCTAAAACATTGTGATATTGATTTTGAGAGAACTGACAAGACATAATTAGAAATGAAAATAAAAATCAGAAGACTGGATATGAAACCAGTCATGCAATTCATAAAAAACCAAATATATTAAATGGTTTAGACACCTGACAAGAATCAAGAATGCCCTGGTATCGTCTACAACAAAAATCGATACTGAAAAAAGTATAATCAGTACAGAGTAAGAGGAAGACCACCCAAAAGCTGGAGCGGTGGCACCTGGAACAGCCTGAAGAAAATTATTAACAGCTTACAAAATTGATAAGAAACTGGACAGTTTTGAGAATAAATGTCTCCGAAAATTACTAAAAATAAAATGGAGTGATTTCATTTCGAACAACACAGTGAGAGATAGAACACACCAACAACCCGTATCAAATATTATAAGGAAACGAAAATGGAAATATTTAGATCATGTTCTTAGATCAGACAAAAAGAGACTAAATCAACAAGTCCTAATGTGGTCATCAGTTGGGAAAAGAAAACGTGGAAGACCTTATACCACCTCTTCGAAGAACCATCCAACAAGAAAGTAAACTATTGGGATGTAAAACCATACAAGATCTCCAACTGCTAGCACCGAACCGCATCACATGGAGATCTAAAACCTCTGCCCTATGTGCCGCCTTTGGCTCGAAAGGAACAAACTAACTACACCGTTTCTTAGACGATGTAGAGAAATCTACAAATCTAAGGTCGTCATACCAGACCAGATCTGGAGACAACCGTGGGGAGGCTGCAGTGATACTAAGTAAATTTTCGTTTAAAGGTAAAGACATGTGTGTATAGTATCACAAAAGTAAGCAACAATTTAATTACAAATAAAACTAACGACTTGCACATACAAGAACACAACATCCCCCTTCCCGCAACACTTCTATAAAGAAGTAAATGGTGGAAGAGAAGAAGAAGATAACATTAAAACCGGAATCTACAGACATCTGTCTGTTTTTAGAGAAAACAATGTTTTCAGATTCGACTCTGCAATGTGTCAAATAAAAAAATAAAATCACTTACATCAGCGGTTCCCAAACTTTGCATTATCGTAGACCCCCTTTTAAATGCATTTTTCTGCCGCGAGCCTCAAACAGTTTCTATATATGAAAATCTTCTAGTCATGGAGTTATTATTACACCACATGAACAATCAAGCTGGCTTTAATTTCTCAGACTGCGGGAAACGTCAAATGATCTTTCATTTTGTCCTGTCAGAGATTTAGATTCAGGCCTTGTCCGGGTCCTTTGATTTCGCAGTGGGACTAATTTACCGCTATTTTTATAAATGTTTTTAAAATGTATTTTCTGTTTGAAATGTCAAAGATCATAACATTTCTATAATTGCTTGAGGACCTGTGAGTACCTCGCAGACACCGGGATCCGGACCCCAGTTTGGGAAACGCTGACCTACACCATTACGACTCAATATACCATGAACACAGAATTTCTTACAGACTATGTTTTCTTGATCTTCCGTATATAATTCTGTAAAAGTGATTTAGTTTTATTAAAGAACGAGATGAATATGAAGGTGTAAAACTTATATTTTTTTTTGTTCTAGGAATTTGAAAAGTAAATTTCAAAGAAAATATTTTTCGGAAATTTGTTGTTATAAGATCCAAACCATTTTTATGAAGGTCATGGATGCGAGTACTCTACATATCAACTTTAAATATATTCTGTCAAGAATTAGCAAAACAGTTATATATTTTTTAATAGACACGATTTCCTGAAAGTACTGTAACAAATTAGAAATATTTGGTCACCCACTAGTCTTCTTCTTCTTTGCGATCGATATTTTGATGATTATACCGTTAGACGCGTTCTAATGATGAAGTTGACTGTTGTCTGGAGCTCATCTCTGGTGTCATGTAGTATTGATGATTATACCGTTAGACGCGTTTTTATGATGAAGTTGACTGTTGTCTGGAGCTCATCTCTGGTGTCATGTAGTATTGATGATTATACCGTTAGACGCGTTCTTATGATGAAGTTGACTGTTGTCTGGAGCTCATCTCTGGTGTCATGTAGTATTGATGATTATACCGTTAAACGCGTTCTTATGATGAAGTCAACTGTTGTCTGGATCTCATCTCTGGTGTCATGTAGTTTTGATGATTATACCGTTAGACGCGTTCTTATGATGAAGTTGACTGTTGTCTGGAGCTCATCTCTGGTGTCATGTAGTATTGATGATTATACCGTTAGACGCGTTCTTATGATGAAGTTGACTATTGTCTGGAGCTTATCTCTGGTGCCATGTAGTATTGATGATTATACCGTTAGACGCGTTCTTATGATGAAGTTAACTATTGTCTGGAGCTTATCTCTGGTGCCATGTAGTATTGATGATTATACCGTTAGACGCGTTCTTATGATGAAGTTAACTGTTGTCTGGAGCTCATCTCTGGTGCCATATAGTATTGATGATTATACCGTTAGACGCGTTCTTATGATGAAGTTAACTGTTGTCTGGAGCTCATCTCTGGTGCCATGTAGTATTGATGATTATACCGTTAGACGCGTTCTTATGATGAAGTTAACTGTTGTCTGGAGCTCATCTCTGGTGCCATGTAGTATTGATGATTATACCGTTAGACGCGTTCTTATGATGAAGTTAACTGTTGTCTGAAGCTCATCTCTGGTGCCATGTAGTATTGATGATTATACCGTTAGACGCGTTCTTATGATGAAGTTGACTGTTGTCTGAAGCTCATCTCTGGTGCTATGTAGTATTGATGATTATACCGTTAGACGTGTTCTTATGATGAAGTTAACTGTTGTCTGAAGCTCATCTCTGGTGCCATGTAGTATTGATGATTATACCGTTAGACGCGTTCTTATGATGAAGTTAACTGTTGTCTGAAGCTCATCTCTGGTGCCATGTAGTTTTGAAAGTAGTGTTGTGTTGTAGGGCCACCATCCCTTTCTAAGGACATACACGGGACAGTATTGCAGGACATGTTCTGTGGTTTATTTGTCTCTGCTAACGGTGACACGTCTACCTTGCGCCTTCGTATAAAAGATCCACCCGTTTCTACGTTGATTATCCGTCTTAGTACCCGGTAACTTATTAGTTAGTTTGTCTAAGCTAAACAAAATAAAACGACTGTTATAAGAAAGAGAAGATAGGGACATGTTGTGCATACTCTAGGAAAGAGCTATCAAAGAATAACAAAAGAAGACACTGAAGTAAAAGACAAATGGTTCAAGAAAGAACGGACGTTTTAGGATGAAATAAACTTAACTAAGAGCAACAAAAAATATCGCACTATATTCTATAGTTCATTGTTCATTTGAGGATCATCTTTATCACACATCGGACATGTTCATAATTGATCCTATCTCCTCCCAAGCAAGTGTGTCCGTGTGTAACTCTCGTTCTGTTCTCGTTGATGCGTCTACTTGGGTTTTCTCTCATGGTTTTCCCGTCTTGCCGCACATATCGGTATGCATAACTTGCGCAACCAAGATAAGAAAATATTATTTATCTTCTTCGTTGAAATCTTTTTTAGAAGAGATTAAACGAATTTCCTAGAACAGAGCGGTATAGAGAAATTGCATAATGTCCTGCATAACGTAGAGCCGTACTTAAAATACAAAAACGACTATAATAAAGTGTACTGCTTTGCGCTTTTCCTAGTTATTTATTTTAACAAATAATGTCTCAGTCGGTAGAGAGAAACGCAGAACTGAAATGAAAATCGTGACATTATCCTTTACAGAACTTCGCCACCTAACACAGTAAACGAGTCGTTGATTTTCCAGACACCACTTATATGCTCAGTAGTTTGTCATTGCTTTCTGAACGATGATGTCTATTGTTCCCGTTCGTAAAATTCCACGGGAAAAAATTGACTTCCAAATCACCTGCAGCGGAGTTTGAGCTAGTTACTCTTGGATTGTGATCGAGCTCACTACCTCTAAGGTACAGACGCCCACAAAACAATAATAATTCTACAAATATTAGTATACTTACGGTAGAACTACCTACCTGATGTTTGTTGAAGTGGACAGGACAAAGATTGGATCGCAGCACGAACCTCAGACTTCTGTTTCTGAAGATCTTGTAAAATTTAGTTTCTGGCTCAGAGTTTGGTCTTCCTAGAATTTCAGCTTCAGTTTCCAGCGAAGCGTACCCTTGATTAAACTTTGTTTATCGTTTTCGTCTTTAAATGTGTTTTCTTTTGTTATTTAGTAATTCTTTTGTTTAGCTTAGATAAACTAACTAATAAGTTACTTAAAATCCCGGGTACTAAGATGAATAATCACCGTAGAACGGTCGGATCTTTTATACCAAGACGCAAGGTAGACGTGTCACCGCCAGCAGAGACAAATTCGCTGCCGCGGGATTCTAATCAAAAACGCGCTCCACGTTGCGAGCGCGCGCCGCAGGGCATGTGACTGTGACAGTGCCATGTACGTATGTTTGGTCAGCCCAGAAAATGACAAATTATGAGGCTGGAACAGGAAAAGTTGGGATGAAAATGTAATTACGTTGATAATGTTTGTTGGAAGTTTGCGCCAGAAGATTCTTCAGAAAATGAAAAGAAAAAATACATTAGAATTGATGAAGTGAAAACAGATAACGCAAGGGAGATTAGTGAGGTTTGTACAGATGAGATTGAACTGTGTGTTCAGTAATCAGTATATGGTTCTTTAGCTAACGTTCAAGGCTAGGTCGTCAATGATTATAATAAAACTTATCTGAAAAAGCGTCCAAAATAAGAATAGAAGTTTTGTTTGTTTGTTTGTGTGTTAAGTGGTAGATGTATAAGTGGTAAGCATTCTCTCTTCTCTCTCCGCGCGATCACCGCCCAGACCGATGTACCAGACTTCCCCATAAATTCTCTTCATGTGAAAATCTGACTCATGCAGCCTTAGCATTGGTGTATTTTACGTCACATCTTCAACACCATTTGGAGCTCTGGTGCTTATCCTTCGGCAATGTGTCCGGTTTCAGCCAGCGTTTACTCGATTCGCTCTCCGTTCTGTAGCCATCTAGTGTTTTTACGGTGTGGAGTAGCTAGCCCCACTCCCAACCTCCTTACTCGCCTCTTACGACATGCACGGCAGGTAACAGTGGTTCTATCCTTTACACCCCAATTTGCGCCACGGTAACCACTCGGTAAGCATTCAATGTGGCCGAGGCCGGCAGGGCCGTGCGGTATATTTTCCCAGTATGATGCAAATCCTCGAAATGCCGCTCCTTAACTGTTTTTTCTTTAAAGTCTATCGGCAAGCGCTGGCCAACGATGCACCTGCACCAGAAACCGAAATTAAACGCTACCGAAAGCGCTTAGGTGCGATAAATCATAAATCGTGTACATCAATACCGGAATAACATAGGCCAATATAGAAAGGTGCTACATAAAGATATTTAATTATTGAATGGTTAAAATTGTATTTTAATTTCGCTCCTTATGTCGCCCCCTTACGGCACCGCCTCATGCGTCTGCCTCTCTGTATCATTGCCCAGCACGGTCCTGGAGGCCTGTTTAGAAATGAAGACATCAAGACAAAAATGGGTACAACATCAGTACTAGACTTCATCAGTACTAGACTTCATCAGTACTAGACTTCATCAGTACTAGACTTCTCATACTAGATATACTGGACAAATTAAATGATTCGGCAGCATAAGCAGATTACCAGCGAACAGTACGCTTCAAAGAGCAATGTTACTCGGATACAGCGGATACAAAGCAAAAGACCGGCCACGCAAAGGTGGACATCAAAGATAACAGAGGCGACGAAAGACACTGACTATGAAGCGCACACAAAAGCCCGTGTTATAAATCTCGCCCTATTCTGACACTGTGAGACAAAACAGGATTGAAGTAAAGAAAAAGAAGAAAGAAGCGGTCATGGCAGATCATTTCAACCTAAGACGGATGTCTTTTTTGGTTATATTGGAGAGTATTGTTCTTTCTTTCTTTGTGTGGCCATGTGTCATGAGACTAGTCCTAATTAGGACTGTTTGTTAAGTATTGTGTTCTAGTACGTGAAGTCATCAGAAGGACTTTTGGTGTTGATGTGGGTGTAGCCCTGAGAAGGACTTACAGTGTTGATGTGGGTGTAGCCCTGAGAAGGACTTGCGGTGTTGATGTAACCATGAGAAGGACTTGCGGTGTTATGTGGGTGTAGCCCTGAGAAGGACATATGGTGTTGATCTGGGTGTAGCCCTGAGAAGGACGCGGTGTTATGTGGGTGTAGCCCTGAGAAGGACATATGGTGTTGATCTGGGTGCAGCCCTGAGAAGGACTTGCGGTGTTATGTGGGTGTAGCCCTGAGAAGGACATATGGTGTTGATCTGGGTGTAGCCCTGAGAAGGACTTGTGGTGTTGATGTGGGTGTAGCCCTGAGAAGGACATATGGTGTTGATGTGGGTGTAGCCCTGAGAAGGACATATGGTGTTGATGTGGGTATAGCCCTGAGAAGGACTTACAGTGTTGATGTGGGTGTAGCCCTGAGAAGGACTTACAGTGTTGATGTGGGTGTAGCCCTGAGAAGGACTTGCGGTGTTGATGTGGGTGTAGCCCTGAGAAGGACTTTTGATGTGGGTGTAGCCCTGAGAAGGAATTGCGGTGTTGATGTGGGTGTAGCCCTGAGAAGGACTTACGGTGTGGATGTGGGTGTAGCCCTGAGTAGGACTTACGGTGTTGATGTGGGTGTAGCCCTGAGTAGGACTTACGGTGTGGATGTGGGTGTAGCCCTGAGAAGGACTTACGGTGTTGATGTGGGTAGAAAAAGAAGTAAAAGTGGTAAACGATAGTTATAAAGAAAAGTTTTGTTGAGACTACACGAGATAATAAAAGATGTCTGGACAAATTGTATGCATTTTTAAAATAGAAAAGCTCACATAAATTGTTTGGTATATATTAATAATGACAACAGATAAAACGAACATAACAAAAGATATTTTTATCAACGGAGAGAAAGTCGAAAATGTGAACAGTTTTGAATATCTTGGTTCACTGCTAACAACAGATGT
Source organism: Arion vulgaris (assembly GCA_020796225.1). Taxonomy (NCBI): domain Eukaryota; kingdom Metazoa; phylum Mollusca; class Gastropoda; order Stylommatophora; family Arionidae; genus Arion; species Arion vulgaris. The sequence goes on from CM036772.1 coordinate 29,411,889, forward strand.
AGATAAAATGAAGGAAATTAAAAGAAGAAAACGGGGGACTGCATAGAGTAGTTGATAGTAGCTCGGCCTGCTAGCTGTGAGACGCCTCATAGCTCGGGTTCGAACCTACTATCCGGCATTTGTTCGAGTCCCTGGTCTTACTCAGGACGATGAGTACCTCTGAAGTCGGAGAAAATCTGCCTGTATGGCGAGGGAATACTAATTACGAGTACATTGAGCACACGGCTGCCAGTGTAAGTAATTTACAATGTGCACGCTGCTGTCATTGTAAGAAATTGGAAAAACGGATTTTCACGCAAAAATCAGTTTCAGAGATGAAACTTCGTCTGAGTTGAAAGCGGACGAAAGAAAAAAAAAGAAAAAAAAAAAAAAAAGAAGAAGAATAAACACGGCTTTACAAAAAAATTAAACAACTAAAAACAGTATCGAACGGAACTGATAAGAAAACAAAGATCAGAATACTAAGAGCATGCATATTCCCAGTGGCAACGTATGAGTGTGAAGCATGGACATTTAATAAGCAGTGGAAAAACATATGTGATTTTGAATATAAGTGTTATAGAAAAGTCCTCCGTATATCTTGGACGAGAAGAGAACAAATAGATCTATCCAGAAAGAACTCAAAATCAAAGAAAACTGGCTGATGCTACAAATAAGAAAGAGAAAATTGAGATATTTTGGACATATAAAAAGACATAAAGGGCTGGAGAAGACCATCATGGAAGGAGACATACCAGCAAAGAGAAGAAGAGGAAGACCACGGAGAAGATGGATTCATGATGTAACTGATGGTCTGAACATGACGTCTGCAGAGGCAGGACATCTGGCCTATGAGAGAGAGAAGTTTCGGAGGACTGTTGGTGTGGCAAAGTTCTGCTCAGGACAAGCTATTTGATTTTGATGATATATTAAAATCATTTATTTCCGGGAGGCAAAAGAAATAGGGGGCAATCTAGAGAAACACGAAGACGAACTGTAGACAGAAAGAGAAGAGGCAGGAAAGACCTGGAAGGAACTAAGCTGGCTTGATCAAGATAGATCTAGTTGGAGGAAATTTGTTGATGCCTTATGCTTCAAGGGGAGTTTAGAGAAGAAGAAGAAATAATAAGAATATCATAGATTTCAACCTTAATCTACTGTCCAGGTCATACACAAGTTATCTGGTGTAGTAGATAAAACACTGACCTTAGTAAAAAAAAAGAAAAAAGTAAAGGAACCCTTTCATACCTCGTGGTATATAGGTCAATACAGTGTTAGGCCTGTATTTTTCATTGACCGTCGGCACACGATGGGTGATGTGGTCAGCATCACGCCGGCCGTCTTTATTTTCCCAGAGCATGTCTGGTACCCAGTTGAGGTTGGGTCGACCTGAGAGCCGTCGCGGTAGGGAACAATTCCATGCGCATTGCGGAGCTGAACCCAGACCACCAGCCTTGAGAAGCGAGTTCACTGACCTTAGTACTCGAGTATATTGTCGGTTTTCACTATTTAACCCTTTCAGTCTGTAATTTTCTTTTACCTTCTGACTCATTCATATTGCAGTGTATACTCAACTAACCCGTATTTAAGCCTTACGTTATTTAAAAATATTCCCCGAGTGAGTATATCGGCTCACATAGACGAAAGAGTTAAGCCATGGCGAAACAGGTAAAAACAAAGTACTGTAGTTTTACAAAATACACAAACAATAACGATACACAGCAACGTTTCGATCAAAAGGTCTTTATCAAGCAAATGATACAAGAGAAGTGAATTTCTTCACTTCTTACACGGTACAGAACATATAGAAGACGATAAATTCCTAACATGAAACTAAAAACGAATAACGAAATAAATACAAAAAAGTAGAAGTGGAAAAAAAAGAAGATAAACAATTTTAAAAAAATGTATTTAAGCCACAGAGACTCCCATAAGAGCTCGTCTCTCGTTCCAAAAGTTATTCGGTTTATTCCTGTCGTGGGACGATCATGATATTTTTCCAAACATCCCTGATAGCAATGTAGTTTAGATTGAGTTTCTTGTGTAATCGGAGACGGACCATACAAAGTAGCTCCAGTGTACAAATTGAGCCTGTAAAAGAACCCTTGGTGATTGGAAATCGATAAAAGTAGACTGCACAGCCGCTGCTTGTGAATAAGTCATTAACTCTTACAATACGAAACGCCACCTGACAGACCATAAAGTTAGTTCCCATTTTACGAAAAGCTACTTCACGAACCATATGATTCTAACCACTTGTTTTAACTTCCTAAATACATTTCATGCTTTAAATGTATTTTTAAAATTCAAATACAGCAAGTTGGTGTTTGTAATAGATCTTTCAATTGTGCACATTTTGGTGTATGCAGTTTGTCTCTGCTGTTGAATGTAAGAAAGTTATAACAAATTTTGTAAGGACACCTTCGCCTTAAAATTTATTCCTCAAAAACAGTGCGTAAAAAAGGCGGTTTTAGTATGCGTATTGTAAGAGTTAAAAAGATTAACTCTTAGTGGACCAGGGAAAACAGCCACGTTTTTACAAGCCATTTGTTTTTAGAATAAATATCGATCTTTAGTGTGACTCCTGGTAAAAATGTGTCCAACCCAAAGCGACGTAGTGTGACATTTGGTGCACAAGGAGTTAAACTAAAATTTCTGTACACATTATCTTCTTTTTTTGTCGTCACACTGCTACCGGGTTGTTGCCCAGTGTCGTCACACTGCTACCGGGTTGTTGTCCAGTGTCGCGGTTTTCTGTTTTTGTCTTGCGCTGTTCTGGTGGCTTGGGTGATTGTTATTTTTTATCTTTGGCAGGATTGTGCTATGCTATCCAACTATCTTTTTCGTGGTCTTCCTCTCGCCTTCTTTCCTGATGTTCTGTTATAAAAGACTGTATGCTGTGAAGTTTGGATGCATTCTTATTAAGTGGCCAAACCCCTTCATTGTTTGTTTCTCAATGTAATTCAAGCAAGGTTCTGTGCCAACTTTCTATCTTATGCTGATGACTTTGTTTCTCAATGTAATTCAAGCAAGGTTCTGTGTCAACTTTCTTTCTTATGCACACATTATCACCGAACCATTTTCAAATATACGTCAAGGCCCCTCAGGGCGCTACGGAGTTCGTGCAATGCAGTAGAAATTGCTCTTTGTAAGAAAGAGATCGGAGAAGAAATGGTTATTCGTCAAAGTGCAATAATGGTGGTTCTATCAATCAACCAATCAATCTGGCAATGTGGGCTGACCTCCGGAAGCAATATTATAAGGCAACCATTTTTTTGCTACTGTGAAGTCTGAAAGCGAGGCTAGCATGATCCGGATATGATTATATACCAAAACTCGGAGAAATTTGCCAGTGACCTCTGACCTCTCTCTCTCTCTCAACTGATTATTTCATCATCGTCATCAAGTGCCGTGCTGGCTGGTGTAGGCGATCATGGATATCCATAAATCTCTGTCTCTGCTGCTTGTTATCATCTTAGATGTTGACACTCTTCCGTGCCATGAAGTCAGTATATCCAAAATTGTCTCTTTTTCTTCCTCTGGCTCGTTTCTCTTATATTTTACCAGCTGTTACATGTGTTCTAAATCTCTCTTCTCATCTCTCTCTCTCTCTCTTTGCCTTTTTAACCCTGGTTGGGGCATAGGCCCTCAACCAACTCATGCCAAGTCTTCCTATCTCTAGCTATCTCCTGCAGCTCCCTCCAGCTCTTCTTTATATTGTTGATCTCCGCCTCCAAATCTCGTCTCCATGTATTTCTCGGCCCCCCTTCTTTCGCTGTTCCTGCGGGTTCAGGCAAGGACCCTTCTTGTTATATTCCCCTCCGGTTTTCGCAAAGTGTGTCCTATCCAGCGCCAGCGTCTTTTTAACCTGTTCGTTCACTGGAATCTGTCTTGTTCTCTCCATAAGTTCCTCATTTGTGACCCTATCATACCATCTTATTCCCTCTATTCTGCACAGACACCAGTTGATGAATGTTTGCAATTTATGCGCAATTGTTTTAGTTGTTCTCCATGTTTCTGACCATACAGTAGAACTGCTTTAACATTAGAGTTAAATATCCGAATTTTTGTTCTAGATTTGATTTCTTTGGACTTCCAAATGTTTCCCAGTGCAATGAAAGCTCCTCTTGCCTTCTGTATTCTTATTTTAACATCTCTATCTGTTCCACCCTCTTTGTCTACGTTGCTGCCCAAATATGTGTATGATTCTACCTCTTGAAGTGGGATTTCTCCCAGGGAGATCGAGTTGTCATTTGCTTGGTTAATTCTCAATATCTTTGTCTTTCCCTTATGAATGTTCAGCCCTAGTTGCTGGGACCTTTGATTCAATGTGTTTAGCTTATACTGCATCTGATTTCGTGTATGTGTCTTTCTCATCACATGCCCGAAAAATGCTGACTGCCTCTTTCTTATATTGATGATAAGCTTTCTCTGTGTCTTGACGTCATTCAACACCTCGACTGGTTTTTTATCATAGATTGTCATTTTCATTCATTAAGTAGGGAAATTCTTACGCGGTCAAGCCAGAGTACAGTTAAACGGTGTTATTGTGCTAAAAATTAGTCCGGGCACGTAAATACCGAATGAATCCCGAATGATATATAAAAATAATAGAAATAATTAATTAACAATCAAAGAATAGTTTAAGGTAACCTCCCGTTATATCAATATATATTTGTGTGCGACAATGTGCGTTTTAGTAAAGGGGTGATAATTTCCTGGAATAGACAAATAATGATCATCATCAAGGTGCCTGTCCTTTATAGGACGTTGCTCTCTTTGCAACACATCTGAAATTCAATCTGTCCCTAGACAGTTCACTCACTTCGTCGATGGTCATATAATTCTTTAATATCTTGTAGCCATCTTCTTCTTGGCCTGTCTCTGCGTCCTGGGACCCTGCCCTCCAATAACGTTCTCTCCAGGCCATCGTGACGCTTGATGTGGCCAAAGTATCTACAGCCAATTGTCTTTAACATTCAGTTCTTTTAGAACATCAGTGTTCTTCCTTTTTCTGTTCATGGCATTCGTAGGATCTTTCTGTAGCATTTCGTTTCGAAGGACTGGATTTTCGTTCTTGTTGTTTGTGTAATGGTCCATGATTCACAACCATAAGTAGCCACTGAAAAAATGTATTAATAAATAATAGTAAATACTAAAATATTAACCTTATCCAAAACCCCGATTTTTTCAAATATTTTTGTCTGACCCATGAATGAAAATGATCATGAGCTGCGACAAGCAACAATACTACAACTGGACGATTCACAACAACCAAATCAAACACTAGACTGAGAGCACAAAACCCCACGCCCCCATAATGTCCAGCGACCAAAGTTGACATAAAAATCTGGAAAAGTAATTAAGCATTGTATTGTTACAAATATACTTGGTATACTTTTTTCTGAACTTAAAATATTGCCCCCACTTTTTACCACTCATCTTGTAACATTGCTTTTTCTAATAAGCTTGTTACTGTGGCTGTTTCATTTGTAGTTACTTCTGTTTTTCCTAGAAGAATTCCAGTGTCGTACGCACTTGAAGAAGTCGATTGCTTCTTTAGAAACCTGATTGTTCCAGCTAGGAGGCCAGCGCCGAAACCAGAGCCCCGTTGTCAGTCTGATAAGTATTCTAGCTTGGTGCTAATTGCGATGGCACTTGCAGATTGTTAAGAGCCCTGGCCACTTTACTAAGGGTTTAACAAATAGAACTTGACGACATGAGCCGGATTGCCAGATCAGCTTCCAACGCTTGCATTTTTATTTTCATCTCTTTTTGTACAGACTCAACTTCCCGCCAGGACTGAGTGGGGGTGTTTCTGTGTAATGAAGCCACAGAAATCCGGAACCGACGACAGCTGTCTGTGATTTTGCTCATATTAATATTCGTATCGTATGTCTATCCTTAATTTTTTTTACATTACTAAAACACCTTACATTACACATTATTTCAGAAATGTTATGTATATTCGAAGTTATTTTGTATTTATTTAAATCACAAGTGAAATACGATAATTATTGTCGTTATAATCAATCTTATTTATACGACTGACAGTCTAAAATTTCCAAAGCAACATGCCACATTGTCCATTCATTCTATCTTGTTTTAACACATGATATGCATAGTAAGTTTATTCCCAGACAAGGTTAGTAAAAGGAAAATATTCATGAATTATTTCTAGGCGAACAAATTTATAGTTTGGTTTGCAAATGTAGTCAATCCTGGCTGTATTGATCAACGAGTTCAGAAATTGAAACCTTGTAGTTTTTATAGAAATGAGATATGAAGATTTAAAAAGTATCTCTCTCTTTCCCTATTTCTCTCTCTCTCTCTCTCTCTCAGAATGCCCTGGTATCGCCTACCACAGAGAACCACACAGAAAAAGTATAATGAACAATGAAAAAGTAATACAAAGCAAGAGGAAGACCACCCAAAAGATGAAGCGACGGCATCAAGAACAGTCTTATAAACATGAATATCAGTTTACAAAGTGCCTTAAAACAAGGTCACACAAGATCACTATTTCCCCCAACACTTCTGTAAAGAAGTAAATGCTGGAAGAGAAGAAGAAGAAGAACCCAAGGGGTCTGTTGCGTAGAGGTAGGTGCTCGTCTCTCGTGTCAAAGATACAAGGTTCGCCCCTCGTTGAGCCATCTGGATATTTTCCAGAGACCCCTGATCTCGGTGTAGATGAGATCGAGTTCCTAGCCCTATCGGAGATAGACGATAAAACGTAGGTCTCGTGTTCAATATGAGCACGTAAAAGAACCCTTGGCAGTTAAAAATCGAGAAGATCAGGCTGGAAAGACGCTGCACGGGCAAAATTCATAAGAAAAGATTAAAATTCCTACAAAAATTTCTTCATCATCTTCAAAATGCAGTGTCCCTCGCCGGTGCTATGGAGTTCGTGCACTGCAGCTGAGATCTTTCTGTGTAAAAAAAAAAGAGATCGGATCACACCTGTTTACTTCCCGAAATGCAATGATGATGATCCTATTAAATCAATCAATTAATCAAACCCCAGCTGGTGCATAAATTCTCAACCAGGTAACATCACGTCTTATTTAAAAGGGATTTTTTTCCTATCCAGAAGCACTTGAGCTTTTCAGCTCTTCGGCTCGGTGCCATGGACATCGTAACCCTTCGGTTCGGTGCCACGAACACCGTAAATCTGGGGAATCTGTGGTGTTTTCTGCCATCCCGCGGAATTGAACCCGCACACACAGAGGCATAGTCACCCGTATTCCAACGCGCTACGAACACGCTGGGCAGACGGGCAAAAATGGGATTTTAAAGCCAAAGGATTGACTTCATTGCACCAGATTTTACCCATGGTACGCCCCTGCCGAGAGTATTGCATAAAGCACAAACTTCGTAGCTCCTGAAACAATACTAGGGATCTCGGGGAAAAAATGCACTCGTGAACAGAACGGCGCTGTCCGGATTCGAACCAACGACCTTCGAATAGCAAGGCAAGGGCTTAACCACTTAGCCACAGAGACACCCATCTCGTGCAGCTCCTTCTAACGTTTTTCTTAATCTCTATCTGAACTCTCTGCCAACATCCGTACTGAACTTCATCAAGGAACAACAAATTCAATGATTCGGCCACTTAAGCAGATTATAATAAATATTATTATTAATAAGAAATTTCTCATTAATAATATCTCAGAAATAATATAGATCGTGAAAAACGCTATTTATGAAACGCACACACAAGCCCTCTTTAAAAATGTCTACTTATCCTGACGCTGTGAGGGAAAACAGGATTAGAGAAATGAAGAAAAGAAAAAAGGACAGAACTTTAGGCTGTAGACTAAGTAATAACCTGCTGCCTTGCAGGTCGGCTGGGGACAGCCAAAGGCTGACGGAGAGCGAACCTAGTAAACGCTGGCTAAAACCGGACACATCTTTCGAATGCTCCAATTGCTCACCAGTGCTTCAAATCGCGCTAAAGATGTGACGAAACCTACTTATGATAAGACTCCATGAATCAGATTTCCACATGAATAAAAAAACGTATGGGGAAATTTTGTACATCATTCAGGTGATCGCGAGAGAGAGAAAGAGACTAAGTAATAATAAGTTAGTATTTTCTGTCAAAGTTTCTGATTTCTTTATTCGCACAAACGCATTTAACTCTTTCAATGCCATGGAATGTTACAGTGTTCTGACTAAAACTGTTTTATAGCGCCAGAGTTGTTCTCACACAAAGGTTATATGTTTACGTTGTTTGCAATAAGTATTACGTTAATAAGGACACTGAAGAGGCAAGAGAACTTGCTAGAGACAGAGAAGTTTTCAGTTTGGCTGTGATGAAAGGACGTTTTGCAAGGGACATGCGCTGCTGCCTGTAATACCCCATTATTTTTTAGGGCTGTGTAGGACAGGAAGAACATGCTGTATTATATATATATATGGGAGCTTCTGGTCACATGGTTTAAAAGCAGCGCGCCCCATGCGAGAGACCCGGGTTCAATCCACGATAAGGCTTGTGAGTTTTTTTGTCTAAGACATAAAGAAAAATCATAGCCTGAACAGTTTCGCAACGACTGCACTAGCCATACAACCATAACATTTCACATGCTTATGGTCTCCCTCTCCTACACACCCATAAAAAGGGGTACTGCATGCAGTAATGACAGTTTATATACATAGCGAAACACGTATAAACAAAGTACTATAGTTTTACAAAATACAGAAACAGCGACGATAAATTTATATCTCAAGTTGTAGAATGTCCCTTGCGAAACCACTGTTTCATCACAGTTCATCTGGAAAACTCTTTGCCTCTAGCAAGTTTTCATGCCTCTTCCAGCATCATGTTCAATGTTTCTTTGATGTCCTGCTGCCACTTTCATCTTGGTCGACCCCTGCCTCGTACTACAGGAACCGTGCCTTCCATTACCGTTCTCTCCAAACTACTGTGACACATATATAATATATATATATATATATATATATATATATATATATATATATATATATATACAGTGGGACTCGTGCTCATTTTTTTTGGTGAGGCCAGACACAAATTTTCGATCAGGAAAATCATGGTTTTGGGTTAGATTATATTTTAATTTATAAAATAATAAATACATATTACACATTATTTTTGGTGGGGCCGCCCCACTGGCCCTAATGACGAGCCGCCACTGTATATATATATATATATATATATATATATATATATATATATATGGAGGAGGTGATAGTCGTATGGTAGGCGTATGTGTATATTGCTATTTGTAACTAAGATATAAACCTGAAACTGTTATCACAAAGCGAAAGAAAGCACTCTATGTGAAAAACCACTATTACGGCTAATGATCTGATTGTCATACATTTGTGTGCCTCTACAGTAGTTAATGGTATGTATTGAGTTAAAGAGAACAAACTACATTTATGCATATAAATAAAACGAAAAAAAAATTATTCCAGTTTTCAATGGCATTCATGCTTTTTTCTAATTTGTAAAGAGCGACTGTTTTTCACTAAAACTCAGGAAAAGATGGCTACTAACTCACCTCTGTTTCTTACAAATGCACACATTATTATTGTTTATAGTTCGTTTCGTTTCTGCTTGGCTACAACAACGTGACGGTTTTTGATCACTTCAAAGGAAATTAGTCAGCTTAAAAACAACACATAATTAACTGAACCAATTATTTTTATTTTGTATAAACACAGAAAATGTTACATGTTGGATAGTCATTAATTTGATCAACAATTCAAGTGATGTATTAATTAGACTATATTGCTTTATTTACAGGGATAAACTATTCTCGTGTTTTCATACTCAGTGACTCCATGAGCATGATTCGTAAAGTCGAATCAGGAATGGTGAGACGCAAATGGGTGGAGTTACCAGTACAGAGAATGATCAGAGAAATCACCTTCATTTTTGTCCCTGGGCACGCAGGAGTTAGGGGTAATGAACGAGCTGATAGATTGGCTGGCTTGGCTACAATAGAGGAGCTCCATGGATCGAAGTGATAGTCTTCACGCATTGAGAGAGTCTTTCCGAACAGAGGAGTTTCAGGGCTGTGAATCCCACTCGCTGACCAGATTGAGAGAGATGGGTGTCAATATTGGTGCAGCCCGAAAAGAACGACATACTAAATATGCAAAGAGCTTGATTAATCAACATCGAACTGGCGTGTTGGGCCGCTGGACGCTGCTGGATTTGCTGCGGCGGGGATCGGAGCAACTATGATGATAGTCCTCATATAACTGATAACTGATTAATTAGAATCGTTTTTCTTTAACAAGTCATGTGTTTTTTACAAATTCTAGTTCGTTTGAGGTTTTTAAAAAAAACTTTTGTAATTTAATATATGCAGAAAATGGGACGACCTAAAAAGACCTGGGGACAAAGTCTTCTTGGGGAACAGAAGGGTGCTCGACTATCCAAGAAGACCATACAGCAAACAGCAAGAAAACGGGAAAAGTGGCGAACAGCTGCTGAGGTCCAATGCTCCAGGAGGAGAAGAGGAATGAGTAAGTTATTATATTAGTTGAATTTTTCAATCTTCACGTTGAATGCTCTTTACAGTTTATCTTCGTCCGCCTTCCACGCCTGTTCGTAGCGCGTTGGACGACGGTGACAAGCCCCCTGTGAGTGCGGTTCAATTAGGTGGGCTGACAGAAAAGCCACAGGTTCTCTAGATTTACAGTGTTCGTGGCACCGAACCGAAGGGTTACCATGTCCATGGCACCGAGCCGAAGAGCTGAAAGCTCAAGTGCTTCTGGATTTTAAAAAAAAACCAACTTTCCTCTCTCTCTCTCTCTTTCTCCCTCTCACTCTCTCTCTCCCACTCTCCTCACTTCCTCTCTAGCCTGTTACGTCCCTTGGGTTTAGAGTAGCTACAAATACATACCTTCTTCTCTATTCTTGGCCTTCCTTTGTATTGTGTTCCCGTCAGTGTTCCTTTGTATTGTGTTCCGTCAGTGTTCCTTTCATTGTGTTCGTCAGTGTTCTTTGTATTGTGTTCCCGTCAGTGTTCCTTTGTATTGTGTTCCCGTCAGTGTTCCTTTGTATTGTGTTCCCGTCAGTGTTCCTTTCTATTGTGTTCCGTCAGTGTTCCTTTGTATTGTGTTCCCGTCAGTGTTCCTTTGTATTGTGTTCCCGTCAGTGTTCCTTTCTATTGTGTTCCGTCAGTGTTCCTTTGTATTGTGTTCCCGTCAGTGTTCCTTTTATTGTGTTTCCCCGTCAGTGTTCCTTTTATTGTGTTCCGTCAGTGTTCCTTTGTATTGTGTTCCGTCAGTGTCTTCTATGTGTTCCGTCAGTGTTCCTTTGTATTGTGTCCGTCAGTGTTCCTTTGTATTTGTTCCGTCAGTGTTCCTTTGTATTGTGTTCCGTCGTCTGTTTGGTCCGAGTGTCCAGAGGGCAGTAGTTCTCATTGGTCCCTGTCAAATGTTCCCTTTCATAAATGGTCACTGTGTGTGTCCTTTCTATTGGTCCTCCTAGTGCCTTTTAATTGTTCCGCAGTAATTCTTCATTGTGGGTTTCCTGTCAGGCCTAATTGATTACAACGTCAATGTTCTTTAGGCTCATGATTCACTTACAGTATCCAACGAGTGTTTTATCAATGGTCGATATGATGCCTTTGATTGAGGAACAGTTATTGTATTGTGTTCAACTTCAGTGTTCCTTTACATTGATTCTGCAGTTTCCTTTCTTGTGTTCCGTGACGTCCTTTCTATTGGTACCGCAGTGCAACTTTCTATCTTGTTCTGCCCATTCTTTGTATTGTGTTCTCAGTGAGATTCATTTCTATTAGTTCCTTGTCTATGTTCTTTCTATTCGTTCTGGGTCTTTGTTTTGTTCCCTCGGTTCCTTTCTATTAGTTTCTGACAGAATTAGTTCATGATATCAACTGTCAATCCTCGTCAGTGTTCTTGTATGATGTCTCTTTCCTTCTTTGTGTATCTGTCAGTATCTTTGATTGAGTCCGAAGTGTTCCTTTGTATTTGTTCCCTGCATGTTCCTTTGTATTGTGTCCGTCAGTGTTCCTTTGTATTGTGTTCGTCAGTTTCCTTGTATTGTGTTCCTCCCGTGTTCCTTTGTATTGTGTTCCCGTCAGTGTTCCTTTGTATTGTGTTCCTGTCAGTGTTCCTTTGTATTGTGTTCCCGTCAGTGTTCCTTTCTATTGTGTTCCGTCAGTGTTCCTTTGTATTGTGTTCCCGTCAGTGTTCCTTTCTATTGTGTTCCTGTCAGTGTTCCTTTGTATTGTGTTCCCGTCAGTGTTCCTTTGTATTGTGTTCCCGTCAGTGTTCCTTTGTATTGTGTTCCCGTCAGTGTTCCTTTGTATTGTGTTCCCGTCAGTGTTCCTTTCTATTGTGTCCCCGTCAGTGTTCCTTTCTATTGTGTTCCCGTCAGTGTTCCTTTCTATTGTGTTCCCGTCAGTGTTCCTTTCTATTGTGTTCCCGTCAGTGTTCCTTTCTATTGTGTTCCCGTCAGTGTTCCTTTCTATTGTGTTCCGTCAGTGTTCCTTTCTATTGTGTTCCCGTCAGTGTTCCTTTCTATTGTGTTCCCGTCAGTGTTCCTTTGTATTGTGTTCCCGTCAGTGTTCCTTTCTATTGTGTCCCCGTCAGTGTTCCTTTGTATTGTGTTCCTGTCAGTGTTCCTTTGTATTGTGTTCCCGTCAGTGTTCCTTTGTATTGTGTTCTCGTCAGTGTTCCTTTGTATTGTGTTCCTGTCAGTGTTCCTTTCTATTGTGTTCCGTCAGTGTTCCTTTGTATTGTGTTCCCGTCAGTGTTCCTTTGTATTGTGTTCCCGTCAGTGTTCCTTTGTATTGTGTTCCCGTCAGTGTTCCTTTGTATTGTGTTCCCGTCAGTGTTCCTTTGTATTGTGTTCCCGTCAGTGTTCCTTTCTATTGTGTTCCCGTCAGTGTTCCTTTTTATTGTGTTCCCGTCAGTGTTCCTTTCTATTGTGTTCCTGTCAGTGTTCCTTTGTATTGTGTTCCCGTCAGTGTTCCTTTGTATTGTGTTCCCGTCAGTGTTCCTTTGTATTGTGTTCCCCTCAGTTTGGTGCCGGAGCCCGCCAGAGGAGCAAAGAATAGTACCACTGCGACATACAAGGCATGTCATAAAAGGCAACTGATGTAGGACCTAGGGAAGCTACCCTAGTAAATAAAAGCATCGCAGAAATCGTATGTGCTGGTCTACTTGTAGGCGCATAATTGACACAACGTACAATCGTTCTTAGGCTCAGATCACATACAAATCAAACAGAGTGGTTAACAAGTGGTCGATATGAAGCGTTTGAAGAGGAAAAAGATATATTAGAAGAACTTTTCAAACTTCATGTGGAATGTTTTTTACAGTTGATCTTGAACGTTCCTCTCTCTGTAGCCTGTGATGCCCCTGGCGTTTAGAGTAGCAACAACTGCAAACTTTTCTTCTCTACTCTTGCCCAACTTTTGTATTGTGTTCTAGCTGAGATTCATTTCTATTAGTTCTTGTTCTACTGTTCATCTTCAGTTCGTTGTGGGTCTTTCACGTTTTCGCTTACCCTCTGGTGTCCATCTTAGTTCAGTTTTCGTGACAGAATTAGTCTCCATGAATATCAACTGTCCAATCCATCTCCAGCGTGTCTTGTGGATGATGGTGCTCTTATTCTCTTGTTAATACTGTGCAAGAAAATATTGATTAGAGATGGAAGGTGGTACTTGAATTTTTCGCTCCCCTGCATGCTTTGATATAGCCAAAGAATGGTCGTTCTAGGTTAAAGGACCGTCCTTCATCTTAAAGAGGTTTAAATCCTCAACATCAATACCCTGATCATAATAACCCCATGCTGGGGTCAAGGGCAATGAAAGAGCGGATACACTTGCGGGCAATGCTATGATCGAGAATCATGTTCCTTTGATGATCGTAGTCGATTTGCTCTGGAGAACCATTTTATTTCGTTATATGGTACCTTGCGGCCTCTTGGACTCAACGCATTATATTCCTAGGCTTCTTAGTACTTTCTCATCTCATGCCTTGTAATCTATATGTGTATTTGCTTCATATATATAAGTTATATATTCACTTAATTGTTTATTGTTTCTCTTCTTTTCCACTTCTAGTTTTTGTTGCACTCATTTCGTTATTCGTTTTTATTCCCAGATTTTTATTAGATAAATTTGCATGTTTCCGTTATCGTCCATTTGTAAGTGTTCTCTGAAATTCGTCATTCCTGTTGTGTCGTTTGCTGGATAAAGGCCTTTTGGTCGAAACGTTGCTGTTTCTCGTCACTGTTTCTGTATTTTGTAAAACTATAGTACTTTGTTTGTACGTGTTTCACTATTTACCAAGTTTTACTGCAGTCTTCCCCCTTTTTCGATCTTTATCTCACTTGCGCAAGTTGGGCATACCGATAGGTGCGGCAGGACGGGAAAACTACGAGAGAAACCCCAGTAGATACATCAACACAGAACTGGAGTTGTTAGTCTAAACACACTGAAATACATGATTAGGAGGAGATCCGAGAAATTATGGACATGTCCGATGTGCGATGAAGATGATCCTCAAACGAGCAATGAACAATCTTCAACATAACAAACTAACAAACAAAATTTGCAGCAAACCAGAATCTCTCTCATGATTTTCTTGTTAAAATGTTTGTTACTTTGTCCAATATAATCAAAATGTTGAAATGTGCTTTCATTTCCCTATATTACAAAATAGACAAACTTTTAAGGAACGTTGATCTCATCACATAGTTTAGCCCGCCTGTCCAGCGTGTTCATATCGCGTTGGACTACGGGTGATAAGTCCTCTGTGAGTACGGGTTCAACTCTGCGGACTGGCAGAAAAGCCACAGATTCCCAGATTTACGGTGTTCGTGGCACCAAACCGAAGGGTTACGATGTCCATGACACCGAGCCGAAGAGCTTTCAGCTCAAGTGCTTCTGGATCCAAAAAAAAATCACATGGTTTAAAGACTCCTTAATGCCTTGTTGTCATTATCGTCTTGGTCGTCCCCTGCTCATTTCCCAGCATCCATCAATTGATCACGCATCTATAGTGTGATTTTGGACAGTATGAATCACACAATGCACGGATAGAACTGTTTACCTTTAAGTAAGGAGTGTGTCTACTTACCGATTCACAGAAACCTGCAGCATTGGTTAAGTGGTTAAGCACTAGCTTTGCGAGTCAAAGGTCGTGGGTTCGAATGCGGACCGCGCCGTTCTGTTCACATGTGCATCCACCCCCCGACCTCTAGGATTGTTGCCAGAGCTACGGAGTTCGTGCTTTGTACAGTACTCTCGGCAGGTGGCGTGCGATTTCTGAGGAAAGGGACAGAGCTATATGGGGTCAAATCCGATGCAATGAAGTCAATCCTTCGGCTTTAAGCTCTTCAATCCTCAGTATGAATATTCTTCGACCTAGACAAACCTGGAGAAGAGAGCAGGAGGCTGATATCAAAAGGATAGGTAAAACATGGACAGAATTTGAAGGGATGGCAGGAGAGAGGAAGAGCTGGAAGACGTTTGTTGAAGACCTGTGCTCCGATGGGAGTTGAAAGGTGAAGAAAAATGCACATTCTTCGACATAAAGAGTCCAAAGGCGACAGCTTAACTGCAATACACCCGGTTTCCCCAGTGATCCCGTCTATGTCGGACGAAATGGTACGTCATCTGCCCAGAGTGTTGCACACATCACAAATTTCCTATTTCCAGAAACAATTAACAAATTTCACATGTGACTCGGTTCAGATTCGAACCCACAACGCTCCCAACGACAGGCAAACGTTATAACCACTTCGCCATAGAGACCCTCCTACTCATTATCAACATGTAAACAGCAAACTTTCTCAAAACTTTCCCCTCATTTCCGTGTCTCCTACGATGTGAAACTTTCAGAGATGATTGATTGATTGATTGATTAATTGATAGGACCATCATCATTGCACTTCGATGAGTAATCATGTATGCTCCAATCTCTTTCTTACACAGGAAGATCTCAGCGGCATTGCACGAACTCCGTAGCACCGACGAAGGTCCCTGAAGTCATTTAGAAGATGGTGAAAATATTTTGTAGAAATTTTATTTTTAATCTTTCTAATGAATTTTGCCCGGCAGCAACATTCCAGCCTGTTTTCCTCAATTTTGAACTGTCAATTGTTTTTTCTGCTATGCCTAACGGCAAAAACAGCAAGAAGGATAACAGAAAAGAAAGAATAGTTCTTTTACCTGCTCAACTTGAACACGAGACCTATGTTTTATCGTCCGTCTCCGATAGGACTAGGAACACGATCTCATCTACACTGAGATCAGGGATCTATGGGAAAATATCTCCACGAAGGAACGAACCAAGTACCTTTTGGAACGTGAGACGGCACCTAACATCTAAGCTATAGAGACACCTCACCCCCTTTTTTCAAGAGATTCTATCATTATCCCCCCACCCCACCCCAATCCTTTCCCATTCTCCCTAATTTAGACTGGCCCAATTTCTCGACTCATGAACAATGTAATTGATGTTTCGCACCTCGGATCGACAGACTTACAGCTCGCCAGCTGGATGTTTCGGTAATCTAGTACTAATAAAATTTCCACACACGAGTCCCACAACCAAATAAAGCTGATGGCAAAAAAAACGTACTTTATAACACTAGTCCCATTAACTGCTTAAATACGGATACTTCTAGGGCAAACCGACATTTTATCGTCTGCCTATTCGCTTCACAAAATTATATTTTTAGATACGCAAAATGTGATGACGCAATTTCACGTCAGATCATTTTGTCAACATTATCACCATCTTAAAAAGTAGGATTGCCCATCAATCCCTTCTAGAGCTATCTTGATGTTTTAGACTTACAGTACTAAAGTCACCTGTTTTATATGGCATTTTGTAGCGATATTTTTCTAAAAATGTCTAACGCGTTCATCTACGTAGTTGCTATAAATTAGTTAGTTGGCTGTTTAATTAGTTAGTTGTTAGTGTAATTAGTTAGTAAGGTATTTATTTAGTTAGTTGTTGGTTAAATAGTTATTTAATTAGTTCGTTGGTAAGTTGTTAATTAGTTGGTTAATCAGTTGGTTAGGGGACAGTAAGTTAGTTAGCTAGTTATAAGTTAGTTAGTTATTATGATTCTTAGTAGTAGTAGGTGTAGTAGTTGTAGTAGTAGTAGTTGTTGTAGTAGTAATAGTAGTAGTAGTGATAATAGGATGGATTAGCATAAGGCGTAAGCGTTCGCCTATCAACTCGGACACAGGAGGATTGTGGATTCAATCCCACAATCGACGTTCCACACATGAGGAAAGGAATTAGCCCTCCTACCTCCTGCTAAATTATGCATAGAAATGTGAAGTGGCAGGCACTTCATACCCTAATGTCTTAAAAGTCTACGGGAATTGTTTTTAAAATATTAGCAGTGGTAGCAGTAGTAGCAACAGTAGCAGTAACAGTAGCAGTGGTAGCAGTAGTAGTAACAGTAGCAGTGATATCAGTGGCAGTAACAGTACCAGTGGTAGCAGTAGTAGTAGTAGTAGCAGTAACAGTACCAGTGGTAGCAGTAGTAGTAACAGTAGCAGTGGTATCAGTGGCAGTAACAGTAGCAGTGGCAGTAGTAGTAGTAGGCAGTAACGTAGCAGTGGTAGTAGTGAGTAGCAGTAACAGCAGTAGCAGTAGTAGTAGTAGCAGTAGCAGTGGTAGCAGTGGCAGTAATAGTAACAGCAGCAGTAGTAGCAGTAGTAGCTGTGGCAGCAACAGTAGCAGTGGCAGTAACAGTAGCAACATCATCAGTGCAGTAGTAGCAACAGTGGCAGTAGTAGCAGTGGCGTAACGTAGCAACAGCATCAGTAGCAGTAGTAGCAACAGTGGCAGTAGTAGCAGTGGCGTAACGTAGCAACATCATCAGTAGCAGTAGTAGCAACAGTGGCAGTAGTAGCAGTGGAAGTAATAGCAGTGGCAGTAGTAGCAGTGGCAGTAACAGTAGTAACAGCTTCAGTAACAGCAGTAGTAGTAGCAGTGACAGTAACAGTAGCAACAGCATCAGTAGCATCAGTAGTATTAGTAGTACTGCAATCGTCACACGGTGCCTCCGCCTCTAAAACCATTAGTCAGATACGCCCCAATATGTTAAAAAAACGGACACCACTGTTCTAGATCAATCCAGTCCTGACTACTGTCCGGGACATGGACGTCTATACCTTAAGACAAAAGGAAGCAAGTGCCACCCCCCCCGAAAATAACCTTTTGATAACACAATTTTATGCGAATCTGATCTTCTCCATTTCGGACAAGTAAACTACCAATTACATTTTTAAATTCATTTTGCCCCTTTCTGTTAAAAATTCTGAGGACGCCAATGGTTCAGGATGTGTAGAAAATCTATAGGCGTCCCCGACCTTCAATAATATGTATTGCATTCATCTCATACAGTTTTACGCTACGTAGGATCGGATCTGCAAGCAATTTCTCCATACTGTAGAAACCTGGGCAACTCGCTCAATCTTTTCTGTAGCATTTAAGTCCGATATATCTTGTCTCTCTCAATAAAGTTCGTTTCAGGGTTTCCCTAGGGTGCCCTTTCTTTCTGGTAGCATTTGCTGCCAACTTCAATGCCTGCTTTGTGATTCTTTGATCAATTTTGCTAAAATTGTGCCCACCAAATCTTTATCTTCTTTTTTTCTTATATCTGTTGTTACTACTGATTGACCAGACATTCCCTGATTTCATCACTTCTTCTGAATTCGTCTCATTTTATGTTTATCACTTTTGCAGACATAAATTTTCAAACGCATTCAACTTACTTTCTATATCTTTAGTTATTTTCCAACTCTCGCTGGAAATGTTACGGTTGATACAACTTTGAAATTGAAAATTCGTAATTTAGTTTTAAAATATATAACTTTGAGTTATATATTTTATTTAGACATTTAAAAGCGGGTGCTGCTTTGATAATTAAATGATATGTGCAACACGCATATTACATAACGCTGGACCGAAGGACAACCTATTGTCTCATGAGACAAGGAGGAAAATGAATGAATGGACCGAAAGGGCTATAGCACAAGAACATGCTTTTTTGGTTATTGGTTACTAAACTGACGTCATTGCACTCCGAGCAGATCCATAGGTGCTCAGTCTCCTCAACAGATATCGAAGAGTATGCATACTGATGGTTCCAGTGGCTCGCTGATTAAACATACTCCTCGCTCTGCCCCTAAGGCATCCAGTTCTACTTGTACAACGGGTAACTCCAAACTGCTTAAATCGATGGATCGATTCAGAAGTTGGGCGATATACGCCAATGCTCTGTGACCCATGTAGCCACCAATTTCAATGGAACTGACCATTTGGGAGCTCGCGACGTCCAGGTCACGGCCATCCGATCATGTTCCTCTGATGATCGTAGTTGATTTGATCTGGAGAATCATTTATTTCGTTATGTGGCACTTTGCGACCTTCATGGACTCAACGCTCTACATTCCTATGCTTCTTAGTACTTTCTCTTCTCATGCTCCACATTCTATATGTGTATATGTTAAATGTATATCAGTTATGTATTTTTTTGATTTTTATTGTTCTCTTCTTTCTCCACTTCTAGTTTTTCTGCATTTATTTCGTTATTCGTTTTAGTCACAGATTTTCATGTTATGCCCGTTGGAATATATCTCTGTCGTAGTCTATATGTAGTGTGCTGTGAAATTCGTCACTCCTGTTGTATCGTTTGCTTGATAACGTCCTTTTGGTCGAAACGCTGCTATGTATTGTCATTGTTTTTGTATTTTGTAAAACGACAGCACTTTGTTATTACGTGTTTTGTCATGGATCGATTCAACATCTTTTTTAGTGTCTTCATCCAACAGGCAGATGCGAAGAGACCGAATAACATCCCCTTATCCATCTTCAACTCCCCAACAATCGATGCTTTTGAAGCAAGCATAGGCCGCTCTCTCATTTCTGCAAACACTGCATGCCCAGGACAGTAGCAAGAACCTGCTTTATCAATGAAAAAGAAGGCGTTTAAGATTGGTGCTATTTTGCTGTTTGTGTCTATGTGGCGCAAACGTCAACTCGTTTACCTTCCTTTCTGAAAGTCGGTGGTTCAAATCCGAACAGGGGACTGCCTAGAGTAGTTGATAGTAGCTCGGCCTGCTAGCTGTGAGACGCCTCATAGCTCGGGTTCGAACCTACTGTCCGGCATTTGTTCGAGTCCCCTGGTCTTACTCAGGACGATAACGTGAGTACCTCTGAAGTCGGAGAAAATCTGCCTGTATGGCGAGGGAATACTAATTACGAGTACATTGAGCACACGGCTGCCAGTGTAAGTAATTTACAATGTGCACGCTGCTGCCATTGTAAGAAATTGAAAACAGATTTTCACGAAAATCAGTTTCAGAGATGGAACTTCGTCTGAGTTGAAAGCGGATGGAAAAAAAAAAAAAAAAAATCCCAACAGTGTCGCTTGGTTCACTTATTCATTTTTCTGAAGATCTCTAGGATTGTTTGCTGGAGCTACACAGTTTGTGCTTTGTGCAGCGATCTCTGCATGTGACTTACGGCAGAAAGGAAATCAACCATATGGATAATACAAACATCAAATAGCTTCTCCTGAGCAGAACTTTGCCACCCCAGCAGTCCACTGAAATTTATCTCATAGGCCAGATGTCCCGCCTCTGCAGCCACCATGTTCCCACCATCAGTAACCTGCTGCCTTGCAGGTCGGCTGGGGACGGCCCAAGGCTGACGGAGAGCGAACCCAGTAAACGTTGGCTAAAACTGGACACATCGCCGAAGGATAAGCACCAGAACTCCAAATGGCGCTAAAGATGTGACAAATCACACCCATGCTTAGGCTGCATGAATCAGATTTCCACATGAATAAATGTATGGGGAAATCTGGTACATCATTCTAATCGGTGATCGTGAGAGAGAGAAACCATCAGTTACATCCTGAATCTATTTTCTCCGTGGTCTTCCTCTTCTTCTCTCTGCCGGTATGCCTCCTTCCATGATGGTCTTCTCCAACCCTTCATGTCTTTTTATATGTCAAAAATATCTCAATTTTCACTTTCTTATTTGTAGCATCAGCAACTTTTCTTTGGCTGATGGATACACCTATGTTGTTTTGGAGAGATAATCTCAATATGTCCATATGAATAAGAGATACTTTAAAAAGAAGTGGGGGTGGAGGTGTAGTTGGGAAGCAAACAAACAAAGTCATCTTACTTCTGTCACATACCAACTAAAATAGCATTTTACTTTCATTGTTTACTGTTGTTGTCTGTCATCGACTTTAGTCAAAGTGATCGTCTATACACTTCAAACATAAATGTACTCAATGTAGTTCTTCTTAATTACTCTTTACCGGGACAGGGAAATTAATTCCTTATTTTCTTCATCTGTTTCCCTCACATAATGTAGTTAGAAATTAATGTCAGTACTAAAAGTAAAGACTTTTGAAGTTAAGAATGTTATGTCCTATGGCTAAAGTTGTAGTCGATTTTTAAAAAATACCCATCTCAGCTGAAATACGAAGTTACCATAACAAGATTATGTTGTCATGGTTAAATCTTGTTGTTTACGTTCCTTCTATCATGAGTATGCTCAATGGATATGCTCAATGGATATGCTCAATGGATATGCTCAATGGATATGCTCAATGGATATGCTCAATGGATATACTCAATGAGTATGCTCAATGGATATGCTCAATGGGTATGCTCAATGGATATGCTCAATGAGTATGCTCAATGGATATGCTCAGAAGGATTGAAACAGGATGTAGACGATGGATGGAGTCGCTGAGGAGGTCTAGACTGACAAAAATCAGTTTTATTTTTGTGCCAGGGCAAGCAAGTGTAATGGGAAAGGAAAGACGCCGATAAGCTTGCAGGTATGGCTGCTGTAAAAAGTGGGCGAGAAATGGACCAGGCTGATATTATAAATTCCCTAAGGGAAAGAGGACGTGTACATGATTCTAGTAATAGTGGTGAATCTACAACACTAACCAGACTGCAATAATTATAAATCAAATATGGGGCAGCTATACAAGAACACTATGCTGGTAGCCAAAGAAGAATAGTAGACCAACAAATAACCGGTGTTGTTAGTCGCCAGACGCTGAGAGACATACTGATGAGGAGATCGGAGCACTTATGGACTAATTGCTTCGACGGTCGGTGATGATGCTGAAGGATAAGCAGCAGAGCCCCAAATGGTGCTGAAGATGTGACGTAAAATACACCAATGCTAAGTCTGCATGAATCAGATTTCCACATGAATAGAATTGATGGGGAAATCTGGTACATCGGTCTGGACGGTGGTCGCTAGCGAGAGAGAGAGAAACAGCTAATTCTCCAGTTCTTAAAACTCCTAATACTCTACAGCGTGTTGGGACCATTATGTCAGAATTTCCGCCGAAGTATATCTATATTATCCAACATGATACAAATTTGTACAGACCGGTAACAGAAAGATTTTTCAAATAGGAAAAAAACCCATCTTTAAAGTATTCACAAAATAGATGAGACTGCAGTAAAACTATTTGATTGGCAAAACACGTAATCACAAAGTACTGTAGTTTTACAAATTACAAAAACAATGACAAAATACAGCAACGTTTCGACCAACATGTACTTTCTCTTCCCATGCCTTGTAATCTATATGGGTATATGTTGCATGTATTCAAGTTATATATTTACTAGATTTTTCATTGTTTCTCTTCCGTTCTATTTCTAGTTTTTATGTGTTTTTTTGTGTTATAATTATTTCGTTATTCGTTTTTATTCCCAGATTTTCGTTTTTATTTCCAGATTTTCATTAGAAACGTTTGTTTTTGGTCGTCCATTTGTCTTTTTAAATGTGTCACTCCTG
Organism: Arion vulgaris; assembly: GCA_020796225.1. Taxonomy (NCBI): domain Eukaryota; kingdom Metazoa; phylum Mollusca; class Gastropoda; order Stylommatophora; family Arionidae; genus Arion; species Arion vulgaris. The sequence continues at coordinate 29,434,692 of CM036772.1, forward strand.
TTGTTCGTTTGCTTGATAAAGGCCTTGTTGGTCGAAACGTTGCTGTATTTTGTCATTGTTTTTGTAATTTGTAAAACTACAGTACTTTGTGATTACATCTTTAAAGTATCACATCTGGAGTTCTACTGTAGCATGCGTTCAGGTTATTGAATACTAAACTGAAGTCATTGCACTTCGGACAAAACTATCGAAGAGTATGCATGCTGATGGGTCTCGTGGTTCACTGATTAAACACACTTCTCACTCTGCCCTTCGGACATCCAGTTCTACTTGTACTGCTTAAAGCGCCGTATCGATTCAACATATATTTTAGTGTCTTCATCCAACAGGCAGTCGGGAAGAGACCGAAGAACACCCCTCTTATCCATCTCCAACTCCCCAATAATCGATGCTGTTGATGCAAGCCTGTCCGTTTTCTCATTATCGCAAACACCCGCATGTCCAGGACAGTAGATTCACGTAGGCCCCCGGAGATTAAAACGTCTATGGACGACATCCACTCATTAATGCTATCAGGTCTGATTGGTCATACGGAGACCATAAGAGCTGACGTGTCCTAAATAGTTAAACAATAAACCTTTCAGCTCCCTTCACATTAGCCTACCTTATCGTGGTTGGAGGGTTTGTGTGCATTTAGGATCTTTCAGGCTATGTCGGCGGGAGTCTAACTCCTGGTGTAGCAGGGAATATGACACCAGGTTTTTCCCTAGTCCCAAGCTGCAACTAGGCATGTATTTTTCAATTAAACAAAGGGGTAACCATATACCTGGTCTGGGAATGTATAATTACAGACCAGATATGTTAGCAAGGAGACTTTTTCTTAACTAGAAGTAAATTTATGCCCTGTTTGTTTCTTTCCTGGAGCCAGAGAGGTTAATTGTATTCTTTTTTGAACGTCTGGGTGATTGTCCGGTCACGATTGTCAAATTAGCTGGGTTTTCCAGGCCAACAAACTAGATTTGACCTTGAGAAATATACTAACAGGACAATGACTGATTTGGAAACAAAGAAAATTGCCAGTGAATAAATAGAATACATATTGTAGATTGAAAAGCATTCGGATAGAGACAGAGGAACAGAGAGGTACCCAGGGACAGGCAGTGAGGGTAGTCAATTCTCATTCAGACAGAGGGATAGAGAGTAGGTAGTCTGAGTCTGAGACAGTTACAGACAGAAAGAGTGAAGAGACAACTTTAGACACTTCAGCGACACCTCTTCACACACAATTTTAGACACTTGAGAGACGCATTCGGATAGAGACAGAGGGACAGAGAGGTACCCGGGAACAGTCAGTGAGGGTAGTCTGAGACAGTTACAGACAGAAAGAATTGACTTGTCCAGAAGTGTTGTCTAGAATAAGAGACACACTCATACAACTTCACACAACTTTAGATACGCATTCGGATAGAGACAGAGGAACAGAGAGGTACCCATGGACAGGCAGTTTGAAGAGAGAATAGTGAGGCCAGAACAGGATAACAGACAGTTAATTGATAGGAGGAAAGATTAGCCAGTGCTTGGTAGTCTACAGTTGGTGACATCATTCAAGCTAACCAGTGCTTGGTAGTCTACAGTTGGTGATATCATTCAAGCTAACCAGTGCTTTGTCAGATGGTGACATCTCGCTAACCAGCTTGGTAGTCTACGGGTACCACGCCAGAACTTAGTATTATCAACAAGACAGCCTTGACTGTGTTGACTTTGACCTAAATAGAGAGACAGTTGCAACTAAATCGAAAAAGAGACATTCTAAGAAAAGTGAGATATTCAAGGCGGTTCGATCGAAAAGGAGACATTTCAAATAAAAGGGACATACTCAAGGACTTCTAGACAGAAACATTCATGTTCATATTTTTTGGCAGAAGGGATAAGTAGACCATAATATTTAATACTATTATATTTACAGTTCTATTTTTAGATATAGAGGTGTCTTATTTGGATGAGGTAATATACTTTTATATTTTTTTCAGGAAGATTCTTCTTTTTTTTGTCGTCACACTGCTACCAAGTTGTTGCCCAGTTCGTGTTTTCGTTTTTGTCTTGCCTGTTCTGGTGGCTTGTGTGATTGTTATCTTTGCTCTTTCACAGGATGCTGCTACGCCATCTAACCATCTTTTCCGTGGTCTTCCTCTTGCCTTCTTTCCGATGTTCTGTTGTAGAAGACTCTGTATACTTTGTAGTTTGGATGCATTCTTATTAAGTGGCCAAACCACTTCATTCTTTGTTTATTTATATAATTCAAGCACGGTTTTGTGCCAACTTTCTTCTTATGCTGATGTTGGTGATTCTGTCTTTCTTGTGTTGTTGTAACTTTTCTCAGGCAACGCATTTCACATGTAGTTATTTTTGTGACTGCGCTTTGCTCAATGTCCATGTTTGGCTCTGGTAACACAAGTAGGTATAAAAATGCTGTTGATCAGGAAGATTGGTTGTTTTAAATTGTATAAGGAAATTGCCAAATGCTAAACAGAACCATAAATAATCAATTGATTTGCATATATACTAACAGGACAATGACTGATTTGGAAACAAAGAAAATTGCCAGTGAATAAATAGAATACATATTGTAGATTGAAAAGCATTCGGATAGAGACAAAATATATATATATATATATATATATATATATGAATGTATATTTTTTTTTTATTGAAATAAGCAAATGATCAAATAAAAGTTGAGAATCAGATTGATTCTCACATAGAGATACACTATCTTTGACGGTCGTTTAAATTGGATTATATTCTATGTTAGAGTGTGATAGTTGTCGAGTTAGTGTTTATGGTGCAGTGACGGAAGATAAAAGAATAATAGGTTATAGTAGTGTAGATTGGTGCCGTGTCCAAGAATATTAGTAGAGTAGCCAAGCCTCACGGCTACATATTGGTGCAGTGACCGAGGATATCAGAAGCAGTAGCCAAGCCTCATGGCTACACTGGCAGGTCTAACCAAGCCGAATAGACTGAAGGTGAAAAGCCAGACCAAAGGACGGAAAGCAGGATGGGGTCTCATAAGGTGACAGCACAGAACCCACCGACGAGTAGTAAATGCTCTGGCTGCAACCAACCATCCCCCAGCTATGGGACAAACAGCAGTCATCCTCTCTCTCTCCATTGAGGAGGACATCCTTTTTTCTACTTTATATCACTTTCTTCCAAGCTTATAGGATTAAACTAGTGTCCAAGGAGCACACCCTGCTTAAAAGCCAGGGTAGGTGAACCCTGCCACAGAAAGCTGAAGTAACCTAGAGTAGGACGACCTCAGACAAACCCGAGAAGACAGATCTCTTCATCAGGGGACTGCAACTGTCTAGAGAACAAACTAAAAAAAGATGTCCTCAGAAACGAAATTTGTCGGCCATTATTGACGGAGAGGAATCGACACATACGAATGACTCAATGGTCATGCACAAACAGAGATGGCTTAAGAAGAAGAAGCGTCCTCTGAACCGTAGGTCAGCAACCAATATTGGTTATTCATTTATATATCGTGACATCATGTTCAGATCTTTCAATGTCTTCTCAAAATATCGATTATCATTTCTCTTCTCCGTGTGTTCATTGGTCTTTCTGACTCTTACTACGTGAGTTCCATAACATCTCTGACTCTTACTACGTGAGTTCCATAACAATCTCTGACTCTCTTACAACGTGAGTTCCATAACAATCTCTGACTCTCTTACTACGTGAGTTCCATAACAATCTCTGTCACTGTGATGTAAAGGTTATATGGTCGTCTCTCGTGCAAAATGTATCAGGTTCGGGGTTAAAGGCGCATAGGAACAACGGCGCGCCAGGATTAGTGAGCTGGCACTAATCAATATCCTACTCCACCTCCACGTGGTGATTCTGGAAACAGACAACGGTTCCTGTCTGGCTAAGCGGGTAGGGATCGAGGGAGAGCTACTGTGGTAAAAGTAGTGATGCACACGCAGTTACGTTGGATGAGATCCGCTCGCAACACAGACGAGCAGAATCTCAAAGTGACTAGTAATGCACGTCTCTCCCAGCCGATGGAAAAAACTGAACAGTTAACAGAAAAGCTGAACAAATAAACATAAATGGATGAATGGTGCATCCAGAGAAGAGACGGAGCTCACATGGGGCGAAACTCTGAGCCCTGGGGCGGGGGTTCGAGTGACTATTTCTGCAGGTCTCTCCCGGTCAATAGGAAAAACTAAATCGTTAAAATACATATCGTAAATCTGACAAGGTACGAGTCGTTCGAGGCACGCCCCTCCAAAAAAAGTTTCTGGCAAGAATCGTCGGAAAAGAAACAGCATAATGTGTCCACGCACAGGAAAATTGCAGTTTTCCCCAACAGATGTTTAATGGTATGCATACTGATAGTTCTGTGGCTAGCTGGTTAAACATACTCCTCTCCCTAGGAGTCTATGTGGCTAAGTGGTTAAGCCCTTTGCCTTGTGAGGCGAAGGTCGTGGGTTCGAGTCCGGACCGCGCCATTCTGTTCACGAGTGCATTTTTCCAGAGACCCCTAGGATTGTTGCTGGAGCTACGGAATTCGTGCTTTGTGCAATACTCTCGGCAGGTGGAGTGCCATTTCTGCAGAGAGGGACCGAGCCATATGGGGTAAAACCGGTGCAATGAAGTCAATCCTTCGGCTTTTAAACCCTTTAAACTCCTCTTCTACCCTCTAGCATCCAGTTTTACTTGTCATCATCATCAGGTGCCGTGCCGGCTGGCGTAGGCAATCATGAATATCCACAAATCTCTGTCCCTGGTTTTTGCTATCATCTCAGATGTTGACGCTCTTCCGTGCCATGAAGTCAGGCCGTCCACAATTTTCTCTCTGTCTTCCTCTGTCTCGTCTCCCCTCGATTTTACCTGTTGTCACAATGTGTTATAAGCCTTCCCTTGCTTTTCTTGTTAGTTAGTTAGTCTTTCCTCTTGGGCCTGTGGGCGGCGCATAGGGCAGAGGTCATAGTTCTCCATGTCTCGCGGTTCGTTGCCATCTGTTTTATGTCTTTAATGTTTACTAGGCCCATCGTTGAACCTTCTCTGGTGATGGTTCTACGCAGAGTCTCTCTTGGTCTTCCTCGTTTTCTTTTCCCTCTGGTGTCCATATGAGGGATTGGTAAGGAGTCTTCTCTCATCCATTCTAAGTGTGTGGCCGATGTAGTTCCAGCGGCGCTTTCTTATAAAATTTGATACATTTTCTTGCTTGGTCTCTGTCTTATTTGTGTATTGGGTCTGAAATCTGACCATTTGAGATTTCTTGTACAACGTTTAATTCCAAACTCCTTAAATCTAATCTAATCGTTTGTCACTACAGCCATGTTTGTGTTGTTCAGAAGAACATCTTCTTCTTCTTTTGTCGTCACACTGCTACCGGGTTCTTGCCCAGTGTCGTGGTTTTCTGTTTTTGTCTTGCGCTGTTCTAGTGGCTTGTGTGATTGTTATCTTTGCTCTTTCACATGATTCTGTTACGCCATCTAACCATCTTTTCCGTGGTCTTCCTCTTGCCTTCTTTCCCGATGTTCTGTTGTAGAAGACTTTGTATACTCCACAGTATAAAGAAAAACATCTGATGACCAATAATGTTGTGTTTCCACTGATGTTCTCACAAATTTGTCTGCTATATTTAACCGCAAATCTTTGTTCTCCAAAGAATTCTTCTTTCTTTCTTTTCTCCAATCCTGATTTGCCTCACAGCGTCAGGATAATAAGAGATTTATAGAACTGGGTTTTGTGTATTCCAGAAAATTAAAAATTACTCGGTGATATAGAAGGTAATAATTTGGTCTTTAAAATACCAATAGGCATTACTAGAAATCAGTTAAGCTATTTTTAGGATCACGTGACATGTTGCGTTGCGCTCACATGACATAATGTCTTTCTGCAGCAGTCAACGTTGCCGTATATAAATATATTTATTTACAGATTATTCAAGCTAGGGGGTAAGGTGTCTCATTTAGACTAAATTAGTCCGTTGTAGCAGCACTTTGAGCTATTATATGCATTTATAAAATGATGAGGAAAGGTAAAGTGATGCAGAAATTTAAATTTTCATTTTTCAATCAAAACCTTTCCGGTTTCAAAATTGAAACTCGTCGGACAAGTAACAACACTTTCGTTGACAACACTAGACCCAATTATTATTAATTATAATAATAGTAATTTATACTATCACAAATGCAATGAATGATCATGTCTATTGCCCTCAATTATGGTTATAGTAGTTACGGACTGAGTTTGATGAGATGACACTTTTTCAAAGTGAGAGTAACAACTAGCAAATGAGCAATCAGCACTGCGAATTTATTCGGAATTTGAATCAAAGAATGTCAATGCAGGCAAAATATTTTGGACTGATGATTCTCTCGATTTTGAAGACGATCAAAATCAACACCTTCTAACACATAAATACCAGAACATGTAAGGAATTATAAGTACACTTCATCATCATCAAGGTGCGTATCCTTTATAGGATGTTGCTCTCTTTGCATAGCATCTGAAATTCACTGTCTCTAGCCAGTTCACCCACTTCGCTGATGGTCATATTCATGGTTTCTTTAATATCTTGTAGTCATCTTCTTCTTAGTCTGCCTCTGCGTCCTCGGACCCTGCCCTCTAGTATTGTTCTTTCCAGGCCATTGTGCGCTTTGATGTGACCAAAGTATGTAATTTTCTGTATAGTATGTTGTTTATCAGCCAATTCTCTTTAACATTTAGTTCTATCAGGACATTAGTGTTCTTTCTTTTTCTGTCCATGGTATTCGTAGGATCTTTCTGTAGCATTTAGTTTCAAAGGACTGGATTTTCGTTCTTAATTTTTGTGTAATAGTCCATGATTCGCAACCAATAAGTAACCACTGGGAAAATGCATGCTCTCAATATTTTTAATTTTAGTATTTTGCTGGTGCTTTGCCACATGTTCTTCATTGTGTTTAACTTCTTGATTGCCAATCTTCTTGAGATCGTCTTTGGAGCAGTCACCATTATTGTTAATTATTGACCCAGATATTCGTAGCTCTCTACAAGTTTTAGTTTAGTCGTCGGATCACCATCACTGCACGTCCGAACAAATTAGTCCATAAGTGCTCCGATCTCTCCCTCAGTATGTCCATCAGCGTGTGGCGACTAACGACACCGGTTCTTTGTTGGTTTACAATTCTTCTTTGTCTGCCAGCATAGCGTTCTTGTCGAGCTACACCACACTTAACTTTGAGTTCTTGCAGTCTGGTTAGTGTTGTGGATGCACCGCTATTACGTGAATCATGTACACGCCCTCTCTCCCTTAAGGAATTTATAATATCAGCCTGGTCCATTGCTCGTCGCTTTGGACAGCAGCCATACCTGCAAGCCTATCCGCACGTTCATTCCCCCTTACACCTGCATGCCCTGGTACAAAAATAAAACTGATCTTTGTCAGCTTAGACCTCCCCAGCGATTCTATCCAATGTCTCCTAGCCCATCCTGTTTCAATCTTCCTGAGCATACTCATTGAGTCACTGAGAAAACATGCATGGATAAAAGTCTGTGATTCTAGCCAAATCATCGCTTTGGTAACCGCCATGATTTCCATAGTGAGACTGCTTGTAGTCACGGCAAAACCACCACTGTCTTCCTTCACAACATCACCTCCGACCTGAGCAGTGAAAGCCCACGAGCTCCGCACATGTCGAATCACCGAACCATCCGTATAAATGATTACATCATGCTCAGATGCGTTCTCAGAAATTAATGCATGAACCTCTGCCTCCACAACAAGTGGGTTGTGTTGCCTGCATTCTTTATCAAGTTCGATGCATACAGAAAGGATGTAAGCAATGCTCTTGGCACTGGTATCCATTCTTCACCGGGATCAATGTCTTCAAGTGTACACACCTGTTCAATACAGTCCTCGCCCTGACCCATCCAAGATTTTCCTCTTTTTAACCTATTTCCTTTTGTCTCTTTATTTCCAAGTGCAGAGGATGTTGTGTGTCAGCATTGACTCGAAGGTATGCTCGTGCACGGCTCATCAGTATTCTATACTCCATAGTAGGATAGTCAAGGAGATAGCGCATCGCCCTGCACGACGTGTCTTTAGTGCAACCAAGTATAATTCGCATCGCCTCGTTCTGTATTCTTTCCAGTCGTTCTATCTGACTATGACTGAGAGTCAGGATCGCCAGCGCATACTCAAGCACAGAAAGGACCAGACCCTGGTATAAAATACAAAGATGGCGCTGTTCACAATCCGCCGCAGCCATTACCCTCATCGCCAGCAAACCTTTCCTCGCCTTCATTATCTCTACAAGTACACCTATACAGCAGAAATCAAGCAGCTACTGAGAGAGATTAATATTGAGTGACAAGATTAGTTTATATTTAAATTAAAATAATGGTAACAAGTTTCAAGAGACAAATATATACAATCTCACAGAATACATAGTTTGATATTTATGTGCACCAGGAATAGAGACAGGGTTAGTTTGATCTCTTCTAATGTGCCATGAGAAGTCAATAAGTTATGACATGTTCCCACCAGGAAGTATTGTCAATATAGATGGAGACTGCAGTAAAATTATGTAGAATGGCGAAGCACGTAAATCAAAGTACTGTAGTTTTACAAAAACAATGACAATGCACAGCAACGTTTTGACCAAAAGGCCTTTATCAAGCAAACGATACAACAAAAGTGACGAATGTCATGGAACACCACATATAGACTTTGACAAAGATATTACAGCGGTAAAAATGAATGAAAATATGTGACTAAAACGAATAACGAAATAAATACAGAAAAACTATAAGTGGAAAAAGAAGAGAAACAATAAAAAAAATCAAGTAAATATATGACTCACATACATTTAACATATACACATATAAAATATAAAGCATGAGAAGAGAAAGTACTAAGAAGCATAGGAATTTAGAGCGTTGAGTCCATGAGGTTGCAAGGTACCATATAAAGAAATAAAGCGATTCTCCAGAGCAAATCAACTACGATCATCAGATGAACATGATCGGATGGCAGTGACCTGGATGTCGCACACCCAAATGGTCAGTTCCATTGAAATGAGTGGCTACAGGGGTCACAGAGCATGCTATAATGCGAAGTGTTGGCTGAAATGGTCACTGAGCATTTTGCCTGTTTCGCCGATATATGCTTTAGAACACCGCTTGCAAGTGATAGTGTAGATTATATTTGGGACTCGCATGTGAAACCATCTTCAATAACAACGTGGCTAAAGGAAAAATACAGTACGTCATAGTACACATGACGCGACAGCACATGACAGTCAAAATTAGCAGCGCCGCATATCCAAATCATTCTGGCACTGTCCAGTGTGGCTGTAGGCGCTGCAATATGTGAGCTTATGTAATACTGACGCGTACTGTATCTTTTCCTTAATCGCAGAAATCTGATGTGCTGGCCTACTTGGCGCATGTCACAATGTACAATCGCTCTTAGGCTCAGATCACATACAAATCACACAGAGTGGTTAACAAGTGGTCATATGGAGGTTCAAAGAAGAAGACTTCCATTGTCATGCTACTTGTTGTTGTTGGCAGTGTCTCTGACACTTCTTTGTAGTATCTGACATTATATTGGCTGTAAAACACTTGGATAATCATGAAAGATCCCTATGGCATGCATAAACTCCTTTGCGAGGCAGAAATTCCATTTCCATGTTAGAAAATAGCTATACCACAGTCAAACACGTACAAACAAAGTACTATAGTTTTACAAAATACAGAAACAGTGACGATAAACAGCAACGTTTCGACCAACAAGGCCTTTATCAAGCAAACGAACAAACAGGAGTGACAAATTAAAATGAAACACAAATGGACGACCAAATACAAACGTATCTAAGGAAAATCTGGAATAAAAACGAATAACGAAATAAATGTAACACAAAAACACACATAAAAACTAGAAATAGAACGGAAAAGAAACAATGAAACATCTAGTAAATATATAACTTGAATACATGCAACATATACCCATATAGATTACAAAGCATGGGAAGAGAAAGTACTAAGAAGCATAAGAATGTAATACGTTGAGCCCGCGTGGTCGCAAGGTACCATACAAAGAAATCAACCGATTCTCCAGAGCAAATCGACTACGATCATCAGAGGAACATGATCGGATGGCTGTGACCTGACATCGCAAGCTCCTGAATGGCCAGTATCATTGAAATGGGTAGCTACAGGGGTCACAGAGCATTGGCGGATATCGCGCAAGTGTTGGGCGAATCGGTCACTGAGTCTCCTGCCGGTTCCCCAATATAGGCCTTGTTGCACCGCTTGCAGATAATGGCATAGATAATATTACGGGACTCGCACGTGACTACCAAGTTTTACTGCAGTCTTCCCCCTATTTCGATATTCGTATACCACAGTCATACAGCTCACATACATATGGACAACACATTAAGCTTGGTTTACTGTGTTGAAAATATCATTATAAGTACAACAACGTTTTCGAAAAAAGTGCCTTAAACTATAATAATAATAATAATAATAGCTGTCCATCGCAAGCGATGATGACAACAGTCTCAGACTTGTGCAGACATTTTGTTGACACCGGAAGCAAGCTCAAATACAGCATTCAGCAGTTGCAAACAATCTCTACCGAGACTGTCCGAGTGCCTTCCAGATCGACATCAAACTCACCAGTCAACTGCATTTCCATAGCCTGACTCAACCCAGGTAATCTTTTCTTATCTATTGGATGAGGTCCTATCGAAGAGGACGATAAAACATAGGTCCTGTGCTCAAGTTGAGCACAAGAAAGAACCCTAGTTCAAAATCAAGAAGAGCAGTATAAAAAGAAGTCCATAGGGCAAAGTTCATTAGAGAAATGTTTATTTAAATATTAATATTCTTACAGAAAAATTTTCATTATCATCTAAATTACATTGGGAACCCTCGCCGTTGCTACAAAGCTTCATGCTCTGCCACTGAGATCTTGGTGTGTAAGAAAGAGATCAGAGCACACATAGTTACTCACTGAAGTGCAATTATGATGGTACCATCAATCAATCAATATTGAATGAACAGTGATCTTCTTATGATGGACAAACATTTTAACCTGAATTGCTGTTAGAGAATTATTACAATTCAAATTATTTCCTATTTCCTCAGATTCCCAACAGACTTGGGTGTTTGCAAGTTGCAGGCGACATTGTTAAGTGATGGGAAATATAAAAGCGGGAAATGTGTATTTGCTGAAATATTTTTGTTGTCTGCTAGTTTTACTGTGTGTCGATGGCAACACAGTGCCCAAAACAGCTTCAACTAGACCTCATATTATCTTGATTGTTGCTGATGATTTGGTAATTATATTTACTTTGTGCTTTTATCCATGCATTCTTTCTCAGTGACTCAATTAGTATGCTCAGGAACATTGCAACAGGCTGGGCCCTCGAGACAATGGTTGGTGTCTCTAAGGAGGTCTAGGCTGATACAAATCTGTTTTATTTTTGTACCAGGGCATGCAAGCGTAAGGGGAAATGAACACGCTGATAGGCTTGCAGGTATGGCTGCTGTAAACAGCAAGCAAGCAATGAACCAGGCTGATATTATAAATTCCCTAGGTGAGAGAGAGCATGTGTAAATGATTCAAATAATAGTTGTTTTATGTCTGGGAAGTAACACAACAAATATCACTTTACAAGGTAACCATCTAACACCAGTTTCAAAATTTTGCTATCTTGGGTCCATGGTCACTGCCAGCCTTTCTCTTGATGAAGAAATCAATGCTCAAATAGGGAGTGTGGCTACTACATTTGGCAAATTATCAAAGCGAGTGGGGTCAACGGGTGTCACATAGAGTGATCACGAAGGCAGTTCTAGAACAATCACGGAAGTAGCCCTCGGACTATAATCATGTGCAGAGTGACCAGCGTGGTCAATGAGTGATGTTTATAGAGCAACCTCTGCGCTAGAAAAGAGGGAGTACTGCAGTAATCACCAACAGACTTTACCTGTGTAGGAGTCTCCGCAACACTAAGCAATGCACTACACGCATAGAGTTGGAGTTTCCTAGTCTTAAAGAGAGCCAGGTCATGTGCCTGCAATAATCGACACTCAGGGCGCAGAGCAAGAGGCAGGCCAAGAACACGATGGATAGATAACATCTCAGAGTCCCTGTGAAAACATGGACTGACAACATCAAGCACAACACACCTGGCACAAGATAGAAAACTAACTCTCCCCACGACGCTTCACGGCAAATGTGGTTAAGATAAGATAAAGAAAGCCAGGTACTCCCCTCCCCACTCACATTAAAAAGGGCAAAATAATCCCATAATTCCTGGGGGTTAGAAAACAAACATTGAGGTCTTGGGGAGCAAATAGCAAAGTCAATAATATGCTTCACTAGTAACCATGCGTCATGCTAATTTCAAGGCTCAAGGCCAACCTGGGCCCAAAAAAATGTTGGTGTGCGCCCAGTATGCAATTGAACTACATGTTTCCTAATCCCTTACTTGGGGATCTAAATTACAAGTACCTCAGAAGTCGGAGAAAGTTTTGTCTCAATAGCAAGGGACACTGATGATAAGGAAAGCATGTCTTCATGAAAAAATCAGTCAGAGGTGCCATATTAGGCACCCAGACTATGCCTGAATTCAGAGAGGGTGCCCTACCAACAAACAAAAATGAGGTCTTGAGTATCCTTTTTTTTTCCGATCCAGAAGCATTTGAGCTTTTCAGCTCTTCGGCTCGGTGCCATGGACATCGTAACCCTTCGGTTCAGTGCCATGAACACTGTTAAAGCAGGATGGGGCCTCATAAGGTGACAGCGCAGAACCCACCGGTGAGTGGTAAATGCTCTGGCTGCAACCAACCCATCCCCAGCTATGGGACAAATAGCACTTGTCCTCTCTCTCCCTTGAGGAGGACATCCTTTTCTTGTCTTGTCTTCTACTTCTATGACACTTTCCCTTAAGTGTATGAGATTAAACTATAGTGTCCAGGGAGCACATCTTGCATAAAAGACTGGGTTTGTGAGCCCGGCGACAGAAAGCTGACGTCATCAAGAGTAGGCTGACCAGACAAACCCGGGAAGACAGAACTTGTCAGCAGGGGACTGCAGCTGTCTAGAGAACAACCTAAAAAAAATGTCTTCAAAAACGGAGTGTGTCAGCCATTATTGGAGGGAAGGAATCGACACATACGAACAACTCAATGGCCATGCCATTTTCATCATGTTTAGTTTTAAAATAATGATTGTAAATATTTTTAATTGTTTGATTATTAATGGGTTACAATTTACTACTCAGGCTTCCTGAAAGGAGTCCAGCCACAGGTGTAACCCTATGCCTCTAATGGTACATTTAAATAATAGATGATTTTAAATGCCTCATTAATACAGGGTTACAATGATGTCAGTTTCCATGGCTCAGATCAGATACCAACTCCCAACATTGACTTTTTGGGCTACAATGGGATCATCCTGAACAACTATTATGTGAGTCCCATATGTACGCCGACTCGTAGTGCACTGATGACAGGGAGGCACCCCATACATACCGGTAAGTATCAGTCTTACCAGTCATGCATATTACGTTGTTAAGTCTTGTCTTGCCTTATCCACATGCGCCATAAAGCATCGTGGGGAGTTTCAGTTTTCTATCCTGTGCCAAGTGTGCTGCATCTGTAGTTGCTAGTCTTTGATATCATAGGATATATGTGATATTTATCTATCCCTCAAGTTCTTGGTTTTTCTCAGGCTCTCTGGGTTGCCTGTTGTTATAGGTGTGAGATGGTAATAGATTTTGCTTCATTCTCAATAATGTTGTTGAGTAAATGATGTTATCGGTTATATGAGGACTATCATCATAATACTCTGAACATGTTATTGAAACTCTGATCTCCGTCTCAACAAAACCAGCAACGTCCAGCAGTCCAACACGCCAGTTCGATGCTGATTAGTCAATCTTTTTGCATATTTGGTATGTTCTTTTTGGACTGTACCAGTATCTACATCAATCTGGTCAGCGACTGGGATTCACAACCCTGAAACTCCTCTGTTCGGAGACTCTCTCAATACATTAAGAATGTCATTTTGATCCATTGTAGCTCCCTCATTGTCTCTTAAGTTTCAGTTTGGAATATCCTCATTGCACTCTGGACATGTCCATAGGTGTCCGATCTCCTTCTCAATATCTCCAACAGCGTCCAGAGACTGACTGTATCGATGTTGATTGAGTTCGATGACAATCCTCTTTGCCGCCACACTCTATGATGTTATTAGTAGGGAAACAATAAATAGACACAGCTGGCTTGCATAGTATATGTAGTGTATTCATGCCCATATTTCTTTCTATTTAAGAAACACAATGGTTGTGTGTTCTTGCAGGCATTTCTTCCTATTTAGTAATTCTTATTTTTCACCCTTCTCCCCTAGGGAGGCATACCTCTGCAAACCAAGGCCTTCCAAGCCTGCCTATCCTTGGCCATTTTTTCCAGATCCCTCATTGCGAGGTTCTTCTCCTTTCTCTGGTGGTGAGCTATGAATTTTCTTGTTTGTGGTTTCTGTAGCTATCTATTGTTTTTTTTATATGAGGTGGGATAGCTAGCCCCATGCCAAACCTCCTTAGTCACCTCTTACGACATGCGTGGTAGGTAACAGTAGTTCTATTCTTTACATCCCTTCTTCTTCGTCTTCGATTAACTTCTGCTATGTGACTACTCCGGTATGTTTCATAAACAGGGCTGTGCGCTTGAGGTCTTCACCGGTACGCCATAATTTGTTTTGTAGGATTGTTTCTGTTGGCCAGATTTCCATTCTCACACTGCTCAGGCTGGGGCAGGATGTGCTCTAGGAACTGCTTTGGTGCTCCACAGGTGCAGGCAGCCGAGTCCCTCAGACCTATTCTAAGTAGGTGTGCTCTGAGACTGCAGCTTTACATCCCTAATTTGTGCCCCGGTAACCACTCAGTTACTTAGTAATAACCTGTACAAATGCTGTATATTTATCTAACCACTTCTATCTGTTAATTGTTGATGCTTGTAATGGTTCAGTTCATTGTCTGCTTATCGAAAAAGCCTCCACATTCCGGATCATACTCAAGGGTAGAAAAAAAACTAGTCATGACTGAGATGGTATCTATGCAGAATACTGAGAGTATCAAGAAGAGACTGGTTTAGAAATGAAAACATCAGGAAAAAATGTAGGTACCACATCAGTACTGAACGTCACCAAGAAACAACAAATTCTTCTTTCTTCAAATACTCCATTTTGACTTTGTTAACCACTCTTTGTGATGTGTATGTAATCAGAGCCTAAGAGCAATTGTACATTGTGCCAGTTATCCGCCTACAAGTAGGCCAGCACATTCGACTTCTACTATGCTTTTTATTTACTAGGGTAGCTTCCTAGGCCCTACCTCAGTCGCCTCTTACGACATGCCTTGTAGGTCGCAGTGTTATTGTTCTTTGCTCCCTTGAGAGTCCCGCAACACATGTCGAAACACTAAATTAAATGGTTTGACTACAAAAGCAGAACACTAACAGACAGTGTGCCGAAAAGAATAATGTTACTCCGATACAATGGAAACAAAGAAAAAGGCCATCCACACACAATGTGGATCTCAAAAATAACAGAGGCAGAGAAAAAACACTATTTATGAATCACACAGCAAAGACAATTCTAGAAATCTCTTCTGATCCTGTGAGGCAAAACAGGATTAAAGAAAATGAAACAAAACATTATACAAGTTACTGTCAGAGTATCGAGATTTTAGTCAGAAATCTGTAATTGTTTAATCCAGCATAATATTTGGTAATACTGTTTGTATGTTCTGTACATATGTAGGGATGCAGCAAGGTGTAATAGTTGGAGACCAGCCGTACGGATTGCCCCTGAATGAAACTATCATGCCGCAGTACTTCAACAAGTTAGGCTATCGGTCTCACATAGTTGGGAAGGTGATGACAAAAAACTGCAAATATTTAATTCATTTTTCATTTCAAGTTTAATTACCTACTAATCATGATTAGAAGTGTAGTTAAGTTGTTTTGTTATACATGAAGCTGTGTTAGAAATGAAGTTAAGTTTGTTTTGTTATATCTGAGTAGGGATTAGAAGTGAAGTTAAGTTTCTTTGTTATATCTGAACAGTGGTTAGAAGTGAAGTTAAGTTTGTTTTGTTATGTCTGAGCAGTGGTTAGAAGTGAAGTTAAGTTTGTTTTGTTATATCTGAGCAGTGATTAGAAGTGAAGTTAAGTTTGTTTTGTTATATCTGAGCAGTGGTTAGAAGTGAAGTTAAGTTAGTTCTGTTATATCTGAGCACTGGTTAGAAGTGAAGTTAAACTGGTTATTGGTTACTAAACTGAAGTCATTGCACTCCAGGCAGACCCATAGGTGCTCAGTCTCCCCAACAGATATCGAAGAGTATGCATACTGATGGTTCCTGTGGCTCGCTGATTAAACACACCTCTCACTCTGCCTTTCAGGCATCCAGTTCGACTTGAACAACGGGTAACTCCAAACTGCTTAAATCGCTTGATCGATTCAACATCGATTTGAGTGTCCTCATCCAACAGAGAGTCGCGAAGAGACCGAAGAATATCCCCTTATCCATCTTCAACTCCCCAACAATCGATGCTGTTGATGCAAGCCTGTCCGCTCTCTCATTACCGTAAACACCTGCATGCCCAGGACAGTATATCCACGTAAGCCGCTGGAGATTAGAAACTTCTATAGACGACATCCACTCATACCGAAACCTGCCCTTCTGGAAGTTAAACTAGTTCTGTTATACCTGAGCTCTGCTTAAAAGTGCAGTTTGTCAACTCCTTAACTGAGCTCTGCTTAAAAGTTCAGTTATGTCATTAACATCATGCCAGCCATCTTTACTTCCCAGTGTTCCTCCGGTACCCAATTTAGGCTGGGTTGACCTGAAAACATCACAATCCTGCTTTGAAATTTGATTCTGGGACCACACATTACAATGCAAATGCACCAACCACTACACTGAGACTCTATGAATATGCTTCAAAGGATTCTTCTTCTCGTTCACCCACTATGAATTCAAGCATAGTCAGGGCATCCAGTATGGTGCTTCTGGCTGATTTTTGCATGAAAGCTTGCTTTCCCTATCATCAGTGTCCCTCACCATCCAGGCGAGCCTTCTCCGACTTCAGAGGTATTCTTCAAAGAATTGAATATGGAAGTCTTTGCACGGAATGGGGGGACAGTATTCGGAGGACACATCTCAAGACAATGACCTGACTGGACATGCTGGAGTGCAGGGCAACAAACGTGCTGACTTTCTAGCAAACAATGCCCTGACTCAAGCTGGCAGAAGTATGGACAAAGTCGATGTCATCAATATGAATCACACTCATTTATGTGATATAGACAAATCTTGACACTGGACCAATTGCGAGAATTAGGAGTTCAGTTTGGACATGCCAGACAGTGTCATCTTCATGGTAGAGAGAGAGAAGACATACAAATCAACTTCTCATGGGTACTTTGGGATGGCTGCTGCAGATTAGCACACAGCACACATGGAAATGCTAAATGGACCATGACGTCGATCGCATAACATAACCACAATGCTTTTGTGGCTCCTCATCTTTTGGCACATAATTTGTCATCCAAACCTTACTTTTTTTTTTTATTTCAGTGGCATCTGGGCATGTTTAAATGGGAATACACACCGTTGTACAGAGGGTTCGAGTCTCATATTGGCTACTATCAAGGATGTGAAGATTATTATACACACACCTATGAGGCCAATTTGGTAAGCATTTGTCGCACTGATTACTTTAGCTGTCAAAGGTTGTCTGCATTCTATTGCAAAAGTATAATTTACCTTGGCTTAATATCATATCAGAAAATGAATTTTGACAGTTTTAAAAATAAATGTTTAATTTTAGTTTAGTCATCAGATCATCATCCCTATACATCCAACCAATAAGTGCTCCGATCTCCTCCTCAGTATGTCTTTCAGCGTGTGGAGACTAATGACAATGGTTCTTTGTTGGTTTACTATTCTTCTTTGACTTCCAGTATAGTTTAGTTTAGTCGTTGGATCATCGTCACTGCACCTCGAACCAATTAGTCCATAAGTGCCCCGATCTTCTCCTCAGTATGTCTCTCAGCATCTGACGACTAACGACACCGATTCGTTGTTGGTATATTACTATTCTTTGGCTACCAGTATATTGCTCTTGTCTAGCGACACCACATTTGACTTGGAATTCATGCAGTCTGGTTCTTCTTCTGCGATCAACTTTTGCTATGCGACTACTCCAGTATGTGTCATAAACAGGGCGGTGCGCTTGAGGTCTTCACCGGTTCCCCATAGTTTATCTTGTAGTGTTGTTTCTGTTGGCCAGATCTCCAATCTGCAGTCTGGTTAATGTTGTAGATTCATCACTATTCCTTCAATCATTTACACAATCTATCTCCCTTTGGGAATTTATAATATCAGCCTGTTCAATTGCTCAACCGCTTTTTACAGCAGCCATACCTGCAAGCCTATCAGCATGCTCATTTCCCCTAATACCTGCGTGCCCTGGCACAATAATCAAACTGATTTTTGTCATAAAAGTCTGTGACTACAGTCAGACCATCACTTTAGTTACTGTCATGATTTCCATAGTTTATTTAATTTCATTTTCTTTGAATACTCCATATCGACAACTTGTTAAACAACTCTTTGTGATTTATATGTGAACTGAGCCAAAGAGCATTTGTATGTTCTGCCAGTTATGCGCCTATAAGTCGGCCAGCACATCCAAGTTCTGTGACACTTTTTATTTACTAGAGTAGCTTCCCTAGACCCCCACCTTAGTCACACTTACGACATGCCTTGTAGGTCACAGTGATATTTGCCCACACTGTACAAGCACATTTCAAGCCCACATCGGGCTCACTAGTCATCTACGGACACACAGACAAACATTACACAACTACATTCCCTTGGATGAAAATTGTGTCATCATCTACACAATGCATGGCATGAACACTCAGTCCAGTGTTACTTTTACCTTTGCTGGCCCCCAACACTCTGACGTTTATTTAATATGATATAATATAACCAAATTTGACATTAGAAGAATGAACATGATAGTTAAGTAAATACAACATTATTAAATTTGACATCTCAATAATTCCTCATCTTGACAACAATACATCTAAGTTTATTTTCATTTATGTCCATCAATTAGGATCAGTGGGGATGGATTTCGCGACAAGGACCTGCTTTTGGAACTATACAGGACTGTATTCTACCGACATTTTTCGAGACGAAGCTGTCAGGATTATCAATGAACATAATAAATCAGAGGTTGGTTTTGAAATCTCTTTATCCTCTCTAGAATATATTGCCATCAATTGTCTTTTTCTTTTCTTTAATGCTTTTTGGTGGCGTCTGTGGCTTAGGGGATAGTGACTCGGCCTATTAACCCTGACGTTCTGAGTTCGGATCATGCTGCAGACAGTTTGGTTGCAAATTGTTTCGCATGGATTTTACAAAAGGATGATGACACCACCCGTTCAGAAAGCAGTGGCAAACTACTGAATGTAATAATGCCTAGAAAAATCACAAACAGCATTAAAAAGCTGGGACTTGATTCACAAAGTCCTGTAAAGGATATGCAATTAACTTTTTTTTAATGTTGTTTTGCCTCACAGCGTCAGGGTAAGAAAAGATTTATAGAATGAATGTTTTTGTGCTCTTCATAAATAGTGTTTTTTCATTGTTATTACAGAAATCCACCTTTTGCGGGATGGTCTTTTGCTTTGTATTCACTGTATTGACATAGCATTGCCATCAATAAATCAATATAATTTGTTTGTTAATCAGTCTATATATTTTATATATGTCTATCAATTTATTCCTTAATTAACCAATTTATGTCCAAGTGGCTCTACCTAATGGCTCAGTAATTGATCAGTGTTTGTCTATTCTCATATTAATTGATAATCTAGACTCATTAATTGCTAAATATGTGTCCATTTACTCCTTTATTGATCGATGCGGAAACAAATTATGAAATGAGATGCTTGACGAAAGCAAGAAAAACAAGAAGAGACCATTTAAGAAAAGAGGAAGTTGGAAGAACAGTTGAAACACCTGTTGCTAGATTCATTGAAAGACAGAGACTCATATAGTCTGGTCGCTTGGTGAGAATGAACCCAACTTACACCAGTTGCAAGAGCGTACAACCTGAAAATGGAATCATCAAGAGGAAAGGACAGAACAAGAAAAAGAAGGACTGATGGAGTCACAGACATTAAAACTATACCATATTAAAGCACATCAAGCGACTGAGCTTGCACTACAACGAGCTTGTAACAGCTCTTAGGTCAACCCGGCCTCAATTGGATACCAGCAAATCAGGAAAAGCACTGGGAAATGAAAACGCTTGGCGTGATGTTGACCACATTACCCATCGTGTGCCGACTGTCAATGACAAATTTGAACCAACACGGTATTACCCAATATACCTCGAGGTAGGCAAAATAATTCCATCTATTACCTCTTTACTTTTATATTATCTTTTTTTTGTCTTCCCATCTCAGGCACTGTTTCTGTATCTTCCATTCCAATCTGTACACAGTGGTAACGGTGATGGTATACACCTGCAGGCACCTGTTGCTTATATCAACAGGTTTTCATACATTCAAAACATGAACAGAAGGACTTACGCAGGTGTAAAGTGTGTTTCTTCTCACCTGATATTGATATTTTTTAATTGTCAATTTATGTGTTTTATCACCTCTGTTCTTCATTATATACATAGACAGTATCATCAAAATAGATGAAACGTCACTGGACATAGACCAACAAAATGAACTGCTCTTTGCTGATGACCAGTGTCTATTCCATAACAATAGTGAACAGCTTCAAGAACACATAAACTTACTCAATAATAGCTGCCTCAAATACAACATGAAGATCAACATTCAAAAGACAGAAGTCATAACTATAAACAGAGAACATAAAGATATCAACATACAAATAAATGACCAAACGCTAAAGCAGGTGAGAGAATTCAAATACCTTGGAAATATCTTCACATCTGATAGTAGGCTTGACAAAGAGATCGAAACTAGAATCCAGCAAGCCAATAACATTACATACCAACTTACCCCAATCTTGAAACACCCAACAATTCCAGTAGTAACTAAAAGACAGATTATAAATGTAGTCTTCATACCAACACTGTGCTACCAGTGTCAAACATGGACACTGACAAAAGAACAAGAAAGGAAAATTACCACCTGTGAAATGAGATTCTTGAGGAAAGCGGTCAATAAAACAAAAAGAGACCATATAAGAAATTAGAACAGTCGGAACACCACCTGTTGTTAGATTCATTGAAAAACAGAGACTCAAATGGTTTGGCCACTTGGTGAGAATGAACGCGAATACACCAGTTGCAGGAGCTTACAACCTGAAAATGGAATCATCAATAGAAAGGGGCAGTCCAATAAAAAGATGGATTGATGTAGTTACAGACATCTTAAAACTCCACATACCACAGCATATCAAGCGACCAAGCGTGCACTATCTCGGAAACCAATCATCAGTTAAACCTGCTACGCCTAACGGCAAAGAAGCAGAGAAGGACAAAAGAAGGAATACAAAAAGAGAACTTATGTGATATTTAATAAAGTTCTCTGTTGGATCTTAAATAATTGAGGGCGTGGCTTCTGGCAGACGAGACACGCCATATGGGGTAGAACCCGGTCCAATGAAGTCAATCCTTCAGCTTTAAACCCATTTTTATTTGTTGAGTTGTAATGATTCTCAGGTCAACCAAACTTTAATTGGGTACCAGAGAAATGTTAGAAAGTAAAGGCAGTTGAGATGATGTTGACGACATCAAACATTGTGTGTGGTTGTAAGGGGTTATGCCATTTGACTTGCGTTAGGAAGTTCATCAGTTTGATTTACGACCAACTGTTCTGTTCATGATTTAATTTTTACTGAGATACCTAGTATTGTTGCTGGAACTATGAAGTTTGTACTTTGCGTAATACTCTGCATATAGCATGCCATTTCTTGTAGAGGGACGAGATCCCTAGAATTGTTGCTATACTTGTACAAACTCTTTAAATCGCTGAGTTGATTCAACATCGATTTTAATTTCCTCATCCAACTGTAGGTCACCAAGAGACTGAAGACATCCCCCATATCCATCCAAAACTCCCAGAGTCTGTGCTTTCAATGCAAGCCTGTTTGCTCTCTCATTGCCGCGAACACCCGCATGCACAGGACAGTAGGTCCACAAGAGTCTCTATAGGTTAGATACCCTCTGTAGACGGCATCAACTCATACCTAAATCTGCTATTCTGTATCTTCAGAAGCATCGACAACGTCAGATACAACAACGGCCCCAGTAAATGGACCAGCGAACCAATAAAAACTAAGATGTATGGCACACATGAGAACCTTGAATGTACCACATCATTTTCCAAGACCACTGGTTTTGTGATATCAGTTTATTCTCTGACAGAGGAAACAATGAAGAAAAGAATAACGTTTATTTTGCTGTGTAACTCGTATTCTCAAAACAGTGGTTTGGATATAACCTACCTGGACATGCTGGAGTGCAGGGAAACGAGCGTGCTGACTTTCTTGCAAACAATGCCCTGATTTAAACGGGCAGAATTATGGACAGAGCTGATGTTATAATTGCAGTGCACGCTTATTTATGTGATATGGGCAAGTCCCAGACACTGGACTAATTGCAAGAATTACGAGTTGGGCATGCCAGATAGTGGCGTCTTTGGGATAAAGAGAGAAGATATACTAAAATAGGTGGAAGACTGCAGTAAAACTTGGTAAATAGTGAAACACGATCAAACAAAGTACTATAGTTTTACAAAATACATAAACAGTGAGTACTAAACAGACAGTTTTGACCAACAAAGGCCTACTATCAAACAACAACAAACAGGAGTGACAAATTAAATGAAAACAAATGGGTCAATCAAATACAAAGAACTAAGGAAATCTGGAATAAAAAACGAATAATTTGCCACTTAAATGTAACACACAAAAGCACACCATAAAAATACTAGAAAATAAAAAGAATATGGAAACATCTGTAAATACTATAACAGATACAAGCACATATATCCCATATAGAATTTATAAAGGCAGGAAGAAAAGAATACTAAGAACTAAGAATGTAATACATGCACATATGACCCATAAGAGTTACAAGCATGGGAGAAGTACTAAGAAGCATAAGAAGTAATCACGTTGAGCCCCAGTGGTGTAAGATACCATACAAAAATATACCAGATTCTCAGAGCAAACATTGATATGTTGATCATCAGAGAACATGATCGGATGGTAGATTAACTCGTTAGGAATCTCAGCTTTATCACGACCATCAGTCCTGTCCAATGCATTAAACAATCCTAGTATTTGACAGAAGTGTCGCCATGGAAAACAAAATGCCAGAACTAAGGGAATCAATCCCAGGCATACTGTGCAAAAGGGATCAAATCAAACCTCATACAGAAAACTGTAGCAGAAGAATACAAGAATCAAGTACCTGAAAATGAGTGTGCTTCATCAGCCGGATCGCAAATACGCAATACGCATGCGAGGAGGAACAGTGCAAAATCTCAAAGAAAGTCCCGGTCAGAGCGGATGCAACTGTACAAATCTATCTGAATATCTCGAAGCAGAGGCAGATAACCGGCCAAAAGGCAGCACAAAATGATCTTGGAGAGAAGAAGACACTACATCCAAACATGTTTGTGATATTCACGATGCTCTGTCGGGCATCAGGAACTAACGTAGCGGCAAACTGAGATGAATGAGCTCAAACGTCCACATGCTGATTAACGCAGAATTACTACAAGCGACTGTCATCCGAAGTGATAGCGTCCACACTGCAACATTAGAGGAAGCCAGAAGCGCCGAGCAAGATACCAAATAGGGAGCGGCGATACCCAGACTGATCTAGATCAGCATAAAGTCAAAACAACCAATCGGTTGCAGCTTTATCAAGCAAATGGGCAAAGACATGCAGTACACTGACAATGGACGATACTATGGTCTCTCTACGAGTGAACAAATTGCCATATGCCTCCATAAACTAGCCACAACAAGCCAAGACCAATGTTCCATAAATTTAAAATTGCGACATACAGCCATTCCCATGCAATATAAACATGGGAAGAAAGTCTTGCAAGACTGTCAACGCTTACAGGTTACAAAGAGTACTGGACAAGACACAGACTTAGAAGCAAAGTATACGGAGGACGGAGTCCTAAAAACAACAGAAAATTCTCAGAGAATTGATCACATCAGACAGGCGGAGGCTGGATGAAGAAGAATGGCCAGTATCATTGAAATGGGTAGCTACAGGGGTCACAGAGCATTGGCGATATCGCGCAAGTGTTGGGCAATCGGTCACTGAGTCTCCTGCCGGTTTCCCCAATATAGGCCTTGTTGCACCGCTTGCAGATAATGCATAGATAATATTACGGGACTCGGACGTGAAACTGTCTTCAACAACGAACGTGGCTTTTGGAAAGACACCGTGCGGGTCTGTATTACATAAGCACAAGTGTTGCAGCGCCGACTGCCACACTGGATGGTGCCAAAATGACTCTGGATGTTAGGCTTGAGGCGACTGTGAACCAACATATCCTTAAGGCTTCTGTCCCGTCTGTACGCCACCAAAGGATAGTGTTGGAAGATTGAACGTGTCTCAGGATCAGACTGAAGAATGGAGAGATGACGGAATAAGACTTTCTTCACAAGGGAACTATGAGGGTGGAAAGTTAAGACAAGTTTCACCCTGTCAGAATTGGAAGTTTTATGCTGGTTAGAGAGAGCCTCCTGGCGAGAAATTTGCTAACGCGCCGCATAGCAGAAGCAAGCACCTTATCAGGTATAAGCGCTACGAAAGAAATCCAGCATCTCGTGAGCTCTATCGAGGAAATCGTCGTCCTTGCTACAGAGGCGACGAAGGCGCAAGAGTTGAGAGAATGGTAAAGAATCACGAGAAGCCTGGGAATGGGAAGAAGTATAAAGAAGGAAACTATGTGCATCAGTAGGCTTGTAGTATACTGATGTAGTGATGGTGGATAAGCTGATAGTGATAGTGATGTCAAGAAAGTTGACACAAGAGGTAGAGATGTGAGATGTAAACCGAATAGCCGGATTGAAGACATTAATGAAATTAATGAAGCGTGACAAATCGGCTTCAGGCATATCGGTAATGCCAATACAATAGTCACCACACTACCTTCATTCTTGAAAGATACGAACCACACCTTGTCTGTTTTTTCGTCTATTGAGGTGTTGCCTGGCAGGACTTACCGTCTCTTCCTCCTTGATGTGTGCTCATTGTACACCTCCATACCTCATTCCGACGGACTTCAAGCTCTCCAGTTCTTTCTCGACAGGAGAACTAACCCACTTGTCTCCACCTCGGCTCTCCTTCGTCTTGCAGAACTAGTTCTAACTCTCAACTCCTTTCAGTTCAATGACCAGTTCTTTGAGCAGATCAGTGGGGTCGCCATGGGTACTAAAATGGGACCCAGTTATGCTTGTCTATTCATGGGTCATCTTGAGCACCTAGTATGGAATTCCTATGATGGCCCTCTTCCGTCTGTGTATCATAGATACATTGATGATTGTATTGGCATTACCGATATGCCTGAAGCCGATTTGTCACGCTTCATTAATTTCATTAATGTCTTCAATCCGGCTATTCGGTTTACATCTCACATCTCTACCTCTTGTGTCAACTTTCTGACATCACTATCACTATCAGCCTATCCACCATCACTACATCAGTATACTACAAGCCTACTGATGCACATAGTTTTCTTCTTTATACCTCTTCCCATTCCCAGGCTTGTCGTGACTCTTTACCATTCTCTCAACTTTTGCGCCTTCGTCGCCTCTGTAGCGAGGACGACGATTTCTCGATAGAGCTCACAGATGCTGGATTTCTTTCGTAGCGCTATACCCGGATAAGGTGCTTGCTTCTGCTATGCCGCGCGTTCAGCAAATTTCTCGCCAGGAGGCTCTCTCTAACCAGCATAAAACTTCCAATTCTGACAGGGTGAAACTTGTCTTAACTTTCCAACCTCATAGTTCCCTTGTGAAGAAAGTCTTATTCCGTCATCTCTCCATTCTTCAGTCTGATCCTGATACACGTTCAATCTTCCAACACTATCCTTTGGTGGCGTACAGACGGGACAGAAGCCTTAAGGATATGTTGGTTCACAGTCGCCTCAAGCCTAACATCCAGAGTCATTTTGGCACCATCCAGTGTGGCCGTCGGCGCTGCAACACTTGTGCTTATGTAATACAGACCCGCACGGTTTCTTTTCCAAAAGCCACGTTCGTTGTTGAAGACAGTTTCACGTGCGAGTCCCGTAATATTATCTATGCCATTATCTGCAAGCGGTGCAACAAGGCCTATATTGGGGAAACCGGCAGGAGACTCAGTGACCGATTCGCCCAACACTTGCGCGATATACGCCAATGCTCTGTGCCCCTGTAGCTACCATTTCAATGATACTGGCCATTCAGGAGCTTGCGATGTCCAGGTCACAGCCATCCGATCATGTTCCTCTGATGATCGTAGTCGATTTGCTCTGGAGAATCGGTTGATTTCTTTGTATGGTACCTTGCGACCACGCGGCTCAACGTATTACATTCTTATGCTTCTTAGTACTTTCTCTTCCCATGCTTTATAATCTATATAGGAGTATATTTTGCTTGTATTCAGTTTATATATTTACTAGATGTTTTATTGTTTCTTTTCTATTTCTAGTTTTTATGTGTGTTTTTGTGTTACATTTATTTCGTTATTCGTTTTTATTCCAGATTTTCCTTTGCTACGTTGGTATTTGGTCGTCCATTTGTGTTTCATTTTAATTTGTCACTCCTGTTTGTTCGCTTTGCTTGATAAAGGCCTTGTTGGTCGAAACGTTGCTGTTTATCGTCACTGTTTATGTATTTTGTAAAACTATAGTACTTTGTTTGTACGTGTTTCAAGATATACTAATCAACTTTTCATGTGTACGGTCAGCAAGGGGACTTTAGGATAGCTGCTGCAATGGAGAACGAAGCATGCATGAGAATGCCCAATGTGCCATAATGTTGATCGCATAACATAGCAGATGAACTTAAACGTACAAGTCATTCATCAAGGAAACTGGTCTTGAGATATCAGTTTCTTCTCTAACAGACGATACAATGAAGAAAAAGAACAACTTTTATTTTGAAGGAATATAACACATTCTTTAGTAACAACTGTTATAAATAAGAAAGAGACGATATACTGGGCAGATCTTGAGAAGAAAGGATCAAAGAATCAGAAAACAAGGATTGAAATGGGAGACAAAGGGTTCAAGAAAGAGAGGATGTCCTAGGGAAACCCAGAAACGAACTTTGCTGAGAGAGACAAGAAATATTCAACTCAATTCTTCTTCTTTTGCATTCTCACTAGATTGGGACCTCGGATTCTCTAATAAAGGCAACCGTCTGCCTCAGATTATCAGCCATGTCATACAGTTTGTCTTGGACGCTAGTGTAAGTGGGCCACCTCTTTCTTCTCAAGTCTGCATACTGATGACAGTTCTTTAGGATATAATTCCTATGATTTCTGCTTCCCCATTTGTGCCGACCTCTTCCCGCAGTAAGTGTTGGCCACCATTGTGATGGTAGGTCTGAATTCTTACTGCGTGGCTAAATCTCTGAGGCAGATTGGCGCCCGTAGAATCCGCAATCCCATTCCTCATTGTGATGGGTCGTTGCACCATGTTATGTGCCTTACGGCTTGGTGCATCCGCTTTCTGCAAGCATTTGTTTCGGGTTAGCATTCCCTAGCGGACACATTCATCCGATTTCAGCCAAACCTCCTTAGTCGCCTCTTACTTAGTTGCGTGGCAGGCAACAGTAGTTCTATTCTTTACACCCCAAATTTGGGCCCCGGCAACCACTCGGGCGCACCTCAATTCAATGGAAGAGATTGACTGAGTTGCCCAGGACAGAGCGGTATAGAGAAATTACTTTTAGGCCCAATGTAACATATAACGGTTCGAAAGGATTACATATATATATGTAACTCATTCTTGATATTCTATTTGAATAGCAAAATTTGTTTTGTTATGACTGTGCTGTGTCTGTTATTATTATTGATGTGAAGCGTCTGACCGAATGGATTAGAGTGTGTGCTCTCATGCGGAGACCCAGGTTCAATCCCTGGTAAGGCAAATGAGTTTTTTCTCTTGGGGGCTTAATGAAAATTTCAAGCCAGAACAGTTTCCTGGCAACCATTAAATTCCACAAACACATATCCCCGTGCTACACCACCCAAAAGTGGCATTACACAGGCAGTCGTGACATTGTTTTTGTTTAAAAGTTTTGTTATGACTGTGTTTAGGATGATTGTATGGTACCCTTTCTAAACGTTTTGTTACTGTCTCCCCAGCCATGGTGTCTGCTCTAGATGATGCTGTAGGTGTAGTCTATGATACTCTTCAGAAGAATGACATGCTTAATAACTCCATAATCATATTTACAACGGACAATGGAGGCCCTGCAAATGGGTTTGATTACAATGCTGCAAACAACTTCCCACTTCGGTAAGTTATTTTTATTTTTCACAGGGGTTTTCATGTATTTTTACCATTCACAGGGGTTCTCATGCATTGTTACCATTCACTGGGGTTCTCATGTATTTTTACCATTCACTGGGGTTTTCATGTATTTTTACCATTCACAGGGGTTCTCATGCATTGTTACCATTCACCGGGTTCTTATTCTTTAGTTGATTACCATTCACAGGGGTTCTCATGTATTTTTACCATTCACCGGGGTTCTAATGTATTTTTACCATTCACAGGGGTTCTCATGTATTTTTACCATTCACCGGGGTTCTAATGTATTTTTACCATTCACTGGGGTTCTCATGTATTTTTACCATTCACAGGGGTTCTTATGTATTTTTACCATTCACCGGGGTTCTTATGTGTTTTTTACAGCTTGCAGTGGTTCCCTTTGTTGTTGTACAGTTCTTGTGGATTTTCACATGCTTTTATCATTCACAGTGGTGTCTGTGGCTTAGGTGTTAGTGACTCGGTCTATTAACCCCAACGTTCTAAGTTTGAATCAAGATGCGGACAGTTTGGTTGCAAATTGTTTCGCATGGATTTTTATAAAGGACGATGGCACCACCCGTTCAGAAAGCAATGGCAAACTACTGAACATAATGATGCCTAGCAAAATCACAAACAGCATTAAAAAGCTGGGATTGATTCGCAAAGTCCTGTAAAGGATATGCAATTAACTTTTTTACCATTCACAGGGATTCCCTTGCAATTTTGCAATTCATTTGAGTCCCCTTGCATGTTTACAGTGATTCTAATGTAACTTTACAATTCACTGTGGTCCCCATGTAATTTTACATAATTTTATGTAATATGTAATTCACATGGGTTTTAATTTATTTTTACTATTCAGAGGAGCTCTAATATATTTTTTCAATTCACAGAAATGTCCATGTATTTATATCATTTCATTTGTTTCCATGTAGTTTGTTTCCATACTCATCTACACATACTCAACTCTTTCATCTACACATACTCTTGCATCTACACATACTAAACTCTTTCATCTACACATACTCAACTCTTGCATCTCCACATACTCAACCCTTGCATCTCCACATACTCTTGCATCTACACATACTAAACTCTTTCATCTACACATACTCAACTCTTGCATCTCCACATACTCAACCCTTGCATCTCCACATACTCAACTCTTGCATCTACACATACTCAACAGTTCACCATACTCAACAGTTTACTGTACTCAACAGTTTACTGTACTCAACAGTTCACGATACTCAAATATTGCATTCCCATACTCAACAGTTCACCATACTCAACATTTCACCATACTCAACAGTTCACCATACTAACAAGTTCACCATACTCAACAGTTCACCATACTTAACAGTTCACCATACTCAACATTTCACCATACTCAACAGTTCACCATACTCAACAGTTCACCATACTCAACAGTTCACCATACTTAACAGTTCACCATACTCAACAGTTAATCATACTCAACAGTTCACCATACTTAACAGTTCACCATACTCAACAGTTAATCATACTCAACAGTTCACCGACTCAACAGTTCACCCGCCCGAGTGGTTACCGGCCCAAATTTGGGTGTCAAAGAATAGAACCACTGTTACTGCCCGATGTCGTAAGAAGCGACTAAGGAGGTTTGGCTGAAATCGATGCAGTGTACTAACGGTAGAAGTCTCTACGCGTTAGGCCTACCAAACCAATGTGCAACGTATACACGTCTGGCAAAGATCAATACATCCAAAAGTGATTAAAATGGTCATAAAGAACAACGCCCTAAAGAAAAGAAGAAGAACAGTTCACCATACTCAACATTTCACCATACTCAACAGTTCACCATACTCAACAGTTCATCATACTCAACGGTTCACCTACTCAACATTCACCACACCTCAACAGTTCACCACACTCAACAGTTCACCATACTCAACAGTTCACCATACTCAACAGTTCACCACACTCAACAGTTCACCACACTCAACAGTTCACCACACTCAACAGTTCACCATACTCAACAGTTCACCATACTCAACGGTTCACCATACTCAACAGTTCACCATACTCAACAGTTCACCATACTCAACGGTTCACCATACTCAACATTGTTTTGTTATCTAATCTATTTCCAGTGGTGTTAAAGCAACTCTCTGGGAAGGAGGAGTGCGGGGCGTTGGTCTCATCCATAGTCCATTACTAGAGAAACAAGGCTATGTCTCTGAGCAACTCTTTCATGTCTGCGACTGGTTGCCAACTCTGTACAATGCCGCAGGTGGTAATTCATCTAGTCTTCAAAATCTGGATGGGTTTGATTCCTGGAAAATGCTGAGTTTAAATGGCAGTGCTGTTCGTAACGAGATGCTTCATAATATTGACCCATCCGTAGATAACGCTGCTATCAGGGTTGGGGAATACAAATTGCTAGTTGGTAACGTTGCCGCAGGAGGTTGGGATGGATGGTACCCACCTTATCAACTCAGCGGAGATGAGGATTTCCTACATTACTCAAACTACACGGATACGTTTTCAGAATCATCGGAAAAAACTGCTCAACGGAAAGCACTGAAAGAACTTTATCATACACTTTGGCCCCAAGAAATTGTTTCTCGAATTGAAGAGTTAGATTCATTCTCAGAGAACAGTGGGTTATATGTTGGGAAATCTGCCGATTCTCAACACATGAAAATTAAAAATAGTGGACATGTGCCATCTTTCAAGGAAACAGATGAAATTATGATATTTAAGTCAGAGTTAGAAGAGGTTAGGAAATCTAGTATGGGTAGGACTGGTGGGTGCCGTGAAAGTGGAATGTGGACAGAAACCAGCCAATGCTAGCATTAACTGCAACACTACAGTATCACCCTGCCTTTATCATATTCCCACTGATCCGTGCGAGTACAACAATGTTGCTCAGAAGTATCCACAAGTGGTAAGTTCCTTCTTTGATATTTGAGAAGTTTGAGTTTGATTGTTGGGGATCAAAAGGTTTTGTTCTGATTTTGTGCGTTTCATCTTCTTAAAACACTCCATATCTACTCCTTGTTAAGCCATTCTATGTGATCTGGGCTAGTACATCCGATTTCTGCATCGCTTTTATTTACTAGGGTAGCTTTCCTAGGCCTCTACCTCAGTCGCCTCTTATGACATGCCTTGTAGGCCGCAGTGGTACTATTCTTTGCTCCCTTGAGCTCTGACAACATGCATGCCATTTTGTGTGTTTGGGAAGTTCTATGTAGGTTTGTGAAGTTTTGTGTTATTTGCAGATGTGTGTTTATTGTGTGGTTTGTTTAGTTTTGTTTTGCTTTTATAGGTTGAGTTTTGTGATCATTGTTTGGGTTTGAGAAGTGTGGGTTTATGGAGTTTGTGTGGTTTATTGTGCTGCCTGTGTGGGTTTGTTTGCTTCGTTCTTCTCTATGACCAGTTTAATCACTTCTTGTGATATGTTTGGCCTTTGCCAAGAACGACCATACTTTGCGCCTCAGTTCACAGTCCCCTACACCTGTAGGGCAGGAGCAACCAAAAATGTTTGAGTTTGTCTTGCTGTTAGAAATATTCTCAGCCATTTGGGACACATGGGATTATCACTCGAACAATCAATTTTCAGCAGTTTAATTGGCCTATATTTGATCTGAGCCATGGAGTGCATTTTGTGGACGTAATCCTACATGGGAAGGACAATCGCATCCAAAAAGTGCCGGCCATTGCCAATGTCTGCATTATCTTTCCATTATCTGCCATCCTTTTCTAGCCATGGTAAGGTTGTTCCAGATTAGGAACATTTTCATCCGTTTTGAAATGCATATCCAGCTAACCTTACCACCCCATTGCAAGATAAGGATCGGGGAGGGGTATGGTATGGGGCTTTGGTATGCCAAACATATCTTCTTTTTCTTATAGCAGTTGTTACTAGTGGTTCACCAGACATTTCTCTGATGTCATCACTAGTCCTAAACTCGTCCCATTTTGTGTTCATTATTTGTTTCTATTTCCCAGATTAAATTTTTTTTACTGTTTATTAATATACCATAAAAGTGCTTGATAAAGGCCTTTTGGTTGAAACGTTGCTATATCTTGTTTTTGTACTTTGTAAAACTACATCAGAATTGTAAACAAAAATCAGAATACTAAGAACATACATATTCCCAGTGGCAACGTATGGGTGTGAAGCATGGACATTTAACAATGCAATGGAAAATATATATGTGCATTTAATATAAGTGTCTCCGAATATCATGAAAAGAGAAGAGAACAAATAGATCTATCCAGAAAGAACTCAAAATCAAAGAAAGCTGACATGCTACAAATAAAAAATTGTATGTATTTTGGACATACAAAGAGACACAAAGGGCTGGAGAAGACATTCTCATGGAAGGAGGCATACTGGCAAAGAGGAAAGAAAGACCACGGAGAAGATGGATTCAGGATGTAACTGATGATTTTAGCATGGCGACTGCAGAGTCGGGATATCTGGCATATGAGAAAGAGAAATTCTGGATTACTGTTGGGTGGCAAAGTTCTGCTCAGGACAAGCTATTTGATGATGATAAAACAACATTAGTTTGTTTTTGCATGTTTTCTCTGTTTACTAATGAAAAATACACTTTCCTAGGTTACACAGATGCTAACCCGACTCAAGTATTACGTCAGCACTATGGTCCCACCAGGCAACAAACCTTATGATGACCGGGGAAACCCAAGACACCACCAAGGAGGCTGGGTGCCTTGGTTGTAAGATTCTTTACTGGACGATAGTGTAGTACTCACAAGATTGTGCATTCATTACTACAGCGGCGGCTTGTCATTAAGGGCCTGTGGGTCAGGCCCACCAAAAGTAATTTGAACGTGTATTTATTGTTTTATAAATTAAAATATAACCTAACCAGAACCATGATTTTTCCAAAATGTTTGTCTGGCCCACCAACAAAAATGATCACAGCGCCACTGCATTACTACATACTCAGCGGCAGCTGTGATCATGGTTTTTTTGGTGGAGTCTAACAAAATTTTCTGAAAAATCATTGTTTGGGGTTAGGTTCTATTTCAGTACTGATGCTCGTCCATCATGGGTGATAATGACCACACAACAATTTTAGTACTAATTTATTTTACTAATAATATGGAGGTGTTGAATGAGGTCAAGACACAGAGAAAGCTTATCATCAATATAAGAAAGTGGCAGTCATCATTTTTCAGACATGTGATGAGAAAGGAAGGTTTAGAACACATTGTAACAATCGGTAAAGTCGAGGGGAGATGAGAC
Organism: Arion vulgaris; assembly: GCA_020796225.1. NCBI lineage: Eukaryota > Metazoa > Mollusca > Gastropoda > Stylommatophora > Arionidae > Arion > Arion vulgaris. Next base: position 29,468,524 of record CM036772.1, read on the forward strand.
AGAGGAAAACAGAGAAAGAAAATATTAGATAGCCTGACTTTATGGCACGGAAGAGCATCAACATCTGCAAATACCAAGGACAGAGATTTGTGGAGATCCATGATTGCCTACGCCAGCTGGCACTGCACCTGATAATGATGAATCTTTGGATGTGATGTTAAAAAAACTATGAAGAGATAGTTTGTTTCTCCCAATCAACATTCTCACGCATCCCCTCTGTGTCCATGCTGATCACCACAGAACATGTCCTGCAAGACTGTTCCCTGTATGCCTCCCTAGAGAAAGATGCTGGCCCTTCAACTCGTCAGTACATTCAAAACTTCATGGCACCAGAGATGAGCTCCAGACGACAGTTGACTTCATCATACGACTGCAAGACTGTTCTCTGTACATCCTCCCTAGAAAGTGATACTGCCCTTTAACCCAACAATACATTCAAAACTGGGGGTCTTTGTGGCTAAGTGGTTAAACCCTTGCCTTGCGAGTCGAAGGTTGTGGGTTCGAATCCGGACCGTGCCTTGCTGGAGGTACGGAGTTCTTCCTTTGTTTCATACTCTTGACAGGTGGCGTGCCATTTCTGCGGAGAGGGACCGAGCCATGTGGGGTTAAAGCCGGTGTAATGAAGTCAATCCTTCGGATTTAAACCTTTAATATAATAGCCGACCATCGCAAGCAATGATGACAACAGTCTCAGACATGTGCTGCTGCACCTCTCTGGTGTGGGCAGAGATGACTGTAGAGTCCAATCCTAGAACACAATCCCCTACCACAGGTGGGGCATACATGATCAAGGTTAAACATGTGCATGTTGTGTGTTCTGTCTTTTGCAAGCTCGTTTTCTTTATGCCTCAACGACAAATGTTCCAGTGGTTTACTGGCCCAAATTTGGGTGTAAAGAATAGAAGCACTGTTACCTGCCACGCATGTCGTAAGAAGGCGACTAAGGAGGTTTGGCTGAAATCGGATGCACATGTCCTAAATGTGTAGAAGTCTGTACATTTAGGGGCCTACCAAACTAATGTGCAACATATACACTTTCTTAGCAAAGATCAAACGTATCACAAAGAGTGATTAAAATTGGTCATAAAGAACAAACGCAAAGAAGAAGAAGAAGAACGACATAATGATTCTCAGCTATGTGGGCTCCTCTTGTGTTGTTACAGCGCCACATTTGGCGATCTTGCTCAAGGGATTCCCAGCATGTGGGTTCTATATCGAAGCATTTCAGAAACACTTTAAGAGTGTCTTTGAAGTGATTTTTTTGTCCACCAGCAATACATTCAAAACTGGGTTTCCTTTGATGATTATACCATCAATATTGGTTGATGTGCGTAATGATGTTTTGACGACTAAACTAAACTTGTCCTGAACAAACCTTTAATACATTCAAAACAACATGGCACCAGAGATGCACTCCAGATAACAGTCAACTTCACCGTAAGAATGTATCTGATGGTATAATCATCAAAATATCGATCGGAAAGAAGAAACGATATATAAACTTGGGCAGCCTTCCCAATGCTTCCATGCTCACTGTGCCCAACTGGTGTTGGTCAGAAAGGAGAAGAGATTTTAACTGCAGCCTTCCCAATGCTTCCATGCTCACTGTGCCCAACAGGTATTGGTCAGAAGAAGAAAGGATTGCAACCAGTCCAAATGAGAAACAGTGTATAAGATCAACTGGCATTTTCTCAAAATGACCTCTGCACTCCAGGGTATAAGAGAAGGTACTAAATAAGCAAAAAACAAACATTGTTTTGGTAACTTGCATATCTAACAGGGTTTTTTACTATATTCTTTGTAGACAATTTTATGACATCAATATATTTTATTTTATTAAAACACTGGTATGTCTTTTTAATCATGTTGCTTATTTGTTTTCTATTCATCATTATTAAATAGCTTGTCCTGAACAAGAATTCTAAGTCAAATGTGGTGTAGCTAGACAATAGTATTATCGATATAAGGGAAGACTGCAGTAAAACTATGTAACAATGGCGAAACATGTAATAACAAATTTACTGTAGTTTTACTAAATTAAAAAACAATAACAATACACAGCAACATTTCGATCAAAAGGTCTTTATCAAGCAAATGATACAACAGAGTGTGCTGTGAAATTCGTCACTCCTGTTGTATCGTTTGCTTGATAAAGGCCTTTGGTCGAAACATTGCTGTGTATTGTTTTTGTAGTTTGTAAAACTACAGTACTTTGTTATTACATGTTTCGCTGTAGCTAGACAAGAACATTATTCTGGTAGCCAAAAGAAGAATAGAAACCAACAAAGAGCTGGTGTCGTTAGTCGCCACACACTGAGAGACATACTGAGGAGGAGATAGGATTACTTATGGACTAATTGGTTCAATGTGCAGTAATGATGATCCAACGACTAAACTAAACTTGTCCTGAACAGAAGTTTGCCACCCTAACAGACCTTCGGAATTTCTTTCTCTCACAGGCCAATTTTCCTGCCTCTGCAGCTGTCATGCTTAAATCATTAGCTACATCCTGCTGAATCCATTTTCTCTGTGGTCTTCCTCCATAATGGTCTTCTCCAACACTTCATGTCTATTTATATGTCCGAAATACTTCAATTGTATCATTCTTATTTGCAGCATCAGCCAGTTTTCTTTAATTTTTAGTTTTTTCTCTATAGATCTATTTGTTCTATTCTCTGACCATGATATACTGAGGACTTTTCTGTAACTCTTACATTCACAGGCACATATATTTTTTCTCTGCATTGTTAAATGTCCATGCTTCAGGCCCATACGTTGCCACTGGGAATATGCATGCTCTTAGTATTCTGGTATGTGTTTTAACACACATAGGCTTATCAAATTTGCGACAATTTCTATTGGAAGAGCTGAACTGCTGTGGTCAATATAAACTTTTGGTTATTTTTCTGACCATAACATAAATCTACATAGATCATAAGTCATCATCATCAAGTAGCTTGTCCCTTTGAGACCTTGGATCCCATGTCAGCAGTCCTGAAAAACTCTATTCTGTGAAAGTTGACCGGCGTCAGCAGGAGTCATTCTCAGATCGTCAATGACATCTTGCACCAATCGTTTTCTACAGGGTGTTCGAGATAATAGCAGCCTGTGAATGGAGTCAATCTGGCATATATGCATGAAAATGAGAAGGTTCAGTTATGACGTAGTATAGGTCAAGGTTATGTGACGGTATGTAATTGTAGTGCAGGAAGGGGCGATGAACAAATGTGATGTAAAACGAGCTAGTCAGAACCGGTTTAAATAGTACATAAACATAACACGATAAATTATCTGGCAACTTTCGATTTGTCAATGGGGCTGCTTTAATCTTGAACACCCTGTAGGTTTCCCTCTCATTCTTCTTCCAGGCACCATTCCCTCCAGAAATTATCTCTCTCATGTCGTTTGATGTGTCCGAAATATTAAATTTTCCTTCATGGTATACTCTTTAATAGACAACTCTCTTTAATATCAAACTGTTGCAATTTTGATTAGTGAGTAGTTATGATTATCATCAGGGCGCAGTACCCGGGACATGTTGATATGTGATCTGATCTTCTCCCCAATATCTTTACCAGCTTATAACAATTAATCATACCCCTTTTGTGTACAAGTGTCTAGTACCTCTAACAGTGTTGACCGCAGCTTGTATTTCAGGAAACATGTTGAGCATGTCATTATCAAGACACATATAGTCTGGCGGAAATTAGTCATGGTGGAAGCTTATTTCGAGCAACGGTTGTTTTTCATCCTATATCAGGCTTTGCTCCTTTCAACCATCGAATATGCAGTGGCCATCGACACTGTTAGTAAGACGTTAGTTGAACGACTGGATATAATACAGATGGAAGCGGTGCGTATCAGTCTGAACTGCGCTAGGGATACTCTCTGGGTGGCGATGAGGTTTATCCTTGATTTCCCGCCAATTTAGTATCGAAATAGGGGAAGACTGCAGTAAAACTTGGTAAATAGTGAAACACGTACAAACAAAGTACTATAGTTTTACAAAATACATAAACAGTGACGATAAACAGCAACGTTTCGACCAACAAGGCCTTTATCAAGCAAACGAACAAACAGGAGTGACAAATTAAAATGAAACACAAATGGACGACCAAATACCAACGTATCTAAGGTTGTTGCAGAGCGAAGTGGGGCATACAGGACAACTACTTCTAGTATGAGGATGGAGGTTGAGGCCGTTACTGCTGCCCTCCATTGGATTTCTGGGACTTCATTTACTGGGGCAGTTGTTGTATCTGACTCTCAGTCGATGCTTCACAAGATCCAGAAGGGCAGGTTTCGGTATGAGTGGATGTCGTCTATAGAAGTTTCTAACCTCCAGCGGCTTACGTGGATATACTGTCCTGGGCATGCGGGTGTTTACGGTAATGAGAGAGCGGACAGGCTTGCATCAACAGCATCGATTGTTGGGGAGTTGAAGATGGATAAGGGGGATATTCTTCGGTCTCTTCGAGACTCTCTGTTGGATGAGGACACTAAAATCGATGTTGAATCGATCAAGCGATTTAAGCAGTTTGGAATTACCCTTTGTTCAAGTCGAACTGGATGCCTGAGAGGCAGAGTGAGAGGTGTGTTTAATCAGCGAGCCACAGGAACCATCAGTATGCATACTCTTCGATATCTGTTGGGGAGACTGAGCACCTATGGGTTTGCCCGGAGTGCAATGACGTCAGTTTAGTAACCAATAACCAATAACCAATCTAAGGAAAATCTGGAATAAAAACGAATAACGAAATAAATGTAACACAAAAAACACATAAAAACTAGAAATAGAAAAACAATGAAACATCTAGTAAATATATAACTTGAATACATGCAACACATACCCATATAGATTATAAAGCATGGGAAGAAAGTACTAAGAAGCATAAGAATGTAATACATGCAACATATACCCATAGAGATTACAAAGCATGGGAAGAGAAAGTACTAAGAAGCATAAGAATGTAATACGTTGAGCCCGCGTGGTCGCAAGGTACCATACAAAGAAATCAACCGATTCTCCAGAGCAAATCGACTACGATCATCATGGGTATATGTTGCATGTATTACATTCTTATGCTTCTTAGTACTTTCTCTTCCCATGCTTTAAAATCTATATGGGTATATGTTGCATGTATTCAAGTTATATATTTACTAGATGTTTCATTGTTTCTTTCTATTTCTGTTTTTATGTGTGTTTTGTGTTACATTATTTCGTTATTCTTTTATTCAGATTTTCCTTAGATCGTTGGTATTTGGTCGTCCATTTGTGTTTCATTTTAATTTGTCACTCCTGTTTGTTCGTTTGCTTGATAAAGGCCTTGTTGGTCGAAACGTTGCTGTTTATCGTCACTGTTTATGTATTTTGTAAAACTATAGTACTTTGTTTGTACGTGTTTCGCCAATTTAGTATAGAATCAACATAGCTTGAGCACAAGCGTATTTCAAAATGAACGTGGACAACGTATAGCAGAAATGCAAGAAAATTAAACCCCGCCCACGCAAGTTGTCTACGCAGACTATTAAAAAAACAATTGGCAGGACAAAATTCCAGATACTGAGGTTCTCATAAGAGCAAAGATCCCAAGCGTCAACATCCTGTTGCAGAGGGCCCAAGTGAGATAGTCCGGTCACGTTGCTCGGGTGCCTAATAAGCACATCCCACAACAGCTGGTGCGTGGCGAGCTTGAATATGACAGACGTTTAGTTGGTGAACAGAAAAAACGCTTTAAACACCCTTAAAGTGTCTCTAAAATTCGTCGATATAGAGACCACGTGCTGGGAATCCCTCGCTCAAGACCGCCAAATGTGGCGCTGTAACAACACAAGAGGAACCGCATAGCTGAGAATCGTCGTGCCGTTGAATCACACACAAAAAACGAGCTGCGCGAAAAGACAAAACACACAACACTCACGTGTCTAACCTTGAAAATGTATGCCCCACCTGTGGTAGGGATTGTGTTCGAGGATTGGACTCTACAGTCACCTCCACACACACCAGATATGTGCAGCAGCCCACGTCTGAGGCTGTTGTCATCATCCCTTGCGATGCACGGCTATTATTTTCTCAAAATAAGTGATAAAAACCGCACGCGCGGAAGTGAGCTTAGGTTAAAGCGGGACAAATTGTCGGTTGACCGTGCTGCACACAGCTTGTATGTGAGCTCACACATATTGACAATGGGGAGGAATGGATACTGGTGCCTTCAATATTCTGGAACACATTTTCGACCATTATCAAATTAGACAACGAGTGCGGAGATATGAATCCCGTGACGGTGGATGCAGACGTTCCTGACATCAGTAATGAAAACTTCGTGAGAAGTCATTCATTCCCTTATATTATTATTTATGGTATAAACCCCATCATTAAATTACGAATTATTTCACACACGAATGTGTAGCCTAGCGACACAATGCTATTTAACAGGATGTTGACATAAAAATGATATTTTGCCCATGCGCAAAACTGCACTCCGGGAACGAATTCCAGTAGAAGTTCCGTTCAGCGAAATTCGGTGATAATATGTTCATTTAGCTACTATGGTATCTTGAAGAAAACGTTTCAGATTGTTATTATTTCTATAACGTTTTGGTTTGCCAAAGCTTCAGAAGAATGGATCCAAAAATTGCTAAGAAAACCCAAGACACACTAGGAAAGATTATTAAAAAGCCACCGTTAACAGATAAACTGCTGGGGAAACCTCCTTTCCGATTTCTTCATGATATTATGACCTCAGTAAGTGTTGTCACCAATGTGTTGACATTCCGTTAGTTTTGCAAAAGATCAACATTCGTTGTAAAATAGTTTTATAAAGTACAACAGACTCAACTTGACGTTTCGATCAAAAAGGCCTGCATCAAGCAAATAATACAAGATACAAATTATGTGAAACATGATGATTGCACAGTGTTGTAGCCTACTTTTATCTTGTAGGTACTAGGAGAAACAGTTTCTGAAACACTACTGAAACGTCAGTTCTTGCTGTTAGGATAGTGTTAGGATTTACATTATAAACTTTATTTAGAGACTCTTTTGAAAAACTGTATTATACTTACTTTATTTGTGTCTTCTATCCTTTGCTTGATAAAGGTATTTTCTCTATTTAGTCTTTTATTACACTTTCACTTCGCAGAAGCATATCCAGATAATCCTCTCTGCTCTCTCATTACTGAAAACACCTCCATGTCCAGGACAGTAGATTGATGTCAGAAATCATAATTACAAAACCATTGATAGACCCCTTTCCACTCTTACTGAAATCTGCCTTTTGGATATAAATATAAAAATTATGGATTTGACATTCTCAAAATATTGCTATTACTAGATGGAGGACTTCCAGATTCATAAGGATATCTTGTACTGTGATTTGGATTCTGGCAAATGAACTCCCTGGAATAGTTTCTTAGCTACAGTGATATCTGCAAAAGTATTTTTTTTAATTGTGACATCAAGGAATAAAGAACATGACAGGGAAAGATCTAGCTAGAAGCATAGAACACTGGTCTGAGAACTCAAAACTTGCCATGGCAGTATTCTCTAAACACTGCTCCGAGAACCGAAATCTTGCCCTGGAAGCATGCTCATAAACACCGCCTAAAAAGTGGTATTACAGGCAATAACCACTGTTTTTAAAAAAAAATAGATGTTTCTTCTTTATTTCAGATTATTAAAACCACTGGATTCATGCAAGGCTTGTTTAGTGAGACAGAAATGAACTCTGAGAATGTTAAGGTATGTTTGAACTGCGCTGTTGTTGCCATTTGACAAGCATGCAGATAAAGTATCATCTTCACCTCCTTCTTCTTTCACTCTCATTTGTCAGTTTGAATGTGTGCAAAGAAAGCAATTGTGCCTAACATCGACCATATGTTGCCAGAGCCCGCAAGGCGAGCAAAGAATAGTAACACTGTGACCTAAGAGGCAACTGAGGTAGGCCTAGGAAAGCTGCCCTAGTAAATAAAAAGCATCACAGATATCGGTTGTGCTGACCTACTTGTAGGCGCATAACTGGCACAATGTATGATCGCTCTCAGGCTCGGATCACTCTCAGGCTCGGATCACATACAAATTACAAAGTGGAGTTAACAAGTGGTCGATATGGAGTGTTTCAAAGAAGAAGTTGTTAAATATTGGTATTGTTTGGCCAATATGTCTCTCTCTATCTCGATCACCACCCAGACCAATGTACCAGACCCCATAAATTCTATTCATGTGGAAATCTGATTCATGCAGACTTAGCATTGGTGTGTTTACGTCACATCTTCAGCACCATTTGGAGCTTTAGTGCTTCTCTTACGACATGCGTGGCAGGCAACAGTGGTTCTATTCTTTACACCCCAATTTGGGCCCGGTAACCACTTGGGCGGGCCAGTATGTGAGTTTGCTTTGTTACACATAGTTTCAATTTCCACTCTTGATTTGCCAGCTGGTAATATTATACTTTCTATGTACTTTAAGTTATACACTTGTTTTAGCATTTTGTCTCTGATTTGTATCTTTCTTGGTTTTCATCTTTGTCAGTTGTTTTGATTTCTGTTTTCTTTATGTTGATTTTCGTATTATGATTATTACATGCTGGGTTTAATCTGTCGTTGCTGCCTGTCCTACACCGCATTGGAACATGAGCCTGTGGAATTTAATGTCAGCATGGCTAGTGCAGTCATAGCGAAAATGTTCAGGTTTGGATTTTTTCTTTATGCCCCAGATAAAAACAAAACTCGACCTTACCAGGAATTGAACATGAGTTCCCGAATGGGAGCCAGTGCTCTAATCCATTCTGCTAGATGCTCCACTGGGTTTAATCTCAAAGAACTACAAAATCACATGAGTTTAATCTATTCAAGTGATTGTTTAGCTCTTCTTACGATGTGACAGTTCTTGATCATCTGCAAAAAGAAGACCTTTAATGTCATTATTTATTACTAAATCTTTGCTAGTATTGCACTCTTTTGGGGGTTTTGTTGTAGTATCTGTAGCTCGAGCAGTAGTGAGCTCGATCACAACCCAAGCGTACCTGGTTCAAACTCTTGGAGCGCACATTTGGAAGCAAATTTGTTTCTGTGGGAATTTTACAAAAGGTAAAAATAGACCTCACCGTTCAGAAAGCAATGGCAAACTACTGAGCGTATAAGTGGTGCCTAAAAAATCAATGACTCGTTAACTGTGGTTGATGGCTACATCCTGTAAAGGATATGCCACGATTTCATTCATATTTATATATATATATATATATATATATATATATATATAAAACCATCGAAGGATTGACTTCATTGCACCAGGTTTTACCCCATTTGTCCCGTCCCTCTCCACAGTAATGGCTCGCCACCTGCCGAGAGTATTGCACATAGTATGAACTCTGTAGCTGCTGCAACAGTCCTAGGAGTCTCTGGAAAAAATGTGCTGCAAACAGAACAGCGTTGCCCAAGTTTCACCACCTTCGAACGCAAGACAAAGGTTTAGCCACAGAGAGCACATATATATATATATATATATATATATATATATATATATATATATATATATATATATATATATATATATATATATATATATATATATATATATATATACACACACAACATACATACATACATACTCACATCTTACCTATTACTATAACATTAATTATTTCAATGTATTTTTCCCTAGGATAAAGATGCAAAGATTGCATTCCTTCAGAAAGCAATAGACATTGTTTGTGAGTATAATAAATGTGTTTTTTATTTCTGTGTGTACATACCTGCATGCCTTTTCTTTTTCACCACCATCTTATCAAAATTGCAGGCCCTGACAATTGTTTTTTCCATTGTTTTGTTGATCATAATGATATGATAATTGTTTTGGACATCAGAATGACATTGATAATTGTTTGAGTGTGTTGTTTTGTTCTTCAGTATGACATTGACGAGAAGTGAACAAATGCTTCTGTTCTGCAACAGCTCAATATTAAACAGCAGTGATTATTAAAGAACATTAAAAACAAGGAAACTTAAATATTTAGGACACATTAAACGACATGAGTGCCTGGTGAAGAGAATTCTAGAATAGATGGTGCCTGGAAGAAGGAGAGGAAGACAGATGGTGATGGATGAAGGATTGACAAGCTGCAAATGACTGCTGCTGACAATGGGCATCTTGCACAGAATAGAGAGTTCTTCAGGGCGCTGTCATGGGAGCCAAGTTCCAGAAGGAAGAAGCTGCTTGATGATGATGATGATATTGACGATTGTTTGTTTCATTTCTCATTATGACAAGAGAATTGTCTTTTTCCATTGTTTTGGCAGGCGCTGTGACTGGTAAAGAACTTCATGCCAAACCGGTGAAGATTGTTGCTGGACATGAGCCGGAGAGAACCAATGAATTCTTACAAGCCCTGGCTGATGCCATTAACAAAAATGTAGGAATGTTTATAAAATTATCTGAACAAATTCTGATGAATTTATCTTCTTACCGCTTTTGGCTTCCTTTGAACATGGGGTAAGAAAAAGAGCTTTACTACCTGTACTACCACTTTTTAACACGGTGTAGGACAGGGGGGGACATGTGCCTGTGGAATTTAATGGCTGCATGACTAGTGCAGTCACCGTAACACTATTCGGGTTAGGATTTTTTCTTTATGCCCTGACAAAAAAACTCCATGGCCTTAACAGGGATTGAACCTGTGTCCCAAATGGGAACCCTCACTCTAACCCATTCGGCCAGAACATTTGGTACCTACTTCAGTTGTCTCCACCTTTTGAGAAGTCCTGGACTAGCATTGCTTCTCCAGTGCTAGTTTTTGTAGAAGTTTGTTGTATTATTAAAGTTGCTAGGACAATTCGCAACTATCTTTAGGTGCTTGTTGCAATATATCTGCTAAAATTAAGTTATTGTTTTTTTATCCAAAATATAGAACTGTTATATTAATATACTGTTCTTGATTTTTAAATTATAATAATAGTCACGTAGCATGTCCCTTGCGGAGCGTCGCTCTCATCACAGTCCATCTGAAAAACTTTTTCTCTAGCAAGTTCTCCTGCCTCCTCCAGCATAATGTTTAAGGTTTCTTTTCTGTGCTGCTGCCACCTTCGTCTTGGTCGTCCCCTGCCTCGCACTCCAGGAACCATGCTTTCCATTACCGTTCTCTCAAAACCACTGTGACATTTAACGTGGCCAAAATATTTCTTCTTCATGGACATGATGCTATTTATGAGCCAATGCTCCTCGATTTTGTGATTATATGCTTGTCATATTGAACATACTAAGCACTAGAACATTGATATGCAAGCTAAACTACAGACTATAAATAGTATAGTGGTACGGTATCATACTTATGACATCAACCGATAGAAGAAAACTAGTCTCGACAAAAATTAAGTGTTTAATCAGAATGCTGGGAATATCAAAAAGAGACCGGTTTAGAAATGAAGATATCAGGAATAAAAGTGGGTGCAACATCAGTACTGAACTTCATCAAGAAACAATAAATTTACTCATCCGACCATATAAGCGGATTACCAACAGACAGTGCACTTCAAAGAGAAATGCTGCTCCGAGACAGTGGATACAAAGCAAAAGGCTGTCCATGCAAAAGTGAACCTAGAAATAACAAAGGCACGAAAGATACTGTTTACAAATCGCATGCAAAAGCCTGTTATATAAGTCTCTTCTTATCCTGACGCTCTGAGGCAAAACAGGATTGAAGAAAAGAAAGAAAGAAAGAACTACTCTTTGGGATTGGAGCCATTAATCATAAGTATATATGTGTATTATTAACACTCTTATTCATCATCTACATGGATAAAATGACAATAACTATAAACTAGAAAAGTTAACATCTCACAAAATGTTTACAGTAGAAACGCATCCGGTCGTCCAGTGTGCGGGCGTGTTAACTGTTTGCTCTTGAACTTTTAAAAAAATTAATTAATCTGTGTAAATTCGAAACGGAGTACATATATATTTATATCATTATTCGGTTGTGTATAAGCAGTGAAAGAACTCAAGGTGTAATTGTGTTACTATCATCATCAATTATATTCTACTACAGTGTAAATAGAAAATAAGATCGTGTTTCTAGTCGACACCAGTTATCGATAAAAATTTTCAATTAACGCCAAGCGCTGAAAACTACCACGCGATTCCACCCAACAAAAGAAACACTTCACGCATCACAAGGAAGGTCAAGGTCATGTACGGAACCTGTTAAAAGTGTCAGTGTGTTGTCTGCAAAGGTTCATGTTATGTGCTGATGAAAAATACCAGCACACCTTGGGACAAGAGAATTGTCCAGTAATTTTTCGGACAGACACACATGCCAGGACAGGTCTATCCTACCGCCATCGCGCCGCTTCTGGAAATGTAAACTTACACACAGCAGGGCGGCCAGAACAATAGTTGTAACGTGACTACAACACACAACTCTTGCCTGTAGTTTAGCTGTAACATGCACAGCGACTACAACGGTTACATCGCCTATTCGGTGGTCAAACCAGGTGAGGGAAACCGATGGGTCTAGCAGCATCGGTAATCTAGGCACTGTCTGCCTGTGCATGCAAAGACTGGATCCGGCTGACTTCGCGGATGAGGCCACTAGTTGGCACAACGGTTAGAAAGGCGGATCACAGCAGAGCGGTGTGGACCGCATAGAGCACGGCGAGGCACTTTAGAAAGCCCTGGTCATCCACTGCATCTGGCACTATCTCCAGTCGTCTTGACTTGTCTTGCCCTGGATACAGATAGTCCTGGACGAGAGAGTGAGGTTGACGAATAGCGCAACTTTTCCTCACTATAATCCAAATACAGCGCAAGCTACAGTTTCAGACAACTACATACAACACAAATCACACAACATGAAGATATTAACACCAAAAAAACAGAGGTCATGTTCTAGCCCGCCCCTAGAGAACAGTATTACGATCCAGTCATCAACATTAAACACCAGCGTCTCCAGTCAACGATCAACTTTGCTTATCTTGGCAGCCTCCTATCCAGATCGGCAAACATAGATTCTGAGGTCCACAATAGGATATCCAAAGCCAGTGCTGCGTTCGGAAGGTTATGTGTCACTGTGTGGGAACGGAAGGGGATAAGCATAGTCACAAAGCTGAAAGTTTACCAGGCCATAGTGCTAACCACGCTGCTGTACGCAAGCGAGACATGGACAGTGTATAGCAGACACGCAAGAAAATTAAACCATTTCCACACAAGCTGTCTACGCAGAATACTAAAAATAAACTGGCAGGACAAAATTCCAGACAGCGAAGTCCTCACAAGAGCAAAGATCCCAAGCGTCAACACCCTGTTGCAGAAGGCCCAACTGAGATGGGTCGGTCACGTTGCTCGAATGCCTGATAAACGCATCCCAAAACAGTTGATGTATGGCGAGCTTGAAGGGGCAGACGTTTAGCTGGTGGACAGAAAAACGCTTTAAAGACACTCTTAAAGTGTCTCTGAAATGCTTCGATATAGACAATACGTGCTGGGATCCCTTGCGCAAGATCCCCAAATGTGGCGCTGTAACAACAAAAGAGGAACCCGAATAGCTGAGAATCATCGTATTGTTGAGTCACAGAGAAAACGAGCAGCGTGAAAAGACAGAGCACACAACACGCACATGTCTAACCTTGATCATGTATGCCCCACCTGTGGTCGGGGATTCTGTTCTAGGATTGGACTCTACAGTCACCTCCGCACACACCAGAGAGGTGCAACAGTACACGTCTGAGATTGTTGTCATCATCGCGATGACGGCTATTACAGTAGAAAAGTTAACATCTCACAAAATGTTTACACTAGAATAGTTAACATCTCCCAAAATGTTTACAGTAGTAAAGTTAACATCTCACAAAATGTTTACAGTAGAAAAGTTAACATCTCACAAAATGTTTACAGTAGAAAAGTTGTCTAAGAAAAAAAGGATGTGAAGGTTGCCTTCCTTGGGACGGGTTGTAACCTATATCGCTTGGCCCCTCTCCGCATAAATGGAATTCTACCTGCCGAGAGTGTTGCACAAAGCTCCGGCAACAATCCTAGGGTCTTTGGAAAAATGCACTCTTGAACAGAATGGAGCGGTCCGGATTCTAACTCATGTCCTTTATAACGCAAGGCAAAGGCCTAACGCAGAGACCCCCAAACAAACAAGCTATATGCGGAAGAATTGCAGAAAAGTAAGAAGTTGATACCTTAACATAATCTGTCTCCTAACTGTCAGTGTTTCAATATTCCAGGTTGATAATGATGACTATGTAAAGAGGGTACTGAAGGGAGGAAAAGCAGGTGGGCCATCCAAAGAAGAAAAGAAGGAGGATAAGAAAGAGAGATTGAAAAGTGAAGAGAAGAGAAAAGGGCATGATTCAGAGGTATGTAGCTAGTGTGAATTTATTTTGAATTATCTGAGTTTGCGTTTTCAGAAGTGTAAAGTTTGAGTGATTTGTTTATTCAAGTGCGTGCGATGTGAGGTTTATATACTTTGTGAGATTATTTATGCAAGTGGGGTAGAAGTGAATTTAAAAAATCATTTTTTTTTAAAAATTGGACCCCACTGGGAAGTGCCACAATGAGTGGACCCAGTACATTTGAATGTGTAAACTCAGAGCGTCATTAATCTTTTGATTGAGAGTGCTCAGAGTTTGTTTAAGTGTTTTATTGTGCCAATTGGCATTTTTTGAAGGCATCCACACTTTGGTTGCAATCAAGTGGACACTACACTTTGACCCAAGCCAAAAGGCTGAGAAGCCTGATAGTTTGGGAGATTACTTATATAAGTGTGTGGTGGTGTGAGAAGTGAATAGTCTGTGAGGTTATTTATGTAAGTGTGCTGAGGCACAGCCAACTCTAGATAACTAGGCCAGACAACTGAATGGGGTTTCCTGACCTAGATCAGAAAAGGGGGCCGGAAAATATAGATGTTTGATAGAACACTGCATGCTTTTTGCAATTTTACTCAATTCTGTGAGTCTATGGTTATTTATTGGTGAAAAATATTCAAAATATTCATATTCCTTATTGTTAAACTTAACTTGTTGCATAATATAACTTTGATTTAGCATTTTGTGTTGATTTTAAAATGAATTCGTCTATATATACCAATACTGGAATGCAAGGTCACGTGGTGTAGTTGTGGGCTGATTTCACATAATTCTTACCTGAGTCCGAAGGCCCATAAGTTTATAGTTGGCTTTGGCTGAGGACATAAGAAGGGAGTGAAGGAAGGGATTGTTGATTCGGGTATGATAATAGTTTTAAAAAATACATGTATAACTTACTTGACTAGTTGTTTCCCTTTGACCATAGAGGACTAAACAAAGTATCTAAAGACAAAATAGATTTACTTCAATGCAGCAGGTTTCCTCGTATGACTCGGGTCATTCTCTGCAGAAATGGTACACTATCTGCTGAGAGTATCACACAAACAACGAACTCCTTAGAATGGAATATAACTGGAAAAACATTAATTCACTTGTGAACTGAATGTCGCTGTGCAAATTCTAATCCATGTCCCTCAGAACACAAGGCAAACTGCATAACCATTTTCCCAGAGACCCCTTACATGTAACTGTTAATCATTGAAACGCCACAAGAGCCTGGATAGCGTAGTGATTAGTGCTCTAGCCTTGTAGTCTAGGATCAAATCCCACAGTGTGAGATTTTTCCAGCATTACTGGCGGCTCTCATTGTAACATAGCTTTAAATTAAGCCAACAATTTTGTTGGAATTATTGTACCATAGGCCAACAATTTTGGATGCGCCTGTCCTACACGCGTAAGAGCCTATGAACCGAGTCACAGCGTTTAGTTGTTCTTGACACAAACCAAAGATATTACAAAGAGTGATTAAACTAGTTGATAAGAACTAACACAAACAAACATCGTATGTGGTCAACATCACGCCGGCCGCTTTTTCTTCCCAGTGCTTTTCCTGGTACCCAATTGAGGCTGGGTCGACCTGATAACTTTAGAGTCTGAAAATTCTACTCCCACAGCGGAATTAAACCCGGGTCACTAGCCTAGGAAGCAAGTTAACATTTCCAAAACTAATGAAATAAGATAACAATGTTACTTGTTAAATTCCACTTTGCAATGTTTGTTTGTTTACCACAGAGCAAAAGTGGACATGAAAGAGACGACAGAAAACAAAGCATGGACAGAGGAGATCAAGATGTAGAAAGAAAGCATGAAAGAGACAGAGAGAAGGATCGACACAGAGAGAAAAGACATGATAAAGAGAAAGATCGCCATGGAGAAAAAAGACAGGACAGAGATGGGGAAAAGGATAAAGAGAGACACAAAGATCGTGATAGGGAATCAAAGGCAAGAGACAAATCCAGGGAAGGCAGAGAAGAAAGACACAGAGAAACAGATAAAGAAAGATCTAAGAAGGTAAGTAATAGTACCAGATTTTTGTGGCAAATCGTTACATTTCATCATCATCATCTGTCTTCATTATAACTTCCTGTTTTACTAATTAAGACGTATGATTTTGCAACGTCTTCTTTTTCTGCGGTCAATTTCTCCTGCAGAGTATTCAAATGTGTCATAAACAGGGAGATGTGTTTGAGGTCTCACTAGGTCACCACAGTTTGTTTTTTATGGTTGTTTCTGTTGGCTAGATGTTAACCCAAACAACACTGCTACCGGGTTGTTGCCCAGTGTCGTGGTTTTCTGTTTTTTCTTGTGCTGTTCTGGTGACTTGGATGATTGTTATTTTTGCTCTTTGACAGGATTCTGCTATGCCATCTATCCATCTTTTTTTGGTCTGCCTCTCGCCTTCTTTCCTGATGTTCTGTTGTAGAAGGCTCTGTATACTGTGGAGTTTGGTTGCATTCTTATTAAGTGACCGAACCACTTCATTCTTTGTTTCTCAATGTAATTCAAGCAATGTTCTGAGTGGCAAACACAGATCTGTGGATAAGACAGGGCAGGAACACATGATGACCCAGGTTAAGAAGGGAAAATGGTGGTAAATCAGTTG
Organism: Arion vulgaris; assembly: GCA_020796225.1. NCBI lineage: Eukaryota > Metazoa > Mollusca > Gastropoda > Stylommatophora > Arionidae > Arion > Arion vulgaris. Next base: position 29,485,487 of record CM036772.1, read on the forward strand.
AATATCACTAGACTAGCACTTAAGTGAAATCTGCAAACAAAGTAAAGAAAGGGACACCCCAAACAGACCTGGAGACGGAGTCCTCTTGTGGAACTGAAGGATGTAGGAGTATCATGAGAAGCCATCAAGAAAATGGTCAGAGAGCAGAGAAAGTGGAGGACAACTGTTGAGACCCTCTGCTCCATGAGGAGCAGAGAGGAATAAACTGTCAAAACTGAAGGTAGTCTTGCAGGAAATGCTCTGATTTCTGCTTTGATGCTCCACAGATGCAGGCAGTCAAGTCCCTGATTTAAGTGTGTTTACATTTAATTTGACAACAATGGCTATCTTTGTTGCGTAAGTTATGCATACCGATAGGTGCGGCTAGATGGGAAAACCATGAGAGAAACTCCAGTAGATACATCAAGCAACACATAACGGGAGTTGTTAGTCCAAACACACTGAGATACATGCTTGGCAGGAGATCAGAGAAATTATGGATATGTGCGATGAAGATGATTCTCAAATGAACAATGACCTAAAACTAAGTTTTGGGGAAACCGACAGACCTGAAGCTGACCGCCCAGTTTGTGGTCCACAGTAAATTAAGCGCATGGCCAGAGATCGCTGAAGAAGAAGAAATAAACAATGAACACTGCACTATAAAAGTGTCCACTGGTAAAAAAAAATTGCAGAGTGGTAATGTTAATAAATATAATTTGTTCTAGTTTCAACTACTTCAACTACTTGTAATACTCATTTTTAGCATTTTTTTTCTCAAAGACTGCAAGTCCTGACCAGGAAAAGTTACCTGGGACTCAAACCTCCACATCAAAAATACCAAAATTCGCACCACAGATTTCAGAGATGTCTCCCCAATCCAAGAAAGACTCTCACAAAAATAGGAGACACTCTGATGGACAAGTGACAAGATCATATGACACACCTCAGAATGCAGAGGCTTCTTTAGCCCGAGTTCGACACTCTGGGGGAAATATCACAAGAAATATTAATAGTGATATCCAGAATGCATTTCCAGATTTGGATGCTTCAGAAAAGGGTCTGTCCTTGCCACGGCCAAGTGAAGGAGCTCCTTCTGTTGAAGTGGAGGATCAATGCACATCCAATGTTCCAAACAGAGATATGCAGAAGGCTAGCAACAAACGAAATGTGCGTCAGAGTAATCACCTGCTCTGTGCAAGCAGTGGACAAGAACAAGAAATTGCAGATATTCAGCAAATAGAAAACTTAGCTACTGGTGATCATTGGAGTGCGACTGCTAATGTGAGAATATTGTTTATTGGTTCAAAGTTCAACAGTTATTTGGATAAAAGATTTTGTTTCAAATTATTCGTTCTTAATTTCAGTATTTTGTTCCTACTGTTGGATTTAAACTGGTTTCCATTTATCTTATTTAAAATGTTTCTTTCAGGGTCATGGGACTATTGAGTCATTCATATATGTCAATTCCTATTGTCTATTCCCAGGTGGAAGATGTAGTTGGCTGTCCACTCTTGCAGTTAAGCGTAGGGATGGGAGCTTTAATTTGCGTTCTAGGGCTAGATGAGTTGCCCTTGTTGTGTTGTTTCCGTGTTTATGTAGTGTGGTCTTGATATTGTCTATCCATCTTTTCTTGGTCTTCCCTTAGCTCTAGTACCCGATCTCTTTTTATTGTATGCTGTTATTGGTGGTTGTTTGTATTTCATTCTCATTAAATGTCCAAACCACTGCATTTGTTGTCTTTCAATGTATTCGGTGCATGAAGTTATGCCCACTCTGCTTCTGATGTCCTCATTTCGTAGTCTGTCTTTCCTGGTGACTCCCACTGCCTTCCTCAAGCCAGTGTCAATTCCTCCTCCAATAATGGCTGACACATTCCGTTTCTGGGAACATCTTTTTTTTATTGTCATATGCCATCGATAAAATAAAATTGTCAACCTAAACACCATGTTGTATCAATCCTAACATATGCCAGCGAGAGTTGGAAAATGACTAAAGATATAGAAAGCAAGTTGAATGCATTTGAAAATAGATGTCTGCGAAAAATAATGAATATAAAATGGAACGAATTCAGGAGAAGTGATGAAATCAGAGACATGTCTGGTCAACCACTAGTGACAACTGTTATAAGAAAGAGAAGATGGAGATATGTTGGGCACACCTTGAGGAGAAATGATCAAAGAATATCAAAGCAGGTATTGAAGTGGGATGCAAAGGGTTCAAGAAAGAGAGGTCGACCTAAGGAGACCCTGAAGCGAACTTTGCTGAGAGAGGCAGGAAATATCGGTCTCAGTTCCATGGAGGAGATTGAGCGAGTTGCCCAGGATAGAGCGGTATGGAGAAATTACTTGCAGGCCCTATGTAACGTATAACGGTACGAGAGGAATTATTATTTAAACACCATATTTCCCAATATTCCACATTGTATGAAAAAACTGTAGTTGTCGGGTCCCGCAAAGGGAGCAAAGAATAGAAACACTGCAGCCTACAAGGCATGTTGTAAGAGGTGACTGAGGTAAGAGCCTAGGGAAGCTGCCCTAATAAATAAAAAGCATCGCAGAAATCGGATGTGCTGGCCTACTTGTAGGCACATAACTTGCACAACGTAAATCTCTCTTAAGCTCGGATCATATACAAACCACAAAGATTAGTTTAACAATTTGTCGATTTGGAGTGTTTAAAGAAGAAATGTGAAATTTTTTTTTACTTTTCAATATTTTAACCCTTTGAACCATGGCCACATGTACCCTAAAATCCCTTCCCTGAGCTCCTGGGAAAAAACAGCACATATCACAGGAATTATAAAAACACATTAATTTAAACAGAATGGGTTTTGTATTCATAAAATCTTAACAGTAAACAAGCTTTACAAATTTGTGTCTTGTTGGACAATATTTTACTAGATTATTTACTGTTGGCTTAGAGCTAACAATCCAAATCTATAGAAAATGTATTTGTTACAGAAATTGCAAGGAGAACCATTCAGGATTGTCTTATTCTTTGAACGCTCCATGTTGACCACTTGTTAAACCACGCTTTTTGATTTGTATGTGATCTGAGCATAAAAGCAATTTTAAGCTTGTGCCAGTTATGCGTCTACAAGTAGGCCAGCACATCCTATTTCTGCGACGCTTTTATTTACTAGGTAGCTTCCTAAGCTCCTACCTCAGTCACCTTCTACAACATGCCTTGTAAGCTGCAGTGTTACTATTTTTGCTCCTTCAACCCCAACAACACACAGGCGATTTAGAATTGAAAAACTACTATAAATAGAAATGAATAGTTGCAGTCCTACGTTCTATTGAGAATGGAAAAGAAGAAGAAGAAATAGCAGTTTGATAATTGATTTTTTTATTTTTCATTATATCTCTTCTGGTAACATTTGTTTTGGTTGTTCAGAGAGACCAGAGTCGAGACAAGGAAAATGAGTCTCCAGATAGAGAGAAAATGAAAGGAGAGAAGGAGGAGAAACAAGTAAGTAACACATGAATCTTCTTCTTCTCTTCCACCATTTACTTCTTTATAGAAATGCTTGATGTAGTGTGCTTGTTCTCTTCTTCTTCTTCTTCTTTGCGTCATTCCTTACGACCAATTTTAATCACTCTTTTTGATATGTTTGATCTTTGCCAAGAACGTGTATACGTTGCACATTGGTTTGGTAGGCCTCTAAACGCATAGACTTCTACACGCTTAGGACACATGCATCCGATTTCAGCCAAACCTCCTTAGTCGCCTCTACGACATGCATGGCAGGTAACAGTGGTTCTGTTCTTTACATCCCAAATTTGGGCCCCGTAACCACTCGGCGTGTGCTTGTTCTAATGCACTTTGTAAGCTGTTATTCCTCTTCGATCGTTCTAGGCCTGTTTTAATCATTCTCATTGTGATATATAAACAGCCAAACATCAGAACGTGATGTACGTGCACCAGCCTTCAGCACCTATTTGAGCTCAGTTGCTTATCCTTCGGTGGGGTGTTCGTTTTCAGCCAGCTTTTGATTTACTAGGGTTCGATCAGCTTTGCCGTATTTTTGGGCTTTGTGATCTACGCCCGGACAGTGAGTTACGCTGTTTATGCCCGTTCTGACTGAGAAATATTTCTCGGGCTTGTAAGCTTATCCTCGGACGGCGTCTTACTCGTATAAAACACCGTAAAGTATCGCCTTCGCAAATGTTCAGACCGAACTTCCTGTCTGATCCGTACATTGTCGGCCTTGCTTTACCTGAATTTTTGAGTTTGATCCGGAGAAGGAACATTCTCAGCCTTTTCTAGACGCGCATTGGTACGTGGCAATTTGCAATTAACCTCGAAAGCACTGGCATAGGGCCGAGTACAAACAATGTAGAGGGTCGTTTCAGTCGGCACTATCAGCGTAACTGAGGATTTTTGCGCTCGCCGCCATCACCCGCCCCAGTTATTCCGGGATGTTAGTTACGACTGCAATCGAACCTTGCCCGGTTGCCCCAAGGCTGGCAGTTCCGTTAGGCATCACCAACCTGTTCTTCCGGGGATGTTAATTTTTAATCGCACAGTACCTTGCACGGTTTTCCCAGGGCGGGTAGTTTCGTTATGCACTAAACGCAACTTGTTCTTTTGCACTCGGCAAACCTTGCCCAGTACATGTATCTGCACCAGGCTACTGATGAGGGTCAGCTGCAATCTTCTCTCGCACCAACATGAGGGTAGACTTTTATTTGTTACGGTCCTGTCTTATTTATTTTGCCGACGGGCTGGCAATGTTTGCCCCTCCTCAGGGCTTCGAGCTTCGCCCTACGTGGGCATACGCTTGGTCACTGGATGCACCTCTCATCCATGTCTGAGACGTTTGTTGCTGTTTCTTTGCGTTCAGGGACTTGGGCAATATCTTGTTGGACATCGGTCATGAGATTTGTGCATTTTGTTTGTATGTATCTTTATTGTATTTCCGTAATTGCACTGCTACCACTACCAGTAGTTTTCTCTCCCGATCCCTGCCCCTCTTAGCCAGACCGGAACCAGGGTCTGTTTCCAGGGTCACCGCAGTGGAGGTTGAGGGAAGGGTCTTGGTAGCGCCCTCGCTAACCCTGGCTCATGTTACCACCATGACCTCATGAGCCTTCATCTATTGAACCTCGACTGATTTAATGAGCCATTCGAGGTTTCACCGTGAGACAGTGTGAACTTAGACATGCATGGCTTAATCTTTGAGACAAGCATATGACTACGGCAGGATCAACCAGATAGCTGTCATGGACGAGACTGACCGACAATGCTCGGGTAGGAGACAGCGCTCTGTGCAGAGCGGATTCCGACGCCCGAAAATGCGAAATTGAAGCGAAACGACCGAGCGCACGCTTCCCACAGTTTTGCCGGCAAGACTTGCGGCTCGCCAAGCAAAGAACGACACCATGTTACTACCTGCGACCCACAAGCTCGCTAGAGAGCCGGGCCTTTAACGAGACCACGTCGCGCGTTAAATTTTAGACTGACTGCATCACATCGGACCGAGAAACTCCGAATATCGGACACACACACCACCAATAAGACCGAGCGCGAGCGAGCAGTCTTAATAGCAGACGCTACCTTGTCCCTTATTCGCTGGGAGCCTCGTTCGCGTGAAAAGCGAGGAGGCACGCGCAGCCGTTAGAGACTATGCACGCAATTGGTTATCGACACTGGGAACCGTGCTGACTGGCTTGCCCGTCCGGTTATTTTCAAAACGGGGAGGCACAGTTTGCAGACGCACAACCCAGATGGATCATGTCATCCATTGAACCTCGACTGATTTAATGAGCCATTCGCGGTTTCACCGGGAGACAGTGTGAACTTAGACATGCATGGCTTAATCTTTGAGACAAGCATATGACTACTGGCAGGATCAACCAGATAGCTGTCATGGACGAGACTGGACCGACAATGCTCGGGTAGGGAGACAGCGCTCTGTGCAGAGCGGATCCCGACGCCCCGGCAAATGCGAAATTGAAGCGAAACGACCGAGCGCTGCTTCCCACAGTTTTGCCGGCAAGACTTGCGCCCCGCCAAGCAAAGAACGACACCATGTTACTACCTGCGGACCCACAAGCTCGTTGAGAGAGCCGGGCCTTTTAACGAGACCACCGTCGAGCGTTTAAAATTTTATACTGACTGCATCACATCGCGACCGAGAAACTCCGATATACGGACACACACACACCACCAATAAGACCGCGCGAGCGAGTCTTAATAGCAGACGCTACCTTGTCCCTTATTCCCTGGGAGCCTCGTCTCGCGTGAAAGCGAGGAGGCACGCGCAGCCGTTAGAGACTATGCACGCAATTGGTTATCGACACTGGGGAACCGTCCTGACTGGCTCACCGTCCAGTTATTTTCAAACGGGAGGCACAGTTTGCAGATGCACAACCCAGATGTAAGCTGTTATTCATTTTCTTACGGCTGTTCTTCATGCCATCACTCCATCTCTTGCATGGTCTTGCTCTGTAATTGTTATACTTTTTTCAGTGTGGCTCCTTGTGGTAGACGATACCAAGGCATTCTTGAATGTTTTCAAAATTATGGAGTTTGTTCGAAAAGTATGTCGAAAAATAGATATATATAAATTAATGTATGTATTATGTAGTAACGTATGTATCCACCACAGAGAGCCACACAGAAAAAGTATAACGAGTACAGAGCAATAGGAAGACCATGCAAAAGATGGAGCGACGGCATCAAGAACAGCCTTACGACAATGAATATCAGCTTACAAAGTGCCTTAAAACAAGCACATACAAGATCACTACGTCCCCCAACACTTCTATAAAGAAGTAAATGGTGGAAGAGAAGAAGAAGAATAACAATACACAGTAATGTTTCGACCAAAAGTGCTAACCTTTGACAAGAAGTGCTAACCCTCTTAGAATGGTAGACAACTACATTCTGTCATTCTCTAATGGTTATCTTTTGTATCCTTTGCTTGATAAAGGCATTTTGGTCGAAACGTTGTTATGTGTGGTTATTGTTTTTGTATTTGGTAAAACTACAGTACTTTGTTTTTATGTGTTTCGCCATTGCTACATAGTTTTACTGCAGTCTTCCCTTATATCGACATTGCTACATAGTTTTACTGCAGTCTTCCTTATATCGACATTGCTACATAGTTTTACTGCAGTCTTCCTTATATCGACATTGCTACATAGTTTTACTGCAGTCTTCCTTATATCGACATTGCTACATAGTTTTACTGCAGTCTTCCTTATATCGACATTGCTACATAGTTTTACTGCAGTCTTCCTTATATCGACATTGCTACATAGTTTTACTGCAGTCTTCCCTTATATCGACATTGCTACATAGTTTTACTGCAGTCTTCCCTTATATCGATATAATTACTCTACACAGGATCCTCCCACTAGACTACAGCGACTCGCGCCTGCCAAGGGTTCACGTCGTAGAAGAGAAGGCAAGTAACAACTTTTTAATTTGCTTAATCTCATATGGCCTACTAATTTCAATTTTTAAAACATTTATCATGATTTGAATTTCAAATAAATTTTTCTTTGGTATTTGTAAATGATTAGTAAAACCAACAAAAAAATGTATTAATGCTTTTTATAATTTTCTTGTTTGTTTGAATGATTGTGTTCTTGAAGCTTGTACACAATCATATATTTTTCCTGCAGGTTAAAAAATAGTTATACATCTAGCAGGTGATGATAGTTGTTTCAGTAGCTGTGCTTTTCACTTCAGTATTTATAGAGTTTGGCATTGGCATAGTCAAATGGTTAGAGTGCTCGTTTCACAGTCAATGCTTGCATAGGCAGAGTGCTTCTATATGATAAAGATGCATGGTCAACTTATGATAAACAAGAGAACAGAATTGATTGATTGATAGGACCATCATCATTGCACTTTGATGAGTAACCATATGTGCTCTGGTCTCTTTCTTACACAGGAAGATCTCAGCGGCAGTGCACGAACTCCGTAGGACCAGTGAGGGTTCCCGGTGTAATTTAAAAGATGTTGAAAATATTTTGTAGGAATTTTATTTTTTAACCTTTCTAATAAATGTTGTCCGGGTAGCAGCTTTTCAGCCTGCTCGTCTGGATTTTGAACTGCCAAGTGTTCTTTTATGTGCTCATCAGAAACACAGGACCTATTTTTATCATCTGTCTCCAATAGGACTAGGAACTTGATCAATACAGGATTCAATTTTTTTCACCAGCATTGCTAATAATCTATCTTAATCATTACATGGAAAGAGAAAGTATTAAAAGCTGATATGCTTCCATGGTCTGGTCTTTCAATCATGCTTAAGAGCAGCAGTAGCGTAGTTGTTAGTGAACTCGCTTCTTGTGGTAGTGGTTCGAGTTCAATTCCACAATGGGTGTGGATTTTTTCCAAACATAACGGTTTCAGGTCGACCCAGCTTCAATTGGGTACCAGGAAAAGCACTGTGAAGTGAATACGGTCTGCATGATGTTGACCACATCACTTACCATGTGCCGACGGTCAATGAAAAATGCAGACCTAACACTGTATTACCCAATATACCACATCGTATAAAAAGAGTTCCCTTACCTTTTTCAACATGCTTAGACAGCAATGGCTGCGATGTCTCAGCCACGTACATCAGATGGAAGACGATCACTTCCTAAAGATAACTTGCATGGGCAGATTGGGGAGGGGGATGCAGAGACGTGTCAGCCTTCGCAAAGATTTTTTTTTCAAAAGGCAGGATAGGTTTATACTTATATAACAGATACTTTATTTATTAAATTATCATAGAAATATTGGTAGACATTTTGGTTTGTTAAACTTTAATTTAAAACACATTTGTTTTTTTAATGTACACTTATCCGGCAGTGCGCAGTGGCGACCCAGTTACAATTGAGCAGTAAAATTTCCAAGTGTCATCATTCTTCAAATGAAAGCTTGCTGGAATTTGTTTAAATGTAGTTAGTTGCCTATTGGCTCATGAAGGGTCATACCATGTGCCTGCATCAATGGACACTACACTTGATCTTAGCCAAATAGCAGAGATCTTAGCCAAATGGCAGTGATCTTAGCCAAATGGCAGAGATCTTATCCAAATGGCAGAGATCTTATCCAAATGGCAGAGATCTTAGCCAAATGGCAGAGATCTTAGCCAAATGGCAGAGATCTTAGCCAAATGGCAGAGATCTTAGCCAAATAGCAGTGATCTTAGCCAAATGGCAGAGATCTTAGCCAAATAGCAGAGATCTTAGCCAAATGGCAGAGATCTTAGCCAAATGGCAGAGATCTTATCCAAATGGCAGAGATCTTAGCCAAATGGCAGAGATCTTAGCCAAATGGCAGAGATCTTAGCCAAATGGCAGAGATCTTAGCCAAATAGCAGTGATCTTAGCCAAATGGCAGAGATCTTATCCAAATGGCAGAGATCTTAGCCAAATGGCAGAGATCTTAGCCAAATGGCAGAGATCTTAGCCAAATGGCAGAGATCTTAGCCAAATGGCAGAGATCTTAGCCAAATAGCAGTGATCTTAGCCAAATGGCAGAGATCTTATCTCTTAGCCAAATGGCAGAGATCTTATCCAAATGGCAGAGATCTTAGCCAAATGGCAGAGATCTTAGCCAAATGGCAGAGATCTTAGCCAAATGGCAGAGATCTTAGCCAAATGGCAGAGATCTTAGCCATATAGCAGAGATCTTAGCCAAATGGCAGAGATCTTAGCCAAATAGCAGAGATATTAGCCAAATGGCAGAGTGACACTTGTCGCATATCTTCCAACCACAAAAATCAAATTGTAACAATGTCACTATTGTTCATGTCATCATCTGTCATTTCACTAAAGATCAATCATTGTAGTCATGTCCTTGTCAGTCACATTATTGTTAATCATGACACCCGGATCCTTCTCCAGTCGTCTTGACTTTTGTCCTGCCACTGGAAACAGAAGGAATTGGTAGAGAGAGTGAGATCGATGAACTGCATAACTCTTTCTCACTTTAAACCACATCATCTCGCTAGTCACCCTTTCACCCATCAAATATATTCCCTTGGATGAAAAATAGTAGTCATCATCACCCATTATGGACAAGCATCAGTCATGGCACTGTCAGTGGTGTTGTTTTAGTTTCGTCACTAATGAAGAACAGTCACTGTAGTCATGTCACTGTCAGTCATGTGATTGTCAGTAGTGTCACTCCAGATCAGTTATGTCACTATTGTTTATGTCATCATCTGTCATGTCAGTCATTGTAGTCATGTCACTGCTATTAAAGTCACTGTTAGTCCTGTCACTGAAGGTCTCATCATATCACTGTCATCTTGTCTACTTCTCACCAGGCCAGGAGACTGGTGAGGACATAGATGGATTAAATGAAGGTATTTATAATATCATTTTGAACATGGCACAACCCCCTTAAACAAAATTACAGTAGAACTCCTGATTATTCCAGAAAATTCATGATCTCATCAAATCAGTAATCCAAAAATTATGAAAACTTGATTAACGCATTAAATACCAAGGGTCGCAGCCTTCTCCCATTTGTCTGTCCCATTTTGACCATATGCCGCAATTTACACCATTATTTATTTCATTGCCGAAATGACTCAAAATTTACCTAAACGCATTCTGATCGTTACCATTTCTGAATTAATTTTTCATATTAGATTAGTATGTGCTAAACATGCATCCACTTATCTACAAAATTACATGTCTCCGTAGAATTCGTTTTTTTTAAATTTAAAATTCTGTTTACATTTACTCTTTCAGTCCTTATTTTCTTTAGCTCCGGACGATTTATTTTGCAAGTATACTGAATTAGCCATTATACTGGATTTGTGTCATCATAAAAAACACATAGAGCCGATATAGAGTCGATAATCGACACAGAAGGACGAAGGAGCTAAACATATACCTACACATAGTGAAAAAGTGAAGACAAAAAAATGAATTTATCCACATTACATTTTGTTAATGAGCTAGTCAATATAATGTAGTGAAAATGAAAATCGTGGCATATCCTAAAGGACGTAGCCATCAACCACAGTAAACAAGTCGTTGATTTTCTAGGCACCACTTATACGTTCAGTAGTTTGCCATTGCTTTCTGAACGGTGAGTCTATTTTTACCTTTTGTAAAAATCCCACGAAACAAATTTGCTTCCAAACTTGCCCACCTTGGGGTTTGAACCAGGTACGCTTGGGTTAGTGATCGAGCTCACTACAGCTTGAGCTACAGGCGCTCACTGTATTGTAGTAAGAAAAAAATCTCATTTTTCGATGAGCCCTATACCATCCACTGCTGGCTAGCTGAGAGAAAGAGCCTTATACAATAGGATCTTTATCCCAACTTTGTGCCTATCAATACCATCTTCTTCAGCTCTTCTTACAAGGTTTCAATTATTCCGATCTCCTCCTCTACAGTTCACCATGGATTTCTTGGTCTACTTTCTATCTCTTCATATCTGTTTTCCAAGTCTAACCATTTCACTTACTGGACATCCATTTATGTGTACAGTTAATAAACAAAAAGATAGTCGCTACTTGTAATACCACTTTTTAGGGGTGTAGGGCAAGGAGGGACATGACCCTGTGAAATTTAATGTCCGCATGACTAGTGCAGTCGCAGCGCAACTGTTTAGGTTATGATTTTTCTTTATGCGCCGACAGAAAACTCCTTGGCCTTACCGGGATTGAACCGGACTCCAGAATGGGAGCTTGCGCTCTATTCCGCCAGACACTACTGTTTACAGTTAATAAAATTTTTATTTAGTCGGGAGATTCATTCTTCTTTTTCTTACGTCCCATATCGACCACTTATTAAACCACTCTTTGTGGTTTGTATGTATTGAGCCTAAGAACGATTGTACATTGTGCCAGTTATGCGCCTACAAGGAGGCCAGCACATCTAATTTCTGCAACACTTTTTATTTACTAGAGTAGCTTCATCAGGCCTCTATCTCAGTCACCTCTTACGCCATGCCTTGTAGGTCACAGTGTTACTATTCTTTGCTACTCTTGCGGGCCCCAGCAACACACAAACGCTGAACATTCATTTTAAAAAACAGTAAACATTGCCATGTAGCTATGACAACAGGATAGATTTGCCAGGAATAGAATACCATCCTCACAAACGTAAACCAGTTCCCAATATTCATGTGGTTCAGATAATTAGTAATTTGAATAATCATGAGTTGGATAACACAAGTTCTGCTGTAATACATCTTGTGCATATATTTTCTTATCTGTGTATCCTGTTTCTCCATTATGTGAGATGACCTGCTATTGAAGATTGTACTCTGCACATATATATGTTGTATGCTGTATATATATCATTTCAAGTATTGTAAATTTCTTCCCAAACTTTAAATAATTTTTCTTCCACTTTGTAATAGATTTCTTTTTCATATATATCTATATAATTAATATCGTGGCATAGTCTTTACAGGTCATCACGTTTGCCTGTGTGTTGCCGGAGCCTGCAAGGGAAGCAAAGAATAGTAACACTGTGACCTACAAGGTTGTCGTAAGAGATGACTGAGGTAGGAGCCTAAGGAAACTACCCTAATAAATAAAAAGTGACACAGAAATAGAATGTTCTGGCCTACTTGGAGGTAAATAACTGGTACAATGTACAATCGCTCTTAGGCTCGGATCACATACAAATCACAAAGGGTGTTAACAAGTGGTCGATATGAGAGTTCAAGAAGAAAACAGGATGTCGCCATCAACAACTGTAAACGAGTTGTTGATTTTCCAGGCACCACTTATACGTTTAGTAGTTTGTCGTTGCTTTGTGAACGGTGAGGTCTATTTTTACCTTGCGTGAAATCCACTGTGTGACAAATGTGACCATCGTAGAGTTTGAACCAAGTACTCTTGGGTTGTGATCGAGTTTACTACCCCTAGGCCACAGACGCCGACATATATATATAAGTGATGTATCTGGCTGGAGTGCCTTAACGTCAGTTCATTAACCAATAACCAATCAATTTGAAAACGTGGTAAGTTTGTTCTTTAAAGGGCAACCTTCATCATCATTAGTCCTCGTCATGCCCAAAAATAACACATTTCCACTCAATTTGATTTTGTGCAGCAAAGTACTGGAATAAAAGGACAAAATTATCTTGCTTTATGTTTTAATATTTTGCAGATGGTGTATAGTTTGACTTGGACTCAACAACAAAATTTCTATGCTTCTTGATACCATCTTTTCTCATGTCTCATAATATATTTATATACATATTACTATTCCTAGTTTTTTTCATATTTATTTCGTTTCTAGTCACACTTTTTCAATATTGCTTATATTCTTACACATATTACTATTTCTAGTTTTTCACATTTATTCTGTTTCTAGTCATGCTTTTCATTATCATCATTCATCATCAGGTGCCGTCTCCACATCGAAGGTTGGCTGCAATGAATCTCCAGCATCCTCTGTCTTTCGCCTGGTGTTGCACACTGCCAGTCTGTAACCTGTCCATTTCTTAAAGTTTATCTCCCACTTATCTCTCGGTCTTCCTCTTGCTCTTCTCCCTCAACTTTCCCCTCTAGTAAATGTTTTATCATGGTGTCATGCCTTTTATGTGCCCAAAATACTTTACTTGTCTGAATTTTATTTCTCTTAATAATTGTTTCTTCATGCCTAGTTTTCCTAAAACTTGTTTATTTGTCTGTTTTTCTGTCCATGAAACTCTGCTTATTCTTCTATATATCCACATCTCAAATGCATCAAATTTGTCTTCTAACTGCTTGTTCATTGTCCATGTTTCCGAGCCATACATTAATATAGGATATATATAGCATTTGATCATCACATTATCATATATTCTTATATATGATAAGTCCTTAAATGAAAAGGATGAGAAACAGAATAAGACCAGAAATCAGTGAAGAACAGTGGTGTCTGAAAGCAAGGGCACTGGCAATGCTATATATTCTAAGAACACTAATAGAAGAGCACTAGACGTAAAAACAGTTCTATACTTGTGCTTTATAGACTACACCACCCGTCTGCCCAGCGTGTTCGTAGCGCGTTGGACTACGGGTGATTATCCCTCTGTGTGTGCGGGTTCATTTCCTGGGATGGCAGAAAAGCCACAGATTCCCAGATTTACGGTGTTCGTGGCACCGAACCGAAGGGTTACGATGTCCATGGCACTGAGCCGAAGAGCCGAAAAGCTCAAGTGCTTCTGGATCGGGGGGAAAAAAAAAAATTGACTACACCAAGGCATTCGACAAAGTAAACCATCAGGAACTTTCAAAAATATTAGAGAGCTTAAACATTGCCAGCAAAGATCTAAGAGTCATTTAGAACATATATTGGCAGCAAATACTTGCTGTTAGAATAAACAGACAGATAGGAAGTTTCGAAAAGACCAAAAAGAAAGGAGTTAGACAAGGATGCGTATAATCACCAGACCTGTTCTAACTGTATTGTGAAAACATTGTTAGGTCTATAAACGAGATTGCTGAAATAACTGTAGGAGGACATACCATAAATAACCTGAGATACGCTGCCAATACTGTCTTAATAGCAAGAAATGAAATGGAGCTCCAGAATTTAGTTGATAAGATTGTGACAGAAAGTAACAACAAAGGACTGAGCCGTGGATATTTCTTCTTCTTTGCGTCGTTCTTAGGACCAATTTTAATCACTCTTTGTGATAGGTTTGATCTTTGTCAAGAACGTGTATACGTTGCACATTGGTTTGTAGGCCCCTAAACGCATAGACTTCTACACGTTTAGGACATGCATGATTCAGGCACTTCCTAGGCCTCTCGAATGCATGCAGTAACAGTGGTTCTATTCTTTACATCCAAATTGGTCCTGTACCATGAGGACAACATCAGTACTAGACTTCATCAAGAAACAACAAATTAAATGGAGCCTGAATATGAAAAAGATAGAAGTTATGATTATCTCCTAGTTTTCTCACATTTATTTCCTTTCTAGTTACACTTTTTCATTATTGTTGTTAGACCAATTAATAATTATACAGTTAACATTTTTCACTGTGTTTACTCTGTGTTCCATATATAAGCATTGTCTTATATTCTGTGTAGTGTTGTATCCTTTGCTTGATAAAAACCTTTTAGTAGACACATTGCTTTTTAGTTTCTGTATGCTTTGTAAAACTACAGTATTTCATTAGTACAGAATTTCTCTATTTATATAACAATAAGTTAACCGTACTATATAATTTTTTTTTTATAAAAGGGTTTTAAAGCCGAAGGATTGACTTCATTGCACCGGGTTTTACCCCATATGGCTCGGTCCTCTCCGCAGAAATGGTACGCCACCTACCAAGAGTATTGCACAAAGCACGAACTCCGTAGCTCCGGCAACAATCCTAGGGTCTCTGGAAAAAAACTGCACTCGTGAACAGAAGGCTGCGGTCTGGATTCGAGCCCACGACCTTCGACTCGCAAGGCAAAGGGCTTAACCACTCAGCCACAGAGACTTTTATATTTGGCATTATCACATCTGTGGCGTAGATGTTAGGTGCTTGCCTCTCATTCCTAAGGTACTAGGTTGGCTCTCTCATGGAGCCATCTGGATATTTTTCCAGAGATCCATGATCTCAGTGTAGGTGAGATCGAGTTCTAGTCCTATCGGAGATGGACGATAAAGCAAAGGTCCCATGTTCAAGTTGAACACATAAAAAAACTCTTTGACAGTTCAAAATCGAAAAAGAACAGGCTGAAAAGCAACTGCCTGGGCAAAATTTGTTAGAAATATAAAAAAATAAACTTTCCTACAAAATATTTTTACTATCTTCTAAATCACATCGGGGGCCCTTGCCGATGCTACAAAGTTTGTGCACTGTCGCCGTGATCTTCCTTCGTAAGAAAAAGATCAGAGCACACATGGTTACTCTCTGAAGTTCAGTCATGACCAATTGTTAACCCCTCTTTGTGATTTGCTTTTGATTTGAGCCAAAGAGTGTAAGTACGTTGTACTGTAATTTAAAGCAGCGTTTCCCAAATTGGTTCCGCGACCACGGGAGTCCATGAGATACTCACAAAGGGTCTCAGGCCTTGAAGAAATATTATGATCTTTGACATTGCAAACAATAAAATACATTTTTAAAATATTTATAAAAACAGTGGTAAACTAGTTTCGCTCGAAATCAAAGGACCCGGATCAGAGTCTAAATGTCTGACAGAACAAAATGAAAGATCATTTGAAGTTTCCCACAGTCTGAGAACATTATTTACTATTCTAACACATAGATAATTCGTTCCTGTCCATTTTTATATATAGAAACTTTTGGTCTGCTGCAGCAAAATGTATTTAAAAGGGGGGGTTCATGGTAATGCAAAGTTTGAGAACCGCTGGTTTATAGCATTTAAGTTGAGATGTTCTTCTCCTTTCTATCTATATAGAGGGGTTTTAAAGCCGAAGGATTGACTTCATTGCACCAGGTTTTACCCCATATGGTTCGACCTCTCTCCACAGAAATGGCACACCATCTACCAGGAGTATTGCACAGAGCATGATCTCCAAAGCTACAGCAACAATCCTATAAGTCTCTGGAAAAAATGCGCTTGTAAATAGAGCGGTGCAGTCTGGATTCAAACCCATGACCTTCCATAGTCAGGCTGCTTGTAGTCATGACAAAACCAGCACTATCTTCCTTCACAATATCCCCTCCAACCTGAGTTGGGAAAGCCCATGAGCTCCATATGTGTCAAATCTCCAACCTACCTGTTGATGATATACTTAGAAGATTTTCAGATGTTGTTTAGATTAGCAGAAGTCCTTGTTTTCTTTATTCTTTTATTAGTTCATCTGTTTCTTATAACGTCATTTCATTGTGGAGTGTCTGGTTGAAGCAATTAAAGCACAGGCTTCCATATGGGAGATCTGTGTTCAATCCCAGGTAAGACCAAGGAGTTTTTTCTGTCTGTGGCAGTAAGAAAAATCCTAATTTAAACATTTTCGCTGTGACTGCACTAGCTATACTGCCACTAAATTCTACAGGCTAATATCCTCTCTGTCCTACACCGCCTAAAAAGTGATATTACAGTAGCAACAGTTTTTTAAAGTTTTTGTTTATAGTCATTTTCATATATCACCCCACTGTACTTTGTTTTCTGCAGATTTCTCTCTCTCTCTCTCTCTCTCTCTCTCTCTCTCTGACCTGTAATGCCCTTTCAGTTTCAGTTTGGAATATCTTCATTGCACTTCGGACATGTTCATAGGTGCTCCGATCTCCTTCGCAATATCTCCAACATCGTCCAGCGACTGACCGTACCAGTTCTATTTTGATTGATAGCCACTCGTATACCTGTTGTACGATTCTTTTCTTGCCACACCAATCTTCAAACCCAGTTCTCGAATCTAGTAGTTGACGTGGATTGGTTTAGATGAAGGTCTTCTCTGCGGCCACGCCCTATGAGGGCGTTCACGATGTCAGCTCTGTCCATTGGCTGGCCCTCTGATATAGCGGCATAGGGCAGCAACAAATTCACACAATTCTTCTCTATTTTTGGTAATTCTCTGTGTTATGTTCCAGCTATGATTTATTTATTTCAGTTGTCATCTACTGTTCTCCTCTAGGTCGTTTTGGGTCTTCCATGTTTTTGTTTACCCTCTGGTGTCCATCTCAGTGCAGTTAGTCTCCATGCGTAGCACATGCCGATCCATCTCCAATGTCTCTTTTGAATGATAGTGCTCATATTTTCTTGTTTATACTGTGCAAGCAGTTCTTGTTAGAGATAGTATTTGATAAGAATATGCATAGGACCTTTCCCAGATAAGTTGTATGGAAGGTGGAGAGTTTCACATATCTATTGTATCTTGCAGATTATTGCTCCGTAAACTTCAGAAACCTGATATTTCAACATAAAATGAGCAATAAAGTTGTCCTCTTTCTCTGAATTTTTGTTTTCCAGTAGCTTCTATAGCAGACTCCTTATTTTTGTTTCATTTAAACGTGGCCTCGGATAAATTGGTCATTAAAAAATTAAAGGAAATAAAACCACAACTGTCGTGTGATCCTCGCATTCCAGTGTTGTTTTATTCATTTTAAAAACATCGCAATATGCTACAAATTTGGTTTAAAGCTAAGGAATATCAGCATTATTAACATTTTTCATCAATAAATGACCATGAACGCATAGAATTGAGTAAAATGCAAAAAAAAACTTACAGTGTTCATCAAACACATACAAAAACCAACCCCGATTAAACAAGTGTTTTGGATTTCTGTCTGAGCTAATCGGCCTTACGTTGCCGGGGCCACATTTAAATAATATTATTTTGCAAAGCTTCTATTTTTAATTTTTTTATTTTCTACAGAGGATGAGGACATCCCAAAGTCGAGAGAACCGATGTTAGGAGAAGGGGACCTACCTCCACAAGTGGCTTCTGCGTATGTTACTTTTAACAAATTTTTAAAATAAAATATTGTATAGAGTCACAATAGCATAGGGTTAACTCCTTGTTTCATATGTGGTTGTTGTCCCTGGATTATATTCCAAAGTTGGAGTTCTTGTACTTGGATCTTTTTCTGTTATCTCACTTGTACTTGGATCTTTTTTCTGTTCATCTCACTTGTACTTGGATCTTCTTTCTGTTGATCTCACTTGTTCTTGGATCTTTTTTCTGTTGATCTCACTTGTACTTGGATCTTCTTTCTGTTGATCTCACTTGTACTTGGATCTTTTTCTGTTGATCTCACTTGTACTTAGATCTTTTTTGATCTCACTTGTTCTTGGATCTTTTTCGTTGATCTCACTTGTACTTGGATCTTCTTTCTGTTGATCTCACTTGTACTTGGATCTTCTTTCTGTTCATCTCACTTGTTCTTATATCTTCTTTCTGTTCATCTCACTTGTTCTTATATCTTCTTTCTGTTCATCTCACTTGTTCTTATATCTTCTTTCTGTTCATCTCACTTGTTCTTATATCTTCTTTCTGTTCATCTCACTTGTTCTTATATCTTCTTTCTGTTCATCTCACTTGTTCTTATATCTTCTTTCTGTTCATCTCACTTGTTCTTTGATCTTCTTTCTGTTCATCTCACTTGTTCTTGGATCTTCATTCTGTTCATCTCATGTGTACTTGGATGTTTTTTCTGTTCATTGATAGCACCAAATCACAATAGTCTCTGTTCTTTTAATCTTACTTTTTTTAAAGTTCATTTTCTGAGCCATAAATCTCTTCTTATTTTATCTCACCTAAAATAATGGTTACCTTTTCATCTTCTTCTTCCTTTGCGTCGTTTTACGATTAATTTTAATCACTCTTGGTGATATGTTTGATCTTTGCCAAGAATGTGTATAATTTGCACATTGGTTTGGTAGGCCCCTGAACACATAGACTTCTACACGTTTAGGACATGTGCATCCGATTTCAGCTAAACCTCCTTAGTCGCTCTTACGACATGCGTGGCAGGTAACAGTGGTTCTATTCTTTACACCCAAATTTGGGCCTTGTTAACCACTCAGGCGACCTTTTCATGATAGACCTGCCTTGCACTTCTCTAATTAGCCATTCAAACACTTCCTAACCATGCTACTTACCAGTACACAAATAGAAATAATTGTCATTGTTTCTATCTCTTATATCAACAGACGTCAGTTGGCCAGGCCTTCTAGCCAAGACTCAGCTCCACTCGACCCAAACAAGACACTCTTGAATCTGAACCTGCAATGAGGTAAGGATATCCAACTTATCATTCTAAATGTATGTAGGATCTTGTCACGCCAATGTATATGGAATCTTGTAACTTCCAAGTATATATGGTTTGTCATTTCAAGTGAATGGGAATTTGTCATTTCAAGTGTATTGAATTTGTCATTTCCAAATGTATGGGAATTTGTCATTTACAAGCGTACATTGACTTGTCATTTCCAAGTGTACATGGACTTGTCATTTCCAAGTGTACATGGACTTGTCATTTCAAGCGAATGGACTTGTCATTTCCAAGTGTACATGGACTTGTCATTTCCAAGCGTACATTGACTTGTCATTTCCAAGTGTACATGGACTTGTCATTTCCAAGGCACATTGACTTGTCATTTCCAAGTGTACATGGACTTGTCATTTCCAAGTGTACATGGACTTGTCCCTCCATATTAGCCTACCTTATCGTGGTTGGAGGGTTTGTGTGCCTTTAGGATCCTTCAGGCTATGTCGGTGGAGTCTAACTCCTGGCAGGTCTAACCAAGCTCAACAGACTGAAGGTGAAAGGCCAGACCAAAAGGCGGGAGCAGGATGGGGCCTCATAAGGTGACAGTGCAGAACCCACCGCGAGTGGTAAATGCTCTGGCTGCAACCAACCCATCCCCAGCTATGGACAATAGCACTTGTCCTCTCTCTCTTGAGGAGGACATCCTTTTTCTTGTCTTGTCTTCTACTTATGACACTTTCCTTAAGCATAAGGGATTAAACTACAGTGTCCAGGAGCACACCTGCATAAAAGCCTGCTGATGAGCCCGCAACAGAAGGCTGAAGTCATCTAGAGTAGGACGACTCCAGACAAACCCGGGAAGACAGATCTCGGCAGCAGGGGACTGCAACTGTCTAGAGAACAACCTCAAAAAAGATGTCCTCAGAAACGGAATGTGTCAGCCATTATTGGCGGGAGGAATCACACATACGAACAACTCAATGGCCAAATGGCTCATGTAATGGCTATGAATGGCTATGGCCATGGCCATTCCCAAGTGTACATGGACTTGTCATTTTATTTAATATTTATTTATTTTCTACTACATGAAAGTACTTGCTACATTATGTCACAGTTCACAGCAAGGCTGCAACATAGGCCTCCTTGTATCGCCATTTTCTTCTTGGTTATTTTTACTGCTATGAATTCAGTTGTAGTCAGGGCACCTAGTATAGTGCTTCTAACTGAGTTTTTGTGGGAAGGCTTGCTCAAACTTCAGAGATACTTGTAGTTTAGATCCTCAAGTATTGATCTGATTGAATCTAATCAATTTTCAGCATCGCATGTGAAAATGTGGGCGCAGAGCTTGTTGTGGCCGGAAGGAGGCAAGTATGGCAACTTGTTCACTATGAGACAGACCATAGTACCCGCCGCTGCTGTTGAGGATGGTCTTTTGTCCATTTGTCTCTGTAGTGCCAGCCGATGGTTGTTCTGGCTTCCCCATAACTGATCTCGAGATCAGTCTGAGGTAGTCGCCCGCCTTCTTTAGCTAACTTGACGGCGTCTTCATTTCCGCTTATATTGCAGTGTGATGGGATCCACTGAATGACGGTGTGTTTGAGTGTGTGCACTAATGCGCGAGGGTCGCTTGAGTTCATTGAGCCTTTTCTATTCATACTTACTTAGCCAGACTGCTGTGATGCAGCCTGTTACAATGGTCACCACTTGGAGATGAAGTAGGGTCTTAGTCAACCATGGTTCACTTCTGTTCATTCCTTTGTCTTACACACATCATCGGTTCTTTCTTTGAACATTACTGTATGTTTCATATTAATGGCGAAACACATAATAACAAAGTACTGTAGTTCTACAAATTACAATTACAATACACAGCAACGTTTCAACCAAAAGGCCTTTATCAAGCAAAGGATTATACTTATAATGTTTCATATTATTGAATACATTTTGCTGTCTTCTTTTAACCTGTAACGCCCTTTGCGATTAGTGCAACAACAAAAGCATACCATTCTTCTCTGTCCTTGGCTATCCTCTGTATTGTGTTCAGCTATGGTTCATTTCTTTCGCCTGCTCCACTGTTTTAGTGGTTTTGGGTCTTCCACATTTTCATTTGCCCTTCGTGTCGGGTGCAGTTTATGACAATAAATTAGACAACAGCCAACATAGAAAACCTGAAGTTCCCTCACTTATTCCTTTTGATTTCCAAATAAAACTTAGGGCTAAAACTTGTTACTAACATTTAATCATTCAGCGTTTTAATTGGAGATTACTACTGACATTTTTTCTAATACTGTGTCAGTTATTTATTACACATTCTGTAAATAAACCATTTTTATTTATTTTGTCAGCAAAGGGAAAATAAGTAAAAAAATTTGTAGGAGTAGGAATTAAATTTTTAAAACTTTTAATGAATTTTACTTGGACACGGTTTTCCAGCCTTCTTCTCAATTTTGTGCTGTCTTTATGTGCTCAACTTGAACATGGAAACTACGTTTATAATCTGCTCTCCGATAGGACTAGGAACTCGATATCATCTTTACTGAGGTCAGGGATCTCTGGAAAATATTTCAGATGGCTCCACGAGGGAGCAAACTGAGTATCTTTGGAATGATGATCACCTAACCTGTACGCCACAGAGATTCCATAATTTGATTCTTATATTCCATTGGAACTGAGAGGAACGAGTGAGAGATTATTAAATATACTTTTGGTTTTTCCTATTCTCTGCTTGATTCCTACTATGCCTGTGCTGCCAGTGCCTCGCAAGGAATAGTAACACTGCGACCTACAAGGCATGTCGTAAGAGACGACTTAGGTAGGGGCCTAGGGAATCTGCCCTAGTCAATAAAAAGAGTCGCAGAAATTGGATGTGCTGGCCTACTTGTAGGTGCATAACTGATACAACGTACAATTACTCTTAGGCTCAGATCACATACAAATCACAAAGAGTGTTAACAAGTGGTCGATATGGAGTGTTCAAAGAAGAAAAAGATTCCTACAACATATTATTCTGTTGTTGTTTGTCTTTAGTATTTATCAATAGATTCTTGTTTATGATTTAGGTTAGGTACAGGTCATCCTACAAATGTGATAGCAGACAATGATGATGATGATGATGATGACGACATAACTTTTGGTACAGGAAACAGTTCCTCCTCCACTTCCAGACCCAGACCTTGTAAGTGATCAACTTGTAGTGATGATGGTTGTTATAAAATTTGTAACGGAGATGTTTTTTGTAAGTTTGCGACATTTGTCAATGTTGTAAATTTGTAGCATAATGCACAGATGTTGGTGTAAATATGTGATATATAGAGATAGGTGTAAATATGTGATAAATAATCTGGCCACATACATTAGCAAATGAAGAGCTTTTAAAACGAACATTGAAGACTGCATCATTGGAGATCAGCATTAACCCTTTGAACCCTGGTCACTTGTACCTTAAAAACCCATTCCCTGAGCTAAACAGCACATAATAGTGTCATTAAAAACGCAATAATGTTGCACAACTAAGTACTATATAATTTGTTAATGACTTACCCCATCATCTCTGATATTCCAGCTTATTATATGTTTGTAGGAGACCAAACTATATACAAAATTTACTGGATATATTACGTATAACACATCTCATTACACACCCAACGTACTTTTAGCTTGTTATCCAGATTGAACATATATGGCTTGAATATCAATTTATTCAAGCAATTCTTCGTCATCAAAATGATTGTCTAACTCAGTTCTAATATCCCGCCCGTGTGGTACTGGGGCCCGCAAGGGAAGTAAAGAATAGTACCACTGCAACCTACAAGGTAAGAGGCGACTGATGTAGGACCTAGGAAGCTACCCTAGTAAATAAAAAGCATCGCAGAAATCAGAGATGTGCTGGCCTACTTGGTAGTTGTAGACGCATAACTGGCACAACGTACAATCGCTCTTAGGCTCAGATCACATACAAATCAGAGTGGTTAACAAGTGGTTGATATGGAGCATTTGAAGAAGAAGTTCTAAAATCCCTATCAGAATAATTACGATCTAATTCTAATTCATCTCAGAATCATTTAAAACAAGTTCAACAGCTTGCTCTATTGTTATCCTCTTTGGGTAGAACATTCATGAATATTCAGCAAGTCTTTTCATCATGAAAAGACTTTTTAAATCACTTAAAATTATCACAACAAATTAACAGAAACATGTCCGCCATCTTGCTAAACCAAATAGTAACACAGGGTTGTGTTTGACTTTACATTTGTACATAATTTTCAACCGATACAGAAGCGATAACCATCTGCCTAAAAACCAACGACAAGGAAATCACAATTTGCAACATATATTCACCACCAAACAAATTTATCCACTTAAACAACATACAACCAAACACAGAAAACTGGATAATAGTTGGAGATTTCAACAGCCATTCTCCAAGCTGGGGGTGCTCTGACCTAAATGTAAAAGGAGAGGAAGTAGAAGACTTCATCATCAACAACAGTCTTGTTCTGCTAAACAAACCTGGTGACCCACACTCATACTACTCCCGACCTTGGAGAACAACCAGCAACCCAGACCTAGCAATAGCGACTGAAGATGTTGAAAAAATTCACAAGTCGAAGTGTGTGCAATCAACTAGGGGCAGTGACCATAAACCCATAATAATCTCCATGAAGGGACAGAGGAACACCCCAAAGGGAACACTCACCCCCAGCTGGAACTATAAGAAAGCAAATTGGAATATATTCACCTCACACTAGAAGAAGCCATTAAGAACATGAAAATTAAAAAAATAGCCCTAAACCGCAAACTTCAAACATTCAACAACTGGGTTCTAGATGCAGCAAAAATAAGTATACCAAGAGGAAGAAGGAAGACTACCGACCCTATTGGTCCCCTAAACTGAAGAGCTTCACGCTGAACTCAGCATACAAAGAGAAAACATGGAAGCAGACCCCACAGACGAAAATGTTACCCTACACAACAAGACAAAGGCTATATTTACCAAAGAAAAGAAGAAAAGCATGAGAGACAGCTGGCATGAAAACTGCCTCCTTAAATCTAGAGAAAGACACTAAAAAACTATGGAACCTCACTAAAACCCTAAACGGTGACAGGACAGAACGGACCAAAACTGTGCTACACACAGACACAGGATTTGTCACCGGCAGAGCAGCAGCAGACCTATTAGCTAGAACCTATCAATTGGAAAGTCAAGTCCAAATTCAACAGGCAAGAAAAGAGGAAGTTAAAAACCAGTCAAAGCAACTGTTGAATAGTCTTGACTCTACAATCCCAACAGACAGCATGACAGCTATGTTTACCCTGCAGGAGCTAGAAGACCAAATAAAAAGCTAAAGGAGAAAAAGGCACCTGGAGCGGATGGAATTACCAATGAATTCCTTAAACACCTTGGTCCTCTTGGCAAAAGGTTTCTCCTCAGCATTTTCAACCAGAGCTGGAAAACAGTTCAAGTTCCATCAACCTGGAAGGAGGCACACATCTACCCCATCTTGAAACCAGGCAAGGACAAAATGACCCAAAGAGCTATAGACCCATCAGCCTTCTCAGCTGTGCAGGGAAATTGATGGAGAGGCTAGTAAACAGGAGACTGACATGGTACCTAGAAACAAACTCATTGCTCACCCCGCCCAGACCGGATACAGACAAAACAGAAGCACAGAGGACCAACTGGCTTACATCACCCAGGACATTGAAAACGCCTTCCAGGAAAGAAAGAAAGTAACAGCCATATTTTTTGACCTCTCCCGGGCATTTGATACGGTATGGCACGATGGCCTAATGCTGAAAGTCCTACAAACAGGAGTCTCCCACAACATGTTCTCCTGGATCAGAAACCTCCTCTCCCAACGTACAGCCAGAGTAAAATAGACAACCACCTCAGCAAGATGCAAAAATGAAGGAAGGAGTTCCACAGGGCAGTGTGATAGCACCAACGCTATTCCTAATATACATAAATGACATCACCAAATGCTGTCCCCAGAAGGTCTCAAACAGCCTACATGCAGACGACTTCGCAATCTGGACAGCTGCAGAACACACTCAAAAACATCATATTTACTACAAAAACAGTGGAAAAAGTGGAGAACTGGACAAAAAGCTGGGGCCTCAAAATTAACCACACAAAAACCACAGCAACTGTTTTTTCCTCTCCCCACACAAGGAAAAAGTATCCATCAATTTAGAAAACGAAATAATACCCCAAACAGATACACCCACCTTCCTTGGAATCACCCTAGACAGCAGACTTACCTGGAAGCCAAACATAGACAAAATTCAAAAAAAAGCCATACAAAGACTTGCTGTGATGAAGAAACTAGCTGGCACGTCCTGGGGCGCAAATTCAAAAATATTAAAGCAGTCAGACCCATCATGGAATATGGCTCCAGCTCTTGAACAACAGCAGCCAAAACAAACACACACAAACTAGACAAGGTACAAAACATGGGCCTAAGAATAACTCTGGGAGCAATGAAAAGCAGTCCTATCGTAGAAATGGAAAAACCGCAGACATAGAGCCTCTAGAACTTCGCAGAAAATTTAAAACACTCACCCAGTTTGAAAAACTAAAACGGCTAAAAGAACACCCTCTACACACAAAATTCCAAGAGAAAACAAAAAACAGACTTGTAAGGAAAAGTCCCAACCATCTGGCCAGAGAATTTCATATGCAACATACAGACATCCTAGAAACTGACCCAGAAATGTGGGAACCCATAATACCAGAGCCATGGACATGCTACAAAACACGGCCCAAATACACCTAGAAGTCTCAGGAATAATCTCCCCAAAAATACAAACAGAGACAGAGCAAAGAGCCATTTCACTCCAAATGCTACAGAGCAATATCCCACCAGCACATGGACACATGTGTTCACAGATGACTCAGCTACAGATGCTACCAGAAAGGGAGGCAGCGGAATCTACATCACTCACCCTCAAGGAAACACAGAAACACACTCTCTGGCAGCAGGAGAAACATGCACCAACTTTAGAGCAGAGGCAACAGCCCTTCTTGCAGCCATACAGATTCTCAACGACCAGCAAGTGTCAGCAAAAAATATTGCAGTCTTTAGCGATTCAAGATCCGTTCTCCAGGCTATCTCAAGTCCCAGACAAGACAAGCTCATTCAGGACATACGCAAAATATCAGCTTGTTGTCAAAAATCCGAACTGGTCTTACAGTGGATACCAGCTCACTGTGGCATACCAGGAAACGAAAAGGCTGACAAACTCGCAAAGGCTGGGGGAGCCTAACACAACACCACCCAACACAAAGTTTTACAGAAGCAAAGACTCTCCTGAAACAATCCAGGAAAATGATCTGAGAAAAACAAATGGAGGATACAGGCCAGAGCACGACAGTATAAATACACTAAACAGAAAAGCACAGACCACAATCTTCAGACTTAGAACGGGACATTGCAGTCTCAGAGCACACTCCACAGAATGGGTCTCAGGACTCGCGGCCTGCACTGTGGAACACCAAAGCAGTCCCCAGCGCACATCCTGCAAGACTGCCCTAGTCTGAGTAGTGAGAGATTGGAGATCTGGCCAACAGAAACAACACTACAAGACAAACTATGGGGAACCGTGAAGACCTCAAGCGCACCGCCCTGTTTATGACACATACCGGAGTAGTCGCATAGCAAAAGTTGAATGCAGAAGAAGAAGAAGAAGTACATAATTTATTTTTGGTCATTGACAAATAATGACGGAGTAGTGTCAAACCTGTTTTTCAGGACGTCAGGATGGGAAATGTTTACATTCTAGAAGTATATATCAGGATCTCTGGTTCTAAGGGTTTAAACAACGAAGAACGGGGTTGGTTTAGGGCATGTATGTATGCCACTAGGGACATTAGTTAGGACAGCTCTCCGTTGGACAGCGGATGGGAACAGAAGGCCTGGGCAAAGGAAATATGGACAAGAACTGTGGAAAGAGAGTTCAAAGATTATGGCCTGACATGGGAAACAATTGGTAGAAAGATGGTAGAACAGAAATAATGGGAATCTTTTTGGAAGCATGTGCTAAACAGGACATAAAGAGGATATATGTACAGATAGATGTGATTTGTCAAACAAGGAACTGTGGAATAGAGCAGGACTGCGGCAAGTGGAACAAGAGATAAGAGACAGAAGATGGTGATGAATATGACACACACTGAGAAGGCCTCACAGACAGCATCACGACACATGCCTTCCGGTTAGCTCCCTACAGGGTAATAGAGGTAATGGAAGACCCAGGAGCACCTGTTTGCGGAGTTGGGAGAGAAATGCAAGAAAATGGGAAAAGAGTGGAGATATCTGAAAAAGAGGCCTTGGATGAGATGGCTTGGAAGGCCTTGGTTGCGAACCTATGCCTTCCTTGGGATGAAGAAAAAGAAGTTATATGTAGAAATATATGTAAATATATGATACGTAAAGATATGTGAAACATAGGTGTAAATGAATGACTGGTGATAACAAAGAAATGTTTACTTCTCAGAGCCAGCTGAAACCAACAGATGAACATGATACAAAGCATGGTAAGTTTAAGTTTGATGTTTACCCTTAAAAACGAATGCCAAGGACTACTTGCTGAAATGTCCCAAAATGTCCATTTCATAACAATTTTAACTGAATTTGAATTTTATCAAGTGATAAGTATTGGTATCTTTACATCTGATAGTAGACTTGACAGAGAGATTGAAACTAGAATTCAGCAAGCCAACAACATTACTAACCAACTTACCCCAATCTTTAAACACCTGGCAGTTCTAGTAGAGACTAAAGACAGATTATAAATGCAATCTTCATACCAACACTGTGCTACCAGTGCCAAACTTGGGTACTGACAAAAGAACATGAAAGAAAAATTGCTACCTAGGAAATTAGATGCTTGAGGAAAGCAGTAAATAAAACAAGGAGAGACCATATCATATAAGAAATCTTCTTCTTTGCGTTGTTCTTTACACAATTTTAATCACTCTTTGTGATATGTTTGATCTTGCCAAGAACGTGTATACGTTGCACATTGGTTTGGTAGGCCCCTAAATGTATAGACTTCTACACATTTAGGACACATGCATCCAATTTCAGCCAAACCTCCTTAGTCACCTCTTACGACATGCCTGGCAGGTAACAGTGGTTCTATTCTATACACCCAAATTTGGGCCCCGGTAACCACTCAGGCGATATAAGAAATTAATTACAAGATCTCAATTACAAGTACATCTGAAGATGGATTGGGGCTTGCCTGAATGGTGAGGGGCACTGGTGATAATGAAAGAAAACATATGCGCAAAAATCAATCAGAGGTGCACCTGAATTTATAGCAGACAAAACAAAGATTGAATTGATTGATATGACCATCATATGACCATTATATAAACTAGGAATAAGTCAGACAACTCTCTGCCAGTATCAGCAAGCGGAGCAGACACCGGAGCATATCCTGCAAGACCGTCCTATCCTGGGTGAGCTGAGAAGCAACATGTGGCCACACCCAGTCGACCTGAAAACTAAGCTTTGGGAAATCTGACAGACTTGAAGCTGACTGCCCAGTTTGTGGTCCACAGTAAAGTAAGTGCATGACCAGAGATTGCTGAAGAAGAAGATATGACCATCATCATTGCACTTCAGTGCATAACCATGTGTGCTGTGAACTCATTCTTATACATGCAGATCTGAACAACAGTGCATCATCTCTATGATACATGTGAGGGTACATGATGACATTTTGTAAATGATGAAAATTTGTTAAATTTTAATTTGTATTTTGCTTTTCTTGAGCAACTTTGTTCCAGCCTACTTTTGTTGATTTTTAGCTGCCATTAATTACCTCTGAAGTCATGGATGTTTTGTCATATTTATCTAATTTTCAAGCCAGTTTTTCAGCAAATGGAAAAATAACTAATGAAATTCAACACAGATTCAACAAATCAAATGATAGGACAAATGGCATCAATTTTTAAAATGCAAACATGTCACCATGAACACAAAAAGAGCAATGTTCAACACAGTCTTTCTCCCCACATTATGTTACCAGTGCCAAACCTGGAAGCTGACATCAAATGATAGAAGAAAACTAGTCACGACAGAGATGAAGTGTCTATGCAGAATGCTGTGGTTAACAAGAAGAGACCGGTTGAGAAATGAAGACATCAGGAAAAAGTGGGTACAACATCAGTACCAAACTTCATCAAGAAACAACAAATGAAATAGTTCTGCCACATAAGCAGATTACCAACAGACAGTGCACCTCACAGAACAATGCTGCTCCAATACAATGGGTACAAAGCAAAAGGCTGGCCACGCAAAGATGGACCTCAGAGATAACAGAGGCAACGAAAGACACTATCTATGAAGCGCACACAAAAGCATGTTCTAGAAATCTCTTCTTACCCTGACACTGTGAGGCAAATCAGGACTGGAGAAGAGAAAGAAAGACAAAGGCGCATAGAGGGCTCGCTCCAGGTGTCTCCTTTTTCGACCTGACGCTGAAAGACAAAACAGGAGCAGATAATAGATAGATAGAATCTGTTAAGTATATATATAAATTAAATCTAGTTCATTTTTCTTGACGTTACCAGGTGCTCTGGTACAAAAGATGCTTGAGTCAAAGAAGGAAGTAGAGAGAGGAAATCAAGACCCAACCAGAAAGACAGAGATTGTAAGTCTGCCATTGTTTCTGTCCTTTTTCTGCTCCTCCTATTATTCCAACTTCCTCATCCAATCACAGTTAAACCTCACATGGAATATATTATATTTTTTAATTTCATTTCCTTATTCTTCTACAACTTCTTTTTCTTCTGTTCTTTTTTCTTCTTCTATTGCTTCCTCTTTTGCTATTTCTTCTGCTTCCTTTTCTTCTATTTCTTCATATTCTTTTGTTTCTTCTGCTTCCTCTTCTATTTCTTCTTCTTTTTCCTCTTCTATTTCTTTTGCTTCTTCCTCTTCTTCTATTTCTTTTGCTTGTTCTCCGTTTCTGCTTCGAGCTGTGGGTTTTTACTTCTTCTTCTTCTGTTTCTACATCATCTTTTATCGTATGTGTGCTGGGATCAACTTCAGCCAGACAATTTACTTCCCAGTGTTTCTCTGGAACCCAATTGAGACCATGTCAACCTGAGAGTCATTATTGTAGGTAAAAATCTCACTATGGACTTTTATCCTCAGACTATGTGCCTACAATGCAAGCTCACTAACCACTACGCTATTACAGCTCTCAACTACAGAAATGTAATATTTTTGTCCTTCTTCTACCCTTTGCCCCTATGGAGACATAGGTCCACAGCCAAGGTTTTTCAAGCCCTCCTATCCAAGGCCATCCTTTCCAGATCTCTCAACTCTCTACCCATTTTCTTGCATTCCGTTTCAACTCCACCTCCATGTGTTCCTGGGTCTGCCCTTACCTATATTACCCTGGGGGTTCCATCAGAGAGCCTGTCTCAGGATGCTGTCGAGAGGTCTCCTCAGTGTGTGTCCTATCCATTGCCAATTTTTTGTCTGCTTTGAAATCAGGTGTAGTCATGGCACCTAATATGGCACCTCTGACTGATTTTTGTGTGAAGACTTGCTTTGCTTGTCACCAGCGTCCCTCGCCAATCATGCAAGCCTTACTCAGGCTTCAGGGGTATGTTGTAATATGATAGTGAAGCTGTTATCACGACATCAGTACTATCCACTACAATCACAGGAGGGGGAGACCAGGAACCTTGCCACAAAATGTCTCACCCAAGCACATCTTGGTGGTAGATGCTATGGAATGAGAATTAATAGAGTTTTGGGGAAATCTCAGAGACTAGCAAAAATACTAAAAGATAGTGATACAGCTGCTACATATGTATGTGAAGCTCTCAGGAAAACATATATATACTAAACAACAGAATCAGACTTATTAGTTACTAAACTGACGTCACAGCACTCCGGGCAGACCCATTTCGTGCTCAGTCTCTCCCAACAGATATTGAAGGGTATGCATACTGATGGTTCATGTGGCTCGCTGGTTAAACACACTTCTATCTCTGCCCCTCAAGCAACCAGTTCTACTTGTACAACACGTAATTCCAAACTCCCTACATCTCTGGATTGATTCAGCATCAATTTTAGTGTCATCAAACAGTAGGTCGCCAAGAGTTTGAAGAACATCCCCTGTATCCATCTTAAACTCCCCAACAATCAATGCTTTTGATGCAAGCTTGTTCACCCTGTGGTTGCTGCAAACACTTGCATGCCCAGGACAGTAGATCCACATGAGTCTAGAATGAGAGGCAACCCAATATAAAAATCCAAATGACGGTCAGCACGAAATTATAATTTATGTCAAGTATATGTTTTTTGCTAAATGCTACAGAAAGATCCTACGAATACCATGGACAGAAAGAAGAAAGAACACTGATGTCCTGAAAGAACTAAATGTTAAAGATAATTGGCTGATAAACAACATACTATACAGAAAAATTACATACTTTGGTCACATTAATCGTTACGATGGCCTGGAGATAACAATATTAGAGGGCAGGGTCCCAGGACGCAGAGGCAGACCAAGAAATGGCTGCAAGATATTAAAGCAACCATGAATATGACCATCGACAAAGTGGGTGAACTGGCTAGAGACAGAATGAATTTCAGATGCTCTGCAAAGAGAGCAACGTCCTATGAAGAATACGCACCTTGATAATGATGATATGTTTTTATGAGGGCAGATTAGCATAATGCGTAAGTGTCTGACTATTGACTCAGACTCAAGAGAGTTGTGGGTTCAATCCCACATTCGACGTTCCACATATGAGGAAAGGAAATGGACATCCTGCACACTAGAGCCTAGAAATGTTAAGCAACAGGCACCTTATACTTTGAGATCTGAAAAGGCTACAGTTAATTTTATTTATATGTTTTTTTACTGTATGCAGAACGTCCAGTTATTTTGATGCTCAACGAGAAAGCAGAGAGAATCAGTTCAGAAAGAAGTGGATAGACTTCGTACCAGCATCCAGAGCTTAACAAGAAGCGCTAACCCTCTTGGAAAGGTAGACAACTACTTTCTGTCAATCTCTAACTGTTATTGTGTTTATTGTGTTTGAATCGGCCGTGTGTTGCCGGGGCCCGCATGCGGAGCAAAGAATAGTACTGCTGCGACCTACAAAGCATGTCGTTAGAGGAGACCCTAGTAAATAAAAATCATTGCAGATATCGGATGTGTGGCCTACTTGTAGGCGCATAACGCACAAGTACAATCACTCTTAGGCTCAGATCACAAAGAGTGGTTTAACATGTGGTCGACATAGAGCGTTTGAAAAATAAGAAGAATTATTTGTAAATATTTTTGGTTAAATGTTTGTTCCTTAGTTTGGAGCACAGAAATGTTTTCATCAAGGTCAGAGGTCAATCACTAATTTAGAGCTTTGCTCAACACTTTAACTCTTGTGAGATATAGAAAGTATGTTGAATGCATCTGAAAATAAATGTCTTCGAATAAACTGAAAATAAAATGGGATGAATTCAGAGAAATGTCTGGTCAACCACTAGGTTTCAAACAAGGACTTCCAAGCCTGCCTATCTAATGCCATCTTTCCAGATCTCTCCACTCTCTCCCAATTTTCTTGCATTCCATCTCCAACTCCCATCTCCAGGTGTTCCTGGATCTTCCCTTACCTCTACTGCCTGGGGGGGTTCCATTAGGGAGCCTGTCTCATGATGCTGTCAGGAGGTTTACTTAGTGTGTGTCTTATCCATTGCCACCTTCTGCTTCTTATCTCTTGTTCCACCTGCCGTTGTCTCTCTCTCCCTGTTTGTGGTCCTGTCATACCACCGCAGCTGGAGTATCCTGCGCAGGCATCTATTGATGAATGTCTGCAACTTTTTTGTGTCCCCTTAGTTGTTCTCTACTTAAACTCTGCGACTGGCAGTTTGGAAGCAAATTTGTCCAGTGGATTTTTCAAGCGGTAAAATATACCCCACCATTCAGAAAGCAATGACAAACTACTGAACGTACAAGTGGTTCCTAGAAAATTAACTCGTTTACTGTGGTTGCTGACTACGCTTTCTTCTTTTGCGATCGCTGAATTGATATGCCCTTATTTATCATTTTTTTTATTAGTTCTCCATGAATTCGCCACTCCATATAGAAGGATATTTCCAGCCTTTAATACATAAAGTATCAAAGTCATGGATAATTTATCCATTTATTTTGTGGATTTGATAGGTAATGGATTATGTTCAAGAAGATATGGATTCAATGCAGCAAGAGCTGGATAAGTGGAGAACAGAAAATGTCCAGCATGCCATCGACTTGAAGAGAGAGATGAAGTAAGATAGCGATATTCTGCATTCACTATAACATAATTGCTTGTTCTTTGTTGTATGTTGTTGAGATGATTGGTTTGTATGTGATTTTTGGTTGTAGTGATTGTTGTGGAGATGATTTGTAGGTGATTGTATGTGATTTTTATGTGAGTTAGATGTCATTTGTATGTGATTAGTTGTGATATGTAGGGATTTGTATGTGATTTGTTGTGATTTCTATGTAATGTATTGTGATTTGTTTTGTGGATTTGAACTAGAGAACTTATGTTTTTTGTGCTGCTAGTTTAGAACCCTGATAGTTGCATCTTTATGTATGTTGTTTTTGAACCACAAGTAGCATGACAATGGAAATTATGACTGTAATCAAGGCAATGGCCTGGCTGGAGTTGCAGTGCACCACCCCTGCCTGAATTCTTGATCACTCAGTGCATACAAAGGGCCTAAAGATGAATGGTTGTCTTCATTGCACAGAGTTGTATCCCATATGCTTGATCCATCTCTGGTTTTCCTCCTATGCTGTCTGACACTTTCTAACAAGTCAACCCTTAGGTTCTAATGGAGGCAGTCTCTGTGGCTAAGCCATTGCCTTGCGAGTCAAAGGTTGTGGGTTCGAATCCAGACAGCGCCGTTCTGTTCACAAGTGCATTTTTTTCAGAGACCCCCTAGGATTGTTGCCAGAGCTGCGGAGTTTAGTAAAGAAAGTAAAAGTAAAGGAACCCTTTCATACCTCGTGGTATATAGGTCAATACAGTGTTAGGCCTGTATTTTTCATTGACCGTCGGCACACGATGGGTGATGTGGTCAGCATCACGCCGGCCGCCTTTACTTTCCCAGAGCATGTCTGGTACCCAGTTGAGGCTGCTCGACTCTAAAAGAACTCTATGAGCGTTCGGGATAAATTCCTGACGAGTCAAAGTTGGAGCTGAACCAGACACCAGCTTTCGAGTGCATTTTCACAACACTAATGTTAGCAGGCTCGGAGTTTAGTGCTTTGTGCAAAACTCTCGGCAGGTGGCGTGCCATTTCTGCTTAGAGGGGCCAAACCATATGGGTAAAACCTGGTGCAATAAAGTAAATCCTTCTACTTGAAATACCCTTTAAAACAGTTTTACTGCGGTTAAGGGACAAATTGATACTGTCGAATAGACATGTCACACTAATTCTTTTTCTTCTTCAGCGATCTCTGGTTAGTTTACTGGGAACTACAAGCTGGGCAGTCAGCTTCAGGTCTGTCAGGTTTTCCCAAAGCTTAGTTTTTAGGTCGACTGGGTGTGGCCACATGTTGCTTCTCAGCTAACACAGGAGAGGACAGTCTTGCAGGACATTCTGTCTATGGACAAATAGCAGTCATCTTCTCATCCCTTGAGGGGACATTCTTTTCTTGTCCTGTCTTCTACCTCTACGACACTTTCCTGACTGCATGGGAAATAAAATATATTATCACCCTGCACAAAAGCCTGGGTTGGTGAGTCCGGCTGCAGAAGGCTGAAGTCACCTAGAGTAGGACAACTCCAGACAAACCAGGGAAGAGAGATCTCGTCAGCAGTGGTCTGCAACTGTCTGGAGAACAAATTCAAAAAAAGAAGGTTAGAAACCCAGAATAGAATGTGTTAACCATTATTGGCAGAGAGAAATCAACACATACAAATGACTCAATGACCATGGCCCCACTAATTCATCGAGCTTCATTTTAATAATATGATCAAATCATTTCTTTATCTGAGTATACAGTGCTACATAGAACCAATACTGACATACAGATGCAAGTCATTGACAGTAAACAAACAGATCGAAAAATCTATGAGGTCACAGAGATGTGATTTTACAGAAGAATGATGAGAATCACATGAACTGCTAACATGGCTAATGTGGAGGTTTTGAATGATGTCAAGATACAGAGAAAGCGTATTATCAATATAAGAAAGAGGCAGCCATCAATTTTCGGACGATGAAAAAGGGAGGTTTAGAACACATTGTAACAACAGGTAAAATCGAGGGGAGACAAGACAGAGGAAGACAGAGCGATAAAATTTTGGATAGCCTGATTAATGACACTGAAGAGCATACCAACATCTGAGATGATAGCTTTTTTTTTGTTTTTCTTACGTCCGCTTTCAACTCAGATGAAGTTTCATCTCTGAAACTGATTTTGCATGAAAATCCGTTTTTCCAATTTCTTCAATGGCAGCAGGCATGACTTTTAAATTACATTACACTGGCAGCTGTGCTCAATGTACTGTATTAGTATTCCTGCCATACAGGCAGATTTTCTCCGACTTCAGAGGTACTCACGTTATCGTCCTGAGTAAGACCAGGGACTCGAACAAATGCCGGACAGTATGTTCGAACCCGAGCTATGAGGCGTCTCACAGCTAGCAGGCCGAGCTACTATCAACTACTCTAGGCAGTCCCCGAGATGATAGCTAATACCAGGGACAGAGATGATCGCTCTACGCCACCGAGACAGCACCCGATGATGATTTGAGTATATTTTCTAAAAATACTTTTCAAACGATTTGTTTCATTTCATCATTCCTCTTTTTTTAATTTTCCAATATAGTGTAACAGACAGAGCTATTGATCCTCTAAGACAACAACTGGCCGAACTAGATCGCACAATCAATGACCAGCTTGATCGGATTGCGACCGCCAAATCCAACATTATAAGAAATGATCAGAAGATACAGAAAATGTTGCGGGCAGTCTCAAGCTCTTGAAGGAACTTGTGGGCTATAAGGATCTCTTAATGTACTATCATTACGAGTGTCCTTTGGTTGTTTTAGGTTTCAAGAATACATTGTCGATATAAGGGAAGACTGCAGTAAAACTATGGAGCAATGGCTAAACACCTAAAAACAAAGTACTGCAGTTTTACAAAAACAATAACAATACACAGCAACGTTTAGAGTTTCTTCACTTCTGTTGTATCCTTGACTTGATAAAGACCTTTTGGTCGAAACATTGCTGTGTATTGTTATTGTTTTGTAAAACTACAGTACTTTGTTTTTACCTGTTTCGCCAAGAATACATTGCTAAATTTAACTTCGTGTGAGAACAGGGGAAGCTGAAATAGTTCTAAAGACTTTTTTCTTTTAAATCATGATCTGGCATGTTTTCTTTTAGTGGATATTCATGCCATTTTTTTGTAGTAGATAACATTCTCCTTTTTAAGACCATTGTTGCCTTTGTATATAATGTTGTCTTTGTTTTAGAAACCATTTTTTATCTTCAATTTAGTGGATAGTGTTGCCTCTTTAGGGAATAGTGTCATTTTTGTGTGTAGTGTTTTTATTTTAGTACATGGTGTGTGTTTATTTTAGTGAAAATGTCTATTTTAATGGATAGTGTGTCATCTATTTCTTACTCAATAGTGGTTTTTCGTTATTATATAAGATAGTGTTTTCTATCTTGCAGTGAAAAGTGTGGTTTTTATTTGAAATAGAGATTAGGGTTTACTCTTTTCTAGAGAAAAGTATTTTTTTAAAGAGGAAAAAAATTTTGTTTTGTAGAGGAAAGTCTATTCTTGTTTAAGTGGTGTTTCCTTTCTTGTAGACAAAAGTATTTCCTCTTTTTCTTCTTCTTCGAACGCTCCACAACGACCACTTGTTAACCACTCTGTGTGATTTGTACGTGATCTAAGTCTAAGAGTGATTGTATCGCTTGTGCCAGTTATATGCCTACAAGTAGGCCAGCACATCCGATTTCTGCAATGCTTTTTATTTACTAGGATACTTCCCTAGATCCTACATCAGTCATCTTTTACAACATGCCTTGTAGGTCACAATGGTGCTATTCATTGCTTCCTATGGCCCCAGCACTACACTGGTGGTTTCTTCTGTTGTAAAAAGATCCTTTATCGCAGAGGAAAGTGTTTCATTCTCGCAGAGGAAAGTGTTTCATTCTCGCAGAGGAAAGTGTTTCATTCTCGCAGAGGAAAGTGTTTCATTCTCGCAGAGGAAAGTGTTTCATTCTCGCAGAGGAAAGTGTTTCATTCTCGCAGAGGAAAGGTTTCATTCGCAGAGAAAGTGTTTCATTCTCGCAGAGGAAGTGTTCATTCGAAAGTGTTCATTCTCGCAGAGGAAAGTGTTTCATTCTCGCAGAGGAAAGACTTTTCCTGTACAGGGTGGTGTTCCTTTCCTTTAGAGGAAAGCCATTCTATGTGGAGAAAAAGTCATTCTTCTTTCTTTCTTCTTTTCCCTAATCCTGTTTTGCCTCGCAGCATCATGTTAAGAAGAGACGTCTAGAATGGTTTTTGTGTGCGTTTCATAAATAATGTTTTTCACTGCCTTTTTTGTTTCTGAAGTCCACCTTTTGTGTGGATGACCTTTTGCTTAGTATCCACTGTATCAAAGTAACATTGCTCTTTGAGATGCACTGTTTGTTGGCATACCCTTCGACATCTGTTGGGGGAGACTGAACACATGTGGGTCTGCCCGGAGAGTGCTATGACGTCAGTTCAGTAACCAATAACTGAATATCTTTACTAATTTTGTTTGTTGGTAGTCAAAGTATAATGAGCACAAAGAACATGGGTGGAAATGTTAATTTATATGTCAGATTTCAGTAACTTGTTCATATTGATTAGCGCAACAAATAAATATATTTTTATAACATCATGTTAAGTTCTTTTGATTCTTGTTTGTTTGGTTTCTGATTTAAATTTATTTGTGGGGGGGTGTGAAGATATCCAGATTGCATTTGTGTGAATCCATTTAGTAGTGAGGGTTGCTCGTGTGGTGCCATGGCCCGCAAGGAAAGCAAAGAATAGTACCACTGGGCATGCCAGGGGTCTCTGTGGCTAAGTGGTTATGTCCTTTGTCTTGTGAGTCGAAGGTCGTGGGTTCGAATCCGGACCGCACCGTTCTGTTCACGAGTGCTATTTTTTTCCTGTGACCCCTAGGATTGTTGCTGGAGCTATGGAGTTTGAGCATTGTGCAATACTCTCGGCAGGTGGCGTGCCATTTCTGCGGAGAGGGACTGTGCTATATAGGGTAAAACCTGGTGCAGTGAAGTCAATCCTTCAGCTTTAAACCCCTTTTTAATGTCATAAGAAACAACTGAGGTAGGAAGCTACCCTAGTAAATAAAAAGCATCGCAGAAATTGGATATGCTGGCCTACTTGTAGGAGCATAACTGGCACAACGTACAATCACTCTTATGCTCAGATCACATATGAATCACACAGGGTTGTTAACAAGTGGTTGATATGGAACGTTTGAAGAAGAATAAGTAGTGAGGGTGTGAAGTGATACAGATTGCATTTGAGTGAATACATTTAGTAGTGGGGGTGTTAAGTCTTGCCACATTGAAACATAGATTTTACATTTAGTAGTTGGGGGTGTTAAGTCTTGCCACATTGAAACATAGATTTTACATTTAGTAGTTGGGGGTGTTAAGTCTTGCCACATTGAAACATAGATTTTACATTTAGTAGTTGGGGGTTAAGTTAAGTGTCAGTTGGCCACATTGAAACATAGATTTTGTTTTTCGCCTCTCTCTTGCACTTTCATTATTAATTTCTTAATCCTTTACGATTTTGGCAGCTTCTTCGACGCTCTATATTGACCACTTGTTAACCACTCTTTGTGATTTGTATGTCGCCCGTGTGCTGCCGGGGTCCACAAGGGAAGCAAAGAATAGTACCACTGCAACTTGCAAGACATATCATAAGAGGCGACTGATGTAGGACCTAGGAAGCTACCCTAGTAAATAAAAAGCATCACAGAAATCGGATGTGCTAGCCAACTTGTAGGCGCATAACTGGCACAACATTTTCGCCATGTTTTGTCGGGTATTTTCCGGTTTTGTTTGCCAAGCTACTGAGTTAGTGCTTGAGCAACGCTGTGAGCTATGACTGTTACATGGAATGCTTTTGCTGTGTCAACCGTGCGTTTGTTGTGTGTATTCAGAAAATGGCGAATAGCGGTTATGACGAACAAGCTCAATCTGCAGTATGCAGTTATATTGCGAGTGCAGAAAGCTGGATTTTGTCATGATTGATGTTTCCTTTGACAAGAATTGCAATTCAAGTGATGAACAGTTTTGTGTTGCTACATTAGCGACGGCCATATGCATTTTATGCAGTGCTGGTTTCTTTTGTGGCGATGACGGCTGTTTCATTCTGGAATTAGTTCACACAGGAAACATTTCACAGTTGTTAGCATTTCGTGTGATTTTCATTGGCACAGGAATGGAGCAATTATGGTGTGACCCGTTGCAGTGAAGTTGGAACCGATTATGAACTATGA
This sequence comes from Arion vulgaris, assembly GCA_020796225.1. Lineage (NCBI taxonomy): Eukaryota > Metazoa > Mollusca > Gastropoda > Stylommatophora > Arionidae > Arion > Arion vulgaris. Next base: position 29,525,598 of record CM036772.1, read on the forward strand.
ACTGGCACAACGTACAATCGCTCTTAGGCTCAGATCACATACAAATCACACAGAGTGGTTAACAAGTGGTCGATATGGAGCTTTCGAAGAATAGATCTCCATTGCTGGAAAAATCATGTTCAGAAACAAAATTATGAAGAGTTCACACATCAGCTAACTTCTATTTTTTTTTTCTCTAATCATGTTTGCCTCACAGCATCAGGATAAAAAGAGATTGCTAGTTCGGCTAACAGATATGCAACAAAGCTAATACCACTGAAGGAACAACAGACTTAACTCTTAAACTAACTGATTTTTGCTGATGACCTTGCAATCATATCAACAACAGCAGTACAGCTACAGCAACACATTAACAGACTCCAGTTAACATGCAATGACTATAATATGATAGTAAACATTGACAGAATCGAAGTAAGGACATTCACTACAGAGAAAAACACTACTAATATTTTCATCGACAAACATCAATTAAAGCAAGTTGAAGACTTTACACACATAGGGAACATTTTTTCAGCAAATGGAAAAATAACTAACAAAATTCAACATAGATGCAATAAAACAAATGATAGGACAAATGTTGTCAATTTTGAAATGCAAGCATGTCACCATGAACACTAAAGGAGCATTGTACAAAACAATCGTTCTCACAACATTATACTATCAGACACCTGGACGCTGACATTAAATAATAGAAGAAAACTAGTCACGGAATGCTAGACATAACAAGAAAATACCTGTTAAGAAATGAAGACATTAGGGGAGAAAAAGTTGGTATAGCATCGGTAATGAACATCAAGAAACAACAAATTAAATAGTTCGGTCAAATAAGCAGATTACCAACAGACTCAAAGATGAATACTATTCCAATACAGACAAAGCAAAAGGTTATCCATGCAAAAGGTAGACCACAGAAATAATATGGTAGAGAAAACACTGCTTTTGGAGGGCACACAAAGCCCAGTCTAGAAATCTCTTCTTACCCTGACTCCGTAAGACAATTAGAGAACAGAAAGCAGAAAGAGAACTAAATAAAAGCCGTTCAACGAAAATAACAGAATATTTCATAATACAATCAAAGAGCGAGAGAGAGAAACGCACATAATTATTTCCATTTTTATTACCAGGGGAATGGATTCATGTATAAAAGTAATTATCCCATTATCATCATCAACTAGCTGGTCCTGAACATAACTTTGTCACCCTTACGGTCCATCAGAATTTATCTCTCTCATAGGTCATATGTCCTGCCTCTGCAACTGTCATGCTCAAATCATCAGTTATATCTTGAATCCATCTTCTCCGTGGTCTTCCCTTCTCCTCTTTACTGGGATGTCTCCTTCCATGATGGTTTCCAATCCTTCGTGTCTCTTTATATGTCCAAAATACTTCAATGTTCTCATTCTTATTTGTAGCATTAGCCAGTTCTCTTTGATTTTGAGTTCTTTATGGGTAGATCTATTTGTTCCCATTTCTGTCCATGATATACGGAGGGTTCTTCTGTAACACTCTGTTAATGCTTCACACCCACACCAGTTACCACATACGGATATAAACACCCACACCAGTTACCACATACGGATATAAACACCCACACCAGTTACCACATACGGATATAAACACCCACACCAGTTACCACATACGGATATAAACACCCACACCAGTTACCACATACGGATATAAACACCACACAGTTACCACAACGGATATAAACATCACAATAAATACGGATATAAACACCCACACCAGTTACCACATACGGATATAAACATTGGACAATAAATAATAGAACTGTAAATTATTAGAGGCTGTAACAATTAAATGTTATAGAACAATGATGAGAATATGATGAAGTGTCTACACAGAATGTCAGGGGTAACAAGAAGAGACCAGTTTAGATGTTATAGAACAATGGTGAGAATATGATGAAGTGTCTACACAGAATGCCAGGCGTAACAAGAAGAGACCAGCTTAGATGTTATAGAACAATGATGAGAATATGATGAAGTGTCTACACAGAATGTCAGGCGTAACAAGAAGAGACCAGTTTAGATGTTATAGAACAATGATGAGAATATGATGAAGTGTCTACACAGAATGCCAGGCGTAACAAGAAGAGACCAGTTTAGATGTTATAGAACAATGATGAGAATATGATGAAGTGTCTACACAGAATGTCAGGCGTAACAAGAAGAGACCAGCTTAGATGTTAGAGAATATGATGAAGTGTCTACACAGAATACCAGGCGTAACAAGAAGAGACCAGCTTAGATGTTATAGAACAATGATGAGAACATGATGAAGTGTCTACACAGAATACCAGGCGTAACAAGAAGAGACCAGTTTAGAAATGAAGACATCAGGAAAAAAGTGGATACAACATCAGTACTGAACTTCATGAAGAAACAACAAATTAAATGGTTCGGCCACATAAGCAGATTATCAACAGACAGTGCACATCAAAGAGCAATGTTGATCTGATACAGTGGATACAAAGCAAAAAGCCGGCCACGCAAAAGATGGACTTCAGAAATAACACAGGCTACGAAAGATACTATTTATGAAGCGCACACAAGGGCCTGTTCTAGAAATCTCTTCTTATCCTGACGTTGTGAGGTAAAACAGAATTGGAGAAAAGAAAAAGAAAGAAGAGAACATCAGGAACAGAAAGGATGACAAATAATAATGTTCTCAAGAAAGCATGCGAGAACAGATAGCTTTGGAAACGCATCAGAAAGAAACAATCAACATTCTTTGGACATGTTATGAGAAAATAAAATCTTGAATACATTGCAACAATTTCGACAGAGGGAATAGATTCTAGACAGCTTAACATCATGGAACGGCACAAAAACAGTATCTGAACTCATAGAACAAGAGACAAAGAGTTGTGGAAGAACATGATAGGCTAAGTCTGCTGGCATGGCACTTGATGGTAATGGATCAACGGTCAACTATAAATAGATTTACCGGGAGCTGCGGATTGACCTGCGGTAGCAAACCAAAATTTCCACCAAGATAGGAAATTCCCCATTTTAAACCCAGGTCAAATTATGTATGGTAACCCTAAAGTGTCATATTTAGAGAAGTAATTTAATTGAGAATAGAGAATAATGGTAATTTTGTGTAAAGATTTTATAACTATATATTATACTAGATAACGTGATAAAGAGATACAATTTAAACTGTTCAGCTTTAAAATTACACAGGAGTCAAAATTAGAAACGGAAACAATTAATGAATTGTTATTTGCAGACGACCAATGTTTGATTTACTTACCACCAAGAACAAGAGATACAACATCATATCGACACCTTATGACATACTTATGACAACTGTAAAAAATATGATATAAACATAGCCGCCAAAACTGAGGTAATGAATATAGGAAGGAAACATAAAACACTAAACATCAACATCAATGGCAGTACAATAGAGCAAGTACAGGAATTCAAGTACCTAGGAAGTGTATTCACAGAGATGGACGACTCGACAGAGAGATAGAAACCAGAGTCCAGAAAGCAAATGCAGTAACCTACCAACTAGCGCCACTACTTAGACATCCAAACATCTCACTGACAGCTAAACAACAGTTGATCAATAGCATCTTCATACCCACCCTATGTTACCAATGCCAAACATGGAGAATGAATAAGAAACATACACAGAAAATAGCAACATGCAAAATGAGATGTCTCCGCAAAGTCACCAACAACACAAGAATCGACAGAGTAACGATTACCAGCATCAGAGAAAAGGTTGGAACAAGACCTTGCTTGAATTATATAGCGAAACAGAGAATGAAGTGGTTTGGCCACTTGGTAAGAATGTGAACAGACCAAACTGCCTATGAAGCTTTCCACAACAGAATATCAGGAAGGAAGGCGAGAGGAAGACCGAGGAAAATGTGGATAGATAACGTAGTTGAATTCTGCCAGGGGACTAAGAAAACCATCACACAAGTCACCAGAGAAGCGCAAGACAAATACATAAAACCACGACACTGGGTTAACAACCCGGTAACAGTATGCTGACAAAAGAAGAAAGAAGAAGAAGCTGAAACTTATTTCTTATATTTCTAAATTATTATTTAGAATAAAGTTTAAAATGACTAAATGGTGTCCCATAGATCAACTATAAGGTCACGAAAATTTTCTGTTAGTTCGTTGTCTGCTACCGATGTTTTAATTAACAACATGTCGTCATATCAATTGTATTTTAGTGCTGTTATCAAGTATTTTATATATATCGGTTAATTTATATTGCTATTTTTAGCAATATAAGAAGGGTATTCCTTTCATTCTTTGTTTATATACAGTATCGATAATCTACATCTGCTGTTATTTTTGGACGTAGCAAACACAATCACAATATAGATGTTCAAATTTAGAAATCACCAAACCTATTCAATTCATAAAGTGATTCATGTTCATCATTAAAGTCAGGAAAATGAAACTGACAAGACTTCTTCAACAAGTGTCCAGAATTAGTACAGTTGCGGACAGTTGCAGTGGACAATGGCTGGATTACTATTCCAAGTTCCATCCATGTCCCTTATCAATGCAGCAGTTTCTTGACTTCGGTAAGTGATGTGATATGTTTATGTATAATAATTCCTTTGGCTCTTGCTTCTTATTTGTCTTCTAGATAAATTTACTATGCTCGGTTCAAACAGAGAGATTAGTTGATTCAGTGAGCCCAGTGATGACCAGCAGTGGTAACTCCATTTCGTACAAGATATCTTAATTATAAATCTAATTGTCTTTGTGTGAGTCACATGAAAAAAAAACTTGAGAAAGCCAAACTTTAGAAACGTGAAATTTTGACAGCTTATCTCTGCAGAGATTTGTAGGCCATGCAACCATTTTCAACTCTTTATATGCTTTCTTTTCCGAGTTATGCGTTAGTTAAGTTGGTTATAAAATGTATACATTTGATAGCATGTTCAATCAGCCGTTACCCTGGGTCAACGAGCATGCGCACCGGGAAACGGGAAAAGCTTAGGATTTGTGAACTGGGAATATCAGTTTGAATTAACGTATTCATTTCTTTGTTTATTAAAACGCAAGATACAAATTTCATTTTCCGCTTTTTTTTGCTGTCAGATTTTTTTTTCTGTAAAGCCTTGTTCTTCTCTTCCACCATTTACTTCTTTATAGAAGTGTTCGGGGATGGGGGTGTAGTGATCTGATGTGTGATTGTTCTTAGGCACTTTGTAAACTGTTCATTTTCTTAAAGCTGTTCTTGATACCTTCGCTCCATATTTTGCGTGGTCTTCCTCTTGCTCTGCACTCGTTATACTTTTTCAGAGGGCTCTCTGTGGTTGTCGATACCAGGGAATTCTTGTCAGGTGTCTCAAACCATTTAATCTGTTGTTATTTTATGAATTGCGTGAATGGTTTCACATCCAGTTTTTTCTGATTTCTTATTTCTAATGTTATCTCTTATTGTCCCTCCTGCAGCTCTTCTAATGCACCTCATCTCCATCGTTATGATTTTCCACTCATTAGCTGCTGTTTTTAGCTATGTTTGGCACTGGTAACAGTGTAATCTGTAAAGTGTAATGTATTATACAACTTATAAATAAAAAAGTAAAGGAACCCGTTTTAATATCCCTGAGGTATGTTGGCAAATATGGTGCTCGACCCATCTTTGTTCTACAGTACAAAATACATCTACACGGTGGTTAATGTAGTCAACACCACGCCGACCACTTTATTTACCAGTGTTTCTGTATCTTCTTCTTTCCTGTAATTCTGTTTTGCCTCACATCGTCAAGTAAGAGATTTATAGAACAGGCTTTTGTGTGCGCTTCGTAAATAGTGGTTTTTTTGTCACCTCTGCTATCTCTGAGGTCCACCTTTGTGTGGACGACCTTTCTTGACTTTGAATATAGCAAATTTTTGTATCTGAGTAACATTAGTTAGCATTTTTATTATATTTATGTTAGTTTGTATCTGAGTAACATTAGTTAGCATTTTTATTATATTTATGTTAGTTTGTATCTGAGTAACATTAGTTAGCATTTTTATTATATTTATGTTAGTTTGTATCTGAGTAACATTAGTTAGCATTTTTATATATTTATGTTAGTTTGTATCTGAGTAACATTAGTTAGCATTTTTATTATATTTATGTTAGTTTGTATCTGAGTAACATTAGTTAGCATTTTTATATATTTATGTTAGTTTGTATCTGAGTAACATTAGTTAGCATTTTTATTATATTTATGTTAGTTTGTATTATCTTTTTAGTATTTTAGATACATTAGTTAGCATTTTTATATATTTATGTTAGTTTGTATCTGAGTAACATTAGTTAGCATTTTTATTATATATGTTAGTTTGTATCTGAGTAACATTAGTTAGCATTTTTATATATATATATGTTAGTTTAGTCCATGAAGCAGAAAATCGATAAAAACAAGAATTTCTTGATCCAAATCTACAGCTGGGTTATAGATTTGAGAAACGGCTTGGAAAAATCCAAGCTTCTCAAGTAGCTCATATCCGAAAAATTGCACAAAACTAGAGCTGCATAATCGTCTGCTAGAAAACATTGATATTTTAAAGAATATAAGCTTGTTCTCAGTACAAAATACATTGACACATATTAAAGAAACTATTATTCCCTGATAGAATTATTCCATTTCGATGAAGAAATGAAGTCATCAATTGAGATTCAATACAACAGCATACATTTGGTTAACAGGACTGATATTACAATTACTGAGAGATTTTAGTCTGAAGTTACAATACTATCCGAGCTGTAATTAATAAAGCAAAATTAGTAAAACTCAGGAGAAGTGATGAAATCAGAGAAATATATGGTCAACCAGTAGTGAGAACCAGCGCCGGATAAGCCTAGTAGCAGAAGTAGCAAATGCTACGGGCCCCGCGCTTCTGGGGGCCCCGCGCCTATGTGAAAGAGATGAAAAGGAAAAAAATAACCCCGATGCTATATCAAAAACAAGCAAGCTGTCTGGATTTTTTAGTGTCGTGTGTGATGGTGCTGAATCCAAAGAACTGAAGCAGAAAATATAGAAGTCGCATATCACTGTCTAGTAGATGAAGGCAGATGAACTCCAAATATTGTCAACTCTTATCAAGAGGATTTGGAAGAAAGCTAGGCGACGAACTTGTGCAGTTCGTTGAAGTGCGATTTTATAAACTTATAATGGAAAATTCATTAGAGTCGTGTTTCCCAAATGTAGAAATAGTCTTACGAATTTATTTGTCTTTAATGATTACTAACTGCAGCGGAGAACGTTCTTTTTCAACATTAAAGTGTATAAAAAGTGAGTTAAGAAACATGATGGGACAAGATCGTCCAAATAACCTCACCTTAATGAACATTGAATGTAATTTACTTAGAGAAATTGATTTGTCTAGTATTATCTCTAAATTTGCTCACATTAAATCGAAACAAGTTTGTTTGTAAAAGTTGTGTTTTATTACTTATTATCATACAAACCTAGGGCCCCGCGCTAAAATTTGCTATAGGCCCCGCGCTGACCTAATCCGGCACTGGTGAGAACTGTTCTAAGAAAGAGAAGATAGAGAAATGTTGGACATACCTTGAGGAGAAATGATTAACGAATATCAAAGCAGGCATTGAAGTGGGATGCAGAGGGTTCAAGAAAAAGAGGACGACCTAGGAAAACCATGAAACGAACTTTGCTAAGAGAGACGAGAAAGATCGGTCTCAGTTCCATGGAGGAGATTGAGCGAGTTGTCGAGGATATAGCGGTATGGAGAAATTGCTTGCAGGCAGGGACGTGCTATGATACAGAGAGGCGGTCGCATCAGGCGGAACCGTAATGAGAGCGGCATACGTAGCAAAATCAAAATTACAATTGAAGGTTATTTTAAAGAAAAAAGATTTAAGGGGCGACATTTCGAAGACTTGCATCATACTGAGAAAATATACCACACGATCCTGCTTGCAGGCCCTATGTAACGTATAACTGTACGAGAGAAATTATTATTATTATTATTAGTAAAATACTATTTGGCATGTTTTTATCATATACCAAATATTTTCTAGCATTTTTTCTACTAAAATGTACCATCTAAAGCAGATTTACATTTGGCAACCCTGCCCATGGACACCATCAGAGGCAACAACTTCAAAATAACTGTCAATTAACACTGTATGCAGTGTTTCATGAGAACTTATTACCTAAAAACTGATCAATGTCTTGGCCCATAGCCAAATACATTGTTCATAAACCTATCGTAATTACACTATGTAAATATACTTGCAATGTTAATTAAAGTACTAAATAGAGAGACTCCATCGGTTACCAGCATATGTTATCCACCATTTTGTTCATATACTTGCAGTACAAGCACAATTTTTTCACATACAAACATATGTATATATCTACTTTGTGTTACCAGAACCAAACATGGAGAATGAGCAAAACACAGTTGCAAAAAAAAAAACTACATGTGAAATGCGATGCCCACGAAAAGTTACCAACAACACAAGAAAAGATAGTCACCAACAACAGCATAAGAAAGTTGGTACGGAACCGTGCTTGAATTACATTGAGAAACAAAGAATTAAATGGTTTGGCGACTTAATAAGAATGCATCCAAGTTCGACCATATACAGTCTTCTATAACATCAGGAAAGAGGAAGACCACGAAAAAGATGGTTAGATGGCATAGCAGAATCCTGCCAAAGAGCAAAAATAACTAAAGGAGAGACGCTGGCGATGGATAGAACACACATTGAGAAGACAGACTGGAAGCATAGTAAGACATGCACTGTTTTGAAACCCGCAGGGAAAGAGGATTAGAGAAAGACCTAGACAAACCTGGAGAAGAGAGCTGGAGACTGATATTAAAAGGATAGGTAAAACATAGAAATAATTGGAAGGGACGGCAGGAGAGAGGAGGAGCTGGAATACGTTTGTTGAAGACATGTGCTCGGTTGGGATTTTAAAGGTGAAGAAGAACCCACTAGAACGGCGCAAGATAAAAAAAAGAAAACCATGACACTGAACAGCAATCCGGTAGCAGTGTGACGACAAAAGAAGAAGAATATTTCTTTAACGTGTTTAACTTGAACATATAAGCTGTTTTATCTTTCGTTTTCGATAGGACTAGGAACTTGATCTTACCTACACTGAGACCACCAGTGATCACTGAAAAAAAAATTCCAGTCGCTTCCACACGGAACTTTTGAGATGCGAGTTGAGTATCTATAATCTAAATGCTACATAGATCCCAATTGACAGAAAGCACCCACAAATAATAAAAACCACGCACACACAATATACTTCGATTGTCTTAATATAAAAGAAACACTTCTTCTCCTTCTTCTTTGCGTTCATTCTTTACGACCAATTTTAATCACTCTTTGTGATAAGTTTGATCTTTGCCAAGAACGTGTATACGTTGCACATTGGTTTGGTAGGCCCCTAAACGCATAGAATTCTACACGTTTAGGCCATGTGCATCCGATTTCAGTCAAACATCCTTAGTCGCCTTTTACGACATGCGTGGCAGGTAACAGTGATTCTATTCTTTACACCCCAAATTTGGGCCCCGGTAATCACTCGGGCGAAAAAAACCACTAATATTAATACATACAAGTACGGTCAATGTGTCCTGGCGATGTTATGACACACAAAGCTAAGAGGAAGAAACGCCCGGGATGGGAAGGTGCGTACTCGCTCGAAATCGTTAACAACGAACCGGAAACAGTTTCAATTTGTTTCGTCATTTAAATGTCAGACCTGCGTAACTTGTTTATATTCGACTTGTCTAGTCTAAACCGCTTCGGACAAATCGAGAAGTCTTATCATTTCTGGGTCAGGAAGACAATAGTACTAAGTCCTTTATTACTTAGATTAACTAGCAGAAGTTTTGCTGACGTGACCTCGTAGCTTTATTTATAAACGTTTTATTAAATGTATAAATTGAAATTGTGCCAGTGAAACTAATCAAATCAAGTGTAAATTGTGTTGTCCAATCGTTGTTGTTATGGTGACCATTTTCTTAGTTTACCATTAGATACGTGGCGATTCAACGTCCTTTAAGATTTATTAGTTCAGTTGTTATACTCAGCTGAAGTGTATACAGTACACTATCGGTTAATTTAACGTACATTACAATTAAACTATCACGGCGTAGACTAAGACTGTTCACTACTCTGCTACATTAAAAATGTTATTATGGTATAGTATATTATTGTGTTCGGTTAACGTTGCATAACTAGGCTACGCTGACAACAATAACAGCCTTCTTGAACTGAACTCATTAACTGCCGTGCCCTAGCGATGTTAAGAGTAAGAGTATTGAGACGTTTTTCATTTAAAACATCTTAAATTGTGACGAAAGATATACTATTTATGAATAGATCGCAGCCCATTGATCAGAAATGGCCTTGATACGAAAGCAGTTTTGAGTAGTATTAGTACTATTATTAGTAGTATAGGTGTTATCTAGTCAAGGTATTATCAGTTTTGATAAGACATACCTTTATAAGAAATATTTTTGTTTACGTTTGTATACAAACACCTTCCACTGTTGCTGGGAAAATGAGGATTTCAGTGCGTAATCTGGAGTCGGCTAAGAGGTTGGTGTCTCCCTTATTGGAAAAGTATGCCAGCTTCAACCCTTCACCTCTGTCATTGAAGAAGCTGGTGGAGTTTGGTAAAATAGGAACAGTAGACAGTTAGTATTCATTTTTTTACCTTTTTCATGTTGTTTATAGTTTGAAACTCTGCTTTACACAAGTTATACAATACAGTAATCGTATTGCATACTTCTTTGAATGCTCCATATCGACCACTTGTTAAACCACTCTTTGTGATTTGTATGTAATTTGAACTTAAGAGCGATTGTACATTGTGCCAGTTATGCGTCTACAAGTAGACAGCACATCCGATTTCTGCGATGCTTTTTATTTACTATGGTGGCTCCCCTAGGCCCCTACTTAGTCACCTCTTATGACATGCCTTGTATGTCGCAGTGTTACTATTCTTTGCTCACCTTGAGGGCCCCGATAACCCCAAGGAGGTGTTGAATGCAATGTATACTGTATATTTTGTGTGCTTCTTACACTTTACATCTGATTGAGGGCTGCCTCAGCGTATTATCTGATGTCCTTCCTTTGTATGTGTGTGATCTCAAGATAAAACTCCACAGTGAAAGTGGGTTATTTTCTAGAACTGGCTTTTGTGCGCTTCATAAATAGTCTTTTTCACTGACTTATTTCTAATGTCCACTTTTTTGTGTGAACAGCCTTTTACTTTGTATCCATTGTATCGGAGTAGCATTGCTCTTTGATTCTCACTGTCTATTTTATCTGCTTATTTGGCCGAACCATTTAATTTGTTGTTTCTTTATAAAGTTCAGTACTGATGCTGTACCACCTTCTTGATACTCCTAAAATTCTGCATAAACATCTTTGTTGTGACTAGTTTTCTTCAGTCATTTAATGGCTTTTTCCAGGTTCGGTACTGATAGCACAATGTAAGGAGGAATATTGTGTTGAACAATGCTCTTTTTGTGTTCATGGTGACAAGTTTGCATTTTTAAATTGGCATCATTTGTCCTAGTATTTGATTAGTTGCATCTATGTTGGATTTAGTATGTTATTCTTCCGTTTGATGAAAAGTTGCTCCCTAGGTATGTAAAACAATTATATTAAGTTTATATGCAAGGCATGCATTGTTTTGGAACCCACAAGGAAAGAGGAGTAGGGGAAGGCCTAGAAATACCTGGAGAAAAGAGCTAGAGACCGATATTAAAAGGATAGATAAAACATGGAAAGAATTGGAAGGGATGACAAGAGAGAGGAAGAGCTGGAACATATTTGTTGAAGACCTATGCTCCGTTGGGAGTTGAAAGGTGAGAAGAATGAAGATATTAAGTCTGCAGAGGAAAGAATTATGCAGTATTTTTGTGATAAGACAACTTAGATAGCAACTTTTCAAATATTTAAAGAGTTTTATAGTTTCATTACTATAGTTCCTCTGGTTCTGAAGTGCATAATTATACACCCATTACAGATCCATAAAGAATAGGCTAACAGACAATAAACCCTCTCCTACGTAATAATAATAAAAGCTGTCCATTGTATTTGATGATAAAAGCCTCTGGCATATGAAGTCTCACCCGTCTGGTGTGTGCGGAGGTGATTGTAGAATCCAATCCTCCCTCCTGCCACAGATGGGACATCCTGGATCATGGTTGAACTTGGAGCTATTGTGTGTTTTGTCTATCGCAGACAATAGACTCCTGCTACTTTATGTCATACAATGAACAGATCATTATGTTCAGACTCAAAACAGGACACAACAGATTGAAAAGTCACATGTAGAGATACATTCTTGTTTTATCATCATCATTTATTTTAAACTTGGGAGCGCCCCCTCCCGGTGACATAAGACCGTTCAGCTCAGTCGGGAAATCCTGTTGATGTGGGCTGACTTTTATATATGTTTGATACGTGGCCTCTGATAACATAGCGGGCTCAGGTAAGAATTCTAAGTACTAAGACCACAATCATTACGTGACCTGGCATTCCAGTATTGTTATATAAAGACAAATTCATTTTTAAAATGGCACAACATGCTAAATCAAAGTTATATTATGTTACAGGTTAAGTTTAACACAAAGGAATATCAGTATTGTTAACATTTTTCATCAATAAATAACCATGGACTCATAGAATTGAGTAAAATTGCAAAAAAAAAAGCTTACAGTTTTCTGTCAAACATATACAAAAATTAGCCCCCATTAAAACAGGGATTTTGGTTTTCTCATCAGAGCTAGACGACCTTATGATGTGGAGGTCATGGTTTGATACAATGCTGTGAGTTTTATTGCAGTGTTACATAACTCTCAGAGTCCATGGTTACTTATTGATGAAAAGTGTTAACAATACTGATATTCCTTACGGTGAAGTTTCTTCTTCTTTGCGTCGTCTTTACACAATTTTAATCACTCTCTGTGATATGTTTGATCTTTCCAAGAACTGTATACGTTGCACATTGGTTTAGTAGGCCCCTAAACGCATAGACTTCTACACGTTTAAGACATGCATCCGATTTCAGCCAAACCTCCTTACTCGCCTCTTATGACATGCGTGGCAGGTAGCAGTGGTTCTATTCTTTACACCCCAAATAGATTTGGGCCCGGTAACCACTTGGGCGATGGTGAAGTTTAATTTCTAACATAATTTTTTTTGTTCTTGTACGTTGTGTTGTTTTAAAATGAATTAATCTTTATTTAACAATACTGGAGTGCAAGGTCACGTGACATGAGTGGTCTGATTTCCGGGAATTTCCACTTTAGCTGAGCCACAGCCAAACTATAAACTCATCAGTCAGTTATGCGGCCCAATATTAGAGTTGACTGTGGCTGAGAGGTATTATGAGGCTAGAAGGAGCTGTGACTGGGATCACATAATCTCTTATATAATCAAATAAAAAATAGATACACTTTCCAGAACAGCTCAAACAATAGGACTTCAAGTTGATATCGCAAAATCTAAAGCATAGATTCCCAAACTGTTTTGAGGCCCACCGCTCACTTTGCACAACATAAACTTTGTAACGCCCTTCCACATAACAACAGTTTGCCAACGCCCCTTTCTCCTCCCACATATATGCATTCTCTATTTTCTCTGTGACCTCGAAAATTTATATATGTTTTTTTTGTAATACCTGGTCAATTTTAAAATGATTATATGCATGAAATAGAAAATGGATGATCGTAAGATGGACATAAGATGAATTAAAATATAGAATTCAAATTTTAAATGATTATTCAATCGCAAAATCACGAAAATAATTTATTTTAAAATATTTATTATTAATTTCTTCTTTAAGAAGCCAGCGACCCCTAATCGCCTGAACACCCCACCAAATTCTTCTGAACCCACTATGCCCCCTAGAACGCTTCCTCGCCCCTGGGGCGGTACCGCCCACTTTGGGAAATGCTGATCTAAAGTAATGAGAAATAACAAAAAACAACAAGGCAGCTCACTTACGTTGCAAAATGAAATCATAAAGGAAGTTCGACGGTGATTCGGAAAAGGGCATCATTGTAAAAATCAAGAAAGCAATTAACATTTTTCCCAAGCTTAGAAAAGACTTAAAGCAAAATTTAACATATATAGAAGCAGTGATCCAAAACATACACAAGTTGGAGACATTGCAAAATATATGTATATGACACAAATAATAACCAATTAATTCCATTCCAGTCTTACTCCACATGGCATCCTCACATAGTTGTACTACAGCTGTGAGCGTAACTGTACCTAGTACATAGGGCATGTAAGTAATTTCTCTATACCGATCTGTCCTGTGCAACTCACCCAATTTCTTCTATGGAATTGAGTCTGATATATCTTGCCTCTCTCAGCAAAGTTCGTTTCTGGGTTTCCCTAGGACGTCCTCTTACCTCCGTTATTAATGGTTGACCAAACATTTCTCTGCTTTCATCCCTTCTCCTGAATTCGTCCCATTTTATGTTCACTATTTTTTACAGACATCTATTTTCAAATGCGTTCAGCTTACTTTCTTTAATCATTTCAACTCTGCTTGTTAGATTGGTACAACATTTTCCAACTCTCGCTGGCATATGTTAGGATTGAACAACATTTTCCAACTCTCGCTGGCATATGTTAGGATTGGTACAACATTTTCCAACTCTCGCTGGCATATGTTAGGATTGATATAACATTTCCAACTCCGGCATATGTTAATTGATAAACATTGGAATTGAAAATTGAACGGTTTTAAAACGCCTTTATGAAGATAGCCTTTAACCTTTTACAAATTGACGTAACCTAGCGCCGAATTGAAACAAAGAATAATTTTGTTGACTTGACTGATATCTACCGTGAACTGCCTGTAAAACGTGTGCCCTTAAGTCGGTCACGTTACGTACTGTGACCCTGCATGGTCCTAAACTAAGATGTCCTTGCGTGAATTATATGGACATAAGACCTGCATTATTCAACCTACATACCCGTGTAGTGCCGTGGCTCGCATGGGAAGCAAAGAATAGTATCACTGCGACCTGCAATGTATGTCGTAAGAGGCGACTGATTAAGGACCTATGGAAGCTACCATAGTAAATAAAAAGTATCGCAGAAATCAGATGTGCTGGCCTACTTGTAGGCACCAAACTGGCACAACTGCCAATCCCTCTTAGGCTCAGATCACACACACATCACAAAGAGTGATTTAATAAGTTGTCGATATGGAATATTCGATTAAGAAGAAGAAGGAAACCTGCATTTTAAAAAATTATATACTAGACATAATGCCGTTTTTTCATATTTAAAAAATTATATACTAGACATAATGCCGTTTTTTCATATTTAAAAAAATTAAATACTAGACATAATGCCGTTTTTTCATATTTTAAAAATTATATACTAGACATAATGCCGTTTTTTCATATTTAAAAAAATTAAATACTAGACATAATGCCGTTTTTTCATATTTTAAAAATTATATACTAGACATAATGCCGTTTTTTCATATTTAAAAAAATTAAATACTAGACATAATGCCGTTTTTTCATATTTTAAAAATTATATACTAGACATAATGCCGTTTTTTTCATATTTAAAAAAATTATATACTAGACATAATGCCGTTTTTTCATATTTAAAAAATTATATACTAGACATAATGCCGTTTTTTTCATATTTTTAAAATTAAATACTAGACATACTGCCGTTTTTTCATATTTTAAAAATTAAATACTAGACATAATGCCGTTTTTTCATATTTATTTGGGGTACAACAGAATTCAGTTTAAGTTATTTTAGAGAATAGAGAGTGATAATATTGTCAAAATAGTAGTAGTAGGGTTAACCATTGTAGTTGTGGGGCGGTTTAGCGTAATGCATACGCGTTCGCCAGAGAGCCGCTGTAGCGTAGTTGTTAGTGAACTCGCTTCGCAAGGCTGGTGGTCTGGGTTCAGCTCCCGCAATACTCGTGGAATTTTTCCCAACCACGACGGCTCTCAGGTCGACCCAGCCTCAACTGGGTACCAGACATGCTCTGGGGAAGTAAAGGCGGCCGGCGTGATGCTAACCACATCACCCATCGTGTGCCGACGGTCAATGAAAATACAGGCCTAACACTGTATTGACCTATATACCACGAGGTATGAAAGGGTTTCTTTACTTTTTATACGCGTTCGCCAGTCGACTCGGACACAAGAGGGTTGTGGATTTAATTCCACACTCGACTTTCCACACAGGAGGAAAGGAATTGATCCTACTATCTCCTGCTCATTATGGATAGAAAAGTGAAGTGACCACATACCCTAAAGTCTGAAAGGCTACGGACTTTAAAATAATATTTTATATGCAGTACGTTATCGATGTTGCAATCCTAACTTTTGGTGGGGAAATATGACAACACTAGCTCAACATGGGATATAAATACGAGTTAACCGTAGCTATGTAAAAAGTGGAATATATAGAGTATCCTGGGTTCGATGCCAGCTTGATAAAAAATTATCGATGTGCACTCGATTTGACTACAGGAAACCATAATCCCCTCTAAAGTCGGGAGTAATGCTCGCGTTAATGTTGAGGGACACTGGTGATACAGAAAGCAAAAATTCACGCTGGCCTTCACGCAAAAATCAGTCAGATCCGCCATATTAAACGCCATTACTACACCTTCATTTATAGCGGGTGTGATCGAGAAAATTGATTGATTGATTGATTGATAGAACCATCATCATTGCACTTCGGTGAGTAACTATGTGTGTTCCGATTTCTTTCGTACACAGGAAGATCTCAGTTGCAGTGCACAAACTCCGTAGCACCAGCGACGGCACCCGATGTAATTTTGAAAATTGTTAAGATATTTTTGTAGGAATTTTTTAAAATCTATTTATAATGAATTTTTTCCGGCAGCGGTTTTTCAGCCTGCTCTTCTCGATTTTGAACTGCTAATGGTTCTTTCACGTGCTCAAATTGATCACGGGACCTACATTTTATCGTCCGTCTCCAATAGGACTAGGAACTCGATCTCACCTACATTGAGATAGAAATAAAAACTACAACTGTTTTGTGACAGCTTCGATAATCGAAAAATCTACGCATTGTGCTAATCCATCCCACGGACTAAACAGAACCAAAGGGATTGATGGTATTAAAATATCTTACCGTACAAACATATGACAACACCTGAAGGACACACCCACGGGCTATATATAGACACGAAGTAACGTTTCGATTACGGTGTACGTAAATAATGCGTACGTGATTTTGTTATCTTCTGTTGATGTTTTTTTTAGTTTATATTTTACAGGTATTCTGTGACTTATTTTTGGACCAACATTCTGATCTGCTAAAGAACTTGCGTATTAAGCGTTTATTCAGTTGATAAAGGTTCATTGCCATGACAATGTAATGACATGAAGGGTCTATGTCAGTTGCGTGCTGTTAATTGACTATCAGGACTAGCCTAGTCCCATTCCCCCAGCCCCGAGCCTATACATTATAGTTAATCTAATTTGAGGTTAAATTTCCACGGGCCATAAAAGCATAAAGAATTGGAAAATTACTAAAGATATAGAAAGTAAGTTGAACGCGTTTGAAAATAGATACAGCCAAAAAAAATGAACATAAAATGGGTCGAATTTAGAAGAAGTGGTGAGATCAGAGAAATGTCTGGTCAACCACAAGTAACATATGTTATAAGAAGGAGAAGATGGATATATGTTGGGCATACCTTGAAAAGAAATGATCAAAGAATACCAAAGCAGTCATTAAAGTGAGATACGGAGTGTTCAAGAAAGAGAGGACGACCTAAGGAGACCCTGAAACGAACTTTGCTGAGAGAGGCTTCTTCTTCTGCGATCAACTTCTGCTATACGACTACTCCGGTATGTGTCATAAACAGGACAGTGCGCTTGAGGTCTTCACCGGTTCCCCATAGTTTGTTTTGTATGGTTGTTTCTGTTGGCCAGATTTCCATTCTCGCACTGCTCAGTCTGGGGCAGTCTTGCAGGATGTGCTCTGGGGACTGCATCAGTGCTCCAGAGATGCAGACAACTGATACCCATTCTATGGAGGTGTGCTCTGAGACCGCAGTGTCCCGTTTTAAGTCTGAAGACAACTCATTTCCTTGGAAGAGATTGAGCGAGTTACCCCGGACATAGCGGCGTGGAGAAATTACTTGCAGGTCATATGTAACGTGTAGCGATATAAGAGGAACATATAAATATATAAATATATATAACTATTGATAAAACAGCATTAACATTTCTCACAATGTGCGGGGTTCATTACTCAACGATGTTACCGGTAATTGAGACTCCAATCTGGAATAGGAAGCGCTCGTTTCTTTTTTCACCAAAGTGAATCATGGCCTAATCGGTTCATTCCGTGGAGAAAAGGACTAGTTCACGTCGACTTAGTCCACCCGTGACAGACTTTGTATGTATGATAAATATTTACTTTTGATGTCTCTCGCAGTCAAATTTATTTATCTTTTCATCTTCTGAGTGGTAGTACTTCGGTTATTAACCTTGGTTAATTGTTTCCGTTAATGAAAGAGATATGAGGAAGTGTTCCGATTGTCAATATAATTTGACATCGCTTCAAAGTATGACATATGGAAGGGGACTCTGATTTCAATCTGCTTTCTCACATCGAAGTGCGAAGAATAGACATCTGATAACAGTGTAGATCAGGGGTAAAGAAAAAAAAACCATTTATTAATTCAAGGTCCGAATGCAGAAAATAATCGTTGGTGTCATCTGCGTTCCATACGTTAGGGGGACACGTACCACCCAATAGAAAATTGATTTTTATAAAACAGTTTTATGCAAGGGGGAGGATCTTAACCTGAAGGTTTTCGCGGCGACTGCACTAACCATGTGGCCATTAAATTCCTCAGGCTTTCGTCCCCCATGTCCCACACCGCCCTAAAAAGTGATACTTCCAGGCAGTAATGACAGTAGTAAAATACTAACAACCTTTTTTTCTTCTTCCTTTTACCCTTTCCTAGAAAAACTTCTGGTGACGCACATTGTTGGTGTCCATGCAATCACCTTTTAAAATGTGTGAATATATAGAAGGCAATGATTATGTCAGCATATCCTGTTCCTGAATGTGTTGAACTTTGAAAACTTTCCACGGGGAAGATAAAAATATACGTTGTACCGGATCTAACCTTTGTGTTAAGGTGCATTCTAATACTAGACTTTGAGTGCCGTGATGCCATAGTGGTTAGAGCACTTGCTTCGTATGCGTGTGGTTCCAGGATCAATTTTCTCGGAGTAGGATTTTGTTTCCAACTTCGATATCGACGCAGTCGCAATTATATGTCTTAAAAACACTGGAACCACGTTACCCATCGAGTACCTTTGCTCAAAGAAAATACTTACGTACATACATGCACACACATACATATATACATACAAACAAACCGTGGCCCCCAGCAACATAAGGTCAACTAGCTCAGACGGGAAAACCAAAACTCCAGTTTAATTGGGCCTGGTTTTTATGTGTTTCATAAAATAATGTAATGTTTTCTAAAATCTTACACAATTCTACGAGTCCGTGGTTATTTATTGATGAACAATATTAATAATACTGATATTCCTTATTGTTAAACTGAACTTGTTACATAATACTGATATTCCTTATTGTTAAACTGAACTTGTTACATAATATAACCTTGATTTCGATGTCATGTTGTTTTTAAAATGAGTTTCTCTTTATCTAACAATACTTGAATGAAGCTACATGACGTTGTGGGCTTATTTACTCGAATTGTTACCATAGCTGTCTTATGTTACGAGCACGATACTAAACTAATTATAAGAATCCTGTTCTAACTGTCAATACGAATCCTATAACAACTTACAATCTGATATTCTTTTGTTAAACAACGACAATCGATACCACTAGTTATAATAACTGTTTATTTTTTTTAAAAAATTTTCTTTATTAACATCTGGATGCAAGCATCACGGATTCGTGCTTATTACTAATATTACCAGTGTTCCATCATTGCAATTGGGCAATGGAGTGCTATGTACTTACTCAAGGAGGCATGCAAAAGCAAATTTACAACCCTTAGTCTTTTCAAGAGGTCAAAACCCTCATACAGAGCAAAATCTGCAGTAGATGGAAGACAAACATGAGTATGATTATGGAAACAGACTCCTAACATGCAAAATGAGCTAAGCATGAACAGACCAGGTACTTATATTCGACTACGCAGACTGGACACTTGCAGACTCAACAAACACTTATACAATGACTAGGAATAAGTCAAAGCACTCTCTGCCAGTGTCAGCAGGCAGAACATGACTGTTCAGACCCTTATCTCAAGAAGTCTGAATTCTGTAGCTAGAAGCAAATGCGCCTACACCCAGTCGACCTGAAAACTAAGCTTTGGGAAACCTGACAGACCTGAAGCTGTCTGCCCAGTTTGTGGTCCACAGTAAATTAAGCGCATGACCAGAGATCGCTGAAGAAGAAGAAGAAGAATTGTTACCATAGCTCGCCGGTCTTATGTTATCGGAGGCCACGATACAAACATACACCCAATGTGTACACGTCAGGAGAATGCCTGTTCCTACTCAATACAAAAACACATCATAACAATACAATCTGCTTTTTTTTCTTTTATTAGACAAACGACCACCTATCGATACGTATCCATTTCTCGTGTCTATTTTATCAATAGCCAACACCGGTCACATTATACTGTTTTGTTAAATGTAACAGATGGTTCTAATCTTTAATTTGGGATAAACAAAATTGTATTGCATAGAATCCACCAGAGTGGTTACCGGGACCCAAATCAGGGGTGTGAAGAATAGAACCACTGTTACCTGCCACGCATGTCGTAAGAGGGTGTAAGGAAGTGGGGCTAGCTACCCCACCCTGTAAAAACACTAGATGGCTACAGAAATTACAACCAACAACCAAGAGAAACCCCCTGACAACATCACAAGCAGGTTTTCTGATGGAACCACCAGACAATAGAGGTAAGGAAACACCTGGAAACGAGAGGTGTAGACGGAATGCAAGTAACTGGGGAGTGCGTGGGAGAGATATGGAAAAGATGGCCTTAGTTGTGGACCTATGCCTCCTAGGGCGAAGGGTGAACAAAAAAAGAAGAATTGCATAGTATCGACAAAATGCACTCTGGACAAAATATGCCCCACTGGCCCTTACTGACGAGCCACCACTGAGTGTAGGGCTGTATCCTCGACTGTTCAGGATACGCCTTTACCTCATAGAAAAGTCTTGGAATTCTGTAGTAAACAGGAATGGAATTAAGACGCCTTTCTCGAATACACGTTCTAAACGGAATATGACGTACGTCTTCTATTTTTAGCTCAAACTGATCATTGGGAATTTTCAATTTATACATATTGAGCAACGAAAACTATTTAGAATCAACCACAGCCAACACCCCTTCCAGTAACATGAGACCGTTCATCTCAGTCGAGAAATTAAAAAATGTCCGTTAAAGTGGGCTAACTATTACATGTGTTTGATAGAACATTGTTAATTCTACCGCAATTTTACACTATTTTCCAAGTCCATGGTTGATTGATTGGACCATCATCAGTGGCGGCTCGTCATTGAGGACCAGTGGGGCCAGGTCCCACCAAAGATAAGGTGTAACGTGTATTTATTATTTTATACATTAAAATATTTCCTAACCGAAACCATGGATTTTCCGAAAATTTCTGTCTGGCCCCACTAACAAAAATTATCACGAGCCGCCACTGACCGTCATCATTGCACTTCGGTGAGTAACCATGTGTGCTCCGATCTTTTTCTTACACAAGAAGATCTCAGCGGCAGTGCACGAACTCCTAGCACCGACGGGGGACCCCAATATAGTTTTTTTTTCACTGGCCCAGTACGAGTAAACGTGTAAAACTCCGAGTGTCATCAATCTTTCGAATAAGAGCGCTCGGAGGTTATTTAAATGGTTTTTATTTTGCCATTTGGCGTTTAATGAAGGCCTCCCATCCCTTTGGTCGTGATCAAGTGGGCACTACACTGTGATCTTAGCCAACCGGCCAATACGCGCCCGATGTAGTTTAGAAGATAATGAGTATGTTTTGTAGGAATTCATTAATTTTTTTTATCTTTCTTATCCGTGGTTGATCAAAAGTGTTAACTCTTTCCACGCTTTAAGCCGCACACTGCGCCACGGGGGAAGTCCGTTGCACGCTATAAGCCGCACACTGCGCTATAGAGTTGCTTCCCTTATAATAAGTCTTTCTAGTTTTACTTATACTACTTTTCAACCTTGTTATTCTATTAGGTTGTCCAGTTTTCTTCAATTTAGTAGATAATAATATAAATATATATGTTTATTTATTGACAAGTAGTTGGGATGGTTTTGTTTTTTTCAAACTTCCCCTGAATTAACTGCTTAAATACCTACCAAACCAATGTGCAACGTATACACGTTCTTGGCAAAGATCAAACATATCACAAAGACTGATTAACGGTGGCTGTAAAGAACGAACGCATAGAGAAAGAAGGAGAACTACTGAAAAATTGAGAAAATAACTGCGCGTAGAAACAGTTAAATAATACTGATATTCGTTAATGTTAAATGTTATTTTTGACGTAATACAATCTTCATTTCTTATTTTCTTGGTTTTTTTAAAATGTATTTGCCGTTATCTAAGAATACTGAAATTGAATCTGTGTTACAGAAACATTCTTAGAACATCCTGGACAGAGAAGAGAAAAAACAAAGACATCCTACAAGACTTGTATATCCAAGAGCATTGGCTCATAAATAACATGTCCAGGAAGATGAAAATCTAATAAGACTGGAATACTGAAATTGAAACTTTATGGGCTTTGTACAAGGTGGAATTTAGTGCCTCGGATATTCCGTCAATCAATCGTGTACGTGGTCGTCCTCTGTGTCTGCTGCCGTTGTGTTTGAGTGCTAGTATTCTTTGTGAGAGACTGTCGTGGTGTAACCTTGATGCGTGTCCGAACGATTTGACCTGTTGTTACTTAATATATTGCCCTGTTGTTACTTAATATATTGACCTGTTGTTACTTAATATATTGACCTGTTGTTACTTAATATATTGACCTGTTGTTACTTAATATATTGACCTGTTGTTACTTAATATATTGACCTGTTGTTACTTAATATATTGACCTGTTGTTACTTAATATATTGACCTGTTGTTACTTAATATATTGACCTGTTGTTACTTAATATATTGACCTGTTGTTACTTAATATATTGACCTGTTGTTACTTAATATATTGACCTGTTGTTACTTAATATATTGACCTGTTGTTACTTAATATATTGACCTGTTGTTACTTAATATATTGACCTGTTGTTACTTAATATATTGCCCTGTTGTTACTTAATATATTGCCCTGTTGTTACTTAATATATTGCCCTGTTGTTACTTAATATATTGACCTGTTGTTACTTAATATATTGACCTGTTGTTACTTAATATATTGACCTGTTGTTACTTAATATATTGACCTGTTGTTACTTAATATATTGACCTGTTGTTACTTAATATATTGACCTGTTGTTACTTAATATATTGCCCTGCTGTTACTTAATACATTGCCCTGTTGTTACTTAATATATTGACCTGTTGTTACTTAATATATTGACCTGTTGTTACTTAATATATTGACCTGTTGTTACTTAATATATTGACCTGTTGTTACTTAATATATTGCCCTGTTGTTACTTAATATATTGACCTGTTGTTACTTAATATATTGACCTGTTGTTACTTAATATATTGCCCTGTTGTTACTTAATATATTGACCTGTTGTTACTTAATATATTGACCTGTTGTTACTTAATATATTGACCTGTTGTTACTTAATATATTGACCTGTTGTTACTTAATATATTGACCTGTTGTTACTTAATATATTGACCTGTTGTTACTTAATATATTGACCTGTTGTTACTTAATATATTGACCTGTTGTTACTTAATATATTGACCTGTTGTTACTTAATATATTGTAGTACCGGCAAGTATCCCACTCTTTTGTTTGATTTCGTTGTTTATGATTTTATCTCTTCTTGTTCGCCCGTGTGGTGCCGGGGCCCTCAATGTGAGCAAAGAATAGTATCACTGCAGACTGCTAGGCATGTCGTAAGAGGCGACTGATGTAGGACCTAGGAAGCTACCCTAGTAAATAAAAATCGTCGCAGAAATCGTATGTGCTGGCCCACTTGTAGGCGCATGACTGGTACAACGTACAATCGCTCTTATGCTCAGATCATATACAAATCACAAAGAGTGGTTTAACAAGTAGTCAATATGGAGCGTTCGAAGAAGAAGAATCTCTTCTTGTTACATTTAGAATTCGTTGTAAACACTTCATCTCTGTCGTGTACTTTCTTCTTGTCTTATTTGTTGACAGTGTCCAGTGCTACGTGGCTACGATTAGATCAATCAAGTGCCATGCCTGCCGGCGTAGGCGATCATGTCTCTCCACAACTCTCTTTGCTTGGTGCATGTAATCAGTTCTGACGTCGATATTTTGTCGAACCATGATGTCAGGCCATCCAACATCTTCTCCTCTGTCTTCCACGATCTCTTCCCTGAATTTTACCTGTAGTCACCAAATGTTCTAAACCTTCTCTTCGCATTATATGCCCGAAGAACCTTGATTATCGGATTCTTATTCTTTTGATAAGGTTTCTTTGTGTGCAGGCCTGATTTAAAACCTCCACGTTTGTTTTCTTTGCTGGCCATGGAATTTTCAACATTCTTCTGTAAAACCACATCTCTGTGGCTTCCAATGATCGTATTGATTGTTTGTTCATTGTCCATGATTCGCTGCCATACATAAGTATTGGTTCAAAATAACATTGGAGTACTCGTTTTCGCAATGTCATTGGTAGTGAGTTCACGCATAGTGTGTTCTTCATTTTCATAAATTAGATTAGATACAACGTAATAAACACCTTTTATAGGTCGTACAAGAAAACACTAGTACTATACGATATATAACGCCACTTGATTTGACCCCCTTAACACCCGCTGCCATAAACAGTACTTTAACAAGACTATCTGTGACCAATTTAATTTGGCTTTAACATTCCATAAGTCATATGGTGGCGCTGATGATCCAGGTCAATCCATTTGATAAACGCACTCGCAGTCTATTAATAGCACTCAATAAGCTATATCAGATACGTTATGGCTTTGTTTTCATCTATCTCGTTACATGAAGCGTAATGCGAAGACTAGACTTGATCTTTCTAACCTGAAAACTAATCTTGTTTTTGTTATATCAGAATGTGTGGGCTGAGCAAACAGTAGAAAGAAGAATTAACACTTCATCTACCAAATACCGCAGGATGTGTTCATTTGTTTGACATTGTCAATTACAGCATTGCCTCTCGCTTTTGCGACCAATTTGAGGCTGGATCGACTTGAGAGTAGTTACGGTTAGAAAAGAATCTAATTTTAACTGAGGAATATGGTTCTGGGACCACGTTCGTATGAAGCAAGTGCACTAAACACTACACCATCGAGTCTGTCGTGAGAGTGATTGTGACGTGTGTGTAACTAGCGTGCTTCGGGAACTATTCATTATCTGCTGGAAAAGGATATTTTAAGCCGAAGGATTGACTTCATTGTTATCGGGCTTTACCCCATATGGCTCGGTCGCTATTCGCAGAAATGGCACGCCACCTGCCGAGAGTATTGCACGAACTCCGTAACTCCGGCAACAATCCTAAGGGTCTCCGAAAAAAATTGCTTTTTTGAACAAAACGGCTCGCTTCAGATTCGAAAGTATCTGTGGAAAGAGACTGAGCACTTATAAGTCTGCCCATACTCTAGTGTCGATGGTACTGTTATTAGTTATTGGTTTCTGAGCGTCGCAGCACTGCGGACAGATCCATCATCTTCCCCAGCAGATTTAGAAAGTTTGTATTAACATGGTTCCCGTGACTCTCTTGTTAAACACACTTCTCACTCTGCTTCTTAGACATCCAGTTCTGCTCATGCAACGTGTGGTTTCAAACTCCTTAAATCGATGTACACCGTATTTCCTATAGCAGCCCAATCCTACAGTATGAACACAACCAGCAAGCTCTCCAATAAAAGAATATTACCCTAATACATGTACGCTGTCTTTTTATTGATTATATTCGCCCGTGTGTTTGGGGGCTCTGCAAGGGAGCAAAGAATAGCACCACTGTGACCTACAAGGCATATCGTAAGAGGCGACTGAGATATGTCCTATGGAAGCTACCCTAGTAAAAAAAAAAGGATGTACTGGTCTACTTGTAGACGCATAACTGACTCAACGTACAATCGCTCTTAGGCTCAGATCACATACAAACCACAAAGAGGGGTTTAAGAAGTGGTTGATGAAGAAGAAGATTGATCGTATTCATTGACTACGTTGCTTCCACTGTTGTTCTTTAAAAAAAATCATTTTTCTCTTCTTAAATCACTGAATAGATTCAACATCGATTTCAGTGTCCTCATCCAACAGACGGTCGCTTAACAGTCGTTTAGGCCACTCTGCCCTCTTCACCTCATCCAACAGACGATCGCTTAACAGTCATTTAGACCACTCTGCCCTCTTCACCTCATCCAACAGACGGTCGCTTAACAGTCATTTATGCCACTCTGCCCTCTTCACCTCACCCAACAGACGGTCGCTTAACAGTCATTTAGTCCACTCTGCCTTCTTCACCTCACCCAACGATCGGTGCTGTTGATGCAAACATATCTGCTCTGATAACCGATTTCTAATCTACCTGATTATCTTCCATCTCTCTCTATCCCAATTTTATAATACACACGCGTAATTTATCAATACAGATTCTCTATCTAATCCTTCAGTACATAAATATTAAGCTAAGCGGTTATTATCGATCTAGAGAGTGGGTGTGTGTGAGATAATTAGAATATCGATCGGGCTTCGACTGTTTACACAATTCCTTCAATGCTGACTTCAGCAATTTTGCGAGTGTCGTTGTATTTAGTGTTGTCATCTTCTAACTCTCCATATCGACCATTTGTTAACCTCTCTGTGTGATTTGTATGTGATCTGAGCCTAAGAGCGATTGTACGTTGTGCCAGTTATGCGTAGGCCGGCACATCAGATTTCTGCGATGATTTTTATTTACTAGGGTAGCTTTCCTAGGTTCTACATCACTCGCCTCTTACGACATGCCTTGTAGGTCGCAGTGGTACTATTTTTTGCTTCCCTTGGGGGCCCCGGCACCACACGGGCGAGTGTTGTCTTCAACCTCATTCCGAACCAAGTTGGTCATTTGTACCATATCCTTCGTCGCTCTCTCTCTCTCTCTCTCTCTCTCTCTCTCTCTCTCTCTCTCTCTCTCTCTCTCGTTCTCTGACTTTGTGTATGTGCAGTAAATTTTTAAAAATAAACGGGCTTCCTTCAATAATGATATTGCCCAACCCTTCGTGTTTTCTTTTATACATATGTCCAAAATACTTCAATTGTCTTATTTGTATCATCAGCCAGTTTTCTTTGATTTTGGAGTTTTTGCTGGGTATATATATATATATGCTCTCTTCTCTGTCCATGGTATACGGAACTCTTCTGTAACACTTATATTCAAAAGCACATAAATGTTTTTCCATTGCCTTGTTGTTTTTTTTTCGATCCAGAAGCACTTGAGCTTTTCAGCTCCTCGGCTCTGTGCCATGGACATCGTAACCCTTCGGTTCGGTGCCACGAACACCGTAAATCTGAGGAATCTGTGGCTTTTTCTGCCATCCCGCGGAATTGAACCCCACACACAGAGGGATAGTCACCCGTAGCCCAACGCGCTACGAACACGCTGGGCAGACGGACCATTGCCTTGTTAAATGCCTCATACCCATATGTTGCCACGGGAAATATGCATGCTCTCAGTATTCTTATCTTTGTTTTCCTGTCTATTCCATTCCATACTGTTTTTAGTTTATTTATTTTTTGTAAGGCCACGTTTGTTCTTTAATTAATGTCCTTCATCCCATTTTCATCTCTTGTAAGCAGTGAGCGGATATATTCAAAACTGTTCACATTTTCTATTTTCTCACTGTTGATAAAAAATATCATTTTTCGTGTTTATTTTATCACAGCCAACTCTATGAGTTTATAGTTGGCTGTGGTTTTATCATTTGTCATTATATTTGTTTTTGCCACATTAAGATATAGATTTCTTGAGCACGTATTGTCACAGAGAATAGTGTGACTAACATGTCATAGTCATTACCAACCATCTCCCAGTCCAATGTAACTGCACATATCAGGTTTCGCTTAGTACTACTGTACTTAAGTTTGAACTGACTAAAACAGAAAAGAATAGACCCCGTTTATATATTGTGTGGGCCCGTCTGCCCTGCGTGTTCGTAGCGCGTTGGACTACGGGTGACTATCCTCTGTGTGCGCGGGTTCAATTTCGCGGGATGGCAGAAAAAGCCACAGATTTCCCAGATTTACGGTGTTCGTGGCACCGAAGGTTACGATGTCCATGGCACCGAGCCGAAGAGCTGAAAAGCTCGAAGTGCTTTTGGATCGGAAAAAAAATATATATATTGTGTGCTGTAGCGCTGTCCAACGCGGTGACCGCATCTGCCGCCTGTGTGTTGCTGGAGCTTGCAGGGTGAGCAAAGAATAGTAACACTGCGACCTACAAGGCATGTTGTAAGAGACGACTTGGTAGGGGCCTAGTGAAGCTACCCTACTAAATAACAAGCGTCGCAGAAATGGGATGTGCTGGCCTACTTGTAGACGGAGCATAACTGGCGCAATTACATCGCTCTTAGGCTGAGATCACATACAAATCACAAAGAGGTTGAACAAGTGGTCGATAAGGAGATTTCGAAGAAGAAGACAGCATCTGTCACGGCGCCCTTGTAATACTTCTTCTTCTTTGAACGCTCCATATCGACCACTTGTTAACCACTCTTTGTGGTTTGTATATGATCTGAGCCTAAGAGCGATTGTACGTTGTGCCAGTTATGCACTTACAAATAGACCAGCACATCCGATTTATACGATGCTTTTTATTTACTAGGGTAGCTTCCTATGTCCTACATCAGTCGCCTCTTACGACATGCCTTGTAGGTTGTAGTGGTACTATTCTTTTCTCACATTACGAGCCCCGGCTCCACACAAGCGTAATACATTCATGGCACTATTTTATTCTGTTTTCTTTAACATTAATTATATTGTTTTGTTTGTTAACAGACTATTTTTATTTATCTGTGGCACTAACAATAACACGATCGTTCCACTTTCAGTCTTGTTTTGTTTGCTGACCATTCTACTGAAACTTCTTCTTCTTTTTTTTGCTTTCATTCTTTACGACCAATTTTAATCACTCTTTGTGATATGTTTGATCATTGACAAGAACGTGTATACGTTGCACATTGGTTCGATAGTACTGTAAAACTAACAAAGAGGTCAATGTTGATGATGATTAATTTATTTACACTAAAGCTCTCTTGACGATTCTCTCTGCAATCCGCTCAGACTGATGCACCAGATTTACTCATGAATTTGCTGTTGTGTCCTCCGTACAGCTTCTCATTAACTTCGGTATTTTCGGGCCAGGTTTCGTTTCTCAGACCTGCTAGCAGTTCCCAGTATTGCAGTAGGTGCTCTGCCGTCATGGCCTGCCTTTTCACAATGACACAGGCTAGTTGTGCCAATTTTAAATTTGTTGTACATGTGGGCCCGAAGTCTGTTATGGCCGGTACGGAGGCGAAATATAACAACTTCTTGACCGATTTGAACAATTCATCTTTTTCAGTGATCTCTGGTCATACGCTTAGTTTACTGTGAACCACAAACCGGACAGTCAACTTCAGGTCTGTCATCTCTCCCCAAAGCTTAGTTTTTAGGTCGACTGGGTGTGGCCATATGTTGCTTCTCAGCTGACCCAGGAAAGGACAGTCTTGCAGGACATGCTCCTGTGTCTATTCCACCTGTTGACACTGGCAGAGAGCAGCGGTTTGACTTATTCCTAGTCTATGTAAGTGTTTAAATATAATGACCTGCTCTGTCCTGCTTTGAAGAATTCAAAGCCTAATAATTTCCTCTTTGTTTGTTTTCTTCAATCTTATACTGACACACATGGATTTGAGTCATGGACAATAAACAAATAGATCGAAAAATCTCTGATGGCCACAGAGATGTGGTTTTGCAGAAAAATTATGAAAATCCCATGAACTGCTAAAATGACTAATATGGAGGTGTCGAATGAGGTCGAGACACAGAGAAAGCTTATCATCAATATAAGAAAGAGGCAGTCAACATTTTTCGGGCATGTGATGAGAAGGAGGCTTAGAACACATTGTGACAACCGGTAAAATCGAGGGGAGACGAGACAGAGGAAAACAGGGAACATTTTGGATAGCCTGACTTCATGGCGCGGAAGAGCGTCACCATCTGAGATGATAACAAACACCAGAGACATAGATTTGTGAGGATCCATGATTACCTACATCAGCCGGCACGGCACCTGATGATGATTCTTCAATCTTATTAATAAAGACATTTTTCTAAAATTCTGTATGTTGATGTTTAATTTTCAAGGTTTCAAGGATGGAAGCAGTCGAGAGTCATATACATTTCTACAGAAGGAACTGCCAGTCCGTTTAGCCAACATTATGAAGGAGATTAGTCTGTTGCCTGAGAACCTGCTTCAGATGTCCAGTGTTAATCTTGTGATGAGCTGGTGAGTGCATTTTAGTTGATTACTAATATTTTAACTTAAGGATTACAGACGTATTAATTTCCCATCATTGGACATATTGGATGTTTCATGGGGGACACCGTTTTTTTTTCCATATGATCCTTTTCATGGAGCGTCGCCGTCGTTTGATCCTCGACTGCTGATTTGACCAGTATGAAACTGGTTTGTACTGCAACTGACACTTACTGTCTTAAGGACGTTCAACTATTCGTCACAGAGAACCGCGGTAGCGTAGTTGTTAGTGAACTCGCGTCTTAGGCTAGTGGTTCGGGTTCAATTTAACAGCGGGCGTGGAATTTATTCCGACCTTAACGGGTTTCAGGTCTACCAAGCCTCAATTGGATACCAGGAAAAGCACTGGGAAGTAAAGGTTGTCGGCGATATGTTGAACACATCACCCATCGTGTGCCGATGGTCAATGAAAAATACGGGTCTAACACCGTATTACCTTATATAACTATCCGCCGCGTGAGGCCGTTTCTGACATACATGTATATCGGTCGACACCGTATTACACTATAACTATGACCGCCTGGTTTCTCTCATGCAATCGTGCACCGATTACACTATAAACTGCACCGCCTGGTTTCTGTTATACATGTATATCGGTCGATACTTCTAACAATTATATCTTTTTACCTGTGACCTAGTTAGTGCATTTGACTAATTAAGACTGTCGCATATATTTATTCAAAACAATTGATATGAATCTACGGACACTCAGGGCACCCACATACTTTCTCAGTTCATTTCGGTCGTCGTGAACGTATAAAATATCGACTTACGAACTTGTCAGCTGATTGGCTCCCATAATCCGCTGGGATTGCCACTATTTATTTGTTTTAGAACAATCTTAAGAAATCATTTCCAACAAAATGGTATATTACTTATACAAATCTGTCAATAATTAAAAAAAACTGCAGCTGAATTTTGTACATACACCTGCAATGGAAAAATAGAACCAAAATTTAGTTCAGCCACAACCTGTTTTTCAATTCAGTAGCTAATCAGTTAACTTTAGCTGCTAAGGATGTATATATACGTTTTTCCCATTCACTTCTAAAGACGTATAACACGTCTGTTATTATTTCTCTTCTGTGGGCTAAAGACGTGTTAACACGTTATACATTGATACTTTCCTGCTATAGGCGTACATTCACGTTTGTGACCTAGAAACAAAGAGTAGCTATTTTTAGCTCAGCCTTCAGAAAGTATGTAGCAGCGAAAGGGTTAATTTGTGAACTATCGACCAGAATACATGACGAAGAATAATAAGAGAGGCCAGTGGGGCTTATGGGACAACCACAAGTAGCTTGACAATGGAGGTAGTTACAGGGGCGGTGACGTGGTTGGCATCTCATGACTTCGCTCGTGTTTTTCTACACAGTGACTCCATGAGTATGATTTGGAAAGTCGAAACAGGAATGATGAGACGAAACTGGGTGAAGGTACTGGTACAGACAGGGATCAAAGAAATCACCTTCATTTTCGTCCCTGGGCATACAGGAGTCAGGGGTAATAAACGAGCTGACAGGTTGGTTGGCATGGCTACGGTATCAGAGGTAGTTGCAATGGACCGAAATTACATTCTTAACGCACTGAGAGAGTCTTTTCGAACAGAAGAGTTTCAGGGTTGCGAGTACTACTCGCTGACCAGATTGAGAGAGATAGGTGTCAATATTGGTGCAGCCCGTAAAGAACGGCATACCAAATATACAAAGAGATTGATTAATCGACATCGAACTGGCGTGTTGGGCTGCTGGACGCTACTGGATTTGTTGAGGCGGAGATCAGAACACCTATGGACATGTCCGGAGTGTTATGATGATAGTCCTCTGATAACTGATAACATGATGAAGAACAGTATAAGAGAAGATCTGAGCACAATAAACAGGGATGTACTAGGCGACCCAGAATAGAAGTCGATATAGAACGTCAATTGTAGTCATGTGCTCCACTGACAATAATAAAGTAAACTGACTAATCCTGTTCAAACGTCTAGGGTTGTACACATGTAAGAGAATATTTTTAGTTAGTGATACACAAATAGGATGTTTGTCGATGTATACGTGGTGAAAGTGTTTCATCATCTCTGTGGCGTACGTGTATAAATACGTGCACCACATGCTGCACTAAACGCACAGCTTTATCGTATGAACGTGCATGGGTAGAAAGGTCAAGGGTTATATTTGTTGTTGTCAAAGTAATCGGTTAAGTCGGCTTATCGTATTGACTTGCTGTGTTCATTCACAACGTTAAAGGGTTATTTCCCTTAGCCCCTTTAAACCCTAAGCAATATGATACGCTACCTCCCCATGAGGCCATTACCTTGTAGTGGTGGGGAGGCTTGCGTGCTCCAATGATACAGTGAGCTATGACGGCGGAACTTATGTTCCCGGAAGGGTTACAAGCCGGAAAGGTCACTGAGGAGAGGACAGACGAAGCATAGTCTCCTGGTCCTCCAGGTTGGGGGTTGGGCTTGGGACTAACGATCCCATCCTTTTAAAAAAATTAAAGTTACGGAAACAACAACAAACATACAACCTATCTACGGCATGAAGGCTCCCAAGTCATTGACTCACATGACTGGAAGTGGTGAAGCCGAAAGGAAGCTACTTTCATGAGGACGGAAGTCCTGAATGCCAAAACCAAGACCAGAATTGGATGCTGGAATGTAAGAACAATGTACGAAACCGGAAAACTATCACAAATAACAGCAGAAATGAGAAGATATAATCTACATATCCTAGGGGTTAGCGAGAGCAGATGGACAGGAAATGGAAGAAGTACCACTGCAACAGGTGAAACAGTCCTTTTTCTGGACGAGACGATGACCTACACCATGAAGGAGTAGAGTAATCCTGAGAAAGGGCGTGGAAAGTGTCTGTTAGAATGGAAACCTATCAGCAGCCGCTTGATTAAGATCAGACTAAAGGGAAGCATACAAACATCACAATCCTACAATGCTATGCGCCAACTAATGATAGCGAAGATACAAAGAAAGACTCGTACTACGAAACCTACAAGCAGAATTAGACAAGTCACCATCCCATGATGTTATCATTGTTATGGGAGATCTAAATGCGAAGGTCGGACAAGACAACACGCATAGTTATAGAACTATGGGAAAATATGGATGTGGTATGATGAACGAAAATGGGAACGTTTAGTAAACTTCTGCAGCATGAACAATCTCGTTATAGGAGGAACCCTATTTCAACATTTAGATATCCACAAATTAACATGGTATTCCCCTAATGGCAGAGATAAAAACCAAATAGACCATATAATGATCAATGGACCCTGGAGACGCTCGCTGCTAGATGTTGT
This sequence comes from Arion vulgaris, assembly GCA_020796225.1. Lineage (NCBI taxonomy): Eukaryota > Metazoa > Mollusca > Gastropoda > Stylommatophora > Arionidae > Arion > Arion vulgaris. The sequence goes on from CM036772.1 coordinate 29,559,664, forward strand.
AGTCAAGAGAGGTGCAGATGTTGGTAGTGACCACCACCTAGTCACAGCTTATGTCAAACTTAAACTAAGAAAAACAGGACAACAGAAAAACTTCCACAAGAGGTTCGATGTGGATAGACTAAAAGACACGGAAGTAGGGATAAGTTTATAATGCAGATAAAGAACAGATTCCAAGCCCTAGAAAGTAATGAAACTACGGATGAAACTGACAACATAGATAAAACATGGGACAACATAGCATCTATATATAGCAAGAGCAGTGAAACATGTCTAGGCTACGCACAAAGAAAAGAAAAGAATGGATAACACCAACAACATGGAAAATAATAGACAGCCGAAGAATATTAAAAAGAAATTGTTAGAAGCAAAGTCCGAAAGACTGAAAGCAAGATACCAAGAACAGTACAAAAGCGCAAGTAAAGAAATCAAACGGGCTGTCAGAGCCGACAAAAGAATGTATGTTGAAGACCTGGCAGTACAGGCAGAAGAAGCAAAAAAGTGTGATCAGGGAACAGTGTACAAAATTACAAAGCTAATAGGGGAAACATTACAGAAGATCAAATAATCTCATAAAGGATAAGAATGGAATACTATTGACAACGGAAAAGGAACAAGAAATACGATGGACAGAGCATTTTAAAGAATTGCTAAACAGACCACCTCCAACGGTAGTAGCAGACATACCAGAACCAACAGAGGAGTTAGAAATTGGCATTGAAACACCCAGCCAGGATGAGATCATTACAGCAATTAAATCTCTTAAGAATAACAAGGCACCAGGAATGATAACTTAAACGCAGAACTATTCAAAATAGACCCAGAACTTGCAGCTAATATATTGCAACCCTTGTTTACTACTATATGGAATGCCCAAATAATACCTGATGCATGGAACAGGAGTCATCATCAAGATACCCAAAAAAGGCTCCCTTGCCGATTGTAATAATTGGCGTGGAATAACACTGCTTTCTGTCCCAAGTAAAATCTTAAGCAAAATCATCGTACAACTTATTACTGACGCTGTGGATAAGAAACTGAGAAAGGAACAAGCAGGATTTGCAGAGGACGAGCTGTATAGGCCAAATATTTGCTCTTAGAAATATCATAGAACAATGCACAGAATGGCAAAGCAAACTCTATATCAACTTTGTAGATTTTGAAAAGGCTTTTGATAGCATACACCGCGAAAGTCTATGGCGTATCTTAAGATGGTATGGAATCCCACTGTGTTTTATAAATATTATAAAAGCTGCTACAGCAAGTTTGCATGCAGTGTTGAAACTTCAGAACTAAAGTTTGAAGTAAAAACAGGCGTGCGACAAGGATGTGTTATGTCAGCCCTATTATTCAACACGGTCATAGATTGGGTGATGCGTAAAACAACGGAAGATAAGGCAAGAGGTATTAGATGGACGCTCACATCCACTCTGGAAGACCTAGATTTTGCAGATGACATCGCACTCCCATCTCATACACATAGAGATATCCAGGAAAAGACCAGCCGCCTTAACCAATATAGTGAGATGGTTGGGCTGAAAATAAATCAGAAGAAAACTGAAATAATGACTCTGAACATAGCAACCCCAGCACCAGTCAAACTAGAAGGTAAACCCTCCGAGATACAACCGCTTTCACATACCTTGGAAGTGTTATTAGCAATGAAGGAGGCGCTGGATCTGACATTAAAAACAGACTGAGTAAAGCACGCAGTGCATTCGCGACCCTTCAGACCGCCTGGAAATCTGCCCAATACAGCATCAGAACCAAGACTAGTATCTATAACAGCTGTGTGCTGTCAACTTTGCTTTATGGATCGGAATGCTGGAGAATGACAGAACAGGATATGTCCAGACTCTCCGCCTTTCATACAACTTGTCTGCGAAAAATCTTACGCGTGTACTGGCCGACTACTATCTCCCGAAACAAAAATTGCTTGCACGATGCCAACAAGAGAATATGGGCACTATCATCCGAAGACGACGCTGGAGATGGATTGGACATGTGATGCGCATGGAGACTGGCTCCGACACGAAAACTGCACTGAGATGGACTCCAGAGGGTAGGCGAAGCGTGGAAGACCCAAGACGACCTGGAGAGAACGATAAAGCAAGAGCTGAAGAAATGAATCATAGCTGGAACACAATACAGAGGAAGGCCATGAACAGGGGAAAAATGGTGTACGTTTGTTGCTGCCTAAACGCCAGGGCGTAACAGGCTAAAGAGAGAGAATATGATACGCTAGATTTGAATGGCATATTTTATATAAGTATGGGCTAGCCGCTATGTGAGTGTCTATAGCTTAAGCGGTATACAGTGAGATCGATCACAACCCAAGAGTATCTGGTTCAAACTCCGCGGCGGGCAAGTTTGGAAGCAAATTCGTTCCATTTAATTTTTACTAACGGTAAAAATAGACCTCACCGTTCAGAAAGTTATGCAAACTACTGAACGTATAAGTGGTGCCTAGAAAATCGACGACTCGTTGACTGTGCATGATGGCAAAGTCCTATAAAGGATGTCGCACGATTTTAATTTACAGTGGTGGTGCATAGATGGTTGGATATATACAAGGTGGGCCCAAAAAAAATGAGAACATCACGTAACATACGTGTTATTTAGAAATGTTATTTAATTTAATTATATTGTTTCATGTAATTTTGTTTGCCAAGTATTTAGCTAATCAGAAATCGTGTTCAATTTTTCTAAGCATCGACGCCACTCGTTTAATCAGAATACGGTCTTCCGCAGTAATTTTTCTCATTCTTAGTCTTCTTTCTTCTTTTGTCGTCACACTGCTACCGGGTTGTTGCCCAGTGTCGTGGTTTTCTGTTTTTGTCTTGCGCTGTTCTGGTGGCTTGTGTGATTGTTATCTTTGCTCTTTCACAGGATGCTGCCACGCCATCTAACCATCTTTTCCGTGGTCTTCCTCTTGCCTTCTTTCCCGATGTTCTGTTGTAGAAGACTCTGTATACTGTGGAGTTTGGATGCATTCTTATTAAGTGGCCAAACCACTTCATTCTTTGTTTATCTATATAATTGAAGATATTCTTATTATTATTATAACTCATTCTTAGTAACACATGTAAACCTGCAGATGTAAACAATTGGCATATTAAAAATCAAAGGTTGTGTCCAGAAATTGTCGAAATAAAAACATCATATAGCTAAATAGGTAAGTAAGTAAATGAGTAAACAATTTAAACTATTATGGATGCAGTTTAAAAAATGTTGATGTGATTATATTACTTTTTGCGCGATGTTCTAATTTTATTTGGCCCACCCTGTAGATAGGTAGACAAAGGCAAACATATAACAAAATCTATGGAGGTCACAGAGATGTGGCTTTACAGAAGAATGGTAAGAATCCCATAGACTGCTAAAATGACTAATATCGATGTGTTGAAAAAAGTCACTGCTCATATAAAGCTTATCATCAACATAAGAAGGATTTGGTTATCATTTTTCATGCATGTGATAAGAAAGGGAAGTTTAGAACACATTGTGACAATCGGTAAAATCAATGGGAGATGAGACAGAGGAAGACATAAAAGAAACTTCCTGACATGTGTGGCCTTATAGCACGGAAGAGTGTCCAAATCCAAACTGACCTTCAGCATCAAGGACAGAGGGTGTGGTGCGTCTTAGACTCGATGACGTCATAATCGATGAGAACATAACTCTTCCTGTCGTTCGCTTGAAACATTGTCTATATATTTCAATTGTGTCCCTTTATAGTTCACTTAACATTGTGTTCTTCTCGACCATTTTGATCATTCTTATTGTAATATATAAACAGTCTTTGCCAAGAACATTCTTATTGTAATATATAAACAGTCTTTGCCAAGAACCAAACCTGCACATAAACCAGAGGTACACGCAGATCAACACAAAAATGCCCTTATCAGGGCAGCACACAGATCAATACTAAATGCCCTTATCAGGGCAGCACCCAGACACAGATCAAGACCAAATGTCCTTATCAGGACAGAACAGACAGACACAATATGCAACACACAGTCCACACCAGGACAAGTCCCAGACCACATTGCCACACCAAGAAAAAAGGTAAATACGCCTTGATATAACCAAGAAGACATATGTCTTAAGTTGAAAGGGCGTGCTTCGGCCACATAGAGCAATCCACCACCTAACAAACAAACAAACAAACGATTACAATATTGCTCACTCGTAGGCCCCTAATAATGTAGGACGAGCGCATCCGAAACTGAAGTTTTTGGCCTAATCTAAGAACAGACACATCGAGCGTTATGGGTGACAAATAGAAACAATAGAACAACATCAAATGCTTAAGAAATCAATCTAACAAACATCAAAGGAACTAATTCCAACAGTATGTCAAAGGGCCAAAAATAAATGGATAACGGAAGACATCCCCTTCCCCTTTGTCTTAACGTATGCATGCCCATGATCCAGGTTTTCTTTAATGGAAGATTACGGGTTGCATGTACTGTGTGTGTGCTTAGACGTTGATAATCCCACTTGACTGAAAGTTAAAAGGGCACCTATTTGGAAAAGTAGTATAAACAAAAGACAAAGAGCTGACAAGAGAATAGTTTTAAAAATAACAATCGATTGTTTGTTTAAACGTAGACTTTAGTCAACACAACGTGCAAATTAAGACTAGAAGAGACAATGGCTGTATTACGTACAACAATTGTGGAAAAGTTGTGTACGTGCTGTCTTGTGTAAATATGGACAGTTTGACTTGAGATTAGACAAATGTATTACCAGGCACTTAAGCTTCACTTAAGCTGGTTGCTTGCAAATGGAGAACTGTTTTATTGTTCTCGTTGTTGGTGGTGTAAATGTTGATGATGGTGTGGGTGTATATTGTTTGTGTTATTTTGTGTATTTGATGGTGTTTGTTTGTATTTGTTGGTGTTTGTATTTGTTGGTGTTTGTATTTGTTGGTGATGTTTGTATTTGATGGTGATGTTTGTATTTGATGGTGTTTGTATTTGATGGTGTTTGTATTTGTGGTGTTTGTATGTTGTTTGTGTGTGATGTTTGATTTGATGATGCTTTGTATTTGTTGGTGGTGTTTGTATTTGATGGTGTTTATATTTGTTGGTGATGTTTGAATTTATGGTCTTTATATTTGTTGGTGATGTTTGTATTTGATGTGTTTGTATTTGATGGTGTTTGTATTTGTTTGTGTTTGTATTGATGATGTTTGTATTTGATGGTGTTTGTATTTGTTGGTATGTTTGATTTGATGTGTTTGTATTTGTGTGGTGTTTGTATTTGATGTGTTTTATTTGTTGGTGATGTTTGAATTTGATGGTGTTTGTATTTGTTGGTGGTGTTTGTATTTGATGATGTTTGTATTTGATGGTGTTTGTATGGTTGGTGATGTTGTATTTGATGGTGTTTGTATTTGTTGGTGGTGTTTGTATTTGATGGTGGTGTTTGTATTTGATAGTGTTTGTATTTGTTGGTGGTGTTTGTATTTGATGGTGTTTGTATTTGTTGGTGATGTTTGTATTTGTGGTGTTTTATTGTTGATGTTTGTATTTGATGTGTTTGTATTTGTTGTGATGTTTGTATTTGTGGTGATGTTTGTATTTGTGGTGGTTTTATTTGTTGGTGATGTTTGTATTTGATGTGTTTGTATTTGTTGGTGGTGTTTGATTTGATGGTTTTTATTTGTTGGTGTGTTTGTATTTGATGGTGTTTGATATTTGTTGGTGATGTTTGATTTGATGGTCTTTTATTTGTTGGTGATGTTTGTTGATGGTTTTGATTTGTTGTGATGTTTGATTTGATGATGTCTTGATATTTGTGGTGTGTTTGTATTTGATGGTGTTTGTATTTGTTGGTGGTGTTTGTATTTGTTGGTGATGTTTGTATTTGATGGTGTTTGTTTGTTGTGTTTGTATTTGATGGTGTTTGTATTTGTTGGTGTTTGTATTTGATGATGTGTTTGTATTTGTTGGTGTGTTTTATTTGTGTGTGTTTGTATTTGTTGTGTGTTTGTATTTGATGATGTTGTTGTGTGTATTTGATGGTTTGTATTTGTTGGTGATGTTTGTATTTGTGATGTTTGTATTTGATGGTGATTTTTGTGTTTTGATTGAGTGTTTGTATTTGTTGGTGGTGTTTGTATTTGATGGTGTTTGTATTTGTTGGTGTGTTTGTATTTGATGGTGTTTGTATTTGTTGGTGATGTTTGTATTTGATGGTGTTTGTGTTTTGTTTGGTGATGTTTGTATTTGATGGTGTTTGTATTTGTTGGTGTGTTTGTATTTGATGTGTTTGTATTTGTTGGTGGTGTTTGTATTTGATGGTTTTATATTTGTTGTGATGTTTGATTTGATGTGTTTGTATTTGTTGGTGATGTTTGTATTTGATGGTGTTTGTATTTGTTGGTGATGTTTGTATTTGATGGTGTTTGTATTTGATTGGTGTTTGTATTTGTGGTGTGTTTGTATTTGATGGTGTGTTTGTATTTGTTGGTGATGTTTGTATTTGTGGTGTTTTATTTGTTGGTGATGTTTGATTTGATGGTGTTTGTATTTGTTGGTGTTATTTTGTTTGTATTTGATGGTGGTGTTTTGTATTTGTTGTGTGTTTGTTGATGTTTATGTATGTGTTGATTGATGGTGTTTGTATTTGTTGGTGATGTTTGTTGATGTTTGTATTGGGTGGTGTTTGTATTGTTTGTGTTGTATTTGTGGATGTTTGTTATTTGATGTGGTTTATGGTGATTTGTTGGTGATGTTTGTATTTGATGGTGTTTGTATTTGTGGTGTGTTTGTATTTGTGTGTTTGTATTTGTGGTGGTGGTTTGTATTTGATGGTGGTGTTTGTATTTGTTGGTGGTGTTTGTGTTTGATGGTGTTTGTATTTGTTGGTGATGTTTGTATTTGATGGTGGTTTTGTATTTGATGGTGGTGTTTGTATTTAGTTGTGATGTTTGTATTTGATGGTGTTTATATTTGTTGGTGATGTTTGTATTTGTTGGTGGTGTGTTGTCAGTACATCAACTCTTAACTTCTTCTTCTGCATTCGCCGCTATGAATTCAGCGTAGTTAGGCGCTTGTTTGGCTTCTATATTTTGTTGGTGTGTTTGTATTTGTTGGTGGTGTTTGTATTTGATGAGTATTATTTGATGTCTTATATTTGTTGTGATGTTTACTTTGATGATGTTTATTTGCTTGGGGTATCTAAGTTTGATGGTGTTTATTTGTTGTGAGTGTTTGAACTATGGTCTTTATATTTGCTGGTGATGTTTGAATTTGATGGTCTTTATATCTGTTGTGATGTTTGAATTGATGGTCTTTATATTTTTGTGATGTTTGTATTTGATGGTTTGTATTTGTTGGATGTGTATTGTTGCGATGTTTTAGTATTGTTTGAGAATGTTATGTACTAGATTGATGGTGTTTGTATTTGATGATGGTTTTATTTGTTGTGTGTTTGATTTGATGGGGTGTTTGTATTTGATGGGTGTCTGTGATCTTGTGGTGATGTCTGTATTATGTGGTGTTTGATTTGTTGGTGGTGTTTGTATTTGATGTGATGTTTGTATTTGATGGTGTTTGTATTTGAGGAGGTGTTTGTATTTGTTGGTGATGTTTGTGTTTGTTTGATGTTTGTATTTGTTGGTTCTTATATTTGTGGTGATGTTTGTATTTGATGAGGTTTATATTTGTTGGTGTGTTTGTATTTGTTTGGATGTGTTTATATTTGTTGGTGGTCTTTATATTTGTTGGTGATGTTTGTATTTGTTGGTGGTGTTGCTCAGTACATCAACTCTAACTTCTTCTTCTGCATTCGCGCTATAATTCAGGCGTAGTTAGGCGCCTTGTTTGGCTTCTAACTGATTTTTGCATGAGGGCCTGCTTTCCTTATTATCAGTGTCCCACACCATACAGACGCCTCTCGACTTCAGAAGTAATAAACTCTAACCAACGTATCTCACTCACAGACACACCCCTACATACATCATTTACTACACATGACTTCAGAAGTAATCAACTCTTAGCCAACGTTATCTCACTCACAGACACACCCCTACATACATCATTTCCTACACATCTTGTATTGAGAAATCACATGCTGCTCTCCATATAATATTCTTCTTCTATGTTTGTATATTTGCAGGTACCAGCAGAGCTTTAAAGAACTCATTGAATTTGAGAACAAGTTAACTGTAAACCAACAGATTATGGAAAAGTAAGTTGTATTAACACAATGTTAACCCTTTTTTTGTCCTCCGTGTGTTGCTGGGGTTTACAAGGGGAGGAAATAATAGTAACACTGTAACCTACAGGGCATGCCGTCAGAGCGACGAAGGTAAGGGTCAGGAAGCTACCCTATTAAATAAAAAGCGTTACAGAAATCGGATTGCAGGCCTACTTGAAGGTGCATAACTGACACACATACAATCGCTCTTAGACTCAGATTGCATAAAAATCACAATGTAGTTTAACAAGTAGTTGATATTTAACTTTCCTGGGTTTTTGTTGGTTTTTTGCATTCGTTCTTTCGACCAATTTTAATCACTCTTTGTGATATGTTTGATCTTTGCCAAGAACGTGTATCGTTGCACATTGGTTTGGTAGGCCCCTAAACGCATAGACTTCTACACGTTTAGGACACATGCATCCGATTTCAGCCAGACCTCTTTATCGCCTCTTACGACATGCGTGGCAGGTAACAGTGGTTCTATTCTTTACACCCCAAATTTGTGCCTCGGTAACCACTTGGGCGACTGAGCTTTCGTTGAAGAAAAACCCTTTCACCCCTTCTGTGTCGATACACTACTTCAAGTAATTTTTTACTGGGACGTAGTGATATTGTGTGTGCTTGTTTTAAGGCACTTTGTAAGCTGATATTAATTTGTAAGGCTGTTCTTGATGCCATTGCTCCATCTTTGCATGGTCTTCCTCTTGCTTTGTACTCATTATACTTTTCTGTGTGGCTCTCTGTTGTAGGCGATACCAGGACATTCTTGTCAGGTGTCCAAACCATTTAATCTGTTGTTCTTTTATGAATTGCATGACTGGTTTCCTATCCAGTCTTCTTCTGATTTCTTCATTTCTAATTTTGTCTCTTATTGTCACAATGGGAACCGTAGTGGATAGTTCACGACCATCTAAGCCGGTTGTCTTAGTTTGTTTCTATCATGGATTCCATTTCAAAGCCACTGTGGGTGTCTGGTCTCACTTACTGGCATTTCAAAGCCTGTTATGCAACTGTCTGTCGTGGTACCTGTTTTCCCATATCTTTGATCCATACAGTAGGACTGAGCGCACATTTGATTTGTATATATTGATTTTATGTTATGTTACCTTAATTAACAATAACGGTGACTGCTCCAAAGAGATCTCAAGAAGATTGGCAATAGCAATCAAGAAGTTAAACACAATGAAGAACATGTGGCAAAGCACCTGCAAAATACTAAAATTAAAAATATTGAGAGCATGCATTTTCCCAGTGGCTACTTATGGTTGTGAATCATGGACTATTACATAGAAATTAAGAACGAAAATCCAGTCCTTCAAACTAAATGCTACAGAAAGATCCTACGAATACCATGGACAGAAAAAGAAAGAACACTGATGTCCTGAAAGAACTAAATGTTAAAGAGAATTGGCTGATAAACAACATACTATACAGACAAATTACATACTTTGGTCACATCAAGCGTCACGATGGCCTGGAAAGAACAATACTAGAAGGCAGGGTCCCAGGACGTAGAGGCAGACCAAGAAGATGATGGCTACAAGATATTAAAGAAACCATCGACGAAGTGGGTGAACTGGCAAGAGACAGAGTGAATTTCAGATGTGCTGCAAAGAGAGCAACGTCCTATAAAGGATACGCACCTTGATGATGATATTGATTTTATGTTATGTTACCTTATGTAAAGAACAACAAATTGAGTGGTTTGGACAAACAATCCAGAAAAATAATGTGGAGGGAAAAAAACGGAGGATACAACCCAGAGCATGACAGTATAAATACACTGAACAGAAAAGTGCAGACTACAGTCTTCAGACTTAGAACAGGACACTGTGGTTTCAGAGCACACCTCTGTGGAATGGGTCTCAGGGATTTGGCTGCCTGCACCTGTGGAGCACCAAAGCAGTCCCCAGAGCACATCCTGCAAGACTGCTCCAGCCTGAGCAGTGTGAGAATGGAAATCTGACCAACAGAAACAATCCTAGAAAACAAGCTGTGTGGACCAGGGAAGACCTCAAGCACACCACGCTGTTTATGACACATATTGGAGTGGTCACATAGCAGAAGTTGATTCCAGAAGAAGAAATGGTTTAGACACCTGACAAGAATGCCCTGGTGTTGTCTACAACAGAGAGCCACACTAAAAAAGTATAACGGTAACATCAAGAACAGCCTTAAGAAAATGAATAAAAGCTTACAAAGTGCCTTAGAAGAAGCACACACAAGATTACTACATCTCAACCCCACCCCCAACACTTCTATAAAAAAGTAAATGATGGAAGAGAAGAGCTCATGTATAAATTGCTTTGATTAATTGTACATTCTTATTTCAGCTTCACAAACACTCTCATTAACATTCGAAACAGACATAGTAATGTCGTGGAAACCATGGCTCAGGTAAGCTAGTAAAGTTATTCCTCATTGATTCTTTTCATGTTTTCAGTTTCTGTTAGGGATTGTACTCTAGACATATCCATAGATGCTCCGATCTCCTTCACAATATCTCCAACAGTATCCAGTGACTAACCATACCAGTTCGATGTTGTTTGATGAGCTGCGACTTCCAACAACATACAGCCGGCACGCTCAAATAAAAATTCTCGGAAATCGGACCACAACCATCACGTGACCTCACATTCAAGTATTGTTAGATGAAGACAAATTTCTTTGAAAAACAACACAACATACTAAATCAAGGTTATATTATGTTAGAAATTAAGTTTAACACTCAGGAATATCAATATTATTAACATTTTTTATCAGTAAATTACCATGGACTCGTAGAAATAGGAAAATTGCAGAAAACCTTAGCCTAAGAGCGATTGTACATTGTGCCAGCTATGTGTCTACAAGTAGGCCAGCAATCCGATTTCTGCTACACTTTTTATTTACTAGGGTAGATTCCCAACACCCCTACCTCAGTTGCATCTTACGACATGCTTTGTAGGTCGCAGTGTTACCATCAGTGCAATACTAGAAGGCAGTGTTACCATCAGTGGTTAGATGGCGTGGCAGCATCCTGTGAAAGAGCAAAGATAACAATCACACAAGCCACCAGAACAGCGCAAGACACAAACAGAAAACCACGACACTGGCAACAGCCCGGTAGCAGTGTGACGACAAAAGAAGAAGAAGAAGTGTTACCATTCTTTGCTCCCCTTGCAAGCCCCAGCAACACACGGGTTGTCCTATGCAATAAAGTAAATCATTTGCCTTAAAACTGTTATGTACACATATTATCATATTGTATATCCTTAGTTTAACATGTTGTTTTTGTGTCTCTTAACAAGGGTGTCATCGAACTGAGAGACTCTCATGGCATTGATATCAATGCAGAAAACAGGATCCAGTATTTTCTGGACAGGTTCTATATGTCGAGGATCAGCATACGTATGCTCATTAACCAGCATAGTAAGTACAAAGTTTTGATAACATTTAGAAATGCATTTTCGCTCTCATTCCTTTTACTTCCACAACATTCACTGTAGCTTTACACTCTTTTGTAGTTTTCTCTATAACCTCTACACCATAGATTCCCAAACTTTTTCAGCCCATCGCCCACTTTGCACGATATCAACTTTGTAACGCCCCCTCCCAGTATAACAGTTTGCCAACGCCCCATATATATATACATGCTCTATTTTCACTTTGACATAGAAAATTGAAATATATTTCTGTCATAGATCATTTTTCAAATGATTATATACATGAAATAGAAAATTGATGAAAAAATGTATCGTGTAAGATGGGCATAAGATGAATTAAAATGCAGAATTCAATTTTTATGATTATTCAATACAAAATCACGAAAAATAACTCTCCCCAAATGCATCTGAACCCACCATCGCCCTGGAAGGCTTCAGCCACAGGGGTTACGCCACTTTGGGAAACGCTGCTCTACACTCTATTGTAGTTTTTCTCTCTTTAACCTCTACACTCTATTGTAGTTTTTCTCTCTTTAACCTCTACACTCTATTGTAGTTTTCTCTTTAACCTCTACACTCTAATGTAGTTTTTCTCTCTATGGTAAAATCTCTACACTCTATGGTAAAACCTGTACACTCTATGGTAAAACCTATACACTCTATGGTAGTTTTTCTCTCTATGGTAAAACCTCTACACTCTATTGTAAAAGCAACTAAGGGGATAATCTGCTAAGTGGTCAGAGAAAAAAATGATCAAGATGTATAAATATCTCAGTGATATGAAGATTTACACAGAACCATGTCACAGGATGGAATCTGATCATCAGTACATCATAGTAATAATAGTTGTCCATAGCAAGCATTATGACAACAGTCTTGGGTGTGTGTTGTTGCACCTATCTGGTGTGTGCGGAGGTGACTTTAGAGTCCAATTCTGGAACACAATTTCCTACCACAGGTGGGGCATACATGATCACGGTTGGACATGTGGGTGTTGTGTGTTCTTCTTTTGCGCAGTTAATTTTCTCTGCTCTTCAACAGCACAATGATTCTCAGCTATGCAAGTTCCTCTTGTGTTGTTACCATGGCACATTTAGCAATGCTGTGCAAAGGATTCCCAGCACATGGTGTCTATATCGAAGCATTTTACAGACACTTTACGAGTGTCTTTAAAGGACATGTAGGTGTTGTGTGTTCTGTCTTTTTGCTCAGCTTGCTTTCTCTGCTCTTCAACAGCACGATGATTCTCAGCTATGAGAGTCCCTCTAGTGTTGTTACAGTGCCACATTTGGCAATCTTTCGCAAGGGATTACCAACACATGGTGTCTATATCAAATCATTTTAGAGGCACTTTGAGAGTATCTTTAAAGAGTTTTTTCCGCCCAAGTGGTTACGGGCCCAAATTTGGGGTGTAAAGAATAGAACCACTGTTACCTGCCACGCATGTCATAAGAGGCGACTAAGGAGGTTTGGATGAAATCGGATGCATGTGTCCTAAGCCTGTAGAAGTCTATGCGTTTAGGGCCTACCAAACCAATGTGCAACGATACACGTTCTTGGCAAAGATCAAACATATCACAAAGAGTGATTAAAATTGGTCGTAAGAACGAACGCAAAGAAGGAGAAGAAGAAAGAGTTTTTTCTGACCACCAACCAATCATCTGCCACCTTCAAGCTCACCATACATCAAAACACCAACACTACTTGTGAAAGCTAGATCACAAATTATGTATATATATTTGAACTACTAGAAACATTAGCTTAAAATAAAGGTTGATATTGAGATGAAATTTCTTGTGTATTTCAGCTCTTCTATTTGGCAAAAAAGAAAAAAATAACGACCCACGGCATATAGGATGCATTGACCCTAACTGTAACCTGTCTTTAGTTATACAAGGTCAGTGAATCACTTTGTCGTTGTTGTTATTGTTGTTGTTGTCTTTGTTATTGTTGTTGAAGGCGAATCATGTAAAACAAAGTAATATAGTTTTCTTCTTCACCTTTCAACTCTCAACGAGCACAGGTCTTCAACAAACTTCTTCCAGCTCTTCCTCTTTCCTGCCATCCCAATATAGTTTTACAAAGTACAAAAACAAGATGGGCTAAGTGACATGCTTACCGAAGGTCGTATGTTCGAATCCGGACCGCACCATTCTGTTCACAAGTGTATTTTTTCCAGAGACCCCAAGATTATTGTCGAAGCTACGGATTTCATGCTTTGTGCAATACTCTCGGCAGGTGGCATGCCGTTTCTCCAGAGAAGTGTCAAGCTATATGGGGTAAAACACTGCAATGAAGTCAATCCTTTGGCTTTAGATTCATTTTAGTAGTATTTCATTTGTTACCTGGTGCCCCCTCGCCTCCACAATCATCAGTCAGATGTGCCTCAATATATAAAAACGTTGGGCAGCACTGATCGAGGGGCTCTTGTCCTTCTGTCAAATGTTATGTATTGTATATAGCGCTGGTCCAGTGGCTCTTGGGCTCTGTCCACTGTAGTGTATTGTATATAATAATAGCCGTCCATCGCAAGTGATGATGAAAACAGCCTCAGACGTGTGCTGCTGCACCTCTCTGGTGTGTGCAGGGGTGACTGTAGAGTCCAATCCTAGAACACAATCCCTACCACAGGTGGGGCATACATGATCAAGGTTAGACATGTGGGTGTTATGTTTTTTGTGCAACTAGTTTTCTCTGTACATCAACGGCACGAGATTATCAGCTATGTTAGTTCCTCTTGTGTTGTTACAGCGCCAGATCTTGCGCCAGGATTCCCAGCACATGGTGTCTATATCAAAGCATTTCAGAGACGCTATAAGAGTGTCTTTAAAGCGTTTTTATATAGCACTGATCCAGTGGCTCTTGTCCTTCTGTCAAATGTTATGTATTGTACACAGCATTGAAGAAGTGAGGTATCCATGAATTTTCTACCCTCTCCAGGCAAGAGCCAGAATTGGACTTCTCTTGCATTAGGGCAAACTAATAGGCTCTGAGTCCTGCTCAATGATACAGTAGTCAAGGAAGGGTTTACTGTGCTCATTCCACACCACCAGATTGTCTCCTGATCATGATTAGTTTTACTATAGTCTAGACATGTGCCATAATGGATCATCCCTTTGTGGCAGACAGATCATCGCATCCTTAGTCCTTTATGATTGGCGTCAAGTTATCAGAAGGCTACGCATATTTATTTTTCTTTCCATAAGTTTAATCAGTTTAGTTGCCCGCCTGCCCAGCGTGTTCGTAGCGCTTTGGACTGCGGGTGACTAGTCCTCTGTGAGTGCGGGTTCAATTCCGCGGACTGGCAGAAAAGCCACAGATTCCCCAGATTCACGGTGTTCGTGGCACCAAACCGAAGGGTTACGATGTCCATAGCACAGAGCTGAAGAGCTGAAAGCTCAAGTGCTTCTAGATCGGAAAAAAAAAATCAGTTTAGTTCTAGTTTCATTCTAACCACAGAGGGGGCATGCATAGTTTAGAACTATATATATGTACAAACTGGTAAAGCTGATAAGATGTTACAAACAGAAAACCATAATGTTTAGTACCACATCTAATAAAATACTGTAGCATGGTATCAGATTTGATTGGTTGCAGAAATTCTGTTAAAGTTTACTCATGCCACTAACAACTAATTTCTCTCGACCACCTGACTGATGTACCAGATTTCCCATAAATTCTGTGGAAATCTGATTCATGCAGCCTTAGCATGGGTGGGTTTTATCATATCTTCAGCACCATTTGGAGCTCTGATGCTTATCCTTCGCGATGTGTCCGGTTTCAGCCAGTGTTTAGTTGGTTCGCTCTCCGTCAGCCTTGGCTGTCCCCAGCCGACCTGCAAGGCAGCAGGTGTAACAATTAATTTAAAGCTTCACATTATAATCTTAAAATGTTGTGATTTTTGTTCTATCTTGCAGATGCTTATGAGAATGCTAGATTTCTGTGTGAGCAATATTACCTGGCTGCTCCTGAACTGATAATTAGGTCAAAAAACAGTTCATGTGAGTTTATTTTTGTGATTTTTATCAAAAATTTCTGCTCTTGAACTTATGCTCTTTTCCGTTAATAACTTTTGTTATCTTATAACAGTGTTATGCATGCATTCTATGTGATTCGTTGAGTATGATCCGAAAGTTGGAGGATGATTCGGTGCGCAGGCAATGGACTGAGTCAAGCATAAAAAATTCCTATAATTATATTAATCTTTGTTCCATTGCACATGGGTGTCAATGGCAATGAGTTAGCAGACTGGCTGGTTGAGTCTGCTGCCGTATCGGGGGATCAGCCAATGGATAGAGCTGACATTTTGAACGCCCTCAAAGAGTGTGACCAGAAAGAGGATTTTCATTTAAACCAATCTACCTCAACTACTAGATTGCAAGAGCTTGGATTGAAGTTATGAGTGGCAAGAAAAGAACATTACAACATGTATATGAGTATGCTCATCAATCAAAATCGATCAGGTACAGTCAGTCGCTGGATGCTGTTGGAGATATTACAATGGAGATCGGGTACCTATGGACGTGTCCGAAGGGTGCTGAAGATATTCCAAACTGAAACTGATATTGTTATAAATCAACAAATAAACAGTGTACAGGTATTAAGAGTTTCGAAAAAACAAATAGAAAACACAGGATTCGAACCACTTACCCTCATTTCTTATGACACCCATCACCTAGCCTAGCAATACGAGCGTCCTTACGAACACAATTTGAATGGCTCACTGGTTGTATTCGTAAGGACGCTCGTATTGCTAGGCGATGGGTGTTGTAAGAAATGAAGGTAAGTGGTCCGAATCCTGTGTTTGTCTATGTTTTTTTGTCGGAAGCTCTTAATACCTGTACACTATTTATTTGTTGATCATATTTGTTGCTTTCGTTGCTTCCTCTGAAGTTCTTGTTAAAAAAACTCCATGTTCTCATTATAGTTTCCATAACTTTGTGTGTTATAAATGTCTTTAAAAAAGGGTCTAAAGGCAAAAACGTGACTTCAATGCACCAGGTTTCCCCACATGCCTCCGTCCCTGTCAGCAGAAATGGAACGCCATCTGCTGAGTGTGTTGCAAAAAGCACAAACTCCGTAGCTCCTGCAACAATCCTAGGGATCTCATGAAAAAATTGCACATATGACTGTCAGATTCGAAGGAGGTCTCTGTGGTGGTTATGCCCTTGCCTTGCGAGTCAAAGGTCTTGGGTTTGAATCCGGACCACACCTTTCTGTTCATGAGTGCATTTTTTCCAGAGACCTCTAGGATTACTGCCAAAGTTATGGAGTTTGTGCCATACTCTCGGCATGTGGCATGCTATTTCTGTGTAGAGGAACCAAGCCATATGGGGTAAATCTCAGTGCAATGGAGTCAACCCTTTAGCTTTAAAACCCTTTGAACCCACTACTCCATCGATAATCATCTACTAAATCAAGCAAAAGATTTCACATACCTGGGGAGCATTTTTCAGCAAATGGAAGAATAACTAATGAAATTCAACACAGATGCAACAAAGCAAACCAAATGATAGGGCAAATGGCGCCAATTTTAAGATGCAAACACGTCACCATGAACACAAAAGAGCAATGTTCAACACAATCTTTCTCCCCACATTATGTTACCAGTGCCAAACCTGGACGCTGACAACAAACGATAGAAGAAAACTAGTCACAACAGAGATGAAGTGTCTACGCAGAATGCTGGGTGTAACAAGAAGAGACCGGTTGAGAATTGAAGACATCAGGAAAAAGTGGGTACAACATCAGTACTAGACTTCATCAAGAAACAACAAATTAAATGGTTCGGTCACTTGCAATTACCATCAGACAGTGCACCTCAAGACAATGCTGCTCCGATACAATGGGTACAAAGCTAAAGGTCCGGCACGCAAAGATGGACCTCAGAGATAACAGAGCGCAGAAAGAGACTATCTACAAGCGTATACTAGGCCCTTTGAAATCTCTTCCTGACCTGACGCTGTGAGGCATACAGGATTCGAGAAAGAAAGAAAGAAGAAAGAAAGAACCCACAACCTTCAGAGCAACAGCCAAATGCCTTAACCACTTCACCATAAGAGACCCCTTGTGTTATAAATATGAACTGTATCAACATTTTAAACAAGGTCTTTAATTATCTTTGTTGTCCTCAGTGTCGGAAAGTGAGAGTGACCCAATACAGATAGTGTATGTTCCATCTCATCTATACCACATGTTGTTTGAGTTGTTCAAGGTAAGTTTTTTCTTAACTCAAATCTCATAGAGGTAGCGCTTTGCAATTGTTTTTTTATAACTGTCTTTCTTCTTCTGTGATCACTTTTCTATGTTCAGATTTCTTCTTCTTCTTCGAATGCTCTATATAAACCACTTGTTAAACCACTCTTTGTGATCTGAGCATAAGAACAATTGTACATTGTGCCAGTTATAGGCCTACAAGTAGGCCAGCACATCTAATTTCTGCAACGTTTTTTTACTAGGGTAGCTTCCTAGGCCCCTACCTTAGTCGTCTCTTATAACAGGCCTTGTAGTTCACAGTGGTACTATTCTTTGCTACCCTTGTGGGCCCCGGCAACACATGGGCGTACTGTGTTCTGACATTTCCAGAAGAGTACTCCATGTATCATGGACAGAGAAGAGAACAAATAGATCTGTCCAGAAAGAACTCAAAAACAAAGAAAATAGGCTGATGCAACAAATAAGAATGAAAATTTGAAGTATTTTTGACATGCTGGAGAAGACCATCATGGAAGGAGGCATACCGGCAAAGAAAGAAGAGGAAGACCACGGAGAAGATGGATTCAGGATGTAACTGATGGTTTGAACATGCGGCTTCAGAGGCAGGACATCTGGCCTATGAGAGAGAGAAATTCGGAGGACTGTTGGAGTGGCAAAGTTCTGCTCAGGACAAGCTATTTGATGATAATGAAAGAGACACAAAGGGTTGAGAAAGACCATCATAGAAGGAAGCATCCTGGTGAAGAGGTAGACCACAGAGAAGATGGATTCAGGATGTAACTTATGGTTTGAGCATGACGGCTGCAGAGGCGGGAGATCTAGCCTATGAGAGAGAAATTCTGAAGGACTGTTGGGGTGGCAAATTTCTGCTCAACACAAGCTATTTGATGATGATGATAACATTCCCAAACATTGTACATTCATTTTGGCACAGAATGTTGTTCACTCTTTATTTATCACTTCTCAGCCACTCATTGCAGCTTATGTATGATCTGAGTGGAAGAGTGAGCTAGTCTATGTGTGTGATCCAAATGCCGTGAGTTCAGTTCAATAGCAATAATACAATAATACTTGCATGTTCTTTCTTGTGCCCTCAGAATGCAATGAGAGCAGCTACAGAACTTCATATAGAAGAAGAACAAATTCCCCCCCTCGTTGTCATGATTGTGAAGGGTCAGGAGGACTTGTCTATTAAGGTCAGTATTATTATATTTCTCTCTATACATTACAAAGAACCTACTTATGTCTTCTTCTTCACCTTTCAACTCCCAACGGAGCACAGGTCTTCAACAAACTTCTTCCTCTCTCTTGCCATCCCTTCCAATTCTTTCCATGTTTTAGCTATCCTTTTAATATAATTCTCTAGCTCTCTTCTCCAATTATGTCTAGGCCTTCCTGTACTCCTCTTTCCCTGCAGGTTCCAAAACATTGCCTGTCTTGAAATGCTTCCGGTCTGTCTTCTAAATGTGTGTCCTATCCATCACCAGCATCTCTTCCTTAGCCTCATTTAGGTCAGTAAAGCCTATCATAGTAAAAATAATTCTTTTAGTACCTTCTAATGCAAATGGCATCAACAACAAATATACATCATTTCTTGTGCTATCCTTTCCATGTTTTCAGTTTCAGTTTTAAATATCTTCATTGCACTCTTGACATGTCCATAGGTGCTCTAATCTCCATTGCAATATAACAGTGTCCAGCTACTAACCGTACCAGTTTGATGTTGATTGATGAGCCTACTCATATACCTGTTGTGTTGTTCTTTTCTGACCACTTCAATCCAAGCTCTTGCAATCTAGCAGTTGATGTGGATTTGTTTAAGTGAAAATGCTTATTGCGTCTGCACTCTATGTGGGCGTTCAGAATATCAGCTATATCTATTGACTGACCATTGGTCGCACACCATCTCTTCCAGTGCCCTGCACTCTGTGACCTATGCCCCAAGTACCTACCCCCATATCCAGATATTGAAAACGCTCTCTATGCTAACACACCACAACTCAGACAGACTTTTAAATTCACTGCCATGGCCTCAAGTCGAAGGGCAAATGCTTGGATGACTGCTGGATCGGAGAAAAGTAAAGAAAAAAAGTAAAATATCCATTGGCTGACCCCCTGATATGTTTGCAGAGCCAGTCAGCATGTCTGCTCTCTCATTGCCAACAACACTCATGTGCACCAGACGAAGCAATGTAATTCTCAAGTTGTTGCCTTAGCGATTGAGTCATTCTTTCAGTCACCCAAAGATGTTTCAGTTTCTTGTTCATTATATTGTCTTCTCTTGGTCTTTATTCCTGGTTTCAGGACTGCCTGTCTTAAATCATCCTCTGTCTTCTTAGTGTATGTCTAATCGAGCCTGGCAACATAAGTAGGTATCGAAATATATAATTCTATTTAAGGGCTGGTTTGTATATGTTTGATAGAACACTGTAGCTTTGAATTATAATTCCTGAGTCTGTGGTTATTATTGATGAAATGGTAATAATATTGATATTCCTATTGTTAAACAACTTTACATAATATAACTTGATTTAGCATTTGTTTGCTTTTAATATTATCATTAATCGCATGCTAGTGACAATGGGGCTTCAGAAAGGACTTTCCATGCTCTCCTGTCCTGCAGCCTTCAGCGCATGAGCCCGTCTAGAATACGGTGTCAGTTCCTCTTCATCATGAACCTCCATGTTGTCCATAGGTCGAGCTTTCTTTCTCTTTCCCTCTGGTTGTCAAGTGAGACTATCCTGAGGCATTTCTTGTCTCATTCTCATAACATGTCCGAGCCATTTCCATCTTCTCTATTTGAGTATGTCATTCATTGCCTCTTGTCTTGTGTCTTGGATAGCTGGTTATTGCTTTTAATATGAATTCATCTTTATACAACAATACTGGAATGCGAGGTCACGCAACAGTTGTGGTTTTATTTCCTAGAATTTTACCTGAGCCACAGGCAATATAGAGGAAGTCAATAAGTAAGCACAAATGGCTGTAGAAAAATAACTAAACATGATAACAACTTGAAACCAGTTTATTTTTATACATACATTGTTCCTTTATTTCTCAACATAATTTCCACCAACATTGATGCACTTATCCCATCGTCTTATCAATCCTCCCAAACCGGCTGCATAGAACTGCGGGCTCTGTTTTCTAAACCACGTTTTCACTTCACATTCAACTTCGGCGTCATTAGCGAAATGTCTCCCGCCAAGGTGGGTTTCAGTGGACCAAAAAGGTGGAAATCGTTAGGGGCTAAGTCGGGACTGGGACTGTAAGGTTGATGTTCCAGAACTTTCCACCGTAGTTGGTTAATTTTATTATCGTAGGCCACGGTCTGATCCAACACCAGCATTTATCATAAACTTAAGTTCTTACCATCAATTCCCCACTAGGGAGATATTGACATACCGTTTCAGTTTTTTATTCTGTGCCAAGTTAAGAACTGCGATAGCATAGTAGTTATGGCACTTGCTACTTTGACTGTCATCCCAGGATCAAATTCCTGAGTTGTATTTGAACTTTTCTTGGGATCTAGACCTCCATGAGACAGACCCTCTCTCTCTTTCCCCCCTCTCTCTCTCTCTCGATTCCCAATGAAGACTTAGAGTGTGATGGAAAAACAACAGGAAACAGTCCTTGATGAACAAAAACTTTAACTGGAGATTATTGAGAAGAGAGACACCAGATAAAATTGGGGGACATGTTTTCCAGATCCTTTCTATCAGAGTCTAAATAAATTTAATGACAACTATCATCATAGCACTGTGCCAATATCTCCGCCCAGTTTCATCAACCATTCCTGTTTTGACTTTACGAATCATACTCATGGATCCACTGAGTATGAAAACATGAGTAGTCATGAGATGCCAACCACAGCAAAGCCTCTGTAACCACCTGCACCTCCATTGTCAAACTACTTATAGTTGTTGCGTAGGCCCTCTTATGATTTTTCTACCTGAGCGTGCCGAAAAGCCCATTCACATCGCTGTTTAGACTGAGTCTAAATGAAATGACTAAATAAAAGGATTTGATATGTAGTTTGGAACGACCTTACCCAGTCTGAAAGGTTGCGAAGTAGTAAATGCTCTTTGGCGTAGGTCCAAGCCCAAATATACGACATTAAAATGATCATTAAAGAGTGTTTATCATACGATGCGGAACAATCTCACCACAGGCTGAAAAATGCAGAAAGTCTGATAGAGAAGTCACACTTCACTAATTGTCACTGACCGTAAAAGTTTCGAGGGTACTAGAACTCATGGCAAGTAGTTTGGACTACAGGTTTCCTGTAAAAATCACACTTGAAGGATCTAATCTTCAAGTATCTCTGAAGTCGACAAAGACTAGCCTGCATGGCGGGGGACACCAATCACATGGTAGAAGCAGGCCTTCTCGCAAAAATCAGCCAAAAGCCCAATACCAGGCGTCATGGATAATACCTGAATTTACACCGGGTGAATGCAGAAGAAGATATGTAGCCTTATATTAGTTTCTTCCGTTTATATTTCTTTCAGATTTCGGATCAGGGAGGAGGCATTTCACGATCCAAGTTAGACTTTGTCTTCCAATACATGTACAGTACAGCCCCTCAACCAGCAAGGTCTGATATAGCTTCTGCTCCACTAGCAGGTTATGGTTATGGGCTTCCATTGTCCCGACTCTATGCAAGATATTTCCAAGGAGACATTGTACTGAACTCTTATGAAGGATATGGTACTGATGCTATTGTATACTTAAAGGTAAGAATCCTGTTTTCTTTATTCTTAAGGGAAATGTTCAGAGAAGAAAAATGGATTCTGCAAACATGTACTTGGCAATGGAAGGGTACCGATTTGGTACTAAACCAATCAGTGAATCAGGGTATGCTAACCCTGCATGCGAAGACTAGACTCGGCAGACAGTGTGAAAAAACCATACTCTGGTTCAACGGGTAAAACAGCGTCTGCCAGCAACGCGTTGTGGAGCATAGTGAGCACATCCAGGCATGTAGAATGTCCTGGTCATCCGCTGTACCCGGATCCTTCTCCAATCGTCTTGACTTTATCCTGCCACTGGACTGAAGAAATTGGGCGTTAAACCAAAGCATCGCGCAAGTCATCCTTTCATCCATCGTGTAGTTACATAAACAGAGTTTAAATATGGTCAGAAGTGTAGAACTAAGACAGAAGGTATGGAGGTCACTTGTATGGAAAAGTGTTTTCTATTGACCTGGAAATGACCTACAATTGACTTATCGCAATGACAGATCTGAAGATCTAGCATGACCACATTCTAGAAGCAGAAGAAGAGCAAGCAACTCTTTATACATAATGTACATTTTCAGAATGTCAATCACATCACGCCCGACAGTCTCGATTGCTAGCCAGTTCTTCTCTATCAACATGTTCAAGGTTTAATTAATGCCATGTTGTCACTGCCATCTTAGTTGTCCCCTGCCTCGTCTTTCAAAAACCATGCCCTCTATTAATGCTTTCTCTAACCGCTGTGATCTATCTCTCTCTTGTGCTTTTTTTAACCCTGGTTGGGGCATAGGCCCTCAACCAACTTGTGCCAAGTCTTTCTATCTTTAGCTATCTCTTACAGTTCCTTCCAGCTTTTCTGTATATTGTTAATCTCTGCCTCCAAATCTCTTCTCTGTATCTTTCTAGGCTTCCCACTTTTTTGCTTTCCCTGCGGGTTGCAGGAAAGAGCCCTTATTGTTATATTCCCTCGTTTCCTCAAGGTATAGCCAGCGCTTTTTCATGCTTTGTTGAATTTTATAGCCAAAGTTTTCTACCGGATGGGGTAGCCAGCCCTCCTCCCCAAGCTAAACACTACCGTAGTCTACTTTTACGACATGCTTTGTACGGTCACAGTGTTACTATTCTTCACTTCAGGCCCCGGCAACACACAGGTGGCTGGGGTTTTTTAATATCACCAAAATGCTTCATATTTTAAACATGATATTATTTGGGACCCAATGTTTAGGTCATATAGACTGTCGATATTTTTCATCTTCGTCTGGGCATTCTAAGAGTTTTCTATCGCACTTTGTTTCAAAAGATGATTAATATCCATATATTATTATATTATATTCCTCTCGTGCCATTATATGTTACATAGCAATTTCTCCATGCCGCTCTATCCTGGACTACTCGTTCAATCTCTTCTATGGAATATACTCCAATATTTTTCACCTCTCTCAGAAAGGTTAGGTTTTTGGTTTGCCTAGGGCATTCGGTTTTTTTCATTGTGTCTTTCCGAACAGAGGAGTTTCAGGGTTGTGAATCCCAGTCGCTGACCAGATTGAGAGAGATGGGTGTTGATATTGGTACAGCCCAAAAAAATACATACAAAATATGCATAAATATTGATTAATCGAACTGGCATATTGGGCCACTAGATGCTGCTGGATTTGTTGAGGCGGAGATTGAAGCACCTATGGAAGTGTCCGGAGTGCTATGATGATTGTCCTCATATAAATGATAACTGATGATGATCCGACAACTAAACTAAACAAAACTTATTGGAAAAACTCAACTAATTATGTCAAATTTTTAGTGTATAGTTTGCAGTGTTCACTAGCGAGTACTTGTCTCAGAACAAACCACTACAGCCATTCGGATCGACCAGTAACATTTTATTCTCTGTTGTTTGGTATGTAAAAGTTAACTGTGATTCACAACCCTAAAACTTATCGGTTCGTAAAGACTCTTTCAGTGTGTTAAGAATATCATTTTGACTAGGAACTCAATTTACACTGAGATCTGGGATCTCTGGAAAAATATCCAGATGGCGCCACGAGGAGCGAACGAGTACCTTTGGTTAGCGAATGTAATAACTGTGAAAGCGGTCTGAAATTTTTGTTCATTTATTACTTCTGTAGGTACTCTCCAACGAGGCCAACGAAATGCTGCCAGTGTACAACACAACAGCCTCTAAAGTTTACCACACGGATGTCCCAGTCAATGATTGGTCCTCGCCTTGGATGACTAGTCACAGGTCACTCTGCTCAGGATCAAAATTCCGTAGCTAATATTTCGTGACAGTGGAAGACACCAAAAATTAATGAAATGTTTGAAGTCATGTAACATAATGCAATATTTACTGTTCTTTATTTCTGTTAGCCCTTTGCTGGTATTTAAATATTATTACAATGTGATGGTCGAGTGGATTAGAGCATGGCTCATCGGAGCCGTTCAATCCCGTAAGTCCAAGGGTTTTTTCTGTTGAGGGCATAAAGAAAACATCCTAACCTGAACAGTTTTGCAGCGACTGCACTAGCCATGCGGACATTAAATTCCAGTCTCATGTCCCTCCTGCCCTAGTGACTGCACTAGCCATGCGGACATTAAATTCAAAGTCTCATGTCCTCCTGTCCTAGTGACTGCACTAGCCATGCGGACATTAAATTCCAGTCTCATGTCTCCTGTCCTAGTGACTGACTGCCATGGACATTAAATTCCACAGTCTCATGTCCCTCCTGTCCTAGTGACTGCACTAGCCATGCGGACATTAAATTCCACAGTCTCATGTCCCTCCTGTCCTAGTGACTGCACTAGCCATGCGGACATTAAATTCCAGTCTCATGTCCCTCCTGTCCTACACCTCTAAAAAGCGGTATTACAGGCAGTAATGACAGTTTGGTTTTTTTTTTAGTTTTTTTAAAAAATACAAAGTGATGAATGTGTATGTGTGTACGGCATGGACATTTAACAAAGCTGTGGAGAAATATATGTGTGCTTTTGAATATAAGTGTTACAGAAGAGTCCTCTGTATATCAAGAACAGAGAAGAGAACAAAAAGATCTATCCAACTTAGACTGTAGACTGAAAGACTGTAGTAAAACTATGTAGCAATGCAAAATATGTAAAAACAAGGTACTATAGATTTGCAAGTAGAAACTATATTACTTTGCTTTTACGTGTTTCATCTTATCTAAGCATGGGAAACTGATCATAGAAGAAGTTATATTAGTTGGCAAACTTCCTTTTGTTTGCTTGAAATATTGTCTATATATTCAATGTTGTCTCTTGTATAAACTTCACTGTCTTTTGTAGCTCACACAGAGATCCGTGTAGTTTTCTGTCGAGTGTTGTTTCATCAGGCCAGTGAGTTTGCCTCAGTTTATCATATTCTGGGCAGTCTTGAAGTATGTGCTCTGCAATCTGATGTGCCTGTCCATGGCTGAATTGCCAATCTTGAAATTTGTATACATGTGGCTGCAGAGTAAATTGTGTCCTGTTCTAAGGGCGCAGAATGACAACTTGTGCCAGTCTGCTCATATTATAGTAGTCGTCTTGTATTGGTTTAGGAAAACTAGGCATGAAGAAACAATTATTAAGAGAAATAAAATTCAGACAAATAAAGTATTTTGGGCACATACAAATATATGACACCATAAAATCTTTACTAGAAGGGAAAGTTGAAGAGCAAGAGGAAGACCGAGAGATAAGTGGGAGGAAACTTTAAGAAATGGACAGGTTACAGTCTGGCAGTGTGCAACACCAAGGCGAAAGACAGAGAATGCTGGAGATTCATTGCAGCCAACCTTCGATGTGAAGACAGCACCTGATGATGATGATGATGTATTGGTATTGCCCGTGTGGTATTGGGACCCAAGGAAGCAGAGAAAGTACTACTGCAACCTACAAGGCATGTCGTAAAAGGCAACTGGTGTAGGACCTATGGAAATTACTCTAGTAAATAAAAACATCGCAGAAAGCAATTGTACTTGTAGGTGCATAACTAGCACAATGTACAATCGCTCTTAGGCTCAGATCACATACAAATCACACAGTGTGGTTAACAAGTGATCGATGTGGAGTGTTCAAAGAAGAAGTATTGGTATTCATGGTTGGCAAACTTCAAATGTAATTTTTCTTTACAAATGTTCATATAACATACCCTACTAGGGTTTGACAATCAATCACATCGTTTTTTTTAGTATACTGAGCTGGGGCTGCACAGTGGTGAATGCACTTGTTTCCTAGAATGGTGATTTCAGTTGAGTTTATTCTTGTCATCTAATACTTCTTTTTGCTTATTATCTGTGATGTTATCTATAATTATAATATTCTTTTGATGTTAGCAATGCTACAATTTGATGTTCGCTATATGCACAATTTGATATTCACAATCGCCCGTGTGATGCCGGGGCCCATAAGGGAAGCAAAAAATAATACCACTGCAACCTACAAGGCAAGTCGTAAGGCGACTGAGGTAGGGGCCTAGGAAGCTACCTAGTAAATAAAAGCGTCACAGATATAGGACTAGCACAACGTACAATCGCTCTTAGGCTCAGATCACATACAAATCACACAGAGTGGTTAACAACTGGTCGATATGAAGCGTTCGAAGAAGATCTTCACAATGCTACAATTTGATGTTTGCAATGCTGCAATTTGATGTTTGCAATGCTACAATTTGATGTTAGCAATGCCACAATTTGATGGATCTACTTGAATGCTAAAATTTGATGTTCACAATGCTACAATTTGATGTTCGCAATACTACAATTTGATGTTCGCAATACTACAATTTGATGTTCGCAATACTACAATTTGATGTTCGCAATACTACAATTTGATGTTCGCAATACTACAATTTGATGTTCGCAATACTGCAATTTGATGTTCGCAATACTACAATTTGATGTTCGCAATACTACAATTTGATGTTCGCAATACTACAATTTGATGTTCGCAATACTACAATTTGATCTTCGCAATGCTACTACCTGATGTTCTTAGTGCTACAACTTGATGTTCTCAATGCTGCAATTTGATGTTCGCAATGCTATAATTGATTGCAAATACAATTTGACTTACCTTTGCAGTTCTAGACTGGTTTAGGTAAAATTATGTTTCATGCAATGTCTTGTTTCATGCAATGCCTTATTTGATACTGTTTTGTTTTACATTGAATATCAATGTTTTCAATGTTTTACCCAGAGCATCTTTTATTGATATTGAAGATCTGAAATACATGGAAGCCGCTGGCAAAGTTGTAAACTTGAAGCTGTAGAAGTATTATTATACACATTGAGAAGACAGACCAGAAGCATTGCAAAACTGGCATTGTTTTGGAACCCACAGGGAAAAAGAAGATGGGGAGTGCCTAGAAATACCTGGTGAAGAGCGCTGGAGATTGATATTAAAAGGGTGGAAACGCCCAAGTGGTTACCGGCCCAAATTTGGGGTGTAAAGAATAGAACCGCTGTTACCTGCCACGCATGTCGTAAGAGGCGACAAAGGAGGTTTGGCTGAAATCGGATGCACATGTCCTAAACGTGTAGAAGTCTATGCATTTAGGGGCCTACCAAACCAATGTGCAACATATACATGTTCTTGGCAAAGATCAAATCATATCACAAAGAGTGATTAAAATTGGTCGTAAAGAACGAACACAAAGAAAGAAGAAGAAGAAAAGGGTGGAAAGAATTGGATGGAATGGCAAGAGAGAGGAAAGGCAGGATGTCTCGAGTCCAGTGTTTCAGTCCAACATACATTTGTGCAGTATGAGCAGGCTTCATTCTGTGCAGGTGGTATTTGATTCGCAGTGTCCTGTTTTGAGATGGAAGATATTGTGTGCTGCTTTTTTCAAGTCTGCTGATGAGTCTTATGCATGTTTACAATTTGATTTTTGCCTCCTCAGACTGTTTGTAATTTCTTGTTATCTGAAAATCTTTAATGGGGCTTGAGTCTGAAACTATTTTCTTCTTATTGATTAATCAAATTTTTAATTTTGAAAGATTTTATTGAGAAGATTAAAAATGTAGAAAAAAGTCAAGCATGTCAGAAATAATACAATGGAGACAGACAAAATTCAAACTAAGGCTTAGTTAAACGAATAAAAATGAATCCTGATTACCTGTAAGGCGCAATTGATATATCTACAAAAATTTACTGATCCTTTTAGATATATAAATTTACATTTTATGAATTTTGTGTAAATCACCCCATTCCAAAACAGCTTTTTGACTACATTTTGAGGGAATTTACCAAAAATTATATAAATTAAATATAATATATCCAAATATTAAAATTTAGATATTAAATTGCACAAGAAGAAAAAGAATGAAATGATTGGATGATCAAGAGCAGGAAAGGCAGGATTCTTAGTGTTTTAGTCACCATATTTGATATACAGTTCTTCTCATGGTTTGACATTTTTTTAGCTGGAATTTTTCTACTATTCTAAGTCATATTCTTTCAAAATGTTATACATTTATTTAATGTCAAACAACTGAAATGATTCTTGATTTCTAAGACAATCCCCTTAACGTAGCTTTAACGCAACGTAGCGGACATGCTTGCATCGAAATCATCGATCGTTGGAAATTTAGGATGGATAAGAGGGATGTTCTTAAGTCTCTTGGCGGCATACTGTTGGATGAGAACACTAGAATAGACATTGAATCAATAGAGTGACTTAGGAAGCTGGTTGCTTGAGGGGTGTTTAAACCATCAGTATGCATACCCTTCTAAGTCTGTTGGAGTAGACTGAGCACCTATGGGTCTGCCCGGAGTACTGTGACGTAAATTCATTAACCAATAACTTTATTGTAAGGAGACCAACTATGGGTGATGGTTCCCTGTTCCTTTTTGGGTCTTAACCCAGTTTCAGTTTGGAATATCTTCATTGCACTCCGGACATGTCCATAGGTGCTCTGATCTCCTTCGCAATATCTCCAACAGCATCCAGCGACTGACCGTACCAGTTCTATTTTGATTGATGAGCCGACTCGTATACCTGTTGTACTGTTCTTTTCTTGCCACACCAATCTTCAAACCCAGTTCTCGAATCTAGTAGTTGACGTGGATTGGTTTAGATGAAGGTCTTCTCTGCGGCCACGCTCTATGAGGGTGTTCACGATGTCAGCTCTGTCCATTGGCTGGCCCTCTGATATAGCGGCAGAGCCAGCCAGTCTGTCTGCTCTCTCATTGCCAACGACACCCATGTACCCAGTTTCTGTTTAACTCATTCTGTCCCTTTTGGGTGAGAAATAGTTGTTGCTTCAATCCACTGCAATATTTATATTATAAGTTTACATCTGTTTATGTGTATTGCCTTTAACAGCTTATGCTTTGTTACAGCTGATAGGCGGCAGTCCATGTATGAAATAAATGTATATACATAAATACATATACACAAATTGCGTCATTTATTATTCCTCTAATTAGTTGTTACTATTTTCTGTATTGTTTGTGCACTGTCGTCTGGTCCTCAAGCAGATCAAGCTAGGATATATGCATATAGAAGAGCAGTTAGAGGAGAGAAGTGTATACAAGAGGTGTGATGAACAGAGACAGTTTAGAAGGAAGACAGATCGACTTGCCCTAAGTATCTACGCATTAGCTATTGGAATTGTCAAGTGCAAAACAACAAACACCAGTTGTATGTTGTACAATTAAAACCAGATGCTTGAGAACTAGAGAGAAGAGTGTGTTTAAGGGGGGACTCTGGTCTTGAAACTTTTTCGTTGCTTTGGTATTAATGTAGAATTTGTATAACAATTTTGAAAGATTATGACTTAGAATAGTATTAAAAATTAGTAAAAAAAAAGTCACAGCGTTGCCATGGAAACAATACAAAATGGCGCCAAGCACAAATTTTCAAATTCCTAAGGCTCTGAAGTTAATGAATATAAATGAATTCTGTTTTCACTCTAAGGTGAGCAATTGTAATATCTACAAAATTACACATTCTTTTTAGGATATATTAAATATTACATTTTTTATGAATTTTGTGTAAACACACCCTCCAAAAACAGCTTTTTTGACCAAATTTTGAGAAATTTTTACCCAAAATTTATAAAAAATTAAATATTTAATATATCCTAAAAAAGAATGTGTAATATTTTATATATTACAATTGTGCACCTTAGAGTGAAAACAGAATTCATTTACATTCATTAGATTCAGAGCCTTAGGATTTGAAAATTTGTGTAGCGCCATTTTGTATTGTTTCCATGGCAACACTTTGACATTTTTTTTTTTACTAATTTTTTCTACTATTCTAAGTCATACTCTTTCAAAATGCTTATACAAATTTTATATTAATATGAAAACAACGAAAATAGATTCTTGATTTTCAAGACCGAATCCCCCCTTAACCAGAGAGCCACAGGAATCATTAGCATACATACCCCTCTACATATATTGGGGAAACTGAGCACCTATCGGTTTGTCCAGAGTGCTGTGACATCAGTTCAGTGACCAGGAATGGTGAATAAAATACGAATATTACTGATAACTATAAGTTGAAGTCGCATGTTCTATTGGGATCAAACAGTTTTAGGAGAAAAAAATGCTTGATAGCAATTTGAAGCTCTTGGGAAACATATGAGTATATGCCAAACATAGTGGACATCTATGGAAAGGTTTGCCTTGCATTCTTAAGGTCATGGGTTTAAATCCAGACCCAGACGTTCAATCAACTATACTTTTCCTTCTTCGAATGCTCTATATTAACTACTTGTTAAACCACTCTTTATGATTTGTATGTGATCTCATCCTAAGAGCAATTGTACAATGTGCCAACTATGTGCCTACAAGTAGGCCAGCATATCTGATTTCTGCGACGCTTTTTATTTACTAGGGTAGCTTCCCTAGGCCCCTACCTCAATCGCCTCTTACAACATGCCTTGTAGGTTGCAGTGTTACTATTCTTTGCTCCCATTGAGGGCCCCGGTAACACACAGGCGGTCTTGAAAAGATAATACAGAATGAAAAAAAATTCCTTAGAATTACAAAATCGACACACATTTTAGAACAGTTGAAAATGTTCCTTGATTGATAGGACCATTATAATTGCACTTCGGTGAGTAACCATGTGTGCGTCGATATCTTTCTTACACAGGAAGTTCTCAGCCTCATTGCATAAACTATGTAGCACCGGCGAGTGTCTTGGTGTAATTTAGATAATGATGAAAATATTTTGTAGGAATTTATTTTTCTAATTAATTTTGCTCGGGAAGCGGTTTTCCAGCCTGCTCTTCTCAATTTTGAACTACCTAGGGTTCTTGTGTGTGCTCAACTTTAGCACGGGACATACATTTTATCATCTGTCTCCGTACCTACACATATCAGAGATCTCTGGAAAAATATCCAGATGGCTCCACGAGGGAGCGAACTGTGTATCTTTGTAACTAGAGGTGAGCACCTAACCTCTACACCACAGAGACTCCCTCCCTTAAATGTTTTTATCTGGAACGACCTTACCACATCAGAAAAGAGTGGCGAAGTGCATTTGACTTTTTGGCTTAAATCAGATACAAGCTGCAATGAGTGACTGAGAAGGGATCAATAAAGATTGGCAAAACACGTAATCACAAAGTACTGTAGTTTTACAAATTACAAAAACAATGACAAAATACAGCAACTTTTCGACCAACAAGGCCTTTATCAAGCAAACGAACAAACAGGAGTGACAAATTTTAAAAAAACAAAATGGACGACCAAAAACAAACGTTTCTAATAAAAAACTGGGAATAAAAACGAATAACGAAATAAATGTAACACAAAAACACACATAAAAACTAGAAATAGAACGGAAAAGAAACAATGAAACATCTAGTAAATATATAACTTGAATACATGCAACATATACCCATATAGATTACAAGGCATGGGAAAGAAAGTACTAAGAAGCATAGGAATGTAATACGTTAAGCCCACTGGTCGCAAGGTACCATACAAAGAAATCAACCGATTCTCCAGAGCAAATCGACTGCGATCATCCGAGGAACACGATCGGATGGCTGTGACCTGGACATCGTGAGCTCCTAATTTTTGTAATTTGTAAAACTACAGTACTTTGTGATTACGTGTTTTGCCAATCAAATAGTTTTACTGCAGTCTCATCTATTTTGTGAATAAAGATTGGATACTTTCAGTGCAAGAAAGAATGAAAGATCTAAGGGACTGTCAGGTCAGGCAAACCCAAGCAATTTTTTTGGCCGAAATTCGGATGTCTGTCATAGGGGTTTAACTTAAGCACAACATACTTGGCGGGAACCACACAGATTACTAGGGGTTAACTTGGCTGATAAAGAACGAACACAAACAAACAAGTAGGTAACATATATTCAACAACAATATGTGGTGCAGAAAAATGAGACAGTGAACAAACAATACTTAAACAAAATTGAGAAGAAGATACAGATGTACTGTAGAATGAACTGCGTTTTCTTGAGTGATACAAAACGATAGCTACTGTTAGTTTAGTATAGAATTACTGTAAAGCAGACATACAATATTTTTGCAACACATGGAAAGACTCAGACATAACCGTGTTACAGATTAGACGAATAAATAATGGAAGCTGAACAGGCAAAAGTGAAGAATAAGACGGGAGTTAAAAACTGGAGAATAATATCACGAGATAGTTAAACTTTAATAAACAACCTTCTGTTATTTAGTAGGAACAACACCTGCTGTTAGATTTATTGAAAAACAGAGACTCAAATGGTTTGGCCACTTGGTCAGAATGAATCCGAATACACCAGTTGCAAAAGCGTACAACCTGAAAATGGAATCATCAAGAGGAAGGGCAGACCAAGAAAAAGATGGGTTGTTGGAGTTACAGACATCTTAAAACTCCACAATACCACACCATATCAAGCGACCGAGCGTGCATTATCTCCGAAACCGATCATCAGTTAAACCTGCTACGCCTAGCGGCAAAAAGCAGAGAAGGACAAAAGAAAGAAAGATACTAAGAGTAAGACGAGAGACAGAGGGAGGTTCTCAGAAGACAACTAGCTGTGGACAAGGTCAATCACAAGATGCAGAATGGCAGTTTTCGGTATGAGTGGATGTCGTCTATAGAAGTTACTAACCTCCAGAGCCGTACGTGTTTATACTGTCCTGGGCATGCGGGTGTTTACGGTAACGAGAGAGCGGCCAGGCTTTACATCAACAGCATCGATTGTTGGGGAGTTAAAGGGGGATTTCTTCGGTCTCTTCGCGACTGTCTGTTGGAGGAGGACACTAAAATAGATGTTGAGACAATCCAGCGATTTGAGGATAAAGTTACCCGCTGTACAATCGATTTAGGCAGTTTGGAGTTGCTCACTGTACAAGTAGAACTGGATGCCTGAGACTGAGGGGCAGAGTGAGAGCTATTTAATCAGCGAGCCATCTGAGCCACGGGAACCATCAGTAGGCTATACACATACTCTTTATCTTTAATATATGTTGGGGGACTGAGCACCTAAGAGTGTAATGACGTCAGTTTTTTAACCAATAACCAAAGGTCAATTGAGATTTTGAGATCATCATTCATTCATCATCATTATGATTAGGCTTAGATATGAATCATCCTTTGAGGCGGAATATAATTTAGTTAATTGATCAATTTAAAAATGTATCATATAGTACATATTTGTTCTGTAAAATATTGTTTTGTAAACTGGTCGAATATTTTTATTTTTAACCACAATAGAATACTACAGCACAAAGTAAAAAGTATTGATAAATATCAACGACCTCCGATTCCAAATGTCTTGCAGTGTGAGTGTTCTTCACTAATTAATCTAATGTAGTAAATATAAACTTTTGGATTGATTACTTACAAAGTTCGGTAAATATAGCGTATGTGTGCATTTGGTATCAGTAATTTTAAACAGAAACATTTCACAGTAAGACAGTTTATTTTAACTTGCTAGATAAAAACATGATTTATTTTGATTTCATTATAAGGCCGGCCGTCAGTCATTCACTGAATCACTCTCACCTCACTGAACTCACTCTCTGACTCTCGTGCCTTTTTTAATCGCAATCCGGTTGACTGTATTTTGGCTAAGGGGAACCTGTGGTAATCCCGGATAAGTGTAGCACTGTAGATTCTGACATCCATGTTCCTAAACGTAGTAGTTAGAAGTGCAGCGGTCCGCTCCCATCAAAGAAGCAGCTTGAACTATCATAAATCATTAGCATGATGATATAATCATGCTTGAAAAAGAGTGTAGTAATATTAATAAGTAATTAATAATGCTATCATGATTGAAAAGTCCACTTTGTACTTTGTTATATGCAACTACCAAGTCAATGATCACCAACACCAGTCTCTTGCTTGGATTAGAAGTCATATAAACATCATAAGTAAACGTGTTAGTGTCCCAAGTCTCTTTCATTGGCCGGTAGCTACCCAACGTGTCGGGGAAAGTGTGTTATCTCAAAATGACACATTACCTTTCAGACCTCTACCTTCTCCAGTAATAATTTGCTATGTACATTTTGCAAGGTGCTTTCTCGTGTTTAGGGAGTGGTTGCAAATAGCTACGAAACCAATCCTAAGGTACCACAGAATTCCATTGTTGTTACAATCCATTACAGCTGCATTAACAACATTTGATGTAGTAATACTGAACACCATCAGGCCCTGTAGCAGGGCTGTGGCTGATCCACAAAAATGCTGAAGGAATCCCTGCCCCTTTTCTGCATCTGTTGTCAATAGGGCTTCTGACGAGTCATGTGATTTAAGGAACTGCCAAGTAGTTGATAGTGCTCGGCCTGCTAGCTGTGAGACACCTCAGCTCGGTTCGAACCCACTGTCGGCATTTGTTCGATCCCTGGTCTTACTCAGGACGATAACGTGAGTACCTCTGAAGTCTGAGAAAATCTGCCTGTATGGCGAGGAATACTAATTACGAGTACATTGAGCACCTGCCAGTGAAGTAATTTCAATGTGCCTTGCCATTGTAAGAAATTGAAAACGGATTTTCACGCAAAATTCAGTTCAGAGATGAAACTTCGCTGAGTTGAACGAGGAAAAAAAAATGTGATTTAAGAAAGACTGGCTGGTAGTCACCCTGTTCATTCTGCGATGAAGCTGTCAGAATTGATGCAGTGACATCACCACAGACCTGTGTTATGAAAGACTCTCATAAATCCCTTTTTACTCCTCTGCCCAATTCTTTGAAATCATTAGTTCCTTTTTGTCAGACTGCAGATTTCTCAGCCACATCTCACATATTTCTTAGTTGTTTCTTTAAGGCTCTCTGCCATGACCTTGTAGCAGTCTATTTTGACAACCATACCTTTTCAACCATTTCATTCTACTACTGTGGTTGCAAAAAGGGAGTCCTAGCATCTTCTTTCTTCCATTCTGCTGCAATATACATAATAGATTGTCATGATCACGATGACATATGTACTGAAAAACAGGTTTGGACCTTCTGTGTCACCGTGTTTTGACCTTGTCAAGAAGGGTAGCGCAGGTGAGATGATCACTTTCCTGCGCCCTGACTACATTCCATCAAGCAAAAACAGATTCAGTCGAGGAGACAAGTGCCATATTAATGACACCATCTGTGTCCCCAGGTCTGGATTCTAATCGAGTTGGACATCCATCATTCAAACTAGACAGGTAAGAGTTTTGTAGAGCATGACTCAAAATGGCGCCCTGTCCATTCTAAGTAGGGTCGTCCCACTTTTTTGATCGAGTGTTGAAACCTCCTCATAAGAAACTTTGTGCCCTTGATATCTGAGAGTGCCTCAAGAAAATCCTAGTTATCTGCAATATGGAGTTGATACACATTATAGATTTGCCATACCCGATCACGAATTATTTGAATCCACTGTAATTTCACACCCCAGGGTAGGGAATCATACCTATCAAGACAGTTGTGGGGAAGACTGCTTTACATAGATAGCCTGTCCTCATCCTCCACCAGGTTCTCTAAGAGTGGAGTAACACTTGTAGCCTGGACTATATTCTTCTGCAAATTTGTTTCCTGAATCATGATGTTGAAATCATAAACCAGCTTCTGTAGAATTGGTGCTTAGTTGATTTGTACTTCAACAATTCCAACAGCCAATTCATAGATATTTGAGGATAAGTCAATATGTCTTCCTTCTAAACTGTCTGTGTCCGGCCCATCACTTCTTCTATATGCATATTTCCTTGCTTGATCTGCTGGAGAACCAGACGAGAGTGTACAAACTCCTCAGTGCCCGCTGGAGCTCATTGGAAATATTTGGTAAAGTTTTCATGCTATGTTGTATATTGGTAAATGTGGTGTTAGGTCCATCTTTTTCTTTGGTCAACTACACACAATTGGTAATGTGGTTAACATCATGTAGGCCGTCTTTACTTCGCAGTGTTTCGCTGCTACTTAATTGAGGTTGCGTTGTCCTGAGAACCGTATGGTCTGAAAATAATCTCACTACCCCTATAGGATTTAATCTTGGGACCCCACTCCTAGCACTAACCACTACACAATCGCAGCAGTCATTATCAATTACATTCCAACATATCTATAGCTCAAGTCTATACTTAAATATTTTGTTCAACAGATCTACAGCTAGTCATGAAGAAATCGCAACAAACATACCTTCTGGACACTGCTCACAAATGGGCAGTTCGGACACTGATGGGCCTTACAGTTGTTGGATGTATTACTTTTGGATTGCAGATGTACAATTACATCAATTGTAAGAACCTTAAAATAAGAAACATTACATTTGATTAGTTTAGTTTTCATTGTCGGATCATCATCGCTGCACGTCAACCAATTAGTCCATAAGTGCTCCGATCTCCTCCTCAGTATGTCTCTTAGCATGTGACTCCTAATGACACCGGTTCTTTGTTGGTTTACTTTTTTCTTTGGCTACCAGCATAGTGTTTTTGTCTAGCTATACCACATTTGACCTGGAATTCTTGCAGTCTGGTTAGTGTTGTAAATTCACCACTATTACTTGAATCATAGAAAAATCCTCGCTCCCTTAGGGAATTTATAATAGCCTTGTCCATTTCGCTTGCTTTTATAGCAACCATACATGCAAGTCTATCGGTGCATTCTTCTTCGATCGTTCTAGGCCTGTTTTAATCATTCTCATTGTGATATATAAACAGCCAAACATCAGAACGTGATGTTCGTGCACCAGCCTTCAGCACCTATTTGAGCTCAGTTGCTTATCCTTCGGTGGGGTGTTCGTTTTCAGCCAGCTTTTGATTTACTAGGTGAGCTTTCCTAGGGTTCGATCAGCTTTGCCGTATTTTTGGGCTTTGTGATCTAGCGGGACAGTGAGTTACGCTGTTTATGCCCGTTCTGACTGAGAAATATTTCTCGGGCTTGTAAGCTTATCCTCGGACGGCGTCTTACTCGTATAAAACACTGTGTAAAGTATTGGCCTTCGCAATGTTCAGACCGAACTTCCTGTCTGATCCGTGCATTGTCGGCCTTGCTTTACCGTACATTTTGAGTTTGATCCGGAGAAGGAACATTCTCAGCCTTTTCTAGACGCGCATTGGTACGTGGCAATTTGCAATTAACCTCAAAAGCACTGGCATGGGGTCGAGTACAAACAATGTAGAGGGTCGTTTCAGTCGGCACTATCAGCGTAACTGAGGATTTTGCACTCGCCGCCATCACCGCCCCGGTTATTCCGGGGATGTTAGTTACGACTGCAATCGAACCTTGCCCGGTTGCCCCAAGGCTGGCAGTTCCGTTAGGCATCACCAACCTCAGTTCTTCCGGGGATGTGAATTTTTAATCGCACAGTACCTTGCACGGTTTTCCCAGGGGGTAGTTCGTTATGCTCTGAACGCAACTTGTTCTTTTGCGCTCGCAAACCTTGCCCAGTACATGTGTCTGCACCAGGCTACCGATCGGGGTCAGCTGCAATCTTCTCTGTGCACGACACGAGGTGACTTTTTTCTTCACGTCCTGTCTTATTTATTCTTGCAGACGGGCTGGCAATGTTTGCCTCCTCTCAGGGCTTCGAGCTTCCTATTGGGCATACGTTGTCACTGGATGCACCTCTCTCATCCATGTCAGAGACGTTCTATTGCTGCTTCTTTGCGTTCAGGGACTTAGGCAATATCTTGTTGGACATCGGTCAGGAGATTTGTGCATTTTCTATGTATCTTATTGTATTTCCGTAATTGCAGTGCTACCACTACAGTAGTTTTCTCTCCCGATCCCTGCCTCTTAGCCAGACCGGGCCAGAGTCTTTTCCAGGGTCACAGCGGGGAGGTTGGGGCAGGGTCTTGGTCTATAGCGCCCCTCGCTAACCCTGGCTCATCTACCACCATGACCTCATGAGCCTTTGAATTCTCCATTGAACCTCGACTGATTTAATGAGCATTGCGGTTTCACCTGAGACAGTGTGAACTTAGACATGATGGCTAATCTTTGAGACAAGCATATGACTACTGGCAGGATCACCCAATAGCTGTCTGGACGAGACTGGACCGACAATGCTCGTGGTGGAGAAGCTCTGTGCAGTTGATCGCGTCCGCGAAAATCGAATTGAAGCGAAACGACGAGCGTCGTTCCAGATTTGCGGCAAGACTTGCGCCGCCAAGCAAAGAACGACTACCATGTTACTCTCAGACCACAGCTGCTCTAAGAGCCGGGCCTTTTGGACCACTCGGCGTAAAATTTTAGACTGACTGCATCACATGCGACCGAGAAACTCCGATATACGGTACACACACACACCACCAATAAGACCGCGACGAGTCT
The DNA here is from genome assembly GCA_020796225.1 of Arion vulgaris. Classification (NCBI taxonomy): domain Eukaryota; kingdom Metazoa; phylum Mollusca; class Gastropoda; order Stylommatophora; family Arionidae; genus Arion; species Arion vulgaris. Next base: position 29,598,970 of record CM036772.1, read on the forward strand.
AATAGTAGACGCTACCTTGTCCCTTATTCGCTGGGAGCCTCGTTTGCGTGAAAGCTTGAGGAGGCCAGCGCAGCCGTTAGAGACTATACTGCAATGGTTTATCGGTGCATTCATTTTCCCTTGTACCAGCATACCCTGGCACAAAAATAAAAATAATTTTTGTCAGCCTAGACCTTCTCAGCGACTCCATCCATTGTGTCCGAGCCCAGCCTGTTTCAGTCTTCCTGAGCATACTCTTGAGTCACTGAGAAAACATTCTCTTCTTCACCCTTCGTCCCTAGAGAAGCATAGGTCCGCAACCAAGGCCTTCCAAGCCTGCCTATCCAAGGCCATCCTTTCTGGATCTCTCCACTCCCCATTTTCTTGCATTCTGTCTCCAACTCCTATCTCCAGGTGTTCCTTGGTCTTCCCCTACCTCTATTGCCCTGAGGGTTCCTACGGAGAGCTTGTCTTGTGATGCTGTTTGGGAGTTTCCTTAGTGTGTGTCAGTTTCCACAGCATGTGATCACTAGCACTATCAATTTTCTCTTTGCAAGCCTGTTATGCCTTGTGACACATAAGGCTTCTACAAGGGCTGTCCATGTGTCCTTTGCAGCTTTCAACGCAATATTTATTGTCACCAACATCAGCATAAGAAAGAAAGTTGGGACAGAATCTTACTTGAATTACATTGAGAAACAAATAATGAAGTGATTCTTCCACTTAATAAGAATGCAACCCGCCTTAGTGGTTACCAGGGCCCAAATTTGGGGTGTAAAGAATAGAACCACTGTTACCTGCCACGCATGTCGTAAGAGGCAACCAAGGAGTTTTGGCTGAAATCGGATGCATGTGTCCTAAACGTGTAGAAGTCTATGCGTTTAGGGGCCTACCGATGGGGGACTGCCTAGAGTAGTTGATAGTAGCTTGGCCTGCTAGCTGTGAGACGCCTCATAGCTCGGGTTCCAACCTACTGTCCGGCATTTGTTCGAGTCCCCTGGTCTTACTCAGGACGATAACGTGAGTACCTCTGAAGTCGGAGAAAATCTGCCTGTATGGCGAGGAATACTAATTACGAGTACATTGAGCACACGGCTGCCAGTGTAAAGTAATTTACAATGTGCACGCTGCTGCCATTGTAAGAAATTGGTAAAACAGATTTTCACGCAAAAATCAGTTTCAGAGATGGAACTCGTCTGAGTTGAAAGCGGACGAAAGGAAAAAAAAAAAAGGGGCCTACCAAACCAATGTGCAACGTATACACGGTTCTTGGCAAAGATCAAACATATCACAAAGAGTGATTAAAATTGGTCGTAAGAACGAACGCAAAGAAGAAGAAGATAAGAATGCAACCAAACATAACAGAACATCAGGAAAGAAGGTGAGGAAGATCATGAAAAAAGATGGTTAGGTTGTAAAGCAGAATCCTGTCAAATAGCAAAAATAACTATCACTCAAACCACTAGAGCAGTACAAGACAAAAACAGAAAACATGAGAGTGGACAACAACCCGTTAACAGTGTGACAACAAGAAGAAGAAGATACATGTCAGAGATGCTCTTGTGTATTTCTTCCTTAATTGAGCATCTTTAGTTCTTTTCCTCTGTGTCAAGTGATGTCTGTTCAAGTATAATCAAATTACACAGCAGAGATTCAAGTACTACTACAGGCTGCAATCCTGATCAATAGCACCAACTCTTACTGCCAACAAGTGGTCTTTTCACATATGCACTGTCGTTTGCAAGCCTCCAGAGTAAACTTCCATCCTTAAGTGAGTTCAGCAAGGTTTCTGCCAACTACGACTTACACTCAGTGGGTATGATCACACTGTGGAATCCCTGTAGCGAGAGGCAAACAACTCACACTGACCATTGAGTCATTCGATTGTCAATTCCTCCTACCAATATGGCTGACACATTCCATTCTGAGGACATTTTTGAGTTTGTTCTTTAGACAGTTTGCAGTCCCTGCTGACAAGATCTGACTTCCGGTTTGACTGGTCGTCCTACTTAGGTGACTTCAGCTTTCTGTCGCCAGGCTCTCAACCAGTCTTATGCAGGGTTGCTCTGACACTTTAATCCTATATGCTTCAAGGAAGTGTATGAAAAGAAAAAGTATCCATAGCTAGGGATGGTTGGTTGCAGTCAAGCATTTGCACTCCACGGTGGTTCTGCTGTCACCTTAGAGGCCCCATCCTGCTCCTGCCTTTGGTCTGATTTCACCTTCAGTCTGACGGTTGTTAGACCTGCCGACAGAGCCTGAAGGATTCTAGAGGCATAACTCTCCAACCATGATACGTTGGCTAATGTGGAAACTGACAAATAAGGGAGAAAGTGAACAGATAAGAAAACAAATCACATACTGTGTGAAAAATAATCTATCCTGGTCATTAGAAAGAAAACTATCAGCGCATGACTATCACACCGTAACAGACTTCTTCGAACACCCATATCGACTACTTGTTAACCACTCGTGTGTTTGTATGCTATCTGAGTCTAAGAACAATTTACTTGTCAGTTATGCGCAACAAGTAGGCAGGCCATCTGATTTCTCATGATTTTATTTACTGGTGCTTCCTAAGTCAAGCATTAGTCACCCCTTACAATGTGCCTTATAGTCGCAGTGGTACTATTCTTCGTTCCTCATGGGCCCTGACACCACGGTGACTTGACAGACAAGGACAGAACATCATCTCATGCATCTCAAGACAGGACATACCATTTAATAAACACTTGAAGCTACAATTGTCTCAATCCCCTCTGTGTCCCCTGTAAAACCTCCCTAGAAAAGGATGATGGCCCTACAACACCTCTCTACATTCAAAACTACATGACACCAGAGATGAGCTCCAGACAACAGTCGACTTCATCTTAAGAGCACATTTGACTGAAATCATCCAAATAGCGATCGCAAGTTCTTCTCGTTCGCTGATGTTCAGTGTCTACACAATGAGTCCAGTTCTCTGGATGTATAAGTAGAAAACATTCCTCATCCATTTCTTCTTGACCCTTCGCCCCTAGGGAGACATAGGTCCGCAACCAAGTTATTCCAAGTCTTTCCTTTTCATATCTCTCTACTCTCTCCCCATTTTCTTGTCCTTCCTTGTGGGATCCTTCTTCTTCTTCCTTGGGTGGCAAGCTATGAATTTCCCTGGTTGTAGTTTGTGTAGCTATCTAGTGATTTTTACGGGGTGGGGTAGCTAGCCCCACGCCCTATCTCCTTAGTTGCCTCTTACGACATGCGTGGCAGGTAACAGTGGTTCTATTCTTAACACCCCTAATTTGGGCCCCGATAACCACTTTGTTGCTTATCCATTTCCATTTGTTAAATCAGGACATTTTGACCATAAATAAATCATAGAAATGCACTCCTTGTGCATCAAAAATCGTGACATATCCTTTACAAGACATAGCCATCAACCACAGTAAACAAGTCGTTTATTTTCTAGGCACCACTTACACATTCCGTAGTTTGCCATTGCTTTCTGAACGGTGAATAGTGATTATATAATCATCATTTTCTCTACTGATCTGTTTTTAGATGTGAAGCCTGTCCGTGCTGAATTATGGAGAAAGAATAAAGAAAATGAAGTAGCTCTGGAACAACAAGAAAAGGAACTGGAGCTGTTACGGCGACAGAAAGCTGCTGAGGGATTGATGGAGTCATGACATGGACATCGGGAATTTAGTTGGTTTAATTGTCTTGAATGTGGGACACCAAAAAGCTTTTATGTATTTGGCATTATATTGAATGAAATCAGAACTAGACATTGTGATATACACTACAACAGGAACTGGTGGCAACAGGTAGATGCACCGTAGTTATCTTTATTCTTACTTAATGTGTTTTGAAAAATAATTTCAATTAACTCACTCCCTACCAACTGCCGCAGTGTGCACCAAGATTATCTACAAAAATAACTCAATTACAACACATGGTGCCAAGCATTTTTTTCATGTAAAATTAGTGCTTAATTTACACCATCGCATTCTGATTCAATTTTCGGTTTTTATCTACATCAAAGCTTTCAATTTCTACATGATGGTCCAATCTCTAGTTTAGTAAAATTTGTTAATTGGATTCGATTTATATATGTTTTACGTTGAAAAATGTAATTTGGCTACATCTTGTTTTTAAATTCTGTAGTAAATGTGTTAACATATTCAAATTATTTTCATTAATGGAACCAACAAAGGTAACAGGAGTGTGTTCAAAACTTCAAATTGAGTGTTGTGCTGTTTGTTATTTGTAGGATAGGGTGTTTGCAGCAACGAGAGCGAACATGCTTGCATCAATTGTTTAGGATGGATACGGTAAATGTTTTTCAGTCTCTTGGAGGACACAAAAATTGACGTTAAATCAATCCAGTGATTTAGGAAGTTTGAAATTACTCATTGTACAAGTAAAACTAGATGTTTGAGAGCAGAGAGTATGTTTAATCAACGAGCCACAGGAACCATCAGTTTGCATACCCTTTGACATCTGTTGGAGGAGACTGAGCACTTATGTGTCTGCTAGGGGTGCTGTGCCATCAGCTCAGTAACCAATAACCTGGGACTTCATTTACTGGGGCAGTTGTTGTATCTGACTCTCAGTCGATGCTTCACAAGATCCAGAAGGGCAGGTTTTGGTATGAGTGGATGTCGTCTATAGAAGTTTCTAACCTCCAGTGGCTTACGTGGATATACTGTCCTGGGCATGCGGGTGTTTACGGTAATGAGGGAGCGGACATGCTTGCATCAACAGCATCGATTGTTGGGGAGTTGAAGATGGATAAGGGGATATTCTTCGGTCCTTCGCGACTCTCTGTTGGATGAGGACACTAAAATCGATGTTCAAGCGATTTAAGCAGTTTGGAGTTACCCGTTGTTCAAGTCGAACTGGATGCCTGAGAGGCAGAGTGAGAGGTGTGTTTAATCAGCGAGCCACAGGAACCATCAGTATGCATACTCTTCGATATCTGTTGGGGAGACTGAGCACCTATGGGTCTGCCCGGAGTGCAATGACGTCAGTTTAGTAACCAATAACCTGATAATGATACGCATGACATTTGGAGACAATGGAAGAGTGCATGTAACGTGACATACGATCTGAACAGTAATGAAGGCTGGAATTTATTTGTTATTGTATGTCAAAGTTCAATTTGTGTATTTCTGATAGCAATACTGTTTCTGTTTAGAGTATAGATGAAACAAGCTTCATTTGATGATGACTTGGTGGTTGGTCCTTGTCTAATTTCTGCAATTTGAAAGCCTGTAATGTTTTGCTTGAATAAATAAATTAAATATGATCGCTGCCGCAGAAATTTAGTTTGTAATAGAATGTTGACGCATAACATGGATATCTGAGACAATCAGATAAGCAAATATAAGACAAAATAAATATTGCAAGATCTTTATCTTCTTTCTGGAGAAACTATTATTAAATTCCACAACTTCCTGTCCTTAGTGCTGCTACTCAGTGCTGTTGTTGACGTGTCTTACCGACATAAATACAGTAGGGGTATCTGTGGTATGGAGGTCAAGCACCTCTCATTCTAAAAATACTTGACTCGCTCCCTTGTATAGTCATCTGGACATTTTTCTGGCGAGATCGAGTTCCTAGTCATATCGGAGATGGATGATAAAACGTAGGTCCTGCATTCAAGTTGAGCATGTAAAAGAAGCCTTGGCAGTTCAAAATCGAGAACAGGCTGGAAAGCCGCTGCCCTGACAAAAATTCACTTACACTGAGATCTCTGGAAAAATATCCTGATGGCTCCACAAGGAGCAAACCAACGCCTTTGAACAATAATTGACCAAATATTCACATAAACAAGAAACATATAAATAAAATCGCAAAGACCATTCCAGGATAAACATGTTTATTCCTAAACAGTCATATGACTGAATTAGCAGCTACAAATAGTAATAACAAGAAGTAATAACAACCATCAACATGAATCATAATTCGGAAACTGACAAACAAGACTCCATAAATGACATTTTTTTATAGTACAATTAAATGTTTGGTTTTTATTTGCGATATTAGTTCCATATTTTATGATACATATATAAATCAGAATTTTTAGTTTACAATGCAACACTGATTAAAAAATAATTACAGAAACATTGTTAAAAATTGCACCCAAAGATTTATAAATATACACTACTGCTACAAGGGAAGTAACCAGAAATATTACTTACGTCATGAAGTAATTATAATTAATCACGGCTGTCGACATGTCCAATAAGTTGGGCTCAAGATATTAATACATAGAATGTTGTAGTCAAGCAAGGAAATAGCTTTCCTTTCAACAATAACGGGAGCAGTGATCAAGAGAATTTTACCATAGGTTGTACAGCATTTTGTGAAAGGAAATGTTCTCCTTTCACAACCAACAGTTTGGGCAGACTACACCAGGCTCGAATATCTGTTCTGTCACATTTGTCTATCTTCTAACAGCTCAAACAATGCTTGTTCCAATTGACAAATGAAAGGATTTTGAAAAACGTCAAACTCCACAAGGTCTTTTTTCTTAAAACCAAAATTTATATTTTTGCCAAGCTCTGTAAAGTTTTTTTTTTTGTAGTTAAAAAAACCAAGACATATTTTCATATTTATATATATAACATAGATACCTGAGAAAGAAAATGAATCACACATCTTTGCCATCTTTTGTTTAAATAAGAAATGTTTCCCAGCGGTGCAGTCTTTCTTATTTGAGGTTTATGTATAGAAATATATATATATTTATGAATGGTTAATTCGAAACTATGGTATGTGTGTCCAGTGTCTATTCGAAATTAAGGTATATGTGTCCATGGTTAATTCGAAATTAAGAAGTGTTAGAAGATACATGTATGAATGTATTGTCCCAACTAAAGATACATGTATGAATGTATTGTCCCCACTAAAGATACATGTAAGAATGTATTGTCCCCACTAAAGATACATGTAAGAATGTACTGTCCCAACTAAAGATACATGTATGAATGTATTGTCCCCACTAAAGATACATGTAAGAATGTATTGTCCCCACTAAAGATGCATGTAAGAATGTACTGTCCCAACTAAAGATACATGTAAGAATGTACTGTCCCAACTAAAGATACATGTAAGAATGTATTGTCCCAACTAAAGATACATGTATGAATGTATTGTCCCAACTAAAGATACATGTGTGAATGTATTGTCCCCACTAAAGATACATGTAAGAATGTACTGTCCCAACTAAAGATGGATTGTTCTTATTGTATAAAACACATTGCACTTCTAAAAGGTATGAATCTAAACCTAGATATATATCAGTAGATTGTCTCCAATAAAACAATTGTATGAAGCAAACACTGTTTAAGCTAGATGTGAAGAAAACTAATATACATTTTGTATACATACGTAACTCTTAGTGAACCAGGGCAGAAGTCATGTTTTTACTCTCCATTTGTTTTTAGAATAAAAAGCTCCTGGTAAAAGCGCATCCAACCCAAAGCCATGTAGTGTGGTGTTTGGTCCACAAGGAGTTAACTCTCTAACAACAATTACATAGTAGTTGTCATCTATTTCTATAGTCTGAGGGTGGACAAGCCTCGGTCCACGATGTCTTTCTTTCTGGCCCGCCAAACACTTCAAGTTCAACAATTCAGGCCTAGAAAATAATGTTTCCGCTACCTTTTTATATTCCTCAAAAATAAAGGAATAGAATCGAAACAAAAATTATTTCCAAAGAATGTTCTTAAAGAGCTTTCGAATTTAAAAATAAAGTTTCCACATATCTTGAAACTTAGTTTGAGGCAAGCTACGTACATACCCAAGAAAACTGCAGGTCCCATTCTTTTTATATTCAATGGCAATACAAATATATCTCATTTTCATGGTGCATTGCATTTATTCATTTCCAATAACAATACTGTCTTAATATCCTGTGTAATTTAGTTTTCAGAACAGCACAACATCATATTTTAGATAAAATATGAGTCATATTTTGTGTGAATTATCTTTCGTATGTTTCGTAACCAGCCGTGAAATTCTGCATCCGGCCCTCAGGCCCCCAAAAAAAAGTTGTCCATCTCTGCTAACCACATTTTGACAATAAAACAAATCAACAAAAACATGTTATTGAAGAAAAACATGAACTAATAATAACAAATTGTCATGGTCTGTTTGATAACAAAATAGTAACATTTTCAATTCTATTTGTGCAAGAGATTCCATGCAGCCGAGACAGATCTACCTTCCCATTCTCTTATCTATAATCTATCTCTTACCTTCTAAACTCCTTGTTTACACATATCCACAACCAACTCATGTTAGATGAAACTTGCAAACAGATAGTGAAAAGGGACATAAAAGTAAGAGACAGCATTGGATCCCATAGGTGGAAAGAAATGCAGTGGTGCGGCAACAATGGGGATCACTTGTGAATACCTTATATGTCAAATATGACAGGGAAAGGATATAGAAGACCTAGGTCTGTTGTGGCTATCACCTCTAATGGATAGTTGTATTTCTTTTTATATTCGCCTGCTATGAATTCAGGCGTAGTCAGAACACCTGGTATGTTACTTCTGACTGATTTTTGTGTGAAGGTCTGCTTTTCCTTTTATCAGTGTCCCCCTGCAATACAGATACCTTTTCCAACTTTAGAGATTGCTAGTTGGATTTTATAGCTGCTTTTTTACTGGATGGAGTGACATCCTTCAAACTTCTACCTTCCTCTAAGCGATCTTGATACAGATACCTTTTCCAACTTTAGAGATTGCTAGTTGGATTTTATAGCTGAATGGTTTTTTTACTGGATGGAGTGACATCCTTCAAACTTCTACCTTCCTCTAAGCGATCTTGATACAGATGCCTTTTCCAACTTTAGAGATTGCTAGTTGGATTTTATAGCTGCTTTTTTACTGGATGGAGTGACATCCTTCAAACTTCTACCTTCCTCTAAGCGATCTTGATACAGATGCCTTTTCCAACTTTAGAGATTGCTAGTTGGATTTTATAGCTGAATGGTTTTTTTACTGGATGGAGTGAGATCCTTCAAACTTCTACCTTCCTCTAAGCGATCTTGATGAAGTATAACCAGATCAATACTTGAGGATATCTAAACTACAAGTACCTCTGAAGTCGAAGAAGGTATGCCTGTATGGGGGAAGACACTGATAATAAGGAACAAACAGGCCTTCATTCAAAAATTAGTCAGAAGTGCCATACCAGGCAACTATGCCTGAATTTATAGAGGGCAAACACAGGAGGTGAAGAATAACTATTCTTTAGTTATGCATTCGATGAATAAGTATGTCCTCTCATTTTCCAATTAGTCCAGCCCAAATGTTGACTGTAACATACCTGTCAATCTCATCAGATAAAGACCTGTTCCATGAAGAACCAAAAGATATACAGAATAATTGCTTTCTTTCTATCAAGATATAAAAATTGTAAAAGAACTGTAAAACTGCATGAAATTAACATTATAAGAGAAGTCATTTTAAATTTTGTATCACATTAGCTAGAGAGATTTGGTAACACAAGTAGTTAGTGCTTTCTTGATGGGTAGTTCCCGGTTGATGTGGACATTTTCTGACAATACAGTTTTTAGGTAGACCCAACATTGATTGTTGGGGAGTTGAAGATGGATAATGAGTTGTTCTTCGGTCTCTTCGCGACAACCGGTTGGATGAAGACACTAAAATAGATGTTGAATCAATCCAGCGATTGAAAGCAGTTTGTAGTTACGTGTTGTCCAAGTAGAACGATGCCTGAGAAGCAGAGTGAGGAGTTTGTTTAATCAACAAGCTAAAGAAACCACCAGTATACATGCCCTTCGACATCTGTTGGGGGAGACTTGGCGCCTAGGGTTTGTCTGGAGTTCTAAGATGTCAGTTCAATAACCAGTCTTAATTGGGTACCAGAGAAACACTGAAGCAGATATCAGTATGAGAAAGAGCTAAGGAAGAGACACGAAGGATATGACACGCATTGAGAAGACCGACCAGAAGAATTGCAAGACAGGCACAGTTTTGGAACCCGCAGGGAAAGAGGAGTAGGGAAGGCCTAGACATACCTGGAGAAGAGTGTTGGAGGCTGATATTAAAGGATAGGTAAACATGGAAAGTATTGGAAGGGATGGCAGAAGAGAGGAAGATGTTTGTTGAAGACCTGTACTCCATGGGAGTTCAAAGATCAAGAAGAGAAGTAAAGGCAACCAAAGTAATGTTTCCACACATTACTAACTGTGTGTTATTGGACAAATAAAAATACAAGTCGAAGACCACATTCCCCAATATACTACATAGCATGAAAACATATACTTTTTATACATTTGCTAACAATTATATATCAAAATTAATATGGCACAATGATGTAATGAGTGTAGTATGCATCATATACTATCTATATCCTCTTTTTGTCCCGTTTGACATATATATGGCTTTCACAAAAGATTTCCATTATTGCCGTTCTGCCACCTTTCTAATAATTTTCCACGAAAGGTCAAAATCTTTCAATTTCTTTCCACAGTTCTTCTCCATGTTTCCCTTGGATGTCCAGGACTTCTCTTCCTGAGAGCTGTCCTAGCCAATGCCCCTACTGGCATATAATGTACATGCCCAATTCATCTCCATCTTTTAATGATGGTCTCTGATGATGCAAAGTTCGTTCTTTGTAAAAGCTCTTCATTTGAGCAGAAAATTCACACGCAAGTTTCCATTATAATGGCCGCATACATTATACATAAATTAGACAACTTTCAAAATAAATGACTTGGGAGAAAACTACAAATATTTTAGAAAAAATCACAAATGAGAAGCTAAGGAAGAAAACTAACCGTACATCAGAGCAACCGTACATCATAGGCAACTATAATCAGAGGAAGAACACATGGAGATGGTTTGGACATGTATAGAGTGCTATGAGGTTTGGGGGAAAAGACAGCTACCTCTCGGATCACTGCCCAGGCCGGTGTACCAGACCTCACCATAAATTCTATTCATGTGGAAATCTGATTCATGCAGCCTTAGCATTGGCGTGTTTCGTCACATCTTCAGCACCATTTTAAGCTCTGGTGCTTATCCTTCGGCGATGTGTCCGGTTTCAGCCAGTGTTACTTGGTTCGCTCTCCGTTCTGTAGCCAGTTAGTGTTTTTTATGGTGTGGGGTAGCTGGCCCCCCCTTCCAGCCTCCTTAGTCGTCTCTTACGACATGCGTGGCAGGTAACAGTGGTTCTATTCTTTACACCCCAATTTGGGCCTCAGTAACCACTCGGGCCTGACGGCTATCTGATGGGGTAGACTAAACTAAACCTGCGGACAGATAGTGAAAAATGACATAAAAGTATGGGTTACATTGGATCCCATGGGTGGAAAGAAAGGCAGTAGGACGGCAACAAAGGGGATCACTTGTGAATACCTCATATGTCAAATATGACAGGGAGCGGATATAGAAGACCTAGGTCTGTTGTGGCTATCACTTCTAATGAGTATATAGCCTTGTTCTGGCGTTTCATTTCCCACTTATCTTTGGTCTTGAATGAGATGACTCATAATCACTTTTCTTCTTCTTCCGTTTTCAGACATCGATTTGTATACTTTTGGTCAACCGGAGTCCATGTACATCTCCGTATAGCTTGTCTTGGACTGATATGGGGATTGGTCATGTGCTTTCTCTCTGTTCCGTGAATGTTGGACATTCTTGCAGTATGTGTGTCTCTGTCATCTTGCTGGTGCCACATGCACATATGTAAGATGAGCATATTTTATACTTATTAAACAGATGGTACCTCAGCCTATTGTGCCCTGTTCGTAGACGAAAAATGACAACCTGTTCTTCTCTACTTAGTTGGTGGTATGCATCGTCCTTTTCATACCCTGGGTGATCTCTCAGCCATTTGTTCTTGTAGGCCATTTTTATCCGTACTTTTGCTTCCTCATATGTCATACTGGACTCATAATCACTGAATTAGATTTGACAAAGACCCAACTTCTTCAAGTGGATGGCCTGATAGCAAATGCCTCATTGCAATCTAGTTAAGTGAGTAAGAGAAAGCAAGTTCGGTTCCAAAAATGAATGTGTTGGGTTGAAAGCCGTACCAACCTTGTAAACTGCAATACAAAACAACAAACATTTTGTTCCAGGTCGAACAAAACAGAAGTCAATTCTCAACTATATAACAGTTAATGTATGGCGAGCTTGAAGGGGGCAGACATTCAGTTGATGGACAGAAAAAAAAATGCAGCAGCACACGTCTGAGGCTGTTATCATCGCTTGCGACGGACAGCTATTATTATTATATAATAAATTATCATGATCTGTGTTTATATTAACCTATTCTCTTGACTTCTACTTTTTAACACCTCCTAGTGGTCACTCTTTGTGACTTGTATGTGGTTTAAGCCAAAGAGCATGAGTACATTACGCAATCTGCAATATTTAGCATCTTTTGGTCCAGAACATCCAAGTTTCAACAGCTATTTCCTCGTCAGTTTAACACAATTTTTAAATTTACATAAACATAACTGACTATCAAACAAGATCTGCCAAAAGTCAATGACCTAATTAGACAATTACATTTGTTCAACTCTTCAAACATATATATGGCCTTTTTCGTCTTTACAGACGGTCAATTAGCAAGTGTTGTACTGTGACAACCTCTGAGTTTGCGCTTTTCTCTCTTATCTTTCAGCTCATACACAAGTCTCTTCTCAAAAGACTGCGCCCTTACGCGATATCACTTTCCACACAACTCTGTCATCAGCTAAATTTTCCCATGTGCTGGGACCTATATAAAAGTTCTTCATTGGGGCCTTGCAGACAGTGGTCTGCCCTGGTGCCTCTTCTCCTCCGAAAGTTGACAGAACATTTGTTTTGGTATGTGACAATTGTCTATTCTTCTCACATGCCCTAACCATCTTAGTCGTCCACTGCTGAGCATGCCCATGATGGAAGGCGGGTTTGCAAGTTGGAGTACTTCAGAGTTGGTTATCTTGTCGTACCACCTGATGTCCATAATCTTGCGGAGACATCTTCAAACATAAAAATACAATAAAATCTGAATGACACTGTAAAGTTTCACAACAGCAATCACATTTCCACTGCAAGACAAAATGGTTTCACAAAGTATTACATTCACAAATGTATCCCCTACTGGACACTGTTCAACTGAAGCATCACTAATGTTATATCTTACTTTTTGCAAATTATTCACAAATTAGTGAATAGTGCTAAACATAACAAGAGTTGTGATAGTGTAGTGGTTAGAACACTTGATTCATGCATATGGTCTCATGATCAAATCACACGGCAGGAGGGAAATTTCAACTATACCAGCTCTGTGATCCAGCTTCAGTAAAGATGATCGACATGTTGTTGACCACAGCATCCATCATGTGCTACTGATCAAAGAAAACTACACACCTAATACTGCATTCCCCTGTATGGTTTCCAGGGTATCAAAGAATAGAACACCTGTCTTATGTCATATAAGGCGACTGATAATGATAGGTAGGATGTGTGTTAGGCTGGCATGGATACGATGGTCAGAGGGAACTGTAATGGGCCGAAATGACATTCTTAAAGCTTTGAGTTACAGTTGCACGAATTAAATGTTCCTTTATTCAGTTTCAATTAAAAAAAGAAAGAGGCAGATATCATTTTTCATGTATGTCATGAGAAAGGGAGGTTTAGAGCAAATTGTGGCAAAAATCAATGGGGGATGAGAGAGAAAAAGAAAATTGTGGACAATCTGGTTTCATGGCACATAAGGGTGTCAACATCTGAACTTATAGTCAACACCAAACACACACGTTTGGGGAGATCCATGATTATCTATGCCAGCCAGCATGGCACATGATGGTGATCTTCAGTTTGTTAAATATATGAATCTCTGGAGCGTCTGGCTGAATATATTAAGAGTACTGGCTCCCATGCGGAAGACCCGGATTCAATCCCTGGTAAGACCAAGTAGTTTTTTGCTGTCACAGGCTTAAAGAAAATCCTAACCTGAACAGTTTTGCAGTAGCGATGCAGCCATTAAATTCCACAAGCACATGCGTCCTGGGCGTGATGTTGGCCACATTACCCATCGTCTGCTGACGGCCAATGAAAAATATGGGCCTAACACTGTATTACCCTATATACTACAAGGTATAAAAAGGGTTCTTTTCCATGTGTCCGCCCCCTTCCAAACCAACACAGCCCTAAAAAACAGTATTACAGGCAGTGACGATTGGTTTTTTTTTGTCTGCTGTGGTCTGTACAGAGCTGGCACAACTGTCTGCTTTACTTTGTTTCTAAAGTATGTAAATGTGTCTGTCTTTGTTAACCCTCTGCTTCCCTATTTAACGGCAACATGCCAATTCTTAGAAACAGATTTGGCCAGAATATGTACTGACCATGTCATCTCTAGTAAGCATAATTTCGAACTTCTTTGTTAGAAAAATCTGGACTTAGTAAGGAAAATTAATCGTGGATAATTATAAGTAATATGAGATATATTTTTGTCTTAGTAGTATTTAGATTACGAATTTTCAATTCAAATGTATCAATCCTAACATATGCCAGCGACAGTTGGAAAATTACAAAAGATATAGAAAGCAAGTTGAATACATTTAAAAGTATTTGTCTGCGAAAAATAATGAACATAAAATGGGACGAATTCAGAAGTGATAAAATCAGAGAAATATCTGGTCAGCCACTAGTAACAACTGTTATAAGAAGGAGAAGATGGAGATACGCTGTGCATACATTAAGAAGAAATGATCAAAGAATATCAAAGCAGGAATTGAAGTGGGATGCAAAGGGTTTAAGAAAGAGAGGACGACCTAAGGAGACCCTGAAACGAACTTTGCTGAGAGCGGCAAGAAATATCGGTCAGTTTCATGCAGGCGATAGAGCAGTATGGAGAAATTGCTTGCAAGCCCTATGTAATGTATAACGGTACAAGAGGAATTATTATTACTGGTATTTAACCTTGGAATGCAAGATACATTGTTTTTGGTTACAAAACCATTAAGAGGGGGTCTCTGTGGCTAAGCCTTTGCCTTGCATTCCGAAGGTTGTGGATTCGAATCAGAACAGCATCATTATGATCACAAGCGCATCTATTTCCAGAAAGCCCAAGGATTGTTCCTGGAGCTACGAAGTTCATACAATACTCTCGGCAGGTGGCATGCAACTTCTGCGGAGAGGTACTGAGCTATATGTGGTAAAACCGACTGCAATGAAGTCAATCCTTCAGCTTTAGGTTTGTCTTATTTTCTCTATGTTAATTTATGCAACAGGTATTGATCAACTTCAAAAAGGTAAAGGAACCCTTTTTATACCATGTGGTATATAGTGTAATACGGTGTTAGGCATATATTTTTCTTTGACTGTCTGTACAAGATGGGCGATGTGGTCAACATCATGCCGGCCGACTTTACTCCCCAGTGATTTTTTCTGGTACCCAATTGAGGCTGGGTTGGCCTGAGAGCTTTAAAGGTCTGAAAAAATTCCAAGCCCACTTGCAGAATTGAACCCGGACCACTAGCCTAAGAAGCAAGTTCACTAACAACTACTCTAGCAAATTGAAAAGGTTGAAAACTAAGATAAATTTATAATCATGACGAACCACTACTTTTAAATGTTGCAGTTGGTAATCCTTGCACGAACCCTGGTAAAGAAACTTGATTACAAACTACTGGTACACCTGCTGCGCTGGCTAGTGCTGATATCCTTGCGGCTTCCGCAGCAGCATTGTTCTGTTTATTTTTAATATTCCCCTGACCTGCAGGGTTAAGTTTGTTTGTTAGTTGCGTTCTAGATATGGCAGATACAAAAGGTAATCCATTTTGTAAAGTGATATTTGAGCCAACAGGTAACCACTGGGTACGATGAAGTTCTGAGTGATATGAAGACTGGGTTGTGATACTGGGCTGTGAGACTCTAGTCTGGGAGTTCAAGTCTTGACAATCTTGAGACGATGACGACGATGATGTTGAAGATGGAGGTAAATGAAGCGATGATGGTGATTGTAAAGTCATTGCTGTAGATAATGTGTCAGGTAATGTGTGTCTTACTGTTGTTGGCACAGATTCCAGCGGAGATGGTTGTCTAACCGTTACTAAGATTGATTCTGATGTTGGACCGCTTGGACTGGTTAAGAGGTTGTGACGGATGGTTGTGGTTAAGGATGTTGTAGGCACTAGAGAATTATCCGCTGTCAGCGAGTACCTTATTGTGTTGATTGACTTCGGGCTTAAATGAGTTGATGAATAGGTAGTAGAAACTAACGAATTGACACTTTGTTGAGTAATTAAATGTTCCGGAATATTCATTCTGTTTCTGTTTAAGTCTGAGTGTAGTGTGTTTGTGGTTGGTACTTTAGCTTTCGTATTCTCATGGTTGAGAGGAGATGGAGAACAATTTCCCTTTGAACTGTTAGTGTGATGTAAAGTTTCTACTCCAGGCAGAGCTAACCTGTATGTGGATGATGGTGGACTGGCAGTGATCGTGGATTTTGTAACAGTTATGTAAGGTTTAGGAGAAGATGGTGGTTTCTCTGATG
This sequence comes from Arion vulgaris, assembly GCA_020796225.1. Taxonomy (NCBI): domain Eukaryota; kingdom Metazoa; phylum Mollusca; class Gastropoda; order Stylommatophora; family Arionidae; genus Arion; species Arion vulgaris. The sequence goes on from CM036772.1 coordinate 29,615,464, forward strand.
GTCTGTTGATCTTTGCTGTTGTATCATGGGGCATTGTTAGAACTCTGTTCTGAGGTGAGGATGTGGTCAGCAGAATATGTTGTAACGATTGCTGTGGGCGTAACTGATGTTGGACAATATGATGAGGTTGCAAGCGATGATGCAGATGCTGTTGATGAGGCTGAGGAGTTATCACAGAAGATTGTTTTGATGAGGTCATGAGTTTTGCTTTCTTGGCGCGGGACGGAAATGATAACGAAAGTGAATCAGATAATTCTGATGATGAATGCGATGAATGTGGTGGCAGACTTTGATAAGAAACCCCTGAAGCTTGTCTAGACTGCGCATTGATAACAGGCAGGGACGGTGTGCTGTAACAGTGAGTTGTGACAGAAGTTTCGAGGTTAGTTAAACTTCGATTCAGCTCAAGACTGACTTGAGAATGAGGTATCTGTATAACAGAGGACATTCCAACCATCTCTGAAGGATATCCTATATGAGCAGCTCCTGCATATAAATTCTGATTCACAGTTCCAGCGTTGGAAGTTATTGGTTGTGAAGATGAGGGAATATGGCGTATAACTGTTTTTGCTGCGGATGCTGAGAAGGTCTCTAGGCCCATGATATGATTGAGATTCAACCCAGAATTTTGTTCTGCTGATAAATGAGATTGTGATACATTATCAATGTGTCCATACATGGCATTTAAATCAGCAGTAAATACAGAAGGTATCCCATCCATGGTTGTTGCTGATGTGGAAGAGGGAGAAGAATGAGCCTGTTGTTGCAGATGGTGAAATGAAGCTGTGTTCATTTTGACACTATCTTGATGTCCATAAGATCCAGATATACCTGAAACTGTTGGCAAAGACAACTGCTGCATGATACCAGCCTGATGCAGATGTAAAACTTGTTGCTGTTGAAGAGATGTGTGCATACCTGCATGAGCAACTCCTAATCCTGAACTGTCATTAAGACTAGATGTCTGCATGCCCAATATTGCAGAATCACTCACAGATGACATGACCAAATGCGGGGTCATAGAAATGTCCATGCCCATGTTTCCAGACATAGACAGCATTCTTGTATCCCCTTGAGCAGTTGAACTTGGGATGACCTCAGTGATAAGACCTGTGTTTTGGGCCAGTTCTGCGTCTGTCTGAAGATTTTGTGCCAGCAACATGGCTATTTGCATGGATTCTTCTTCTGACATTGTACCAGTCAGAAGTTTTTCAAGGGCATCGCGTGCCTTACTAGCTGACGTTAGATCTAATGTCAGGTGTTCAACTTCCGATTCAGGATCTCCATTTTTACCTGCAATGGTAATAAGAAGTCAAAATACAGACATTCATAAACAAGAATTGTAGATAAGAAAATACAGACATTCATAAACAAAAATTTTAGATAAGAAAATACAGACTTTCATAACCAAGAGTTCTAGATAAGAAAATACAGACATTCATAAACAAGAATTTTAGATAAGGAAATACAGACATTCATAAACAGGAATTCTAGATAAGAAAATACAGAGATTCATAAACAAGAATTTTAGATAAGAAAATACAGACTTTCATAACCAAGAGTTCTAGATAAGAAAATACAGACATTCATAAACAAGAATTTTAGATAAGGAAATGCAGACATTCATATTATATACACAAATTTGTACATAAGGGTTACTGATAAGATTTTATTGTTTTTGGATTTTAATAAGTTTTATATCCTTTGCTTGATAAAAATCTTTTTTTCAAAACATGGATTCAGTATATTGCTGTACTTTGTAAACATTTCATAGAAATTTACTAGTGGCAGACAAGATTTAAAACTACAAAAAACATGACTTACCAAACAGATCAAGGGCATCAAATGGCATTTTGTTCACAACCTCTTGAAAGTCCGATTCATCCAGCAGACGTGATGCTTGCTCAAGTGGTAGCTCAAATGGTTTGTCAAAATCTGATGCGCAGACATAGACGTCTCTTCCTTTGAAAACAAATATTTGAATCAAACACTGAAAGTTGTATATAAGTCGAATTACAAATCTACATTAGTTAGCTGGCATTTCAGTGGGACATTGACAGTGTATAGCAGACACGTAAGAAAATTAAACCACTTACAACCTGCTGCCTTGCAGGTCGGCTGGGGACAGTGAACCGAGTAAACGCTGGCTAAAACCGGACAAATCGCCAAAGGATAAACACCAGAGCTCCAAATGGCGCTGAAGATGTGACAAACACACCCATGCTAAGGCTGCATGAATCAGATTTCCACATGAATGAGATTTATGGGGAAATCTGGTACTTCAGTCTAAGCGGTGATCACGAGAGAGATAAACCACTTACATAAAAGTTGTCTATTCAGATAAATAATATAAAATGTCAGAACAAAATTCTATACAGTTATACGAGCCCAAGATTCCGAGCATCAATGCAGAAGACCCAGGTGAGATGGGCCAGTAACGTTGCGTGGATATCTGATAAACCCATCCCATAACAGTTGATGTGTGGCAAGTTTGATAGGGGCAGACAACAAGTTGGTGGACAGAAAAATTGTTTTAAAATGTCTCTAAAATTCTTCAATACAGTCACCCTATGCTGGGAATCCCTTGTGCAAGATCGCCAAATGTAACAACACAAGAGGAATTTACATAGCTGAGAATTGTTGTAATGTTGATGCGCAGAGAAACAAGCTGTGTAAAAAAAAACGCACACCACCATGTCCAACCCTGATCGTGCAAGCCCCACCAGTGGTAATGGATTGTGTTCCAGAATTGAACGATACAGTCAACTCTGCACACACCAGAGTGGTACAGCGACACAAACATCTGGTGCTGTTGTCATCATTGCTTGCGTTACTAATCTGGCGCACTGTTCTTTCCTTGCGCCTTTGAAGGGGATTGGAGCACCTATGGACGTGTCCGGAGTGCAATGAAGTTATTCCAAACTGAAACAGAAACTAAATAAGTTTAGACAGACATAATTATCTCTAAATAAAATGAAATAAGATCTATTGCTAGTACCTGGCGACAGTGTCTCCTCCAGTTCTAGACCATGATCCAGATTCTTATTCCTGGCGCTAGGAACCGCTGTATATCCAGAAACAGCCACAGAAGGTTGAGGTTGTGATGCTGAGAACACCATTTCTTTTTCATGAGAGACTGACGCAGCAGTTACCACATCTTCTTCCTGTTTGACTGTGTCTATGCTGGTTACGTCAATGTCTGACAATGCTGTGAAAAAATCATATGAATCTTTGTCATCACATGAAAAACTGGAACTTTCCGTGAATTTTTTGGTATAACTTTCTATAGTGAAACATACATAGTGCTACATAGAGCCAATATTGACATACGGAAGCGAGTCATGAAAAGTAAACAAACAGATAGAAAAATCTCTGGAGGATACAGATCTGTGGGTTTACAGAAGAATGATGAGAATTTCATGGGACTGCTAAAATGACGAATGTGGAGGTACTGAATTAAGCCAATACAAAAAAGGGGCAGTCATCATTTTTCATACATGTGATAAGGAAGGGGAGGTTTAGAACACACTGTGACAACCAATAAACTCAAAGGGAGATAAGACAGAGAGAGAAAATTTTAGACAGCCTGGCTTCATGCCACGGAAGAGCAGCAATATCTTCTTCTTCAGCGATCTCTGGTCATGCGCTTAATTTACTGTGGACCACAAACTGGGCAGACAGCTTCAGGTCTGTCAGGTTTCCCAAAGCTTAGTTTTCAGGTCGACTGGGTGTGGCCACATGTTGCTTCTCAGCTCACACAGAAGAGGACAGTCTTGCAGGATATGCTCTGGTGTCTGTTCTGCCTGCTGACACTGGCAGAGAGCTGTTTGACTTATTCCTAGTCTGTATAAGTGTTTGTTGAGTCTGCAGTGTCCGGTGCGTAGTCGAAATATAATGACCTGGTCTGTTCTGCTTAGGTCTTTGAGTGAGTCTTTTCCATAATCATATCCAGTGTTTGTCTTCCAGTCTACTGCAGATTTTCTCTGTATGAGGGTTTTGACCTCTTGAAAAGACAAGGGTTGGTAAATTTGCTCTTTGGCACTGCCCTCCTTAGCTAAGACATCAGCACTCTCATTGCCTGCAATGCCACAGTGAGATGGAATCCACTGCAAGTGAATTTAAAGCATTTCATGGCTTCCAAAATAGTACGCAGACACCTGTTTTGTGTTTTTTCCAGTATCGATTTGTTTGAATGGGCTGCTGATATCCATGTCGATGATGCATATTCGAGGGTCGGTCTAACTGCACCAGTGTACACCTGACTCAGGATTCGAATATCAGCTCCCAGGTAGTTCCAGCCAGCTTCCGCATCACCAGCAATATCTGAGATGATAGAAAATACCAGGGACAGAGATTTGTGGAGATCCATGATTGCCGGCACGACACCTGATGCTGATAGTACAACAACAGCAAGATTCTTCTTCTTTCTTTGTTTTCAAAATGTAACAATGTTTAACAAAGGAAGCAGTCAGCTTTATGCTACCAACACTGCTGTCTTCTCTCTTTACTTTTGGACATCCATTATAATAAATTTAACATAGAAAGCAGCTTGAACATAGGTCATTATTTTTTAATTCGTTATTCACTTTCAGATTTCGATAATAATAAATTTCACAAATAAAATGGTTAGTTTTAACTTCAGGTCATCGTCATATATTCATTATTCACTTAATCCACATGAAGTTTAACAGTAGAAGAAGCCAGCTGTTCATGTCATATATTTGCCCTCCGCTATCAGCCTCCACATCGAATGTAACAAATAAAATAGTTAGTTGTAAGTTCATGACATTGCCAAAGACTTGCCCTCCGCTATCAGCCTCCACATCAAATGTAACAAATAAAATAGTCAGCTGTAAGTTCATGTCACTGTCATATATTTGCCATCTGCTATCAGACTCACATGGCGTCAGTAGCTTAAGCAATAGTGAGCTCGATCACAACCCAAGAGTACTTGGTTCAAACTCAGCGGCCAAGCAAATTGTTCGCTGTATTTTTACAGACGGTAAAAATAGACCTCACCTTCCAGAAAGCAATGGTAAACTACTGAATGTATATGTGGTGCCTAGAAAATCGATGATTCGTTTAGTGTGGTTATTGTATAGGATAAGCAAAGATTTTCATTTCACCAGACTCCACATCAAATGTAACAAATAAAATAGCTTTATGCCATTTATTTGCCATCAGACATCCAAATTAAGTTTAACAAATGAAACAGTTAGCTCTTCTTCTTCCTCGAACGCTCCAAACCGACAGCTTGTTAAAGTTGTGATTTGTTATGTTATATGAGCCTAAGAACAAGCAATTCTACATTGTGCTAGTTATGCGCCTACAAGTAGGCCAGCACATCTGATTTCAGAGAAGCTTTTTATTTACTAGGCAGCTTCCTAGCCCCTACCTCAGTCGCCTCTTCCGACATGCCTTGTAGGTCGCAGTGTTATTATTCCTTGTTCAAAACAAGTAAAAAAAAGTACTGCAGTTTTACAAAATACAAAAACAACAACACACAGCAACATTTCGACCAAAAGGCAAGCAAAGGATACAACCGAAGTGAAGAAATTCACTTTTTTTACACGGCACAGAACATAAAGAATGAGACAATAAATCTATTATTTGCTCCCCTTGTGAGCCCTGGCAACACACAGGCGGATGACTAGCAATATGTAAGAGAATTATAATGAGACGAACAACAATTAGTGACGCATATACACAGCCAGTGTTGACACTAACAGGGAGTTAGAGAGATCAAGTTACTAGAACTTACTGGAATCTAATCCTGCAGTTTGATTGACAGGATTTTGTACCCTAGCATATCTTCCTTTCTTTTTCTTCTTTCCTTTTCTAGGAGGCCGAGTGAGAGCTGGGGGTTTTGACTTCTTCCTTGGCTTTTTCTTGTTTTCCAGCTCCAACTGTTTCTGGTAATTATCCTGGGAGTGAGAGAGTGTAGAACATATAAGAATTAATAGACACACACAAGTATATTAATCCTCTTCTTCGAATGCTCCATATCGATCACTTGTTAACCACTCTTTCTGATCTGAGCCTAAGAGCAAGTGTAGGATGTACCACACTTATGTGTCTACAAGTAGGCCAGCACATCCAATTTCTACAACACTTTTACTTATTCGGATAGCTTCCTAGGCCTCCTACCTCAGTCACCTCTTACGACATGCCTTGCAGGAAGCAGTGATACTATTCTTTGCTCTCCTTGTGGGCCCCGACAATACACTGGTGGCGTGTTAATCAAGAAAATGGAATAAAAAAATCAACAAATGCCAAGCTGTACAATCTTGCTGAGTCTATCCATCTCTTTGATTTTTTTTTTCATTTGCAGAGCCATCTTACTCTAGTAGACCCGACTTACTTCCAATCCTTCATTCTAAAATGGGAATATACGAGCGTGTTCAAATGAAAACGGGACTTGTGGATTTATTTAAAAAGTATCATTCGCAAATTAACAGTTTCAACGGAATTAAACAAAGCAACCACTTGTGAATAAGAATGCACCTGGGTTCATCAGAAAAAATCTCCGTATGCATTTAGGCAAGCATCCCACTGTTTAGGTAGACGTCGAATGCCGTCCGAGAAAAAGGTGCGTGGCTGCTCACTGAACCATGTGGTCACCGCCTCTTCACGCTCTGCGTCGCTGTTGAATCGCTGTCCCTTTAGTGCTTTCTTCAACGGTCCGAACAAATGGAAATCACACAGGGACAAATTGGAACTATAGACTGGGTGATGAAGAACTTCCCAATTCTTCTTTGCCAATGTTTCCTGCAAAATTTTTGCGACGTGCGGACGAGCGTTGTCGTGGAGAAGAATCACACCTTGAGAAAGCTTGCCTGGTCGCTTAGCCTTGATGGCCGTATGCAGCTTGTCTAAAGTGTCTTTATAATGGGCGGCAATGATGTTGACACCAGGTTCCTTAAAATCGGCCAACAAAAGCCCTTCATGGTCAAAAATTCGTTCACCATAACCTTCCCAGCAGAAACCTGTGTCTTGAATTTTTGGGTTTTGGTGAACCTGGATGTTTCCATTGCATGCTGTCAATTTTGCTGTTCGGTTCATAGTGGTGGCACCACGATTCATCACCTGCCACAATGCTCAACAGAAATGCATCACCCTCTGTCCTGTAACGCATCAAGTGGTTCAAACTCCACCCCATCCGTTCTTCCTTATGGTGGTCAGTCAACATCCGTGGGACCCACTGTGAACACACCTTCCGATAGTTCAATTTCTTCCGAACAACCATGTGGGCTGTCCCAATTGACATATGGAATTCTTCTGTAAGCGAACGAATGCTCCGACGACGGTCAGTCAGTACTGCTTTATCAAGCAAGGCTATGGCTTCTTCTGTTGCAACAATATGCGCCTGACCTGGCCGTGCAAGATCTGCTGACAACGCTCGCAGCACGCGCAAAAATTGTGTAGGAAACATTGGCAAAAAGAATTGGGAAGTTCTTCATCACCCAGCCTATAGTCCTGATTTGTCCCCGTGTGATTTCCATTTGTTCGGACAGTTGAAGAAAGCACTAAAGGGACAGCGATTCAACAGCGACGCAGAGCGGTGACCACATGGTTCAGTGAGCAGCCACGCACCTTTTTCTCGGACGGCATTCGAGTCTACCTAAACAGTGGGATGCTTGCCTAAATGCATACGGAGATTTTTCTGATGAACCCAGGTGCATTCTTATTCACAAGTGGTTGCTTTGTTTAATTCCGTTGAAACTATTAATTTGCGTATGATACTTTTTAAATAAATCCACAAGTCCGTTTTCATTTGAACACGCCTGTATATATAAAAATGCTTGAATCAAGAAGACAACTCTGAATTTTAGTTTACCTAATTTTTTAAAAAAAAGGAAAGCAGTTAAAGAACGCTAATTTTATACTCATGAGGTTATAACTATGTGGAGGATGTTCCCGGGTGTTAGTACCTTGAATCTGCCTGATGCTGTCCTGAATCCAAATTAAATGGCTCTCTTAAAATAAGTTCAGGTTACTGACAGAAATGCAGACTTAGTGGATAGAAGACAAAAGGTTGCAGACATAAATAAAAGATACAGTAGAAGACGGTGTACGCAAAAGTCAGTTCTAGAAACCTCTTCTTATTCTGATGTTTGTGAGACAAAACAGGATTAAAGAAAGAAGAAGTGCTAGGGACTTAATTTTCTTAGACCAACGTTACACAACAAGTGATGTGGTCTTCTTTTTCTGCGATCAACTTCTGCTATGCAACTACTATGGTATGTATCATGAACAGGGCTTGCACTTGTGGTCTTCACCGGTTCCCCATAGTTTGTTCTGAAGGGTTGTTCCTGTTGGCCAGATTTCCATTCCCATTCTAATCAGGTTGGGGCAGTCTTGCAACGTGTGCTTTCGGGACTGCTTTGGTGCTCCACAAGTGCAGGCAGCTGAGTAACTGAGACTCATTCTATGGAGGTGTGCTCTGTGACAAATGCTCTGACACATGTTGCCTTTATATACCAGTGTTTCTCCAGTGTTCAATTGAAGCTGGGTCAACTTCAGAGGTATCTTTGGTTGAAAAAATCCCATTCCATCGAAGGAATGAACCAAGACCACTTGCCTAGGAAACTAGTGCATTAGCCATTATTTTACAGCTGCTGCTCTTAAATTTCACTTACAAAAACACATGATTGATTTATTGGACCATAATCATTGCACTTTGGTGATTAACCATGTGTGCTCCAATCTCTTTCTAACACAGGAAGGTCTCAGTGGCAGTGAACAAACTCTGTATCACCAGCGAGGGTCACTAGTGTAATTTTTATGGTGGAAATTAAACAGAACATGCAGTGAAATTACCAAATATTTATATTTAAAACAAAACCAAATGAGATAACCCAAAAGTTTAGCACAACTTACTGTTTTGGCAGCATGCTCCTGGCAAAGTGGCAGCTCATGTCGAAGGTCAAATGAGGGAAGGCAACATTGGACATTGTTGGCAAACTTGGCAGTGCAAAAGTCAAATAGCTGTTGGTTAATGTTGTATGTTATATCTGGCTATGGTCAAGGTATTTTAATTTATAAATATGTCGCCATGCATTGTACAGGTTATATTTTATTTTAATTTGTACCCTCTTCTTCTTCTTCAAAAGCTCCATATTGACCACTTGTTAAACCACTCTTTCGGATTTGTATTTGATCTGAGCCTAAGAGCGATTATACATTGTGCCAGTTATGCGCCTGCAAGCAGGTTAGCACATCCAATTTCAGCTACGCTTTTTATTTACTAGGGTATCTTCCCTAGGCCCCTACCTCAGTCGCCTCTTACGACATATGCCTTGTAGGTTGCAGTGTTACTATGCTTTGCTCCTTTTGCAGACCCCGGCGAATTTGTACCTCAATCCCATAACTTACTTGGAATTTGAACTCATAACTGAGATTAGTACTCTTATCCTCCACTTGGCCCTCCACTCTCATTAAAAAAAACAGCCTTTACTGTTTGTAATACAGTTTCTTAAGGGTAATGATGGGGAGGGGCGTGTCTGTAGAATTTAATGGCAGCATGACTAGTCTAGTCATCGCGAAACTGTTCAGGTTCAGATTTTTGTTAATGCCCCTGACAGAAATAACTCCTTGACCTTACCGGTGATTGAACCCAGGTTTCACCACACATGGGAGCCCGCACTCTAATCTATTCTGCCAGATGCTCCATCTCCATAACCACTCTCATAATCTAACTAGTTCTCCTAAGAGTTGAAGGTAACTAGGAGTTGAATGTACAAATAATGACTATCAGATTGACAGACTGATCATAAATGTAGTATACCAAAACAAGGATACGCTTCAAACAATGATTTGCATATGGTAAACACTGGCTCTGACATTGACCTTCCTTCTCATTCTTGTGACAGCAAATCTTCTTTTTCTGCAACCTTCTCTGCAATCTAAAGAATCAAAAATAGAACAAATTAAAACAAAATTTTAAAACAAAACAGATTAAAATAAAGTTAATAGAAGTTACATTTAAAAGACAGAGGTTTCTGTTTGAAACAAATATAGAAGGCAAGCAAGAAATCTCTCTCCTGCGATCACCTAAAAGACCGATGTACCAGATCTCTCCATAAATTTATTCATGTGGAAATCTGATTCATGCAGCCTTAGCATGGGTGGGTTTCGTCACATCTTTAGCGCCATTTGGAGCTCTGGTGCTTATTCTTCGGCGATGTGTCCAGATTCAGCCAGCGTTTACTGGGTTCGCTCTCCGTTAGTCTTTGGCTGTCCCCAGCCGACCTGCAAGGCAGCAGGTTGACTTCTACATATTTAGGACACATGCATCCAATTTCAGTCAAACCTCCTTAGTCGCCTCTTATGACATGCGTGGCAGGTAACAGTGGTTCTATTCTTTACACCCTAAATTTGGGCCCCGGTAACTACTCGGGCGAAGCAAGAAATGATATGGCGCTTCCATATAGCAAAATATGTAGAATTTGAGAATCGTGCAATATGTATCTTCTTGTTTTGTCATCAAACTGTTGTTGACCAGTGTAGTGATTTTTTTGTTTTTGTTGTGCACTACTTTAGTGGTTTGGGTGATAGTAATTTTGGCTTTTTGACAGGATTCTGCTATGCCATCTAACCATCCTCTTGCTTTCTTTTCTAATGTTCTGTTGTAGAAGACTGTATACAATGAAGTTTGGTTGCATTCTTATAAAGTGACCGAATAACTTCATTCTTTGTTTCTCAATGTAAGTCAAGCAAGGTTCTGGTCCTAACTTTCTTTCTTATACTCATATTAGTGAATCTATCTTTTCTGGTGTTGCTGGTAAATTTTCGTAAGCATCACATTTCTTCTTCACCTTTCAACTCCCAATGGAGCACAAGTCTTCAACAAACTTCTTCCAGCTCTTCCTCTCTCCTGTCATTCCTTCCATGTTTTACCTATCCTTTTACTATCAGTCTCCAGCTCTCTTCTCCAGGTATGTCTAGCCCTTCCCCTATTCCTCTTTCCCTGTGAGTTCCAAAACAATGCCTGTCTTGCAATGCTTCTGATCGGTCTTCTCAATGTGTCTCCTATCCATTGCCAGCGTCTCTTTCACAGCTCTTTCTCCACTGGTATTTGCTGTTCTTTCTTCGAGTTCCTAGTTCGTAATTTTCTCATACCATCTCAGTCCCTCTATTCTAGGTAAACATCCATTTATGAAGGTCTGTAGTTTTCATCACATTTCACATGTAGTTTTATATATATGTATGTAAAAGTTAATTGCATATCCTTTACAGGACTTTGCGAATCAACCACACCTTTTTAACGCTATTTGTGATTTTTCTAGGCATAATGCTAGACATAATGTTCAGTAGTTTGCCATTGCTTTCTGAATGGGTGGTGCCATCATCCTTTTGCAAAATCCATGCATAACAATTTGCAGCCAAACTGTCTGCAGCGTAATTCGAACTCAGAACGTCGGGGTTAATAGACAGAGTCACTATCCCCTAAGCCACAATATATGTATATAAAGAAGTGAATATGAATAAACTGACGTAAAACAGTTTGTTGAAATGCAGAAACAAGACTTGATCTCAAACCTCAACAATGTGTGAAGAAAAGAAGAGAGAAATGCAGGAAAAGCTTTCCAGGCACACACCATTTGTGATGCTTGCTCTGTATTTCGGAATCTATCTTTTTTTTAAAATAATTTTAAATTCAGCCTAAAACATTTATCTTAGTACATCCCTGTGTTTATCTCAAAATAGATGAGACTGCAGTAAAACTATTTGATTGGCAAACATGTAATCACAAAGTACTGTAGTTTTACAAATTACAAAAACAATGACAAAATACAGCAACGTTTTGACCAACAAGGCCTTTATCAAGCAAACGAACAACAGGAGTGACAAATTTAAAAACAAATGGACGACCAAATACAAACGTTTCTAATGAAAATCTGGGAATAAAACGAATAACGAAATAAATGTAACACAAAAACACACATAAAAACTAGAAATAGAACGGAAGAGAAACAATGAAAAATCTAGTAATATATAACTTGAATACATGCAACATATACCAATATAGATTACAAGGCATGGGAAGAGAAAGTACTAAGAAGCATAGGAATGTAATGCGTTGAGCCCACGTGGTCACAAGGTACCATACAAAGAAATCAACCGATTCTCCAGAGCAAATCGACTGCTATCATCCGAGGAACATGATCGGATGGCTGTGATCTGAACGTTGTGAGCTCCTAAATGGCCAGTATCATTGAAACAGGTGGCTACAGGGGTCACAGAGCATTGGCGTATGTCGAGCAAGTGTTGAGCGAATCGGTCACTGAGCCTCTTGCCTGTCTCGCCGATATAAGCCTTGTTACACAGCTTACAGATAATGGCATAGATAATATTACGAGACTCGCATGTGAAACCATCGTCAATAAGAAAAGTGGCTAAAGGAAAAGATACAGTACGCGTCTGTATCACATAAGCACATGTGTAGCAACGCCGGCGGCCACACTGGGCAGTGCCAAAATGAGTCTGGATATTAGAATTAAGGCGACTGTGTACCACCATATCCTTAAGACTTCTGTCCCGTCTGTAAGCCACCAAAGGATAGTTGGGGAAGACAGCGGGTCTCAGGATCTGACTTAAGGATAGACAGATGACGGAATGTGTTTATCTCTCAACTCTATCTTTGGTGATCTTTTTCTTCTTACCACTCTTTGTGATTTGTATATGATCCAAGACTAAGAGCAATTGTACATTGTGCAAGTTATGCGACTACAAGTAGGTCAGCACGTCTGATTTCTGTGATGCTTTTTATTTACTAGTTTACTAGGGTAGCTTCCCTAGGCCCATACTATCGCATCTTATGACATGCCCTGTAGGTCGCAGTGTTACTATTCTTTGCTTCCCTCGAGAGCCTTGGCAACACAAGGTGCAAGACTTAATTTTTAAACCAGTCTCTTCTTGATACTCCCAGCATTCTGCATAGACACTTCATCTCTGTTGTGACCAGTTTCCAACACTTTCAAGAGCAAAAAGACCTTAACCTATGCCATATCTCTCACTTACTTTCTTCTTGATTTCTTCACATGTTTAATCTGCCACAGAGCTCGCACAGCACAAGCTGCACTGTCCCTGACTGTACGTATGAGAGCTAACGTTGCCTGGTTACTGCTACTCCGCACCAGTTTGTTGGTCTTGTAAGCACTTCTTGCCTGGCACCACTGACGTGAACCCTGGTCTTCAGCAGTGACAACTTTGTTGGTCTCATCCCCATTGGAACATCATTTCCAAGACTGCAAAACATGATGGTACTAATAGAGTATGATCTTTAAGGAAGTAACCACATTCAAAATGTTTTTAAAAAAATATGTTTCATAACTTTTGACATATTAACTTACTTAGTTGTTACTCTTCTTTTAAACTTAATCTTCTTGAACGCTCCATATCAACCACTTAAACCACTCTTTGTGATTTGTATGTGATCAGAGCCTACGAGCGATTGTACATTGTGCCAGTTATGCATCTACAAGTAGGCCAGCACATACGATTTCTGTGACTATTTATTTACTAGGGTAGCTTCCCTCTGCCCATATCTTAGTTGCCTCTTACAACATGCCTTGTAGGTCACAGTGTTACTATTCTTTGCTCATTTTGCGGGCACCAGCAACACACAAGCAATTGAAGCTTTTGAAACAATGTATTACAGAGAAGTAAAAAAAACAAAAGATATCCTACAAGACCTGCATATCGAGGAGCATTGGCTTATAAATAACATCACGTCCCAGAAGATGAAATATTTTGGCCACATTAAACATCAGTGGTTTGGGGAGCATGGCTCCTGGAGTACGAGGCAGGGGACAACCAATATGAAGGCGGCAGCGGATCATCCAAGAAACCTTGAACATGATGCTGGAGGAGGCAGGAGAACTTGCTAGAGACAGATAGCTTTTCAGGCAGGCTGTGGTGAAAGCAACGTTCCGCAAGGGACATGCTACTACCGAGGAAGATCATGCAAAAAGATGAAGGGATGGTATCAAGAACACATTAAGATAAATGAATATCAACTTACAAAGTGCATTGACAAGGCACACAAGAGATCTCATTTTCCAAACACCACTGTGTACATTGGAGAAAGAGACAAATACAATGGGAGTGAAAAGAAGCAATGGCAATGTGTTGCTGGGGCCACGGGGAGCAGGAATAGCAACACTCCACCTAAGAGATGATAGGGCCTAGAAAGTACCTAGTAACATCAGCGTTGAATGATGTGCTGGCCTACTTGTAGGACATCAACTTAAATTGCCTAGCTAGATAACAAATAGTGGTTTAACAACTGGATGATCGGGCCTGAGGAAAAGAAAGAAAAGAAGCAGGAAATGATGTCATCCGATTAGTCATTACTTTTCCAAGATCAAGATCATAAGATTTCTATCAAACATTTATGAGCTAAATGAATGATTTGACTCACCTCATCATCATCATCATCAACTTCTTCATCAGATGAGGAGAGAAACATCCTGCACGGCAACATGTCTGAATCACCATCTTACTATCATCATTGAGCTACAAATCTAAAGAAAGCGAGACAGTCTAAATTAATTATGTGAAATACAAAAAGGAAAATTTGTAAAGAATCCTGTTATTATATTATATCCAAGTAGTAGTTCTGCCCAATATTTTAATATATTGGGCACATCAACCGACAGTTGGGAGTGTGCACGATTGGATTGCAATACTACTATTTACAAATAAAGAACAATGTACTTTATATATTTAAATGCTGACGTTTTTCACTGAAAAGCAAAGGTTGGTTAGGAATAGTAGAATGGTTATAAATAAGACAAATTTAAAACAGAAGATCTTTATAGAAGGCATATCAACAATTTTAAATAGTTTGTGTCTTAAATTGATTAACGTTAAAGGCGATGCACAGAGAAAATAGGGTGCCATGAGTCAATGACACAGCACCATGTTGAACTAGCTGAAGTGGTTTTTGATATGCTAAGATTCCTAGAATAAACCTTATCCGTAAAGCCATCTTAGATTGCGTGTTACCTTATCCGATTGATATCACTGAACCAGAAGGTTCTAATGAGAGTGGCTCTGGCAAAAGACAGAGTAAGATGCCCCTTTCTTTCGACAAGATGTATGCAGAGCCTGGACTTAAGGTGCTTGATATCAATACACAAGACTGAGGAGCTACCAGAGGACAGATCAGGTCTAAACTGATGAAGCCAGAATAAGACAATTTGCTGACATAAAACATGCCAGGAAATGCAGAATAAAACCAATGCTACAACCATTATTATTATCATCATATAATGTGGAAATACAGTGTCAGACCCATACTTGACCAAAGGCACATGGTGGGTGATGTTCTCTGGTACCTCTTCTTCTTCTGCGATCAACTGTGCTATCAGACTCGGATGGTATAAACAGGCGCTGAGGCTTTCAAGGTACCCCATAGTTTGTTTTTAAGGGCTGTTTCTATTGGCCAATTTCCATCTCACCCTGGGACTGTTTTGCAAAGTTTACTCTGATGCTTGGTATCCCACGATGCAGGCAGCGAATGCCGAGACCCATTCTGTGGAGTGTGCTCTGACCACAGTGTCAGTTTAAGTCTGAAGACTGGCCTGCTTTCTGTTTAGTATTTTGTGTATCTCGGGCAGCGCACTGGTACCAGAAAGCACTGGGAATAAGCTTATGATGTTAAACCACATCACCATCATACCGACGTCAATGAAAGAAAAGGCTAACTGTATTACCCTATATACCATGTGAAAAAAATTGTTTAAAAAACTGTTTCTGGATTGTTCAGGAGCTTTGATACAAAGAATTGTGTTGACATAGGAAGCCTGATGAACAAACCACAGCAACATACATAGAAACGGACTCATTTGGACATTGAAAAATAGCAATGAGAAGAATGAATAGTATTCTTTTTTGGCCTAGAGGCTCTTGTCGCTCACCAATTTGATTAAAATATTTGGCAGTCTGGTTACGGTTGCAGATTCACCGTCATTTCTTCAAATGTTTACGCACTTTCCATGGATGAAATATCAGCCTGGTATGAACGTGCGCGTCATAAAGGTAGAGTTGATACAGACCAAGCGTACCTTGTTCAAACTCCGTGGTGGGCAGGTTTGGAAGCAAATTAGTTCCCTTGGATTTATACAAGCGGTAAAAATAGACCTCACCGTTCAGAAAGCAATGGCACACTACTGAACATATAAGTGGTGCCTATAAAATCAACGACTCGTTTACTGTAGTTGATGGTTAAGGCCTGTAAATGATATGCCACGATTTTCATTTCATGTGACCAAAAGTGATAAGTACAGAATTGTGGAGAACAGATCAGAAGTCAATACAACTAAAAGTTGAGGATAGAAAGTGGTGATAGAGTGCACACATCATCAGAGAGCAGCAAAATAACTAAATATGCACTTAACTAGAACCCACAGAGAAAGATAGGAGAGTGGAGACCAAAAACTACTCGGAGAAGAACTGTGGAAGAGATGTAGGAATTTTGAAACAACTGTTCAATAGGTAGGAATAAACACCAGGCAGATATTTTACTTTACTTTTCCGATCCAGCAGTCATCTGAGCATTTACCCTTCGACTTGAGGCCATGACAGTGAATTTACAGGTCTGTTTGAGTTGTGGTGTGTTAGCATAGAGAGTATTTTCAACATCTGGGTATGGAGGTAGGTACTTGTGGCGTAGGTCACTGAGTGCAGGGCACTGGAGGAGATAGTGTGTGACAGTTTCTTCTGAGTAGTCACACAGTTGACATTGTGGGGCAATCTTTAGTTGGATGCAATGTAGGTGAGCATTCAGGGGCACATGTTGTGTCCTAAGGAGGAAAATAATGACTTGTTCTTGTCGTGTGAGGTGATTTATGGCATCTTTGGGATTTGGAGTGGTCATATGTTTAAAGAGGGCTCTGCCTGTTTTGCCCATTCATTCATCCACTCCTCCTTTTTGTTACTTCTTATTATTTGTTTAGCAGTCTGCAGAGTTATTGGTCTGTCATGCTGTTGACTATTTGCTCCTGCCTTTGCAAGGATGTCTGCTCTTTCATTTTCCTGTATGTTGCTGTGTCCTGGTATCCACTGTAAGGTAAGCTTGACGGCAAAGGTGTTGATGAATGAACTGATGGATAGAGCCAGGGACTGGCACACAGAGCTCTCAGGGTTGGCATTTTCTAGTGCCTGTAGCAATGACTTACCATCAGTAAAGATAACTGTGTGCTGGGTTTTTTCAGGATGTAGCTGGAATATGTTTGTAAGATGGTGCACTAAGGCTTCAATGGCAATGGTCTCAGCCTCAAAATTAGAACAGTACATGCCTCATGTGTTTTGCAACTCATGGCACAATTTGTCTTGGTATTCTATTTGTGCATCGTATCCAGCATTAATAGTCCCCTTGAAGACTGAGCCATCTGTATATACATGTATCCATTCATCTGGGAAAGATAGGATGGTATCTTGGGCCACCATCCTGAGATCTACTGGGTCTGAGCTCTTCTTGGTGATGTCTTTGGTAAATGTGGTGTTTATTTTTGGATAGGCGAGACTACAATTTGGAGGGACTTCTGTGTGTACAATTTGTGTCTCTTCTCTGTTCTCCGGCATGTGATATTTTTCTTGCAGGTCTAATGCCACGTCCAGGATTGTTTTCTGCTTCAGTCTGTTCTGTGGTGGTCAGTTGTCTACTATTTGTCTGTTATGGTGGTTTCTACTAAGTCTTTTATATCTTTCCACTGTCTCTACTACTGCTGCCTCCCTCCGCATTCGCAAGGGCTCAATGTTTGTATGGATTTCACATGCTGCTGTAGGGGCTGATCTCATACCTCCAGAGATGAAATGCATGCCTGGCTCTGTACTTTGTCCAGAGCTTCCTTTGTTGTTTTGCTACATGTTGTCTGCAGTGTTAGGTTGCAATCCATTACAGAGCGCACATAACCTATGTAGAGTTGCCTCAATGTGTTTTTGTTTGCACCCCATGAGGTACTTGCAAGTCGTTTTAGGAGATTTAGTCTCTTTTTTGACTTCAACTTCAGGTTTTGGACATTGTTAAATGAGAGCTGCCTATCCATCGTCACACCTAGGTATGTTGGGTTATCTTCTTTCTTTAGAATATTACCATCTAGTGTTAGTGTAATATTTTTCTTTGCCACCTTGTTACTCCTGGTGAAAATAGAGTAGGTTGTCTTGGTGTAGTTCACTTTCAATTTCCATGTCTCACAGTATTTGCTGAGCCTTTCAAGGTCTTCATTTAGCCGCCTTTCACTAAAGCCAGTGTGCTTATGGTGTGCCAAAGGACCAGGTCATCAGCATATAATGCTTTTTCTGTCAATAGCTCTTTGGACATGTCATTCAGAAACAGGAGGAACAGTGTACAACTTAGTGGGGAGCCCTAGGGTAGACCTTCTTCTTGCACCTGCTTGGAAGAGATGCCATTGTTGATCTTTGTCTGGATTGTGCGGTCTGTGAGGGATGTTTTCACCCAACGATACATCTTACCATGGATTCCTGTATCTAACATTTTACCCAGCAATCCTTTTCACCACACTCTGTCATATGCCTGTTGCAGATCAATGAATACAGCAGTAGTGTGTTTTTCCCCCTGGAACCCATTAATGATCATTTGGCTCAGTCTAAAAATCTGATCAGTTCTCTGTCCTGCTCTAAACCCTGCTTGGCTACTGTTCAGCATCTTGGTGGTTTCGAGCCACCAATATAACCGGTGATTAATCATTCTTTCAGCTAGTTTATCTAGGCATGAAGTGAGGGATATTGGCCTATAGCTTTTCACGTCTTCAGATGGTTTTCCTTTCTTCAAGATAGGTGTTATTGTTGCATTCTTCCATATCTTGGGCAATGTACCCTCATTCCAAGTTTGATTAATTAGATCTAGGATCACTGCTTTACCAACATTACCAAGGTGGATGAGCATCTCATTGTGTATTTTGTCTGGACCTGGTGACTTCCAAAGTTTTAGTTTCTTCATTGCTCTGGTGAGCTCAGTTTGTGTGAAGTCGTCCTCAAAGAGTGCAATATTGGCGCTGCAGGCATGTTCTTTTAACTTGAGCTCATGTATGCGGTGTTTGTCCTTCTTTATATGTTTTTCTGTTTTGTTAATGGAAGCGAAGTATTTGTTAAATAATTCTGCTTTCTTTTGATCTTCCACTATTGTTGCTTCATCTGTACTTATAGGCCTGGGTTGTTTCGACATTTTTCTCCACACAAATTGCTCAGTAACGACTATGTTTTAGCCCCATTTCTTCCTACATCAAGATCTGCTACTGTTTTGTGCCATTTTTCTCTTTTGGCCGCATTGACGGTCCGTTTTACTTCAGCATTAGTTCTATTGTAGAGGATTTTGTTTTCTAGTGTGGGCTTCTCTTCAAAATGTTTCCTCACTTGTTCTCTTTCTTGTACTACTTGTGTACACCAGGCAGATTAAGGAATGTGTTTAACCAGTGAGCCACCAGCATGCACTTGACTCACTATCTGCTGGCAAACAGTCCTATAAATCTGTCTTGAGTGATAAAATGATGGTTTTTCTTCTTTTGTCATCACCCTGCTATCGGGTGGTTGCCCAGTGCTGTGGTTTTTCATTTTTCTTGCGCTGTTCTGGTGGCTTGGGTGATGTTATTTTTGCTCTTTGACAGGATTCTGCTATGCCATCTAACCATCTTGTTTATGGTCTTCCTCTCGCCTTCTTTCCTGATGTTCTGTTGTAGAAGACTGTATACTGTGGAGTTTGGATGCATTCTTATTAAGTGGCCAAACCACTTAATTCTTTGTTTCTCAATGTAATTCAAGCAAGGTTCTGTGCCAACTTTCTTTCCATATAAGCAGATTTCCAACAGACAGTGCACCTCAAAGAGAAATGCTACTCCGATACAGTGGATACAAAGCAAAAGGCAGTTCACCGCCCACACAACAGGTAGATCTCAGAAATAAAAGAGGCGCTGAAAGAACACTATTTATGAAGCACGCACAAAAGCCCATCCAAGTAATCTCTTCTTATCCTGATACTGTGAAGTAAAACAGGATTAGAGGAAAGAAAGTAAGAACAATAAAGAACTATTTCTTACTGTTATTGACAAAGTTTACTACAAGAAAAATATTTATCAAACAATCCCCATCACAGATATCGTTCAATAGGAGCCGTGTCAGTGCTGTGGTTAGTACACTTGTTTCCTAGATGTGCCGTCCCAGGCGCAGATTTCAGTGGGGGTGGGATTTTTGTAAACAATCGCAGCACCAGCTGGACAAATGGCACCAATTTTTAAATGCAAACATGTCAACATGAACACAAAAAGAGCAATGTTCAACACAATCTTTCTCCCACATTATGCTATCAGTGCCAATCCTAGATGTTGACATCAAATGAAAAGAAAACTAATCACGACAGAGATGAAGTATCTGCACAGAATGCTGGGGCAACAAGAAGAGACCAGTTTAGAAATGAAGACATCAGGAAAAAAGTGGGTTCAACATCAGTACTGAACTTCATCAAGAAACAACAAATTAAATGGTTCGACCATCTAAGCAGATTACCAACAGACAGTGCACCTCAAAGAGCAATGTTGCTCCGATACAATGGATACAAAGCAAAAGGCAGGTCATGCAAAAGGTGGACCTCAGAGATAACAGAGGCGACGAAATACACTATTTAACAAGGGCTCGTTCTAGAGATCTCTTTTTATCCTGACTTTGTAAGGTAAAACAGGATTGGAGAAAAGAAAGAAAGAAACAGCTATCAGGTTGACCCAGTGTAGCAGAGAAACACTGGGAAGTAACGGTGGACATCACCCATACATCTCAACAGCAAGTCACAGGTACCATCAACATGCTTCTCTTTCAGTTAGCCCTCATAAAGCATAGAAAGATAGATCTTGCAATGACCAGATAGCCACTCTAAGAATCATCATAGAACAAACAATTGAGTGGCCGACTCCGCTCTACATGTGCATTGTTGATTTTGAGAAGGCATTTGACAGCATATATAGGAAATCAATGTGGAATATCCTGAGAGACTATGGGGTGCCAGAGAAGACTATTGACATCATCCGACAACTGTACCAGAGGTTTGCCTGCCAGGTTATCTACGATGGAAGACTGTCAGAGGAGTTCCAGGTCACTACCAGTGTTAGACAAGGATGCCTGCTGTCCCCCTCCTCTTCTTGGTGCTACTTGATTGGGTTACACGCACAGCATATGCCAGGTCCGGAAAGGTATTCAGTGGACACTTATGTCAAAATTAGGAGACCTGGACTTTGCAGATGATCTTACCTTGCTCTCGCATAGGCTACAAGACATGCAGGAAAAAGTGGATGCTCTGAAGCAAATGGCACAACGTGTCGGTCTTAAAATCAGTCAAGAGTAGACAAAAATACTGCGAAGTAACAACATACAGCAAGACCCACCATTGATTGAGGGAAGGGGGTATAGAAGATATTGGCGAATTTGTCTACCTTGGAAGCAAGATCAGCAAATCAGGAGGTACAGATGAGGACATTAATGCCAGGATTAGGAAAGCCCGACAAGTCTTTGCCATCCTGCACACAGTGTGGAAGTCCACTACCATCTCCACGAAAACAAAGCTCACGATGTGAAATCTGTGTTGCTGTATGGCTCAGAAACATGGCGAGTCACCAAGTTAAATACAAATAAGATTCAGACCTTTGTCAACGGATGCCTTCATGGATTCTCAGACTGAGATGATATAATAGAGTTGCAAACACAGACCTGTGGATAAGAACCGGACAGGAACCCATGGTCAAGAGGAGAAAAATGGCGATGGGTCTGGCATACCCCACCGAAGAGAAAGTCGAGTGTCACTAGACAAGAACTTTAGTGGAACCCGCAAGGAAAACGAAAAAGAGGATGCCCTAAACAGACCTGGAGGCGAAGTCTTCTTGAGGAACTAAAGAGTCCTCGACTATCCTGGGAGACCATAAATAAAACAGCAAGAGGCCGAGAAGAGTGGCGAAGTACTGTTGAGGCTCTCTATGTTCCACGAGGAGCGGAATAAGTCAAGTAAGTCATAAGGCACCAACAAATTTCCTCCAACCAGGTCTGTCTTGAATAAGCAGCCAATTCAGTTCATTCCATGACACTCCTGCCTCTTCTCTTTCTCTGCCAACAGTTCGTCTCCATGTCTCTCTGGGTCTTCCTCTACTTCTTTTGTCTCCCAGATTCCATTTTAAAGCCATATGTTAGTGTCTAGTCTTCTGCATTCTTAATATGTCTCAACTATTTCCATCTTCTCTTTTTTATTTCCTCAGTTCATTAATGTCGCTAATAACTAATCTTATTTCTTCACAATCTAAAAAGAGAGAAAGAAAACAATGACATTCTTCTTCTGCATTCACCTTCTATGAATTCAGGTGTAGTCAGGGCACATGGTATTGCGCTTCTGACTGATTTTTGCGTGGAGGCCTGCTTCCCTTATCAACAGTGTCCCCCGCCATACAGACGGATCTTCTCCGACTTCAGAGGTAATGACATTCTAAAAGTGAACAAAAAAGTACTTACATGGTCCTACCATACAGTGGTTGCTGATTTTTCTCTTGGCACAGAATGAATACAGCTTGACAGCAAGATCACTTTTCAGCTTCCGTTTGGCAACTTTTTCTGACAAGATACCTGTCAGTTTATGTAGTTTTTGTGTGTGGATTGAGGTCTTAGGCATCACAGATGTGGATGGTGCAGTTGAGGCTGAAATCTTTGATTGTGGCACGCTTTGTTGTGTTGGTAGTGCAACTTTGGGTGGCGTTACAGGAGGCACATATGGTGGAGGTGGAGGAAGACTAAGATGTGCGGCCAATGTGTTTGGAGACGGAAGCATATGTGCCTGTGGAAGTCCAGATGCTGGATCAATGCTTAACTGCTTGGAATTTATATTCAATAAGGAGAAGATATCAACATTTGGTGGTGGTAGGGTAGCTAAGCGGTTATTTACTGATTTGATACCTAGTTGTTGAGAATCTTTTGAACCTACTGACGTTACGTAAGGGTAGTTAGACGAATGTGAAGTAGGGAAGGATGCGGAAGAGGCTGAAGAATGAAAACTAGAAGAAGTTGGGGTTTGGAGATTTGTGTGTAGGGCATGTGAGGATGTGAACGTCAGTGAGGATAATGATGATGGGCCTGATGGTCCTGTTTGGGTAATGGTAGTCCTTTGTGGTGAGTGTGAAGTGCTTAGGGTTTCCAAAACACAGTTTAAATGCGTCTGTGGGCTAAAGGCACTGGCAGAAAGATCTGCTGAAGCTAAAGATGATGGTGTTGACATGGTGGAAGATCCAGGGTAAGGTGGTGGCAGACGAGGGGGCGTATGTGTAGCTAACAGTCGATCTGACAACCCAGTTTCACTGATGGAGTTCTGAAAGCCTAAATTATCCTGAGCTGCAAGAGTGGCCAAGAAAGAGGTGTCAACTTGAGGTAGTGGTGGCATATCCTGTGCGCCCTGTTTCTGTTCATATCCTGACAAAGTGAGGTTCGACTGAAAATTTGTAGTTACGGAAGTCTGAGGACTAAAATTTTGCGAGGAAGGACTGAAGACACGACCAGGACTAGAACTATGTTCAAATTCTAGACCATGCTCTGGGCTGGACATCTGCAATGGGCTAGAGTTTGAATCTGTCTGACTTAATTCTTGAGATTTTCGTATCTTTTCATTTATTTTGTTCTGTGCTATTTTAGTCTGTAATTTGTTCATGGTTCTTGAGCTTCTAGATCGATTCTTGGCTGTAGTTTTGGTTTCTGGTTTTGCTCTCATTTTCTCAAGTTTTTCTGCCAGTTCTGGGTAGAACTTAGCAATTGTTGAACCACCAGACAAACTAAATCCTGCAGTGCTGCTAATATCACTTGCTGATCTCACAAAACCTTGACCAGACTGAAGAGACTTTCCTAAAATGCTATCACATGAGACAGGCAGACTGCCAGATAAATCACCAGATTTATTATCCGCTGGACCGTTATCTGGAAAGGCATATGGATCATTAGGATCCCCAACAGATGGAGGAGGTTTTATCAAGGGTGCACCATTGTCCTTAGAGAGGCTGAACTTCGCTTTTACATTTCCAGAGTTGATCAGGTGTAGTTTGTTTTCTGGAACAACAGCTGGCTTGTCTTTCTTCTTCCTCTCCTTCTTTGGAAGCATACCCAAAACTTGCATGTGATTGTTGCAATATCTGTGAATAAAAAAATATTGCAACTTTAATCAAACATAAATCATACAGATTAATATTACTACTCTACCTCCAGAGATCAGAGTTAATATTTCTTTTTTTTCTCTGTCCATTATGAAATCAGGCGTAGTTTTGGCATCTAATAGGGTCATCATTCCCATCAAACAGAGCCATCAGACCCATCATCATTATCCTCACTAACGTTCACATTCTCACATGTCCTACACACAAATCTTCAAACCCCAACTTCTTTTTCGAAAGCTCCATTTCCTTCACTTGTTAACCACTCTTTGTGATTTGTATGTGATCCAAGTCTAAGAGTGATTGTATGTTGTACCAGTTATGCACCTACAAGTAGGCCAGCACATCCAATTTCTGCAATGCATTTTATTTACAATGGTAGCTTCCCTAGGCGCCTACCATAGTCACTTCTAACGACATGCCTTGCAGATCGCAGGGTTACTATTCTTTACTCCTGCGGCCCCTGTAACACACGGGCGAGTGTATGTTGAGTCTGTAGTAGGCGAAATATAATGAACTTGTCTGCTTTGCTTACGACTTTGAGGACTATTCAACGTGTCATTTCCTGCTTCATAAACTATCCTATTAAAACAAATATATTGAGCTTCGAACCCAAACCACATACCGTCTTTCTTCATGTTTTGGGATTGCCTGCGTACACATCTGGTTACTTGACTTTGCAACATATGCACACCGCTTGAAAGGAGCAGTAGGATCTTCTAGAATATGTCGCACACAGAATCCATAGCCGTTGAGACGGCGTTGATTGCAGAGCTTGCCGCTGAAAGAGCAAAGCAACTTGCTGTCAGCGCTTGAGTAGTGGATATTTTTCCCCTCGTACATCATCTGTGGTCCTCTGGCATACTCGTATATCATACCACAGCCAGCTCTATCATGATCTGCTGTTAGAAACAAGATTATGAATTAATATTGCTGCCCAATAAGATCAACTCAACATTTAAAGTAGTCTTCCAACCTTAAACAAACATTACACTAGCTACATGGTAACATTATTTTACTATGGAGATCACCACTGCCACCAGAGCTCTGTCATAGGTGGCTGAGCAACAGGTAACCCATATGATTATCATAGCAGACTCTATGAATATGCTTCAAAGAACTGAATCGGGAACTCTGCGTGTGGAATGGGTGGACAGCATTCGAGATCACATCTCAAGAAAATGACTTGGCTGTACACACCTGGACATGCTGGAGTGCAGGATAACGAGCATGCTGACTTTCTTGCAAACAATGTCCCAACTCAAGCGGGCAGAAGTATGGACAGAGCCGATATGATCAATGCGGTACGCTCTCAATTATGTGACATGGGCGGGTCTCAGACACTGGAACAAGTAGAGAATTAGGTGTCAAGTTTGGATATGCCAGACAGTGTCGTCTTCGGTAGAGAGAGAAGATATAGTAATCAACTTCTCATGGGTACTGTGGGCAAATGGACTTTGGGATGGCTGCTGCAGCGGAGGACAGAGCACAAGTGGGAATGCCTAATGTGCCATGACATCGATCGTATAATGTAACATAACATTATCTTACTTATGATCCTATGACATAATATAACAATAACATAACAAATTTCATCAATAGATGACTTCGCAGGATACTCCATCTACAATGTTATGACAGGATCACAAACAGGGAACTGTGGGATAGAGCGGGACAACAGCAGGTGGAATAAGAAATACCTGAAGGTGGTGATGGATAAGACACACACTGAGGTGACCCCCTGACAGCATGATGAGACAGGCACTCTGATGGAACCCCCAGAGTAATAGAGGTAAGGAAAGATCCAGGAACACCTGGAGGCAGGAGTTGGAGACGAAATGCAAAAAATGGGGAGAGATCTGGTAAAGATGGCTTTGGATAAGAGGGCTTGGAATACCTTGGTTGCGGATCTGTCTCCCTAGGGGTGAAGAAGTAGATAACATATCAAATTTATGAAATAGTGCCCCTACTCAAACTGGCAGAAGTATGTACAGAGCTGATATCGTTAATTCTGTATGCACTATGTGCCGCCCGAGTGGTTACCGCGATATTTGGGGTGTAAAGAATAGAACTACTGTTACCTGCCACACATGTCATAGGAGGCACTAAGGAGGTTTGGCTGAAATCGGATGCACGTGTCCGCTAGGGAATGCTAACCGAAACAAATGCTTGTAGAAAAAGGATGCACCAGGCCGTAAGGCACTTAACATGGTGCAACAACCCTCACAATGAGGAATGGGATAACGGATTCTACGGTCGCCAATCTGCCTCGAGATTTAGCCACGCAGTAAGAATGTCAGACCTACCATCACGAGGGCGGCCAAAACTTACTGCGGGAATAGGTCGGCACAAACGGGGAAGCAGAAATCAGGAATTATATCCTACAGTACTGCCCCCAGTATGCAGACTTGAGAAGAAAGAGGTGGCCCACTTACACTAGCATCCAAGACAAACTGTATGGCGTGGCTGATAATCTGAGGCAGACGGCTGCCTTTATTGGAGAACCCGAAATCCCAATCTAGTGAGAACGCAGAAGAATGCAATATATGCGAGTTTCAGACACCGGAACGTTGGCAAGAATTAGAAGTTGAACCTTAACATTCCAGATAGTGTTGCCTTAGTGGTAGAGAGAAGATATAATAATTTCTCATGAGTACAAGGAGCAGGTGAACTTTGGAATGGCTGCTGCCATGTAGTGCAGAGCATGCATGGGAATCCCTGATGTGCCATGACATTGATCACATAATATAACATTATTTTACTTAACAAATCTCAAAGAACACAGTAACAATTTTGTCTCAGCCTTTTATCAACTTAGCACCACACAGCAACAACTTTATTTTTAACCCTCTATGAAGTACAGGCTTATATTCTTCTCTCCTTTTTCTTACGTAATGAAATGACGTAAGAGAACATCAAGACCACCAGACAAACAAGCCATATTACAAAGTCTAGAGGTGAACATGTCACTTCAGTGTACACATTTGTACATTGATATTTGGATGAGGAGTGTGTATGTGTGGAACCAGTTGAGTCACAGAGAACATCAGCAGGTATACAATTCAACATCTACTAACAGAGAATGAGCATGTATGTGAAGCGCGGAGAGGTTTGGTTATTGGTTACTGAAAGGAACATCATTCACTTTGAGCAGACCCATACGTGCTCAGTCTCCACTAGCAGATGCCAAAGGGTATGCATACCAATGGTTCCCATGGCTCGATGGTTAAACAGACTCCTCACTCTGCCCCTTAGGGTAAACTGTGCTGCTGCTAAATATGTGCCCTTTTGTTACAAAACGTTCATTTTTTTGACAATTCTGTTCTCTGATTAACATGTCCTATTGACTTCTTTCTACTGCTTTATCTTCATTCGTCCTAAAAAAAACTATTCATCCTAGAAAGTTTATTATAATTTACAGCAATACTTGTGCCTTTCAGATTTATCTTCCAAATCAATTATACATACAAATTATGGGGAATCATCGCATGCACACAGATAACTATATTTCTTGTGGTGTTGATAAAGGAATATGCGTCCCAAAACCTTTCAGCTCCTTATCTTGTAGCACTCATAAATATTGGCACAGAGCGATTTTGCTCATATTATATACAAGCATTACAAGTCGAACCCAAGTATAACATTTGGGCAAAATTTGGATATGTCTGTCTTACATGTTGAAGGAGCATTGTACTGATGTTTTTGGTGCAAATCCTAAATCGTGGTTAACATGACTGATAGAGTAAACACAAAAACAATCGCTGCACATCTTCCACCATATACAAAAGAGACCAAGACAAGAGATGTGTCTACCAACGGCGCATTGGCTTTGGTTCTGCTAACTAACTAACAAACTCACCATATATACTACAGGAGCCATCAACATGTGTAGCTTCCACTATCTGCTGGAAGTAGTGGAAGAGACTGAGCAAATATTATGAGTCTGTCCGGAGTGCTGTGTCTTAGGTTCTGATAATTAAGAAACCCACCATACACTGTGATTATTTCTCTGTAATACTTACTAATGTATCTGATTATTCAACTTTTTGTTTAATCAATGCAAGTGTGTGTTGCAGTGGTTTGATAAAACTGTCCCATTGTGGTAAATTAGTATGTGAATAATCATGAACCAATTTGAATTTAATTATTATGACAGTTCTGAAAATGGTTGCTTGAACACTATTTTGCACTGTATCATTATGATTATCTAGTTTAAGGTACATGTGTCTTACTAGGAGGTCTAAGAATCTTCAAGTTCTATTATAATATATTAAACTGTATTAAATCAGCAGTATTCATTTAGTGAGTATCCTACTAAGTTTTATTTTATGAATGGTTGAAATCTTTTACGATTTTATTTTTCCCGATATTTCCTTATTGATTTGCAACATGATTCGTGCATGTAAGTTATAAGTGAGAGAGCAGTTGTAATATATGTTGCTCATTATTAGAATATCTTGTATCAAGGATACAGAACTGTGAACATTATGACGTTTTAAGTCGAAGAATTCAGAAATTACTATATTTTGTTCTTTTCAAAAAAAAATTTGTATAATTATCGACAATAGGTGCTAGTTAATTTATACCTTATTTTAATCATTTTCAGTGAGACTGTCCTTTGGTATGTGTATTAAATCAGTTTTTCCGTGATATAATTGCATAAGTTGTAAACAGTCATAAAGAATAGAAAGAGAACCTTGTGAGCAGGACAAATTTTCATCCATATATCCATTCATCAAAATTCCAAAATTCGCACTTCCGTGATCGCAGCTCACAGCGCAAGTGCGATAACCCAGTTTTTCATTATATAGCTGAACCACATTTAAATTGGGGAAAGCTGATAGCTTGTTGTGAAATTAATGTACACAAATACTTCCTTACCGTGATCTATTTTCAAAAATATGAAAGAAAGATTCTAAGTCGTATAATTTGACAAAGCAAAATGGTCTCATCCAAAATGGCGGCCAGAATTTGCCTGTAAATTTATTCCCCTTACCCAAAATAGTGGGAGTTTTGGAAGGAGAGGTTCGGTCATGCTGGAATAAGACTGCCTGAATCATAATAAGATTTGTGCTAACATGCTACAAATTATTTAGCTATGTAAAATGGGATATTTCAAGATATTCCTAAACCGAGATTGCTTACGCCACATTAAAAATAAATGTAGTTTTGTCAATATTGCCAGCTGCGCAATCATCTTCATCATCCCTCCGCTTACAAAATAGGTTGCTGGCATCGCCATTAGGACCATCTTCGTAAAGATTGCTTAACGAAACTGATATACGAGCAGGTGGTTTTAGTGATTTGGTTAATAGTTTTAAAAGTAAGAGTATATGTAATATCTGCTATTAAACAAGTGGGATGGTAGCCACGAATCGCAAGTAGTACCGGCGACAAGTCTGCGAAGCCCATGATCCCCACAGCGCAGACTCGCTGCCACACCACCTTTTGATCAAGTGCTAAATTTAGTAACACAAAGATCTCAATGGTGCATATTTTTAACGCTAAGATAAACATATTTCTAGCTAATTTTCACTTCTAATTTATTGATAAAATTGTACTTTAATGATTGTTGTAATGCACTGTGTAATAATACACATTCTTCGTGCAGTTTTTATTAAAGATACTAACGTCTTAAAGTTAGCAAAATGTACGGCATTTTGGTATGCTTTTGACCTAGGACATGTAAAAAACTACGCTGTTTGATTGGCTAGACCAGGGAAACCCTTGTGTAGCGTGTTACTATTAGTTATAAGTAGCTGGGAACACTGGATCATTTCGGACAATATGCAATCTACGAATCTCTCAGATTTCTAACACGCTTGCACACAACAATTAATTGGAAAAGAAACACATGCATTACTTCCCCGTGTTCTGCTTAAGTAAATACTCACTATATAAAGTCAGTGTTATGACACCCTAATTAGAGTATGCAAGGGATTGGGTGCATCGATTTCTTTCGTTACATTCTCAGATTCTTGTTGGGGAGGGGGGACATGTAATCGTTGTCAGCTGCCGTGTGTTTGTTGTGGATAAGCCCCGCGAGCACACTAGTGTGTTGAACCCTGACGTGTACATGTAGGCGCCCCATTTGACACTTGGTAGAACAATGGGAAGAACTTATTCTGCCGACTGCTTTGTCGGTCTTGGGCTTCACCGCTAACTAGTAAACTAGACATCATACTGATTTGTGATAGTTTTCCTACAAGCGCGTACTTTGCTTACAATGCTGTCTAGAAATATCGTGTCAAGGAATGAGGTCGGACATATAAAAAGTGACTTCGCGGCTTTTGTTGTGTCATTTCTCGCTGTGAGAAATGCAAGGACCACTCTAATGAGGCGATGTACTTGATGGGAGGTTGATTCATAGACTGGGCACAATTATCTACACCAGCGGTTCTTAGCATTTTCTTTACTTCGGTTCCCCTTTAAATATCTTTTGATTGATTGATGGACCATCACACTGCACTTTGGTGAGTAACCATGTGTGCTCCGATCTCTTTCTTACACAGGAAGATCTCAGCTGCGGTACACGAACTCCGTAGCACCAGCGAGGGCCACCGATGTAATTTAGAAGATGGTGAGAATATTTTGTGGTAGTCTTTAAAAAAATCTTTCTTATGAATTTTGGCCAGGCAGCGGCTTTTCAGCCTGCTCTTCTCGATTATTGAACTGCCAAGAGTTCTTTAGTGCTCAACTTGAACACGGACTTATATTTTATTGTCTGTCTCCGATAGGACTTAGGAACTCGATCTCAGCTCACGAGATCAGAGATCTCTAGAAATATATCCCGATGGTTACACGAGGGAGGGAACACTTAACCTCCACGTTTCGCCCGTCTGCCCAGCGTGTTCGTAGCGCGTTGACTACGGGTGACTATCCCTCTGTGTGTGCAGGTTCAATTCCGCGAGATGGCAGAAAACGCCACAGATTCCCCAGATTTACGGTGTTCGTGGCACCGAACCGAAGGGTTACGATGTCTATGGCACCGAGCCGAAGAGCTGAAAAGCTCAAGTGCTTCTGGGTCGGGGGAAAAAAACCTCCACGTTAGAGACCCCCATTTTGAAGAGAAACTTGGGGATGAACTTGTCGGCAAAAGAAACAAGCACGAACTCAGAAGTCGCCATAGTAACACACTTGTTAAATAATAATAATTCCTCTCGTACCGTTATACGTTACATAGGGCCTGCAAGTAATTTCTCCATACCGCTCTATCATGGGCAACTCGCTCAATCACTTGTTAAATCACTGAACGAGTTGAGAATTAGGTGTTAAGTTTGGACATGCCAGACAGTGTCGTCTTCGTGGTAGAGAGAGAATATATAGTAATCAACTTCTCATGGGTACTGTAAGCAAATGGACTTTGGGATGGCTGCTGCAACGGAGGACAGAGCACGAATGGGAATGCCCAATGTGCCATGACGTCGATCGCATAACATAGCATAACATAACTTGTTAAATGATCGTATGTAAATACGTTAAATGTCATATATAAAAGGTCATATGTAGTGTTCATAGAGTGAGGACCAGATCGTGCCCTCAGTGCTCACTTTAAATGGATAATACACACTTATGAAGCACTTATATCGGTACTCGATAATCCGTACTCTTTATATCCATTTTTTCGATCCAGGAGCACGAGCTTTCAGCTCTTCGGCTAGGTGCCATGGACATCGTGACCTTTCAGTTCGGTGACACGAACACCATAAATCTGGAGAACCTATGGCTTTTCTGCCAGCCCGCGGAATTGAACCGACTCACAGGGGGCTTCTCATCCGTCGTCCAACGCGCTACGAACACGCTGGGCAGGTGGGCTTTTATATCTATTAAAACCCATTTCGCGCCAGTGCGTTGCTGGGGCTCTCAATGGGAGCAAAGAATAGTAACATTGCGACCTACAAGGCATGTCGTAAGAGACGACTGAGGTAGGGCTGTAGGAAAGCTACCCTCGTAAATAAAAAGCGTCGCAGAAATCGGATGTTGGCAGCAAGCCAAAAATATTTGGAATGAAACATGCACAGAGGTATTAGGAAAGAAGGAGCGGAATCATAAGGCATGGATAACTCCAGAAACTCTCAAGGAAATAGAAGAAAGGAAAAAGAGGAAAACAGATTTAAATAATAGCAAAACTAGAACTGCCAAAGCCATAGCCCAGGAAAAGTACACAGAAGCTAGCAAGAAAGTGAAGAAACAAATAAAGTTAGATAAAAGACAATACGTAGAAGATCTAGCAAGAGAAGCAGAGGTAGCTGCAGGAAAAGGAAACCTTAGGGATCTTTACAATATCACTAGAAAGCTAGCAGGAAAATACAGACCATCAAATGGGTTGATCAAAAATAGTAGTGGGGAAACTATCACTAATGTTAGAGACCAAATGGAAAGATGGATGGAATACTTCAAGGAACTCCTGAACAGACCAGCACCTACAAACCCCCAGATATCCAACCGGCAGAAATTGACTTGGACATCAACTGTGAGAAACCATCCAAGGAGGAGATTAGTAAAGCCATTAAACTTTTAAAAGATGGAAAAGCGGCTGGTCCAGATGGTATTCCAGCAGAGGCGGTTAAAGCCAACATAAACACATCCACAGAAATACTGTATAAATTATTTAGCAGAATCTGGGAGACTGAAGAAATACCAGCAAACTGGAGAGAAGGATACCTGGTGAAGCTACCAAAGAAAGGGGACCTTCAGAAGTGTGAAAACTATAGGGAATAATGCTGTTGTCAGTACCTGGGAAAATACTAAGCAGAGTCATCCTGGAGAGACTGAGAGATGCCATCGATATAAAGCTAAGAGATGAACAGGCAGGCTTCCGACCAAATAGATCCTGAGCTGACCAGATAGCCACATTACGTATAATAATAGAGCAAAGTATTGAATGGAAATCCCCACTTTATATCGGATTTGTTGATTATGAGAAGGCTTTTGACAGTATTGATAGGGAAACCCTTTGGAAATTAATGAGGCATTATGGAATCCCACAGAAAATTATTAACCTAATAAAAGCAACATATACAGATATGAAATGTAGAGTTCTTCATGAAGGTAAACTAACAGATACTTTCGGAATAGAAACAGGAGTGCGTCAGGGATGTCTTCTATCACCTTTGTTGTTCTTACTGACAATAGACTGGATTATGAAGACCACAGTAACTAACACCAGAAATGGAATCCAATGGACTCTGACAGAGCAACTAGATGATCTGGACTTCGCTGATGATATAGCCCTTCTGTCACATACACGAAATCAGATGCAGGATAAGCTTAACACATTGAATCAAAGGTCCCAGCAACTAGGGCTGAACATTCATAAGGGAAAGACAAAGATATTGAGAATTAACCAAGCAAACGACAACTCAATCTCCCTGGGGAAATCCCACTTCAAGAGGTAGAATCATACACATATTTGGGCAGCAACGTAGACAAAGAGGGTGGAACAGATAGAGATGTTAAAATAAGAATACAGAAGGCAAGAGGAGCTTTCATTGCACTGGGAAACATTTGGAAGTCCAAAGAAATCAAATCTAGAACAAAATTCGGATATTTAACTCTAATGTTAAAGCAGTTCTACTGTATGGGTCAGAAACATGGAGAACAACTAAAACAATAGGCATAAATTGCAAACATTCATCAACTGGTGTCTGCGCAGAATAGAGGGAATAAGATGGTATGATAGGGTCACAAATGAGGAACTTATGGAGAGAACAAGACAGATTCCAGTGAACGAACAGGTTAAAAAGACGCTGGCGCTGGATAGGACACACTTTGCGAAAACCGGAGGGAATATAACAAGAAGGGTCCTTGCCTAGAACCGCAGGGACAGCGAAAGAAGGGGAGGCCGAGAAATACATGGAGACGAGATTTGGAGGCGGAGATCAACAATATAAAGAAGAGCTGGAGGGAGCTGCAGGAGATAGCTAGAGATAGGAAGACTTGGCATGAGTTGGTTGAGGCCTATGCCCCAACCCGGGTAAAAGGCAAAGAGAGAGAAAATCGGATGTGCTGGCCTACTTATAGGCGCATAACTGGCACAACGTACAATCGCTCTTAGGCTCGGATCACATACAAATTTACAAAGAGTTGTTAACAAGTGCTCGATATGGAGCGTTCGAAGAAGAAGAAAGGCATTTGTTAACTCTTAGTGGACCAGGGCAAAAGCCATTATAGAGTAAAACACCACTTAGTGTGGCTCCTGGTCCACAAGGAGTTAATGAGCTGTGATTCTTTGTCATCAATAATTCTTGCCCTCTGAGGTTTGAACGATTATAATCAGCATATTCCAACACTTCTTCTGTCTTCTCTATCTTTTCATTTTAAATATAAAAGCTCATATCGTTTTTTTTTTAATTATCGCGGGCCACATGAGAAGACCTTGCGAACGTTGAGGGTTCGCGGATCACAGACTAAGAACCGCTCGTCTATATGGTGATAATAAAGTTAAAAATTATGTTGATGTGTGGTGCAAAATCATGAAACAAAACAGCATTTAAAAAAAAATCAAGATAGAAGAATTGGTGATAGTTAATCAACATATGTTATCCTTGACATCAGTGGCGGCTCGTGACCATTTTTGCTGGTGGGATCAGACAAACACTTTTTGGAAAAATTATGGATTTGGGTTGTTATTTTTAATTTATAAAAAAATAAATACACGTTACACATTATTTTTGGTGGGGTTCAGCCCCACTGGCCCTTAATGACGAGCCGCCTCTGCTTGACATATATTATATGGAACTCTTATAATATTTTAGGTTCATTCAGGTGAAAGCAAATAATGCAGATGATGTATCATATGATAGAAGAAAAACTAGTCCCGACAGAGATGTACCAGGTTTCGGCATGTTACCTAGACGATCTGGGCTATCATGGATCTCCACATCATAGTCACGACAGAGATGAAGTGTCTACACAGAATGTTGGGAGTAACAAGAAGAGACCTGTTTACAAACGAAGACATCAGGGGAAAAGTGGGTAAACATCAGTTCTATTCTTCATCAATAAACAACAAATTAAATGGTTCGGCCACATAAGCAAATTATCAACAGAAAGTACGCCTCAAAGAGCAATGCTACTCCTATACAGTGGATACAAAGCAAAAGGCCGTACACGCAAAAGGTGGACGTCAGAGATAACATAGGCGACGAAAGATACTGTTTATGAATCGCACACAAAAGCCCATTCTAGAAATCTCTTATTATCCCGAAGCTGTGAGGCAAAACAGGATTGAAGAAAAGAGAGAAGGTGATGTATAAATAGATTGGTCTGAATTGTGGTGAGAAATCAGGCTGGGGTTTCCTCGCTAGAGTGCAAGGAAGGGTAGTTGAAAAGCTTCTCCTTCTTCTTCTATGCGTTCGTTCTTTACGACCAATTTTAATCACTCTTTGTGATATGTTTGATCTTTGCCAAGAACGGGTATACGTTGCACATTGGTTTGGTAGGCTCTTAAACTCATAAGACTTCTACGCGTTTAGGACACATGCATTCGATTTCAGCCAAACCTCCTTAGTCGCCTCTTACGACATGCGTGGCAGGTAACAGTGGTTCTATTCTTTACACCCCAAATTTGGGCCCCGGTAACCACTCGGGCGAGTTGAAAAGCGAAATGGAGCAATTACTTTCCGTATGTACCAGTAAAAAAAACTTCACCTACAAAATCCAGTTAACCATGAACTATACAGAGTTGGTTGAGGGTCTACGCACAAATAGGATCTACAAGACGAGAGGAAGACAACCAGTGTGAGAATGGAGGATTCAATCTGTTGATGTTGCACTTCAATTGTGCTCTGAGATTCCAGTAACTGGGGCCACTGCTGTGTCTGATTCTCAGTTGATGCTTTTGGATGTCCAAAGAAGCAGGTTGCGGTATGAGTAGATGCCCTATCAAGGTTTCCAATATCAAGGACTTACGTGTCTACCCCTGCCCCCCACCCGCTCCCGTTGTATCTGATAATAAACAACGTCAGAGCGTCTGTAGCTCAAGCGATAGTGGACTCGATCACAAACCCAAGCGTACCTGGTTCAAACCACACGGTGGGCAAGTTTGGAAGCAAATTTATTTCCGTGGGATTTTTACAAAAGGTAAAATATACCTCACCGTTCAGAAAGCAATGACAAACTACTGAACGTATAAGTGGTGCCTAGAAAATCAACGACTCGTTTACTGTGGTTGATGGCTACGTCTTTAGGATATGCTATACGCCCGAGTGGTTACCGGGCCCAAATTTGGGGTGTAAAGAATAAAACCACTGTTACCTGCCGTGCATGTCGTAAGAGGTGACTGAGGAGGTTTAGCTGAAATCGGATGCACGTGTCCTAAATGTGTAGAAGTCATGCGTTTAGGGGCCTACCAAACCAATGTGCAGCGTATACACGTTCTTAGCAAAGATCAAACCTATCACAAAGAGTGATTACAATTGGTCGTAAAGAACGATCGGAAAGAAGAAGAAGAAGATCTTGCACCCATCGTCTTCTATGTCTTCCTCTCATTCTTCTTCCATGCACCATTTCCTCCAGAATTATCTTATCTATGCACTCATGTCGTTTGATGTGTTCGAAATATTTAATTTTCCTTGATGTTATGCTCTTTAATAGCAACTCTCTTTAATATCAAGCTGTTGCAGAACAGAAGCATTTGTTCTCTTCTCTTTC
The DNA here is from genome assembly GCA_020796225.1 of Arion vulgaris. Classification (NCBI taxonomy): domain Eukaryota; kingdom Metazoa; phylum Mollusca; class Gastropoda; order Stylommatophora; family Arionidae; genus Arion; species Arion vulgaris. The sequence continues at coordinate 29,652,303 of CM036772.1, forward strand.
CATTATATTTTTCTGTGGCATTTACATTCAAAGGCGTTAATGATCTCCGCCACTTTGTCAATGGTCCATGTGAATGAGCATGTGTGTCCCAATTTATATGCAGTAAACACCAGCGTCTCCTGCAAGCGGAGAACTTTGTATAATCTTGGCAACATCCTATCCAGATCGGCAAACATAGACTCTGAGCTAAAAAATAGAATATTCTTCTTCTTCTTCTTCAGCGATCTCTGGTCATGCGTTTAATTTACCGTGGACCACAAACTGGGCAGTTAGCTTCAGGTCTGTCAGGTTTCCCCAAAGCTTAGTTTTCAGGTCGACTGGGTGTGGCCACATGTTGCTTCTCATTTCACACAGGAGAGTCTTGCAGGATATACTCTGGTGTCTGTTCCGCCTGCTGACACTGGCAGAGAGCTGTTTGACTTATTCCTAGTCTATATAAGTGTTTGTTGAGTCTGCAGTGTCATGTGCCTAGTCGAAATATAATGACCTGGTCTGTTCTGCTTAGGTCTTTGATGGAGTCTTTTCCATAATCATATCCAGTGTTTGTCTTCCAGTCTACTGCAGATTTTCTCTGTATGAGGGTTTTAACCTCTTGAAAAGACAAGGGTTGGTAAATTTGCTCTTATTCAAAACCAGTGATACATTTGTGTAGATTGTGTGTTACTGTGTGGAAGTGGAAGGGGATAAGTGTAGCCACAAAACTGAAAGTTAACCGGGTCATAGTGCTAACCACGCTTTTGTACGCCAGTGAGACAAGGACAGTGTATAGCAGACAAGTAAATAAAGTTGTATACGCAGACTAATAAAAATAGAATGGCAGGGCACAATTCCAGATATCGAAGTCCTCATAACAACCAAGATTCCAAGCGCAACACCCTATTGCAGAAGGCCCATGTGATATGGGCCGGTCACTCTGCGCGGATGTCTGATAAACGTATCCCAAAACAGTTGATTTTTTTTTTTTTTTGGCCAGAAGCACTTGAGCTTTCAGCTCTTCGGCTCGGTGCCATGAACATCGTAACCCTTCGGTTCGGTGTCACGAACACCGTAAATTTGGGGAACCTGTGGCTTTTCTGCTAGCCCGCGGAATTGAACCTGCACTCACAGAGAAAACAGTTGATGTATGGCGAGCTTAATAAAGAGCAGGCGATCGGTTGTTGGGCAGAAAAATCGCTTTAAAGTGCCTCTAAAATGGTTCTATCTAGACACACCATGCTGTGAATCTCTTGCGCAAGATCGTCAAATGTGCACTATAACAACACAAGAAATTTGCATGGCTAAGAATAGTTGTACTGCTTCTTCCTCTTCTTTGAGTTCGTTCTTTACGACCAATTTTAATCACTCTTTGTGATATATTTGATCTTTGCCAAGAACGTGTATACGTTGCACATTGGTTTGGTAGGCCCCTAAACGCACAGACTTCTACACGTTTAGGACACGTGCATCCGATTTAAGCCAAACCTCCTTATTCGCCTCTTACGACATGCGTGGCAGGTAACAGTAGTTATATTCTTTACACCCCAAATTTGGGCCCCGGTAACCACTCGGGCGACTGTTAAATTCGGGTTGTACCTCTCGGTTGTACTTCTAAGGTGCAGAGAAAACGAGTTGCGTGAATAAAAAAAACAACAACACCCACATATCCAACTTTGATCATGTATGCCCCACCTGTGGTAGGGGATTGTGTTCCATGATTGAACTCTACGGTCATCTCCGCACACACCATAGAGGTGCAACAACACACCTCTGATCTATCCGTTGTTGTGTACAAGTTGTCTCCCATAGATATCCATCGCCTGAATGTGACTGCGAGGCGGCAAATTGGCTTGTCAATCGATATTCTCTCCTCGTGATTACAACTTATAGCGAGTCTCGTCTGTTTGATGTTCCATCATTTGACATATGAGGTATTTCATTGTGAACACTAATGTCTATTGTGAACACTAATGTCTATTGTGAACTCAGGAAAGCGAGAGGATGGCCACGAAAAAGATGGTTAGATGGCATAGCAGAATCCTGTCAAAAGGCAAAAATAACACTCAAACCACTAGAGCAGTGCAAGGCAAACACAGAACACCACGACACCGGGCAACAACACGGTAACAGTCTATTTTATCTATTATCGAATCTATTTTGCCTCTCAGCGTCACGTTCGAAAAAGGAGACACCTGGAGCGAGCCTCTCTATGCACCTTGTCTTTCTTTCTCTTCTCCAATCCTGAATTGCCTCACAACTTCAGTGTACGAAGAGATTTTTAGCACGGGTTTTTGTGTGTGCTTTATAAATAGTACATTTCGTCGCCTATTTATGTGTCCCTGTAACAGCGTGACGACAAAAGAAGAAATAAAAAGTGTCTATTTTGAAGAAAAAAAATATTTAGATCCACAATTACATATTCGTCCATTGTGAAACGTGGTGTTGATCACCAGCACTCCACTCTTATTTCTAACTGTCGTCCAATTGTCTGCTACTTTTGAACGTGTCTGATTATCCTGATTGGCTCTATCATTTCTGGAACCCCACTTATAGACCGGACGTGCTTCCAATGAACTTGTAGTCTTCGCTGCTAAAATATATCTTGGATTCTCCGGAAGGAGTTAATTCTTATTTTTCATATTTGTTGGCCTACACGCTCTAATATAAAACAAAAACAAGGTTCGTCCTTATGTTGAAAAGGCGTGCCTCGGCTTAAAGAGGCTTTAGTCCCCTAGCTACGTAACAAACAACAATAACAATGAACTTGGGCATAAAGCAAAACAACGTTTGCATCTCTTCCACAAGTTTCTGACACCCCATTCCCATCTCACTTTTTAAATTAAGGACAGGTTAAACTGCTTTTTTTTCAAAATTTTGTGTGTGTTTTTTTTTTTACATAATATGAAAGTATTTTCATTTTTACATACAATAATGTATTGCTTGTTGTAAAATTCCATCTGGAAGTAATTTTAATTAATTTTTAAATTTGGCATAGTAACGGTATGTTTACCTAATTAAATATGCAAAAAATTCAAACCTCCAGAACTTTCCTATAGGAACCTGTAGGTCTAAAGAGAATCTTTGAGAGATCTGACAGTCAGCATTGTCTAGCATACACTGGTTTTCTAGGAGATGGAGATTCAAAAAAGCGACAAAGAAATTGCTGAGTCAGTGCCACACATCTATTCTTGTAAAGCAATGAGAAAACTAGAATGTTGCAGCCACTTTCAGAAGAGGATGGGTAAAAGACTCATAGATAAAGTTGCTGTCAATAAAAGCAAATCATTTATAGAAAATGATAGAAAATATAAAGGGATTGGAGGAGTTGGAAGACTGACAAAATCCGCTATCAAAAGAATTCAGGGTCACTACGGAGGCGAAATTTGGTCAAACGTGGGAAATTTAGACGTGATGAAAAAGACAATATGGTCAATCTGGGAACATATGAAAGGTATCCGTGGAAACTGGTGCCATGGTCAGAATAGAAACAAGTTGCCAGACTTTGTCATGGAAATAATCAAACCTGTGTTTGAAGATCATTCAAACGATTTTTTGTTGAAAAAATGTCTACATTGTGGATCACAAAATGCTAATGAAGCATACCATCATTTGATCTGGGACAGATGTCCTAAAGCTACATTTGTTGGAAGAGACAGGCTAGAAATAGCTGTAAATGATGTTATTATTGTATATAATGAAGGGAAACTAGGTAGGATTCAAGTAATGAACAAATTAGGATTAAGCGGTGGCTACTACAGTGTTTCAGCATTTCAATATTTTGATCGAGCGCGTGTAAGAGCAGCTGAAGAAGAGAATAAAATAGATAATAAGATAAAAAAAGAGCAAGAAATAAGTATCCAGACAGCTGGGGAATATCCTGAAGATGACTCATATGCAGCAGGAGCTCATTAAGTAAACATTTACTTTGAAAACCAGCAAGGTATGTCACATTTTTGCAATTATCTCAAAATCACTTATTTCAACATTTTTGGTGGTTACATATGGCGTACTATCTCAAAAAGTTATGGACAGTTTATCTCCAAAATTGGCACACGTGTAGGTAACTCTCATTGACATCAATTGAACTACCAGAAATGAAGTAGCTTCAATACTTTTTATTTTGGATCATTTTTGTTAACCCATACCCCTAATTTAAAAAAAAAATAAAAACATATTTCACATAAATAAGCATAACTTTTTAATGTTAGCTCTAATCCAAAAGTTGGTAGTTCACAATAAGTATAACACACTGTCCTACATATATACCAAGTTTCATTAAGCTATCTATAATAGTGTTTGATAAAACTTGACATGATGATGTATGCTAATTTGACCATTTTTCGCACAAAATATCATGTTTTCAGCAAATTTTATCAAAACTACTGTAAATTTACCTCTAAAACTTAATTTTTCTGAAATCTTTAACCATTATGTATATACTGAAAGCATTGTTTCCATCATATATAGTCAAATTCAATATACCAGTTTAACCTGTCCTTAACTTTTAAGGTCAGGATAATCTATCTTATTTCTTCGTTTGTCCTCTGCTTTTTTGCTGCTAGGCGTAGCAGGTTTAACTGATGATCGGTTTCCGAGACAGTGCACGCTCGGTCGCTTGATATGCTGTTGGTATTGTGGAGTTTTAAGATGTTTGTAACTCCATCTTTTTCTGGATCTGCCCCTTACTCCATCTTTTTCTGGATCTGCCCCTTCCTCTTGATGATTCAATTTTCAGGTTTTACGCTCTTGCAACTGGTGTATTCGGGTTCATTCTCACCAAGTGGCCAAACCAGTTGAGTCTCTGTTTTTCAATGAATCTAATAGCAGGTGTTGTTCCGACTATTCTTCTAATTTCCTAATTTCTTATATGATCTCGTTTTGTTTTATTTACCGCTTTCTTCAAGCATCACATTTCACAGGTGGTAATTGTTTCAAGATTGAGGTAAGTTGGTATGTAAGGGTGTTGGCCTGCTGGATTCTAGTTTCAATCTATCTGTCCAGTCTACTATCAGATGTGAAGATACTTCCGAGGTATTTGAATTTTCTTACCTGCTTTAGCGTTTGGTCGTTTATTTGTATGTTGATATCTTTATGTTCTCCGTTTATAGTCATGACTTCTGTCTTTTGAATGTTGATCTTCATGTTGTATTTGAGGCAGCTATTGTTGAGTAAGTTTATGTGTTCTTGAAGCTGTTCAATATTATTATGGAATAAACACTGGTCGTCAGCAAAGAGCAGTTCATCTTATAGGTCTACGTACAGTGATGTTTCGTCTATTTTGGTGATACTATCCTTGTATATAATGAAGAGCAGAGGTGATAAAGCTTATCCTTGCCGTACTTCTGATGCAGAGCCAACTATAAACTTATAGAGTTGGCTGTGCCTGATTTTACTGGAAACCAGTTTGTGAGTCAGATAATCTATCAGCACAGAATTTATTATCAAAATTATGTGTTTACATTTTAACAACACATAAAAGTGTGTTCATTTTTACATATAATAATGTATCGTTTGTTGTAAAATTCCATCTGAAAGTAATTTTAATTATTTTAAAAAACTTAACAGTTTGTTTACCAAATTTTCAAACTCCCATAACTTTTCCATTTATCAACATATTTAAAATATTTTTTCGCGACATTGTTCAGAATTTTAAAATGTAAAAAGGCGAAGCCTGTACTGCCAATACCTATTTTACACATAAATAACACCGATTTGTAAGAATGAAAAAGTTAGTTTTTCTATCGACATCTTAAATTAACTAAAAGGTCGAAACAATTTACTCACGATGACCATATTTAATTATCAGACTTCCTCTCGGTGCATTTTTTTCGCGTTCTTTTCCCTTAACAACAAAATACTATCTGCGAACTAACTTTGTACATAACATCTATCCGAGAAGAGAATTACATCTGATGATCACCCCTGCCCTATGCTTAGCGGCTAGAGTGGACAACCAATTCCATCATCCACCTGGGAAAAGACAATAGAAATAGACCAGATTATCTATCTAATGTAGCTAACTGTGATGCATCAAATTCTGACCCTGCAAATTGTGTACGTTGCTAGCAACCATGCTGTAATACATTGGATGGAGAGGGGGAGCTCTATCACTTTGAGTTTAGGAGCATACCTCTTGCTTCAAATCAAAGGTAAGCGGTTCGTTCCCCACGATATTTTTCCAAACATCTCTGATCTCATAGTAGGTGAGATCGAGTTCCTAGTCCTATCGGAGAGAGACGATAAAACTTAGGTCCCGTGTTTTCGGCCTAGTGTTGCCGGAACTCGCGAGGGGAGCAAAGAATAGTGCCTCTGCGACATACAAGGCATGTCGACTGAGGTAGGGCTTAGGAAGTTACCTAGTAAATAAAAAATGTCACAGGAAAACGGATGTGCTGGCTTACTTGTAGTCGCATCACTGGCGCAACGTACAATCACTTTAGGCTCGGTTCACATACAGAGTGGTCGATATGGAGTGTTTGAAGAATAAGTAGGAGAGTTGCAGTCCTATATTCCACTGGGAACACTGTTTGTTATTAGTAGGAGATTGATAGGTGCAGTCCTATATCCACTAGGAACACTGTTTGGTGTTAGTAGCAATAGTTGCAGTTCTATATTCCACTGGGAACAAGGTTTGATATTAGTAGGAGATTGATAATTGCAGTCCTATATTCCACTGGGAACAAGGTTTGATATTAGTAGATTTATAGTTGCAGTCCTATATTCCACTAGGAACACGCTTTGATATTAGTAGGAGATTGATAGTTGCAGTCCTATATTCCACTGGGAACAAGGTTTAGTATTAGTAGGAGATTGATAGTTGCAATCCTATATTCCACTGGGAACAAGGTTTGATATTAGAGATTGATAGTTACAGTCCTATATTCCATTGGGAGCAAGATTTGGCATTAGTAGGAGATTGATAATTGCAGTCCTATATTCCACTGGGAGCAAGATTTGGCATTAGTAGGAGATTGATAATTGCAGTCCTATATTCCACTGGGAGCAAGATTTGGCATTAGTAGGAGATTGATAGTTGCAGCCCTATATTCCATTGGGAGCAAGATTTGGCATTAGTAGGAGATTGATATTTGCAGTCCTATATTCCACTGGGAACAAGACGGCTTAGCAATAGTATTAGTTGATGACATGCTACTCTATCTGAAAATGTTGAACTTCTTTCTTCTTCTTGAACACTCCATATTGACTACTTGTTAACCGCTCTGTATGATTTGTATGCGATTGTACGTTGTGTCAGTTATGCACCTACAAGTAGGCCAGCACATCCGATTTCTGCAATGCTTTTATTTACTAGGGTAGCTTTCCTAGGTACTACACCAGTCACCTCTTACAACATGCCTTGTAGTACTATTCTTTGCTCCCCTTGCAGTCCCCGGCATCACACAGGCGTACAAAATGTTGAACAAGAAAGAAGACCCTCGCAATGTCTTGACAGTTCCTTGCTGCAGTCTTTGTAGCAAATAACCTTTGCACTTACTTTATATTGAATGTGATTTATATTGGGCGCTGACAACAAATGATAGAAGAAAACTAGTCACGACAGAGATGAAGTGTCAACACAGAATGCTGGGGGTAATAAGAAGAGACCAGTTGAGAAATGAAGACATCAGGAAAAAAGTGGCTACAACATTAGTACTAAACTTCATCAAGAAACAACAAATTTGATGGTTCGGCCACCTTAGCAGATCACCAGCAGACTGCACCTCAAAGAGCGATGCTGTTCCAATACAATGGGTACAAAGCAAAAGGCAGGCCATGCAAAAGATCGACTTCATAGATAACAGGTGACGAAAGACACTATCTACGAAGCGCACACAAAGGCCCGTTTTATAAATCTCTTCTTGACCTGACGCAAAACAGGATGGGAGAAAAGAAAGTGATTTTCCATTTATGGACCTTCGGCAGTGACAATATGTTTGACACAAACAGATATGTTATTTGTAGCTTGGTTCTCATGGTGATATTTGTTTATTTCAGTAATAATTATTTTTTGTAAAGTAGTAAAGATCTTGTTTTCATATTATATCAATTATATGAGGACTATCATCATAGCACTCCAAACATGTCTATAGGTGCTCCGATCTCTCTATCAACAAATCCAGCAGCATCCACCGGCCCAATATGCCAGTTTGATGTTTATTAATCTATCTTTTTGCTTATTTGGTATGTTATTCTTTTCGGACTGTACCAATATTGACACCTTTCTCTCTCAATCTGGTCAGCTACTGGGATTCACAACCCTGAAACTCCTTTGTTCGGAAAAATTATCTGGTATATTAAGAAATAGTTTGCTTGACCCAGCCTCAATTAGTTTAAAGTTAATTGCATATCCTTTACAGGACTTTGCGAATCAACCCCAGCTTTTAACGCTGTTTGTGATTTTTCTAGGCATTATTATGTTCAGTAGTTTGCCATTGTCCTTTTGTTAAAATCCACGCAAACAATTTGAAACCAAACTGTCAGCAGCGTGATTCGAACTCAGAACGTCGGGGTTAATAGGCCGAGTCACTAACCCCTAAGCCACAGATGCCACCTCAATTAGTTTGCTTGGCCCAAATTTGCCTTTGACATGGTTCCCCTGTGTGGTTTAGAGATTAATAAATGCACAAGTGACACAAATTTTACAATTCCGTATTTGAATTTTTAATGACAAAAAGTAAAACAGAAAAAAAATATGCCCATTTTAATAAAACTGCAACTCAGGAGAAATATGTCATATATATATATATGTATGAATATATATACACGAAAGGTTGAGTTAAAAACTTGCCCAACCTTTCGGTAACTTGAAAAAGGAAAGACTGTGGTAAATGCTTCACAAATATTGTGCTAAATGTAGTATAAAAATAACATTCACTTAATATGTTACATACAAATAATAATAATATAGATTGGACCTCGTTTTCTTCTCATTTTTTTAATTTTTAATTTAACATTTACTGTGGTTAGATAATCTGACGGACGATACATTCAATGAACTAACTAACATGACTGGATTTAGAAGCTTGCATCAATGTTTGTAGTTACACTAGTTCCACTTTTTCTTTCCCTTTTCAAAAAGAACAAACACAATCACCATACATGGACGTGGTACTTCAGAGTCGTCAAATATAAACGAATGGGATGTCGGGAAAAATTATTATTATTATTCATCAGGAAAAACATGAGATTGTTCCGAATATTTATGGTACGAGAATGTTCCGAGTATTTTCTGGTACGTGAAGTATTGAACAGTTTTGAAGGGGAAAAAATTTATTTATTCAATTTATCACGCAAATGACACACTGCTTTTGTCCATGTATGGTATTAGTTATCAAATTTATATACAATTTTAAGATTTTTGTGAGGCATCTAAAAATGTTTCATAGCATTTTCAGACCATGCACTTCACATTACTAACCCAAGTATGTGGGCCAGTTCCTTTTCTCAATTATTGAACATTAGTTACGTGAACCCACCACAACCTGTTTTGCTCAATTCAAAAAGAGAATGTAATATGTGTTGCACTATTCCGTCCCTAGACATTTTTAAGAAACTGAAATAACTTTTACATATTTGATCAGAGATGTAAATAAACAGCTGGAGCAGACACACGGAGCTACCAATTCAGAACTGGGCAGAGTTACTGGTACATACAGGAATCAGAGAAATCACCTTTATTTTTGTCCCTGGGTATGCAAGAGTCAGGTGTAATGAATGAGCTGATAGATTGACTGGCATGGCTACAATATCAGAGGGAGATGCAATGGTTCAAAATTACATTTTTAAAGCACTGAGTCTTTCCAAACAGGGAGTTATTAATTCCAGCCGCTGACCAATTGAAATGGCAACAGTTGTACAGCGCAAAAATAACAACATACCAAATATGCAAAACAAATTGATTAATAAACATCAAACTGGTATGTTGGGCTGCTGGATTTGTTGAGGTGAGGATCAGAGTACATATGGACATGTCAGGAGTGCAATGATAATAGTTTTCATATAACATAAGAACAGATAGAAAAGGGAATATACCAGACTACAGTTACAGCGAACAAGATGGAAGAAGTAATACAACTCAGAAAAAAGGTACCTGCTGCCTTGAGCGAACCCAGTAAACGCTGGCTAAGACCGACATATCGCCAAAGGATAAGCACCAGAGCTCCAAATGGCGCTGAAGATGAAACCCACCCATGCTAAGGCTGTATGAATCAGATTTCCACATGAATGAGATTTATGGGGAAATCGGGTACATCAGTCTAAGGGTGATCGTGTGAGAGAGAGACTCAGAAATGAACACAGAAATGGCTCAAGTTATACAAAAATCATCACAGAGAGTGGCTTATAAGTCATTATTCTTGAACAAACTAAGAAAACTCTTAGCTTAACTTTTAGTGGATCAGGGCAAAAGCCATGTTTTTACAAGCCATTTGTTTTAGAATAAAAATGCTCTTTAGTGTGGCTCCTGGTAAAAAGGAGTCCAACCCAAAGCCACATAGTGTGGTGTTTGGGCCACAAAGAGTTAAAACATCATATCAGCAACTGTGTATGGTAGCAGTGGATACTATCTCACTATAGAATAAGAGGAAATTACACAGCAGGCGCGACTTGACTTAAGAAGTTGCTGCTTAAGATGGCAACCAATATTACTAGTTATGTATCATCAGAAAAACCGATGATAAAATAAATCAGAAAGCCACATAGACTACTAAACTATTAACAGATTGGAACAAGCTTATCAGCATGCATCTCAGAACAGAACACAATCGACAGTCCAGCCATAAGTAAGTAACATGCATACAAAATTCAAGATTGGTCATTCAGGCATGTACATGTAAGCACTCCAGATCCTTATTTGGAGAACTAAGTGATCATTCAGATAGTGGCCAAAAGAAGCAGAAGCATTTCAATACACATTCAAATACGTACACATAGGAGACTGTCACAAGACCAAATAACCTGGAATATCCTTTACAGGACGTTGTCATCATCCATGGTAAACAGGTCGTCAATTTTCTAGGCAACATTTATCAGTTTGATATTGCTTTATGAACGGTGAGGTCTATTTTTACCATTCATAAACTTCACGGGAACAAATGTACTTCAAAGGAACTCTTGGGTTGTGATTGAGCTCACTACAGCTAAACCACAGACGTCCAGTGGCAGAAACAATACTTCGCCATAATGCAGTGGTTTGTATTCAGAACTGCAGCAACAGACAATACTTCGCCATAATGCAGTGGTTTGTATTCAGAACTGCAGCAGCAGACAAAACCAGCAAAGACAATACAATTTTCAACAATTGCAACTTTCGCTGCCCCTTTCAGACCCGCCTTAGACACCTATGCACCCACAGATAGACTCGGCACAAGTATTGGATGAACAACAATATGGACCAGCTTTAACCCAAAGAAGTGTGGTAGTAACTGTCAAAGAACACATGGAGAATGAGAACATTTGAAGCGAAAGCCGCCGGTGTGGTACTGGGGTCCGTAAGGAAGCAAAGAATAGTACCACTGCGACACACTAGGCATGTCGTAAGAGGCAACTGATGTAGGACTTAGGAAGCTACCCTAGTAAATAAAAAGCATCGCAGAAATTGAATGTGCTGGCCTACTTGTAGGTGCATAACTGGCACAACGCGAATCTATCTAAGGCTCAGATCACATACAAATCACACATAATGGTGTTAACAAGTGGTTGATATGGAGCATTCAAAGAAGAAGCGAAAGCAACCAATACCTCATGGATAGAACTGAAGACAAAAGTTAAATACCGATTTTAAACAACAGATGTAGTTAAAAGCTACACAGGTCTGAACATTTAAGGATCACAGACTTAAGGATGCATAAAACTCTGCAAACATCCGAGTCCAGTTCTTTTCATTCACTTAAATACATCTTCACATCTGGATGTATTGTTATATTTTAAACCACAAAACTGCATTTAAAAAGTACACTATTTTTTTAATGTAAAGTAAATATATTTTAATATAACTTGCACAACAACTTTAATGCACAAAATGAGAATGCTCACGTTTTCTTAGATCAGGCAGAGGAGTCACCTCTTTCTTAACAAAATAAAATTTCATGCAGACTTTTCAAAACTTAGGGAATGAAGTGTCCGTCACTTCAAGGGCCAGTTTCTTTCCTCATATGTGGAATGTTGAGTGCTGGATTGAACTTGCAACCTTCTTGAATCCAAGCAGATAGTCAAAGGATTATGCAAATCCATGTCAAAGTGGTCAGACCCCTACAGAAGATTCTTCGAACGCTCCATATCGACCACTTGTTAAACACTTTTTTTTATTTGTATGTCTTCTTCTTTGCGTTCGTTCTTTACGACCAATTTTAATCACTCTTTGTGATATGTTTGATCTTTGCCAAGAACGTGTATACATTGCACATTGGTTTGGTAGGCCCCTAAACGCATAGACTTCTAAAACGCTTAGGATACATGCATCTGATTTCAGTCAAATCTCCTTAGTCGCCTCTTACGACATGCGTGGCAGGTAACACTGGTTCTATTCTTTACACCCCAAATTTGGACCCCGGTAACCACTCGGGATTTGTATGTGATCCCAGACTAAGAGTGACTAAGTTGTGCTAGTTATGCGCCTACAAGTAGGCCAGCACATCCGATTTCTGCAATGCTTTTATTTACTAGGGTACAGGAGATTATAAAACGGTTAACTGCTTAATCTGATCACAGCAGTTCAGGCAATTTTCTTAAACAGCAAACAGATCAGTGTTAATTTCGCACAATATAATGCTGTAGTGTACGTATTGATAAGATATCTCATGATACTAGATAAGTCTTATCTATCCAGAAAGAACTCAAAATCAAAGAAAACTGGCTGATGCTACAAAAACAGAATGAGAAAATTGAGGTATTTTGGACATATAAAGAGACTCAAAGGGCGGGAGAAGGCCATCATGGAAGGAGGCATCCTGGCAAAGAGGAAGACCATGGAGAAGATGGATTCGGGATGTAATTGATGGTTTGAGCATGACTGCTGCAGAGACATGAAATCTGGCATCAGAGAGAAATTCCGAAGGATTGTCAAGGTGGAAAAGTTCCACTCAGGACAAGCTAATTGATGATGAGATAGGTTTTAGAATTTGGAGGTGATTCCGCCAGTTTTCTTCATAGCTTTCTTTTTAACTCGCTGAGTCAGATCAAATTAAAATTGATAGGTAGAATTTGAAGGTGGCAGCGCCAGTTATTTTCAAGTTTTAACTCGGCGAGTCAGGTACAATTTACAGCTGAATTGACAGGTGCATCTTCAGTGCATCAGACAGCAATTTGTCACACCAGTTGTACTGTGATGACTGACAGAAGAGCTACAAAGTGAAAAACTATAATCTCCTTTGTTATGTGAGAAGCACAAGCACGAAACACTAGACTATGCCATCACTGTGTGTGCAGGCGTGAACAATTTTATATATTTAACTAATAATGTATTTTCACAAAAAAAAAAAAAAAGCTGCTGAAGAAAACAAAATATTACAACACTTGGCAAAGTAAAAATCACATTGAACCTAATCATCCAGCCACCTCTAGCGCACCAAAATAAAACATTCAAGGAAACAACAAAAAAAATTAATGTAATTTCATTTAACTCCCCTTTAACCCCAATGTTTTTATCATATCCCTAACTTTCCAGAGAAGATAATTTTGGACATAATGGTGCCTGAAAGAAGAATGAGAGGACAACCTAGAAGATAATGGGTGCATGATGTCATTGACGATCTGAGAACGACCACTGCCAACACCAGAGAATAGAGTTTTTCAGGACTGCTGTTACGGGAGCTAAGTTTCAAAAGGGACAAGCTACTTGATGATGATGAACTTTCTAGAATAACTTGACAGTTGAGTTTGTAATATCTTCATTGCACTCCAGACATGTCCATAGGTGCTTCGATCTTCGCAGTATCTCCAACAGCATTCAGCAACTAACCGTACCAGTTCGATGTTGATTAATGAGCCTACTCATATACATGTTGTGCTGTTCTTTTCTGGCCACTCCAATCTTCAATCCCAGCTCTTGCAATCTAGCAGTTGACGTGGATTGGTTTAAATGAAAATCCTCTTTGTAGCGACACTATGAACGTCAGCTCTGTTCATCAGATGACCCACAGATACGGTGGCAGAGCCAGTTTGTCTGCTCTCTCATTGTCAACGACACCCATGTATCCCAGAACAAAGGTAAGTGTATTAAATTGACAATCGTCGTATAAAACAGTGAATGACAGTTCTAAAAACTAACATATAGGATACAATGTAATAACTTTTGAGTCTCTGCCACATAAATAAAAAATAACATTTAAGCAGCCAAATTTGTAGAATGTGTTATGACCCTTTTGTGACAAGACCTCACTCAGTTATATCATAGACTCTTGCATGAATGTCCTGGACTACATAAAGCTAGACAAGAACTCCTCCCACCACACCCATCTGTTCATAATACCCTTTACACTAGTCTTCCACAATTACAGAACACATGCAGATTCTACAACTGGCATTGGCTGCCCAAGAGTGAAAACTCGCAGCCCTGGTTAGAAGAAGAATATCATAGACTAGGATCTTCAATTATTTTATGACCCATAGGTAACCAAAAATGTGTTAGGGAAAAACAATTCTAATAAAATTTTTACTGTGACTTGCATTCGAAACATCAAGATACCAAAATAATATCCGATGCTGCAACTAAAAAATACCCATTACGATATTTATGTGACAAAGCAACAACAATCTACGAAACAAAACCATGTTATATAAGTTTTTAAAATGATGTATTTAAAGAAAATGCAAAGAACAATGCATATATTCATAATCTAGCCAACAAAAGATTCACTTCCACAATTGATTTATAACAATTTCTATTACGCAAATTTTATGGCAAAAATAGACCTTATTAAAAACAAATGTATCAACACCTGAAGTAAATCAGGAATTAAACAAATTTCTGCGTATTATCAGCCTGAGGTGGTATGACAAGAGTGGCAAACGCAGCACAGACCTGTGGATAAAAACAGGGCTCTCTGATCAAACCACAGAATATGTCCTGCAAGACTGTCCCTTGTATGTCTTCCCTAGAAAGGGATGCTGGCCCAACAACACAACTCTACATTCTAAACTACATTGCACCAGAGATGAACTTCAGACAACAGTCGACATCATAAGAACACGTCTGATGGTATAATCATCAAAATAGCGAAGCAAAGAAGAACAGGGCAGGTACTCATAATGACCCACGTCAGAAGGAGAAAATGACGATGAGTCTGGCACACTCTGCGGAAGACACAATTGAGTGTCACTAGACAAGCACTTAAATGGAACTTACAAGGGAAACGGAAAAGGGAATGTTCTAAACAGACATGGAGACGACGTCTTCTTGAGGAACTGAAGGATGCTGGACTATCCTGGGATGCCACAACAAAAATGGACAGTGACCGGGAAAAGTCTAGGACAAATGTTGAGAGGCCCTATGCTCTGCGAGAAAGTAATAGGTCAAGTCAAACTATATCGGAAAGAAAACACACAGAGAAAGAGGAGAGATCTTCCATTAAAACATTCCTCAGCCTTTGCAGACTACACTACCTGCTACTTCACTTTTCTAAACCAAAAAACCAAATATGCAGGATGTAGGTGGACCAGTTTCTTTCCTCACTTGTGGAACATAGATTACGTGAATTAAAACCCACAAACTGACTTGAACAGTGAACACACTATGTGTTACGCTCTTCCAATTCTACAATCGTACATTAAACATGTAAAATGGTATTTTAAAATATTATTTAAAACATAAAGTTCTATCTATATAAGAATGTGAATACAACGTACAAATAATTGAATTTCTCTGTAAAACCGCTCAAGAAAATATTATATACTTGCAGAAAGAAATAAAGATAAACAAACATCATTGCGCTGTGTGACAACACAGTGGGTTGTATACTTGCTTCTTAGATAGGTGGTCAAGAGTTCGACACACAGATGGAATTATAATTTTTCAACCACAAACAGTTGTAGGGTTGACCCAGTTTTAGTTGGGTATCAGATAAACACTGAAGTAAAAGCGATCAGCGTGTTGTGGCCACATCACTTATTGTATCGCTGGTCAAACAAACATACCACAAAGTGTGAAAGCCTTATAAAATCACTTCCAAGCAAATTATGTCCTTTTCAGGGTGGCCTGGAACCTATTTGGTTCCCCCGTTTCTGCCTAGCTCATGTATGCCCCGTAGAGTCTTCTTGTGTATGGCAGCGCCACCCTGGAAGATGTCACTGCCTGTTGAAGTCAAGTTCTTCGGTGCTACATAGATCCAGTATTGATATATGGCAAGTTATAAATAGACAGGAGAATATCTGGAGGCCACAGAGATGTAGTGATGTGATGAGAAAGGGAGGTTTAGAGCGTGTGACATAATATAAATAATAGATGAGACTGACAATTCTCAATAGTTTGGCTTCATGGTACTGAAGTGTCAGCATCCAAACTGGTAGTCAGCACTAAGGACAGATTGGAGATCCATGACTGCCTACACACATGATAATAAACAATTCTCAGGTCGACCAAGCCACAAGAGCATACCAGAGAAACAGTGGGAGTAAAAGAAGTCAAACTGATAGTCAGCATCAAGGAGAGACGTTTGTGGAGATCCACGACGATAAATGACTCAGGTCGACCAGGTCTTAAGTGTGTACCAGAGAAACACTGGAAAGTAAAGGCGGCTTGACATGATGTTGACAACATCACACATCGTTACCTGCTTTTAAAGAAAAATACAGGTCTAATACTGTATCCCTCAATTTCAATACACCACTTTCTATAAATACATATTTTTTCTTGAATCAAATGTTGTATTGCATGCAATTTGACTAAGAAACATGGTTTTACTTTTGTAATGGTGGAAGCTGTTGAACAGAAACGTCTGAAAACAAAAATTTGACCAAAAATAGACTGGTTACTTGATAAACAGAGATAAGATCTATAAAAAAAAGCACAATTTAAAGAGACTATACAAAAATATGCTTAAATAAATCAATAAAAGAAATATTTTGTTGTCGGCAGTCATTGTAATTAACATACACTATAACATTTGGACTGATGAAGCACACACACCAAGCGATGCACATATTTATTTAACCTAACAAATTATGCAGTGTCAACTGATAATGAACATCGGTTTTTTAAATCTCTTTTGCTTGCCTTTTAGAAATCATGTTGCAAGTCCATCAAAACAATAAACAAAAAAGTTTAAACACTAACGTTGTAGATGTCTCTATTGGTTCATCAGGAAGCACTTTCAGTACACATTTTATTGGCATCTCCTGACACACTTGAAGCAGTTGTCGTGAGAGTAAGCATGTTAGTCTCTTCAACATAAATGGAAGACTGGTTACCCACACATTGATCAAACTCCTCTGTACTGCTGGATAATGAATTCGTGTCAGAGTTACAAATGTAATCACATACGCATACTTTGACCATCTTCCTGGCCACATTTGAACAAGAACTGTCACAATGTTTCTGCTGCTGCTCTGCAACCTTCTTCTGTAATGCTGCGACTTTTTCTTCTAGGTTCATATAATGCTTCACAAGTTCTTCCTTTGGCAGACTTTGTAGGCTTTCAGCGTGTGCTGTTGTGAAGAAATCACTGAATTCTTTGTCTTTTTTCTCAAAAACAATTGTTTCATGATTTGATTCTGCTGGCGTTGAAGGAACTGAGTTTAATCTAATGTCCTGTGGTGAACAAGAATTTAAAACAGAACTGGCTGAGGTTTTGTGAAGACTTGCAGGTGAATTTGCACTGTGCTCATCCATCAGAAACTGAGTAGAATTGAATGGTGCTACAGGAAATGTTGTATATTGCTGATCTGCTCCTTCACGCCGCACAACTGCTGCGGCATTTTCTTTCTCTTGAAGCTCTAACGATTTTCTTTTCAGTTGCATTTCAATGTCGTCTTTGCATGGGTAAGGTTGGTATCCCTTGTGTTTGTGTCGACTACCACCTTTGTGTCGTCTGCTGCCATGACTACCATGCCGTCTTTTTCTCCGACTTCGAACATTTTCAGAGTTTTGGTGACCATTTGATCCAGAATCACCACGAACGCTCGAATCATCTGCTTCGAATGATCTGTCACTGCTACTAGAACAGTCATCGCAATCGACAAAATCTTCATCAGCGACTTTCGCTTCCTCCACTTGGTGGACTAACATTCCAATGTTTATTAGAGATTCAGCCATTGAATATTCCACTACCAACGCACTCACAAGTTCCGCCGTCAAAATGTCTAATATGGTTGACAGATGCTAAGCTGTAATAACGATGACACAAAATAACAACAAAGTAGCAGTCAACTGGCTCTGTTCTCATCATACAAAACTGACTTTCCACCAGCCCGAGACTGTAGGACTGATACACTCCGCACTGAAAAAAATCTTATTAAATAACCTCGCACACCGGACGATCCTCCGCTACAAAATATAATACAATTTTATATCGAATTTTAAATAGCTGCACAAATCTAGCATAAAATAATAAAAAAATATGTAGAGGTTATATTGTTCAATTAGAATAATGATTAAATTGTTAGTTTAGTTTAAATTAATGAGAAAATGTAGAAAATAATATGCGCATTAATATCTTCCTGGTGTAGGTAGGAAAAGGGAAGCTACGCTAATAAATATATTTTGAACGGTTAACGCAAATTAAGGCTTATGGATGTTGCTGTACCGAGAGTGGTTATTCTCAAGTTTCTCAAAATAGCAATATTATTTTATCATTAAACCGTCATTTATCATAAGTATAATAACCATGTTGTAACGAGGTGTAACAAAAGTTAACAGAATTAAATTATATATAGGCTTAATTACTATGCCTATCTTGCATTTCGTGTTTTGATAAAGACCTTAGTTTATGTGCAATGGATGCGGTTAAGTGTAAGAACCGAGACGTTGTTGTTTGTTTTAGGTTCATCCTAAATAACACATACAATGGAATATAATCTCAATAAGAGTGTATTGATAAATAATTTGTTATACGTAAAAATATAATATTCGTCCAAAACTATTACAGATTGAGAATCAGACATTGACTAACACAACAATAATTTATTCAAGCTTTTTAAACCATTTAATTCAAGTTTAGCAAGTCAGTGGATTCATATTTATTGGTTAAATACAGCCGAGTAAATTGTAACACTAATAATTAAAAGTGTTTGCGCCGTTAATAACGTTTTGTAAATGAGCTGGAACAAGATGAATGCCGCTTATTATCTCAGCACAGAATGCATCTTTAAAAAAAAGTATTGTTTGTAAATATGCTGAGTCGGGAAATAACGCAATGTTAACCTTTCACGAATATTAGACTTGTCCAAATACTGCAGTGTTTGGTAATATAGTTGTTACTTAAGTTCATGCTACATACAGAAAGAACCTTATGAAAATAAAAAATGTAGTATGCATAATGTTGTTCTGTATCGATAGAGATTGTGCCATAATGATGTAGACCACCATGTAACTGTGCTCCTCGTATATTGGGTACTTCTGTAGCAGGGATACATATTTCAGTTCATCAGTGACACAATTACCCCCCTCCCTCCCCTTCCCACATTTCTTTAGTAGTGGGTTTAACTTCACAACATTGCCCACATCGTTTTTGAAAGTTTTTCGGGTTTATTATACACACACACAGACAAATAGTAGCTGCAATTCTGTCCTCACATGATCCTATTATCCGTCTGTCTTGTGTTCCGATTTCAATCAAAGTCTAGGTACTTCTTTAACTGTTCTGTTGTCCTTCCATCGCATTCTGGATCTTTCTGAAAGTCTTGTTCCGTGATTCTTGGCTTCTCATGCTTGTCGTGGCAATTGGCCCTCTTAATTTCTGCGAAGGTGACCACGGCATTGCAACTAAACTACAGACACACAACCACGAAGGGAGAGAGAGAGGGTGTGGGAAAGATGAATTAAAACTCAAATTTTTCTAGAGATCGCAAGAAGTAGAAAATCACCGACACAATTCACACATCAGAATATTATATCTTCATCTTGGTAAATGTATGATATCTAAGCCAATTGGGGATTGGGAATACATATATTATGAACATACTTCTACTTCGAACGCTCAATATCGACCACTTGTTAACCACTCTTTGTGATTTGTATGTGATCCGAGTCTAAGAGCGATTGTACGTTTTGCCAGTTATGCGCCTACAAGTAGGCCAGCATATCCGATTTCTGCGATGCTTTTTATTCACTAGGGTAGCTTTCCTATGTCCCTACCTCAGTCGCCTCTTACGAGAAGTCTTGTAGATCGCAGTGTTACTATTCTTTTCCTACCTTGCGGGCATCGGCACCACACGGGCTAGGAATATAACAAAAGGGCCTTTTAGGGCATTCAAAAGGAAAACGATCGAGAGGGAAGCCTATAAATACACGGATAAATTGAAAGCAGAGATTTTATTATTAAAAACTACTGGATTCTCCGAAAGGAGTTAATTCTTATTTTTCATGTTTGTTGACCTACACGCTCTGATATAACCAATAAAAGGTTCGCCTGAGGTTGAAAGGGCGTGCCTCGGCTTAAAGAGGATTTAATCCCCTACCAAACAAACAAAGTAGAGATTAACGATATTCCGAAGAGATGGAAGAAGATGTAAAAGATAGCTAAAGATAGAAATATTTGACATGAGTTGGTTGAAGAGTTATGCTTCAACAAGTGTTAAAAAAAGCATAACAGAGATTAAGAGGAAGATAATCTAACTATTCGACACATGTGATCTCGCTTAAGTGGAGTCAGCTGTCCATTTTGTCAAGATATCTTTTGCACTGATTACTTATTCCTCTCCGCTCCTCGTGGAGCTTAGGACTTCAACAGTTGTTCGGCACTTTTCTCGGTCTCTCGCTGTTTTCTTTATGGTCTTCCTGGATAGTCGGGCACTCTTCAATTCCTCAAGAAGACTTCGCATCCAGGTCTGTTTAGGACGTCCTCTTTTTCGTTTTCCTTGCGGGTTCCACTCAAATGCTTGTCTAGTGACACTCGACTGTGTCTTCCGTAGGGTATGCCCGACACATGGCTATTTTCTTCTCTTGACCTGGGTCATCATGGGTTCCTGTCCGGTTCTTATCCACAGGTCTGTATTTGTAACTCTATCATAACACGTAATTACAAGTACTGTAGTTTTACAAATTACAAAAACAATGACAAAAATTTTGTCATTGTTTTGTAATTTGTAAAACTACAGTACTTTGTAATTACGTGTTTTGCCAATCAAATAGTTTTACTGCAGTTCCATATATATATATACTGAATAACTCTATCATACCATCTCAGTCTGAGAATCCACCGAAAACATCCGTTGACAAAGGTCTGCATCTTATTTGTATTTAACTTGGTGACTCGGCACGTTTCCGAGCCATACAGCAACACAGATTTAACATTTGAACTGAATTTTCGCACTGCTGATGCATGAGGTTTACATTCATAAACATAGATGAGGTTTACATGTGTCAGTCTCTGATACTATCCTATAGTCGACGATGATCGGCTGTAATAAACAAAATTAAAATGTCCCGTAGCCTTGTCACACATTAGGATATGAATTCCTTAACCAAACATCCTTGTCAATGACACTACAATCAACCAAGTAAAAGAATTCAAATACTTTAGAAACGTATTCACAGAAGACGGAAGAATAGACAGGGAGATAGAGACTAAAGTGCATAAAGCGAATGTTGTAACCTACCAGCTAGTCCTATTGTTAAGGTACCCAAAAATTTCACTGACAGCTAAACAACAGATGATCAACAACATTTTCATACTTACTTCGTGTTACTAGAGCCAAATATGGACATTGAGCAAAGCGCAGTCACAAAAATAACTACATGTGAAATTTCGTTGTCTGCGGTACCAACAACACAAGAAAAGACAGAATCACCAACATCAGCATAAGAAAGAAAGTTGGCACAGAACCTTGCTTCAATTACATTGAGAAACAAAGAATGAAGTGGTTTGGCCACTTAATAAGAATGCATCCAAACGCCACAGTAAACAGAGTCTTCTACAACAGAACATCAAGAGAGGAAGCCCACGAAAAAGATGGTTAGATGGCATATCAGAATCTTGTCAAAGAGCAAAAATACCAATCACACAATTCACCAGAACAGCGCAAGACAAAAACAGAAAACGACCACGCCGGGCAACAACCAGGTAGTAGTGTGACGACAAAAGAAGAAGAAGTAGTGTATGAAGTAACTTCACTTCATATTTCTAGACTCCAGTGTGCAGAAGGTAGGAGGACCATTTCCTTCCGTCTCGTGTGGAGCGTCGAGTGTTGGATTGTACCCACAACCCTCTCGTGCCCAAGTCGATAGGCGAACGCTTATGCATTTCGCTAATTCGTCCCACAAAGACAGCTGTACAGTGCGCATTCATGTACCCTTTTGTTGTACATACTATTGTTGCTAGTCCCAGCCACAGCAATCCGTATAGTTACTTGCGACATGCTTGTGAGATTATGCAGTGTACTGTACTTATTCTTTCCTTGCCCCTAAAAAACTGGACTCTTTGACCTTCACGGTGATTTGTTTTCTTCAAAATTTTCAATTTCTGTTAAACCCAGTACACACTTCAGTGAGTTGTTGTTTTTCAACAGCCTCGGCAACCTGCTCAGTTATAGATCACTGCAGCTCCCTTGCTTGCATTGCTCGTGGATACAAGTCTTGAAAGCTAAGCTGCAGTATTGATTTTTAGTGAGAGCGTTCCATCCCAGTTCTGCACTGTGCACGGATTTTGATGACGTAATCGGAATGCTCCGAAACTAGGCCAAACATATAGTTATTTTTAGACGTGTTGAATTGTAAATACCGAATGAAATTTATATACTTACGCTCGATATTTTTTCTGTCATCGTTATTAATACATCCAAGTTGACTAGACTTGACTTATTTCGATTCTCGTTGATCATAGGGTTTCAACAGTTGTTCTACACCTTTCCCGGTCTCCGGCTGTTTTTTTTAATGGTTTCCCAATATAGTTCCATCATCCTTCAGTTCCGCAAGAAGACTCCGTTTCCAGTTCTGTTTAGGACGTTTCCTTATGAGTCCCCTTTTCGGTTTTCCTTTCGGGTTCCACTTAAGTGTTTGTCTAGTGACACTCGATTGTGTCTTCCACATGGTATGCCCGGCTCATCGACATTTCTTCTTCTTTACCTGGGTCATCATGGGTTCCTGTTTGGTGTTCTTTGCAATTCTATCATACCATCTCAGTTTGAGAATACGCCGAAGTCATATGTTGACGAAGGTCTGAATCTTATTTGTAATTAACTAGGTAACTGTCCATGTTTTCGAGCGATACAGCAACCCAGATTGCACATTTACGCTGAATATCCTGAGCTTTGTTTTAGAAGAGATGGCAGTACATTTCCACACTGTCTGCAGGACTTTCGAGTTATTTATTTCCAATTGATTGATAGGACCATCATCATTGCACTTCGGTGAGTAACCGTGTTTGCTCCGGTCTTTTTCTTACACATGAAGATTTCAGCTGCAGTGCACTAACTCCGTAGCACCGGCGAGGGTCCCCGATGTAATTTTGAAGATGGAGAAGATATTTTTGTAGGAATTTTATTTTTAAGCTTTTCTAATGAATTTTGCCCGGACATCGGCTTTCCAGCCTGCTCTTCTCGATTTTGAACTGCAAAAGTTCTTTTACGTGCTCAAATTGAACACGTGACCTACGTTTTATCATCCGTCTCCGATAGGACTAATAACTAGATCTCACCTACACTAATATCAGGGACCTCTTCGAATTATTTAGACACAGTTATCACAACATAAACAAGAAACTAGAAGACAAAAGTATATCCTACAGAACTGCCCCCAGTATGTAGACGAGAAGAAAGAGGTGGCCCACTTGCACTAGCGTCCAATACAAACCATTTGGCGTGGTTGATAATCTGAGGCAGACGGCTGCCTTTATTAGAGAATCTGAAATCCCAATCTAGTGAGAACGCAGAAGAAGTTTAAAGCGATGAAAAAGAATAGAAACAACTATTGTAGTTATTGGCTGTTATTGACAAATCGACGACGTATCACTTTTGGAAAACACCCATAGATTGGTTTATCTATCTGTATCCTCTTCGTGTCCCGATTGACACATAAGGCTTTCACAAGAGACTTCCACTGTTGCCTTTCTACCAACCGTTTCCACGTCAGGCCACACTCCTTCAACTCTCTCTCCACCGTTCATCTCCACGTTTCCTTTGGGCGTCCAGGCTTTCTCTTCCCGTCCACTGTCCATCTGAGAGCTGCCCTAGCCAATGTCCCACTGGCATACGACATAAATGTCCAAACCACCTCCATCTTCGTCTCTTAATGATGGTCTCCAAGGATGCACAGTCTGTTCGTTTCAAAAGCTCCTCATTTATTATGGTAGTTGGCCAGAAAATCTGCAGGTTTCTTCTTAAACATTTATTCTGAAATATCTCCAAATTGGGTTGGTTTATTTTATTTTATTTATTTTTTCCCGATCCAGAAGCACTTGAGCTTTTAAGCTCTTCTGCTCGGTGCCATGGACATCGTAACCCTTCGGTTCGGTGCCACGAACACCGTAAATCGGGGGAATCTGTGGCTTTTTCTGCCATCCCGCGGAATTGAACCCGCACACACAGAGGATAGTCACCCGTAGTCCAACGCGCCACGAACACGCTGGGCAGACGGGCGGGTTGGTTTATAGAAAGGAGACAAGGAGTTTTAAGAAACCCAGGGAAAGCACCGGGACAAATGAATATGATCAATAAATAGACACTGAACAAGTATTAGGGCTTCCGGGAAAAAACCCAACAAATTACCAAACACAGAATTCGAACAACAAACCTTTATTTCTTACGGAGCCCATTGCCTAGCCCCAGAGACAAGCTTTTTTAAGAACACAACGAGGCAACACTTTGGACAATATCATTGTTTGCTTTCGTTCTAATTCCAGTTTTTATTAATGTACTGTTGGTACCGTTGTTTTAGTTGTCCCACTGCCTTGTCTTTCAGAAACAATGGCTCCATTATTGTTTCATATTGTCTCGCAAAGGGAGCAGAGAATAGTAACACTGCAATTTACAAGGCATGTCGTAAAAGGCGACTGAGGTAGGGGCCTAGAGAAGCTACCCTAGTAAATAAAAAGCGTCGTAGAAATCGGATAATCTGGCCTACTTATAAGCGCATAACTGGCAAATGTACAATCGCTCTTAGGATCGGATCACATACAAATCACAAATAGTGGTTAAGAAGTGGTCGATATGAAGCGTTCGAAGAAGACGAGTCTCCAACTCTCGTCTTTGTGTATTTCTAGACATCTCTCTCTTCCGCTGTCCCTGTGGGTTCCAGGAAAGGGCACTCCTTGTTATATTGCCATTAGATT
The DNA here is from genome assembly GCA_020796225.1 of Arion vulgaris. NCBI lineage: Eukaryota > Metazoa > Mollusca > Gastropoda > Stylommatophora > Arionidae > Arion > Arion vulgaris. The sequence goes on from CM036772.1 coordinate 29,677,697, forward strand.
TTCTCAAAGTATATACTACCCAGCGTCTTTATTTTACCTATTGGTTCACTGGAATCTGTCTTGTTCTCTCCATAAGCTCCTCATTTGTGACCCTATCATATCATCTCAGTCCCTCTATTCTGCGCAGACACCAGTTGATGAATGTTTGCAATTTATGCGTTATTATTTTAGTCGTTCTCCATGTTTCTGACTCATACAGTAGAACTGCTTTAACATTAGAGTTATTCTAATTTGTGTTCTAGATGTGATTTCTTTAGACGTCCATAGATTTCCCAGTACCATCATAAAAGCTCATCTTGCCTTTTGTATTCTTATTTTGGCTTCATTTATCTGTTTCACCGCGATGTTCAACAAATTTTGGAAAACAAAAAGACAAAATCTTGAGACAAAACTTAAAATATATAGAAGTACTGTACTTGGAGTGCTATTATACAGTAATGAATGCTAGAAAATGACCCAACACATAATACACAAGTTGGAGACATTTCAGAATAATTGTTTAAGAAGAATCCTGCAAATTTTCTGACCAAATACCATAACAAATGAGGAGCTTTTGAAACGAACAGACTGTGCATTCTTGGAGACCATTATTAAGAGACGAAGATGAAGGTAGTTTGGACATGTATGTCGTATGCCAGTAGGGGCATTGACTAGGACAGCTCTCAGATGGACAGCGCATGTGAAGAGACGGCCTGGACGTCCAAATTAAACACGGAAAACAACGGTGGAGACAGAGTTGAAGGAGTGTAGCCTGACGTGGGAGACTGTTGGTAGAAAGGCAGCAGAACGGCAACAGTGAAAGTCTCTTGTGGAAGCCGAATGTGTCAATCGGGACACGAAGAGGATAGATAGATATTTGTTCACCCTCCTTGTCTACATTACTGCCCTAATATGTGTATGTGTAGACCGGGAAACTTTGACCGTGAGGTCAAAGGCTAACGGGCAATGGCTCGCCTAGGAGATGGACTCCCTAGGTCAGGATATTTTTTGGTGGTGTCCTTGGGAGTTAACCCGACAAAAATCTCGGTGGAGGTCTGGCCCCCAGACTTGTGATATCAGTGGATTTACCTGATATCCAAGATCCAGACCCCCAGCTATGGGCAAATAGCCCCACTGCCTTGTGGGAGCCTCGGGAGAGGCAAAGACTATGGGAGTAAACCCAAACAGAAAATCCGGAGCGTAGCCCCTAAGGCGGACAGGCATCAAGTGATGTCCTACCGGCAGCTTCTGTAACCGAACTGATACCAGATGTCGTGCTTGCACTTCTCTGGATTCTATCAGCGAGGTCGAGAGGAGGTAGTTGACGCTTGGGCAACTCAGCTACTCCATAAAAATCGCCCAGGCATGCGTCACGGAGAGGTATACTACGTGACGAAACACCTATTGTCTCCTGAGACAAAGAGGCCAATGATGATGATGATGTGTATGATCCTACCTCTGGATTTATATGTACGTCAAACTTATTCTCTATCCCCCAAAAGGGTCCAAAGGCGAAGGATTGCCTTCATTGCACCGGATTTCCCTATATGGCTCCGCCCCTGTCGGCAGAGATGGCACTCCATCTACCTAGAGCATTGCACAAAGCACGAACTCCGTAGCTCCGAGAACAATCCTAAGGATCACATGAAAAAAATTGCACATGTGTCTGCCCGTGTGGTGCCGGGCCCACAAGGGAAGCAAAGAATAGTACCACTGCGACTTACAAGGCATGTCGTAAGAGGGGACTGATGTAGGACCTAGGGAAGTTACCCTAGTATATAAAAAGCATCGCAGAAATCGAGTATGCTGGCCTACTTGTAGCCGCATAACTAGCACAACGTACAATCGTTCTTAGGCTCAGATCACATACAAATCACACAGAGTGGTTAACATGTGGTCGATATGGAGCGTTCGAAGAAGAAGCACATGTGTCTCGGTCCGGATTCGAATACACAACCTTCAGTACGACAGGCAAACGACTACACCACTTCGCCATTGAGACCTCCGATGCTTATTGTCTAGGATGCATTTCAATATGAATTATTTTATGTAACGTGTAAGAAGACATGTTTCCATGCACTCAACAACACATAAACAACACACTTCAACTACTCTCTGCCGCTAAGAATGAAAGATTCAAGGCATGTCATTTAGTTGGGGAAAAAACGTAACTGCTTGCTTGCCTCACAACAATCCCACAGCACCACACAGCTCTCGTTAGCTGCGAATATATAGGACACGACACATCCTCGCTAACCCGTTGTTGATCTCATACAGCACACGCATTGAAAGGGCGGCCTGCTCGCGTCTGACGTATACACAAGTGGATTGTGAACGTACATTGGCTGGTAGATTGCGCAAATTATAGAAAAGTAAGTTTTATGTGATTTTTGTCATACAACGTCAGAATATTACGGCAAAGGTCTGTCACTTTTACCACTGTACCAGTACCGGCTGGAAACGACAACATACCGCTTCTAAAATTAAGTCCCTAACAGTGAAAGAACGATATTAGAGGGCAGGGTCCCAGGACACAGAGACAGACCAAGAAGATGGCTACAAGATATTAAAGAAACCATGAATATGACCATCGACGAGGTGGGTGAACTAGAGACAGAGTGAATTTCAAATGCGCTGCAAAGAGAGCAACGCCCTATAAAGGATACGCACCTTGATGATGAGCAGTGGCGACTGAAGAATGCTGACAATTCCATGGACAGCGAAGAAAACAAATGATGAGGTTTTAAATCAGGCGTGCACACAAAGAAACATTATCAAAAGAATAAGATCAGACAGTCAAGGTTCTTCGGGAATATAATTAGTTAGTTTTTATTTACTACAGTAGCTTCCCTAGGTCCCTGCCTCTTACGACATGCTTTGTAAGGTCGCAGTGTTACTATTCTTTGCTCCCTGCGAGCCCCCGCAACACACGGACGGCTTAGATATACTAAAGGATTTTAAAAAGCCAGTATACTAGTAGCGCCGATGGTGATGTCGATAATACGTTTCGTTAGTGACCACATGCCAGGACAATTCCAGGTTTGAGGCCAACTTATGCGACAAAAAAATAGGCTGTAAACACAATTGGATCATACACGTATTTGGCCAGCAACGTAGACAAAGAGGGTGGAACAGATAGAGATGTTAAAATAAGAATACAGAAGGCAAGAGGAGCTTTCATTGCACTGGGAAACATTTGGAAGTCCAAAGAAATCAAATATAGATAAAAAATTCGAATATTTAACTCTAATGTTAAAGCAGTTCTACTGTATGGGTCAGAAACATTGAGAATGACTAAAACAATTACGCATAAATTGCAAACATTCATCAACTGGTGTCTGCGCAGAATAGAGGGAATAAGATGGTATGATAGGGTCACAAATGAGGAATTTATGGAGAGAACAAGACAGATTCCAGTGAACGAACAGGTTAAAAAAGACGCTGGCGCTGGATAGGACACACTTTGCGAAAACCGGAGGGGAATATAACACGAAGGGTCCTTGCCTGGAACCTGCAGGGACAGCGAAAGAAGGGAGGCCGAGAAATACATGGAGACGAGATTTGGAGGAGATCAACAATATAAAGAAGAGCTGGATGGAACTGCAGGAGATAGCTAGAGATAGGAAGACTTGGCATGAGTTGGTTGAGGGCCTATGCCCCAACCGGAGTAAAAAGGCAAAGAGAGAGAAACACAATTGGACTACATGTTTCCTGACCCTTCACTTGGGAATCTAAATTACAAGTACCTCAGCAGTCGGAGTAAGACTCGCCTGAATAACAAGGGACACTGATGATAAGGAAAGCCAGCCTTCATACAAAAATCTATCAGAGATGCCATATTAGGCGCTCCGACACCTCTGAAGTCGGAGAAGGCCTGTATGGAGACCAACCAATAAAAGAGATAACCAATAAAACGGTAAACAGGATTTCACGAAAAAATCAGTCAGAAGCGCCACACCAGGCGCAAGGCTAGCGTGAATTCATAGTGGGTGAACACAGAAGAAGAAGAAGAAGAAGAAGAAGGCGCCCCGACTACGCCTGAATTCATAGCGGGTGAACACAGAAGAAGAAGAAGAAGAAGAAGAAGGCGCCCCGATTGTGTCTGAATTCATAGCGGGCGAACACAGAAGAAGAAGAAGGCGCCCAGACTACGTCTGAATTCATAGTGGGTGAACACAGAAGAAGAAGAAGAAGAAGAAGAAGAAGGCGCCCCGACTACGCCTGAATTCATAGCGGGTGAACACAGAAGAAGAAGAAGAAGAAGAGAGGCGCCCGACTACGTCTGAATTCATAGCGGGTGAACACAGAAGAAGAAGGCGCCCAGACTACGTCTGAATTCCATAGCGGGCGAACACATAAGAAGAAGAGAAGAAGAAGGCGCCCCAGAAACGTCTGAATTCCATAGCGGGCGAACACAGGAAAAGAAGAAGGCGCCCGACAACGCCTGAATTCAAAGCGGGCGAGCGAGAAAAAAGCACCAAAATACCTAATTTAAATGCATTTTAAGACAAGATAGGGAAAGACCCTGCAAGAACAAGAAGAAATTCCCATTTATTCCAGGATAGTCTCAAAGGACAATATCGTAAACACTGAAATTGTCTGAGAGAAAGTACAAGGGCCATCGATAGAGGAAGTTGAATGGGCAAAACAATTAAAATAACTTGAAGACATACAAATCACCAGGATGTAATAATATTTCAGCAGAGTTTATCAAAGTCGGGGGTGAACAAAGCAAAAAAATTTATCCCGCAAAATGTAAAAAAAAAAACACACACACGGTACGGGAATTATGAGTATCAACAAAGTAATAGAAAATATCAATTTTCCCCAAATATTTGGAAAAGGAGACACACACAAGTAAGTACTAATTATAGAACTGTGTCCCTGATTAGCAACACGCAAGAAAAATCATACTAAAAATAATTAGGGGAAAACCCTGTAGGAAAATTGAAGAAAACGTCAACATAATACAAGCTCGATTTAGACGTGACAAGTGACTACTAACTTCTCCTTTATTGACTATTCAAAGGGATTTGAATTTGTAGGAAATTTAGAACTGGTGAAGATAATGAAAGGCAATAAACAAACAGATCGAAAAATCTATGAGGACCACAGAGATGTGGTTTTACAGAAGAATGGTGAGAATCCCATGGACTGACTAATGTTGAGGTGTTGAATGAGGTCAAGACACATTTTTTTTCCCGATCTTCGGCTCGGTGCCATAGACATCGTAACCCTTCGGTTCGGTGCCACGAACACAGTAAATCTGGGGAATCTGTAGATTTTTCTGCCATCCCGCGGAATTGAACCCGCACACACAGAGGGATAGTCACCCGTAGTCCAACGCTCTACGAACACGCTGGGCAGACGGGCATGGGCAGTCATCATTTTTCGGGCATGTGATTAGTAAGGAAGATTAGAACACATTGTAAGAACCGGTAAAATCGAGGGGAGACGAGACAGAGAGATAAAATTTTGGATAGTCTGACTTCATGGCACGGAAGAGCGTTAACATCTAAGCTGATAGCAAACACCAAAGACAGAGATTTATGGAGATCCATGATTGTCTCACGCCAGCCGGCACGGCACCTGATGATGATGAATGAAAGATATGATATTTCCGTTACATTAAATGAAAGGTCTAAAGACCAATACCTTATTAAATGGAAATCTAATTTCTTTAATTTAAATCATGTGCCTGCCTGCCCAACGTGTTCGTAGTGCACTGGACGACGGGTGACAAGCCCCCTGTGAGTGCGGTTCAATTTTACGGGCTGGGAGAAAAGCCACAGGTGCTCCAGATTTACGGCGTTCGTGGCACCGAACCGAAAGGTTACGATGTCCATGGCACCTAGCCGAAGAGCTGAAAAACTCAAGTGCTTCTGGATAGGGAAAAAAATATATATATATAAATCATGAAAGAGCTGTTTAGTTTAGTTTAGTCGTCGGATCACCATCACTGCACGTCGAACAAATTAGTCCATAAGTGCTCCGATCTCTCCCTCAGTACGTCCATCAGCATGTGGCGACTAACGACACCGGTTCTTTGTTGGTTTACAATTCTTCTTTGTCTGCCAGCATAGCGTTCTTGTCGAGCTACACCACACTTAACTTTGAGTTCTTGCAGTCTGGTTAGTGTTGTGGATTCACCGCTATTACGTGAATCATGTACACGCCCTCTCTCCCTTAAGGAATTTATAATATCAGCCTGGTCCATTGCTCGTCCGCTTTGGACAGCAGCCATACCTGCAAGCCTATCCGCACGTTCATTCCCCTTACACCTGCATGCCCTGGCACAAAAATAAAACTGATCTTTGTCAGCTTAGACCTCCCCAGCGATTCTATCCAATGTCTCCTAGCCCATCCTGTTTCAATCTTCCTGGGCATACTCATTGAGTCACTGAGAAAACATGCATGGATAAAAGTCTGTGATTCTAGCCAAATCATCGCTTTGGTAACCGCCATGATTTCCATAGTGAGACTGCTTGTAGTCACGGCAAAACCACCACTGTCTTCCTTCACAACATCTCCTCCGACCTGAGCAGTGAAAGCCCACGAGCTCCGCACATGTCGAATCACCGAACCATCCGTATAAATGATTACCTCATGCTCAGATGCGTTCTCAGAAATTAATGCCTGAACCTCTGCCTCCACAACAAGTGGGTTGTGTTGCCTGCATTCTTTATCAAGTTCGATGCATATAGAAAAGGATGTAGCGATTCCTCTTGGCACTGGTATCCATTCTTCACCGGGATCAATGTCTTCAAGTGTACACACCTGTTCAATACAGTCCTCGGCCTGACCCATCCAAGATTTTCCTCTTTTTAACCTATTTCCTTTTGTCTCTTTATTTCCAAGTGCAGAGGATGTTGTGTGTCAGCATTGACTCGAAGGTATGCTCGTGCACGACTCATCAGTATTCTATACTCCATAGTTGGATAGTCAAGGAGATAGCGCATCGCCCTGCACGACGTGTCTTTAGTGCAACCAAGTATAATGCGCATCGCTTCGTTCTGTATTCTTTCCAGTCGTTCTATCTGACTATGACTGAGAGTCAGGATCGCCAGCGCATACTCAAGCACAGAAAGGACCAGACCCTGGTATAAAAGACAAAGATGGCGCTGTTCACAATCCGCCGCAGCCATTACCCTCATCGCCAGCAAACCTTTCCTCGCCTTCATTATCACATGAGCTATGTGTTCCGTAAAAGCTAGACTACGATCAAAACGCAACCCCAGGTATTTCATAGACTGAGATCGCTCCACCACCTCTGAACACAAAACCACAGATGGTGTTGGAGTGTTGACGATGTGGTTGTTTAAAGAGAACCATGTCACCGCTGCTTTTGTGGGGTTGACCAATGCTCCTGCTTCAACGCACCATCTACCTATGCGGTCGAGTTCTGACTGAAGTTCCTCCACAAGCTGTTCTCTATCCTTGCCCTGACGATACACCAACACATCATCTGCATATGACATTGTCCTTCCTCTACCCGTGATCTGCTCTTTTGTGATGCTCACAGTATAGGCATTGAACAACACCGGAGATAATGGTGACCCCTGTGGTAAGCCAGGGTGGATTGTTGTTGGTGATGACGCCCAACTGCCACATTTAAACACTATCTTTCGCTGGAAGAGGGCCGCAAAGATCCAATTGAGGAGGAATGGGCTGATATTGAGTTCAGTCAGCTGCACCATTAAAAATGCAACGGCACTCTATTATAGGCATCTTCAAGAGACCTTGAAATTGACATTGAAAGAGCTGTACAGTGATCTAATGGCGGCTGTAAGAACATGCGATGACACATCAGATTGGTTTGACATAAGGCACAGACTCATATAAGGTTGTATTCTGACGCATTATCTGTTAAAAGTATACACTGAAAACATCATGAGGAATGTTACAAAAGATAGCAAAAAAGACCAGTACGATTGTTTCGTAATTGGAGGAAGAGAAATACCTGAACTAAGATGCGGTGAGGATGCATTGTTCTTCTTCTTCACTCGTCACCCCTAGGGAGGCATAGGTCCCCAAGCAAGGTTTTACAATCCATCCTATCTAAAGCCATCTTTTCAAGATCTCTCAACTCTCTCCCATTTTTTATGGAAACTGTCTCCAACTCCCGCCTCCAGGTGTTCCTAGGTATTCCCTTACCACTATTAGTCCTAGGGGTTCCATCGAAGGGCCTCTCTCGTGATGCTGTCAGGGGGTCTCACCGCGGCCTTCGTAAATAAGTCGGTCGTGGTCTCACCCACAGCCTGGCTCTAGCACAGGCCAGACAACTGGCCGGGTATCCCTGACCTAGATAAGAAAAGGGATCTGGAAAATACAGATGTTTGATAGAACACTGCACGCTTTTGCAATTTTACTCAATTCTGTGAGTCTATGGTTATTTGTTGGTGAAACATATTCATTATATTGATATTCCTTATTGCTAAACTTAACTTGTTGGATAATATGACTTCGAGTTAGCATTTTGTGTTGATTTTAAAATGAATTCGTCTATATACACCAATACTGGAATGCGAGGTCACGTGGTGTAGTTGGGGTCTGATTTCCCACAATTCTTACCTGAGCCCGAAGGCCCAGTAGTTTATAGTTGGCTCTGTCTCACCAGTGTGTGTTCTATCCATCGGCACCTACTGTCCCGTATTTCCTGTTCCACCTGCCATTGTCACGTTCTATCCCACAGTTCCCTGTTTGTGATCTTGTCATGCCATCGCAGATGGAGTATCCTTCTTGCCTAGCGATCTATTGATGAATGTCTGCAAATTTGTGGTTGTTCCTTCAGGTACTCTCTCTCTCTCTCTCTCTCTCTCTCGCGATCGTTCTTTTTCTGCCATTTTTATCATTCTTAATCTGGTATATAAACAGCCTTTGCCAAGAACGTGTTTTACTCACAATCTTCAGTACCATTTGGAGCTCTAGTGCTTGTCCTTCTGCGACGTGTCCAATTTCAATCAGCATTTACTGGGTTCGTTCTCCGTTAGCCTTTGACTGTCCCCAGCCAACCTGCAAGGCAGTAGGTTTCATGTGTTCTCAATGTCTTCGCTTCATACAGAAGGACATCCTTAACATTTGATTTCAATATCATGATCTTAGCTTTATTCCTGATCATTCTTGAGCTTCATATGTTCATCAGAATGGCAAATGCTCAAATAAAGCAAATAACTATTGATACTTTAATTTCTTCTTCGAATACTCCATAACGAACACCTATTACACCACTCTTTATGATTTGTATATGATCTGAGTCTAAGAACGATTGTGCGTTGTGTCAGTTATACGTCTAGAAGTAGGCCAGCATATCCGATTTCTGCGATGCTTTTATTTACTAGGATAGCTTCCCTAGTCTCATACCTCAGTCGCCTCTTACAACATGCCTTGTAGATTTCAGTGTTACTATTCTTTGACTTCCCATGAAAGCCCTGGCAACGCACGGGCGGGTACATTAACAATGACAGGGGGAAAAAAATGCAACGACAACAGTAGATATGCGTAGGAAACTCTGAGTCTGTATACTTTTCCCAACAGTCTGCGGTGGTAAATTCTGAGACCAAAACAGGGTGGCCGGTTGGTGCTTTTGAATGTGGTGTATTGGATCAAGTCTGTCACACACATCAATATGTTTCTTTCACTTTAACGTGTAATGGTTGAGGATTACGGTATTTGCTTCTCTATTATGTGTTGTGATCGAGTTCACTATCGCGTATGCTGCAGTCACCCACAGGAACAAGAGTAAAAGCTGATAATTCCTAGGGTTCGAAAATATGGCTTTCTTAAACTGAGAGTTTAAGAATATATAAAATAGAGCTGAGAGTCGCATTAGCTTAGTTCTTAGTCATGTACTGGAAGTGCTATTATACAGTAGTGAATGCTGGAAGAAGTAATGTACTTGGAGTGCTATTATACAGTAGTGAATGCTGGAAGAAGTAATGTACTGGAAGTGCTATTATACAGTAGTGAATGCTGGAAGAAGTAATGTACTGGAAGTGCTATTATACAGTAGTGAATGCTGGAAGAAGTATTGTACTTGGAGTGCTATTATACAGTAGTGAATGCTGGAAGAAGTAATGTACTGGGAGTGCTATTATACAGTAGTGAATGCTGGAAGAAGTACTGTACTTGGAGTGCTATTATACAGTAGTGAATGCTGGAAGAAGTATTGTACTTGGAGTGCTATTATACAGTAGTGAATGCTGGAAGAAGTAATGTACTGGGAGTGCTATTATACAGTAGTGAATGCTGGAAGAAGTACTGTACTTGGAGTGCTATTATACAGTAGTGAATGCTGGAAGAAGTAATGTACTTGGAGTGCTATTTTACAGTAGTGAATGCTGGAAGAAGTAATGTACTTGGAGTGCTATTATACAGTAGTGAATGCTGGAAGAAGTAATGTACTTGGAGTGCTATTATACAGTAGTGAATGCTGGAAGAAGTACTGTACTTGGAGTGCTATTATACAGTAGTGAATGCTGAAAAGTAATGTACTTGGAGTGCATTATACAGTAGTGAATGCTGAAGAAGTACTGTACTGGAGTGCTATTATACAGTAGTTAATGCTGGAAAATGACCCAACACATAATACACAAGTTGGAGACATTTCAGAATAAATGTTTAAGAAGAATCCTGCAAATTTTCTGGCCAAATATTGTAACAAATGAGGAGCTTTTGAAACGAACAGACTGTGCTTCCTTGGAGACTATCATTAAGAGACGAAGATTTAGGTGGTTTGGACATGTATGTCGTATGCCAGTGGGGGAATTGACTAGGACAGCTCTCAGATGGACATCGGATGGGATGAGAAGGCCTGGACGTCCAAAGGAAACATGGAAGAGAACGGTGGAGAGTTGAGGGACTGTGACCCGACGTGGGAGACGGTTGGTAGAAAGGCAGCAGAACGGCAACAGTGGATGCCTCTTTTGGAAGCCGTATGTGTAAATCGGGAAATGAATAGGATATAGTTGTTAGTGAACTCGCTTCTTGAGCTAGTGGTCCAGGTTCAATTCCATAGTTGGCGTAGAATATTTTTCCGCCCGTAACGTCTCTCAGATCGACCCGACCTCAATTGGGTCCTAGGAAAAGCACTAGGAAGCACAGGCTGCCGGCTTGATGTTGATCCCATGGTGCCGACGATCAGTGAAAAATACGGGCCTAACACTGTATTACCCAATTTAACTAAATTATGAAAAAGTGTACCTTTCACTTTTTATACTTTTACACAAGGTAATCTCATCGGAAGTGCACGAACTCCGTAGCTTGGGCGAATGTCCCCGATTTAATTTTGAGGTTGGAGAGACGAAATGTAGATTGTCTACAACAACGAATAGAAGACTTGACAAAACATCATTCATATATCTCTTTAGATTTTCTTTTTTTGGGGGTAAGTTTAGTTTAGTCGTCGGATCATCACCACTGCACGCCGTACCAATTAGTCCATATCAGTTATCAGTTATATGAGGACTATCATCATAGCACCCCGGACATGTTCATAGGTGCTTAGATCTCAGACTCAGCAAATCCAGCGGCGTCCAGCGATCCAACACTCCAGTTCGATGGTGATTAATCAAACTCTTTACATATTTAGTATGTCGTTCTTTTCGGCTGCACCAATATTGACATCCATCTCTCTCAATCTGGTCAGTGAGTGGGATTCACAGCCCTGAAACTCTCCTGTTCGTAAAGACTCTCAAATGCGTGACGTGAAGATGTCATTCGCCTGGCAGCTCCTGATATTAGTCCATACGTTCGATATCTTCCTCAGTATGTCTCTCAGTGTATGGCAACTAACGACACCGGTTCTTTGTTGGTTTACTATTCTTCTTTGGCTACCAGCATAGTGCTTTTGTCTAGCTACACCACACTTGACTTGGAATTCTTGCAGTCTGGTTAGTGTTGTAGATTCACCACTCTTCTTCTCCTTCGTCTTCTTCTCATTCGTTCTTTACGACCAATTCTCACTCTGTGATATGTTTGATCTTTGCCAAGAACGTGTATTCGTTGCACATTGGTTTGGTAGGCCCTAAACGCATAGACTTGTACATGTTTAAGATACGTGCATCCGATTTCAGCCTGACCTCCTTAGTCGCCTCTTACGACATGCATGGCAGGCAACAGTGGTTCTATTCTTTACACCCCAAATTTGGGCCCCGGTAACCACTCGGGCGGATTCACCACTATTACTTGAATCATGTACACGTCTTCTCTTCCTTATGGAATTTGTAATATATTTGGTCAGTAAAATGAAGAAACAAAATATAAGCATGAATTGATCATCTTCAAAGTCATTGCAGAAAATGTCGAGAAATAAAGCACACAGTAGTGCTACTCGTTCTAACTGTGCGTATTATTGCTATACACATTAGAGATTATTGGGAACAAAGTTCCATAGGCCACTTTGTCACTTTTTAAAAAAGCCAAAAAAACAACAAACATACGTCGATCCAGTTTCTAGAATTCTCCATTTATTGAGGAAATTAATGTTAACTAGAGGCCTAGTATCGATCCTTACACAGTCGGACGATTTCACACTGTCTTCGGATTGATTTTTAGCCTTGAATATGTAGTGAGTGTGGAGACATTTTGTATCTCCATTTCCGTTCTTGCTGGTCATAGATTGGAATATGAAATCAGCAACAACAGATAACAGATTGGGAATACAATGGGCACTTATGAAACAAGTAGAGGATCTGGATTTGCAGACGATCTTGCTGTCCCACAATCACGCACAGATTAAATATAAAATGAATATTCTAAATAATTAGTCTCAGCAATTAGGTTTAAAAATACACAGGGAAAAGACCAAGGTCATGAGAATAAATGCAGTAAATGTAAACCAGATTATGCTGGAGGAAACAGCTTTACAGGATGTAGAATCATACACATACCTTGGTAGCAACATAGACACAGAAGGGGAACAAACAAAGATGTCAAGATAAGAATACAAAAAGCAACGGTAACTTTATTGCATTGAGTAAAATATGGAAATCAAAATAGATCAAAACAAACACAAAGCTGAGAATCTTTCAATCAAATGTGAAGTCAGTACTGTTCTATGGCTTGGATACATGCAGGACAACAAAAGAAACCATCAGAAAACTACAGACCTTTATAAATGGATGCTTATGTAGGATAGAGGGACTGAGATCGTATGATAAGATTAAGATAGAGTGCAGAAAGAGGTCAAGAAAAGACTCTGGCGATGGATAGAACACACATTAAGAGGTCCGACCGGAAGCATTGCAAGACAGGCAATGTTTTGGAACCCACAGGCATATTAGGGGAAGGCATGGACAGACCTCGAGAAGAGAGTTGGAGACATATGAAAAGAATAGGTAAAACATGGATAGAATTGGAAGGGATGGCAGGAGAGAGGAAAAGCTGGAGGACGTTTGTTGAAGACATGTGCTCCGTTGAGAGTTGAAAGGTGAAGAGGAAGAAGAAGAAGAAGAGGCCTAGTATCGATCCTTACACAGTCGGGCGATTTCACACTGTCTTCGGATTGATTTTTAGCCTTGTACATTTAGTGAGTGTGAAGACAATTTGTATTTTTGAGATCGATAACCAACATAGTAAAGTTTTCAGATATAAACATATGAGTCTTGTTTTAAAGCAGATGATCCTTTTGCTCTGTGGGTGTCCATATTTACTCATACAATGCGTCAAGTCACTTGACAGACCACTCGGTAAGTATCAATTTTTCGTCACGCCACCTCACATGATATAATATTTAATTTTAACAAATTATTCTTGCGATCCCCATAGTGTTACTTGTATATACAATTTTTTTTATTGGAAACAGCAGATGAAATTATAAAAATAACTATAAACTTTGCACATTCGATGAACCGACGGTTTTTTTGCGGAGTCCGCAAGGGTAGCAAAGAATAGTAACACCTCGACGTACACGGCATGTCGTAAGAGGCGACAGAGGTAGGGGCATAGGAAAGCTATCCTAGTAAATAACAAGTTTCGCAGAAATCGAATGTGCTGGCCAACTTGTAGGTACATAACTGGCACAACCTACAATCAATCTCAAGCCTCAGATCACATAGAAATCCAAAAGAGTGATTTCACAAGTGGTCGATACGGATTGTTCGAAGAGGATCCTCGGTAAGGTCAACATTTTTTCCACTGGGAGAAAATAAAACAAATGACCTGCACATGCGTGGCGACAGCCTCGGGGAAGTGGTATCTACTTCTACTTTTCGTTCGTTCTTCGCGACCAATTTTATCATTCTTATTGTGATATATAATTGATCGTTGACAACAACGTATTTTTACGTTTGCCAATTATGCGCATATAGTTACTAGGCCAGAACATCGGGTTTCGCCGGCAGTTTATTTACTAGGGTAGCTTGCCCTAGATTGTACAAGTCCTAACGATCCGTTGTGTCGTATATTTTGGCTTGGATCTACGCCGAAGAGAAGGAGAGTACTGTGTCCTTTCTTACTGTGGAGTCGTTCCGGATTAGGAACATTTCTCAGTCCTTTGGGGCACATAAGCTTGTTCTGGGACGATATCTTACTCGTATTTACACCGTGAAAAGTGTTGGCATTCGCCAATGTCTGGATTTGGACAGCCTGTCAAATCTTTACATTGTCGACCTTACTTTTTTGACCACTTTGAGTTTATTCCGGAGTAGGAACATTCTCAGCCTTTTCGAGGCGCGTGTCGGTACTTGGCAAATTGCAGTTACTACTCTGTATTTTCCCTGGTCCCGAGAAACACTGGACTGGGGCCAAGCACAAATAATGTAGAAGGTCGCTTCATTAGGCGCTATCAGCGCAACTTTGATTTTGCGCTCGCCTAACACCATCCGCCCTGGTTTTTCCTGGGATGTTAGTTGTGGGAACAACCGTACCTTGCCCGGTTGTTTCAGGGAAGGCAGTTTCGTTAGACGTTCAAATGCAACTTTAGGATTTGCGCTCGGACAACATTACCCAATAGATTTATCTGCGCTTGTCCTCTTGTACAGAGTTTACCGCAATCTTCCAATGTGCCGACACGATACGTTACAGTGTTTTCAGAGACACTTGCCGAGACCTTTGATTTGGTATGCATCGTTCTCATTGATTCTTGCCCCACAGCTGGCAATTTAATAGCAGCCATTTGCTCCAGGGTAATTGGGATTCGTTCACAGACGACTCGTACACTATTGTTTCTTAAGTTTCTGCAACTGTTTGGGCAACTTTTCGTCGGACACCGGCCAGGAGATGCGTGCTATGTCCAGGAGATTATGTTCAGGGATTTTGGACCTGCATTAATTTTCCATGCTTGCACTACTACCACTACCTGTAGCTCTCCCTCGATCCCTACCCGCTTAGCTAGACAGGAACCGTTGTCTGTTTCTAGGGTCACCATGTGGAGGTGGGGTAGGACCTTGATTAGTGCCAGATCACTAATCCTGGCGCGTCGTTGTCCCTAGAATTGCACATTTGACCCCGGCAAGTGGTATTAATTCCTCTGCCTACAGAATCCCACAAAGTTCTCTCAGATAATGAGAACAAAGAGATATAAAACATTGGTTCTTCTTTTATTATTTCTATATTTTTTTTAAATAATGAAACCTTTCTAGAAATAAGGTGAGGAAAAGGGGAGGAGGGGAGGGGGAAGAAGAGCAAGGTTCCAGCGTAACACCCCCCTCACCCTGACTAATGCACACGTTCCGGTTCCTAGCCAAAGAACGACGCAAAGAAGCAATGTTTAGCCCACAGACCGGTTAATCGACCCCTCGGATAATTGAGAGTCGATTGTATTTAAGTAAACAGCCTTAGAAGAAAATGACAACCTTATCCACACCGTCTGCCATTAAAAAGTTAAAGCAAGTAACCGCACTTTAATTTCAACCAATTTTTCTTGCTAATATCTATGATCAAACCTTGTCCCTATCGTAGACTCAGGTGTTGAGGATTTCCTACGACACTATTCTTTTATTCTGCTTGACAGATTCAAGTGAAAATAACATATAGTGCAGTCGAGATTAGTCGAAACTAAATAAAGTCTCGAAGATGCGACAGGGTTACCAGATACAAATTGTGATTAAAAGCCAGACAATGTTATAATAAAAGCCAGAAAAAGCCTGAAAAAGGAACACTTTTTAAACAACATAAACATTTTCCTATTCTTCTTCTTCTTTTATCGTCTCACTTTTACCGGGTTGTTGCTCAGTGTCGTTCGCTTCTCAGGCCAGCTAGCAGTGGGCAGTTGTGTCAATTTTAAATTTGTTGTAAAGGTGGGACCGGAGTCTGTTATGGTCCGTACGAGGTGGAATATGACAACTTGTTTGCTACGGGACAGATCATAGTACCCATCTTTGGCGCTGTTTTGAGGGTGGTCTTGCGACTGCACACTGACATACGAAATAACCCTTTAGCTCTACTAAATTCATCAAAATATGAATATCAACTTCTCCACGCACAGGTCACCGAATGAATGAAGGGTATACAAGAAAAAAGGGTTCGAATCTGAGTTTATTCAAGTCTCATCAACAAACCAGAAGCTGACTGTTCAGTTTGTGATCCACAGTAAATTAAGCACATGACCAGAGGCTGCTGAAGAAGAAGAAGAACCGTTGTTTGTCAGAATAAATATTTTTGGCATGTTTCTGGTCTTAATTCGAATGTAACCAACGTATTCTCCAGTGGATACCAGCTTCATGTGGCGTATCAGGAAACGAGAGAGCAGACAAGCTGGCTAAGGAGTGAGCAAAACTTATACAACACAAATACACTACCAGAGATAAAACACAAATCAAACGAAAACACAAAGAGTTGTGAGGCAAAAACCACAGCAAACATCAACAAGATCTTATCAGCAGACTAAACAGCAAACATCAACAAGATCTTATCAGCAGACTAAACAGAAAACATCACACAACATTCTTTTGCCTCAGAACAGGACACCGCCCGTGTGTTGTCCGACTCGCATGGGGAGAATAGTAACACTGCTAGCTACAAGGTATGTCATAGGAGGCGACTGGTGTAGGACCTAGGGAAGTTACCCTAGTAAATAAAAAGCATCGCAGAAATCTGATGTGCTGGCCTACCTTTAGGCGCATAACTGGCACTACGTTCAGTCGCTCTTAGGCTCAGATCACATACAAATCACAAAGAGTGACTTAGCAGGTGGTCGTTATGGAGCGTTCGAAGAAGAAGAAAAAGAACAGGACAATATAGGCTCAATCATTACATGCACTACTAAAGCTGTTCCAGACTGCACAGTGTGCAGGTCAGACCGAAACACACATTCCAGGGCGCATTCTGCAATCCTGTCCATTATATATACTCCAACGAAATAAAACATGGCCCCATGAAAAAATCGTTTAGACTAGAGCAAGCAATGGGGAACTCACGAGGAACTCCAACCGACATGCAGCTTCATAGAGGCAAACCCATCTCATGGTTTAGACGAGCATACGAAACCGATCGTGAAGAAGAGAATTCCAATAAATGGCAAAATCATGTAGGTGTTTAGGATAGCAACAAATCCAAAACTTTATTCACTTTTCTAAGGAAAAAGCATTTTACGAAGCTAGTGTAGATTTATAAGAAAAAGCAAAATAAAACTAAGTAAATTCCTTAACTCGGAGAAGTTGAAAAAAAGCCGCATTTAAAAAATTTGGCTTTAAAGGGGAAAAAAGCCAATATGGCAACCCTGTGCTTCTCTATATACATTTATTGCGGTTTGCCCTGACCTGAATATTGAGGTCATATTGACGCTGTGTCAATAGCGAAGTAGGGCGTGTTGTGCTATGTTTTTATATGTTGTGTGTTTTTTATGTTTTACATATTATTTTGATGCGGTATATGTGTTTTTTGTTTTATTTTATGTGCTATGTTTTTATACTTTAAATGTTATTTTTATGCTTTTCATGTTTAAATAAAAATACTCAGTATGTTGTGTTTAATAATTAAGCTTCTTGTGATTGATTGATTGATTGATTGATATGGCCATCATCATTGCACTTCGGCGAGTAATCATCTGTGATCCGATCTCTTCCTGTAGTAGGGGGGCGGGTGTTCTACACAGGAAGTTCTCAGCGGAAGTGCACGAACACAGTAAAAAACGGCGAGGTTCCCTGATGTAACTTTGAAGATGGTTAAGATATTTTGTAGAAATTGTATTTGTAATCCTTTCTGATATCCTTTCTTGAATTTAAGGAAAAAAACCAGGATATATCTACGTCCACAGAAAGAGATTTTCCGTACGCTGGGACAAAGCACCAAAAAACCAGTACAATCTTGGTAAAACCGCGACGTCTAGCCACCCTGAAGTTGAGACGATACAAGATGATGATTGGTTGATTGATTGATAGGACCACAATCATTGCACTTTGGTGAGTAACCATGTGTGCTCTGAGGTCTTTCTTACATCTGAGCTGCATGCTTGAAGTCCGTAGCACCGGCGAGAGTCCCCGATGTAATTTTGAAGATGGTGAAGATATTTATGTGAAAATGAATGAAAATCGTGAAATATCCTAAAGGACGTAGCCATCAACCACAGTAAATGAGTTGTTGATTTTCTAGGCACCACTTATACGTTCAGTAGTTTGTCATTGCTTTCTGAACGGTGAGGTCTAGTTTTACCTTTTGTAAAAATCCCACGGAAACGAATTTGATTCCAAACTTGCCCACACGGAACCTAAGTTTTATCGTCCGTCTCCGATAGGACTAGGAACTCGATCTCACCTACACTGAGATCAGGGATCTCTGGGAAAATATCCAGATGGCTCCACGAGGGAGCGAACCTGGTACCTTTAGCACAAGAGACGAGCACCTTATCTCTACGCCACAGAGAACCCTAAATAATGACAGCTTTAGACAGTTGTATATGAAGTTTTGTGTAACTCACACACTGACTGTTCATCACCACATGTGGACTCGTCTGGTCGCTGTCAGTCTTCAAATCTAGCAATTTGACAAACGTAATCCGATCTAGGTGGCGTCTGGGGCCTAGGGGTTAGTGACTCGGTCTATTAACCTCGACGTTCTGAGTTCGAAAAACGCTGTGGACAGTTTGGTTGCAAATTGTTTCCCGTAGATTTTAGCAAAGGACGATGGTACCACCCGTTCAGAAAGCAATGGCAAATGTTGAACGTAATAATGCATAGAAAAATCACAAACAGCGTTAAAAAACTGGGGTTGATTTGCAAAGTCCTGTAAAGGATATGCAATTAAAAGATAGAATCCGATCTAAATGTTTTTACTTTATCTTTTTTTTCTTATCTGTCACCTCCACCACCCCCTAACATCCCCGCCCGTCCGCAGCCCCTCTTCCTTTTCCTAAGTCAACTCGTCCGTCTATCTCGATCATTTGAGTACTTCTTACTATACTGTATGACGATGTGAAATAGGAAGAGGTTAGAGGGGTCAGGGTCACGCACTATTAGGTGCGATTGTGTGTGCTGGAGAAAGAAAGGGGGTAGAGTGGCTGTCTACTACGGTAATCTTTCCTATCAATCATCATCTAGTTGCTGTTTTATAGTAAACAATGACGAATATAAAGCAGCTGTTTTCTCGAAGTGTATTGGCGCCATATTGCAGGCGTTATAAGTAAGTTACACACCGTGTTGTGTCCCGCACAGTTCTTACACATCATAAATGACGCCATTTCACAATACAGCAGGAACGGAAGTCTCGAATGCCAAACATAAAGTTTTCGTGCTGTTCTGAACGTCAACATTCCAAATCTGATTATAATAATATTTATTTCAGCTGTGTCTGCTTAGGAAAAAGAAATCTGGCTACAATTGAAGCTGTCGGCATTGCAATAAATGTATTCACTCTTTTGCAGTGATAAAGCTGAGTGCATTTTCTTGTTCATAGATTTAAGTTTAACAGAAATTGTCTATTGACGTTAGACTTCTGCTGTACTATTTCTTCTTTCCTTTTCTTCTTCTTCTTCAAACGCTCTATATCGACCACTTGTTAACCACTCTTTGTGATTTGTATGTGATATGAGTCTAAGAGCGATTGCACATTGTGCTAGGTATGCGCCTACAAGTAGACCAGCATATCTGATGTCTGCGATGCTTTTTATTTACTAGGGTAGCTTTCCTAGGCTTCTACTTCAGTCGTCTCTTTTTTTTTTTTTTTTTTTTCCGATCCAGAAACGCTTGGGCTTTCAGTTCTTCTGCTCGGTGCCATGGACATCGTAACCCTTCAGTTCGGTGCCACGAACACCGTGAATCTGGGGAATCTTGGGCTTTTCTCCCAGCTCGCGGAATTGATCCCGCAATCACAGAGGGCTAGTCACCCGCAGTCCAGCGCGCTACGAACACGCTGGGCAGGCGGGCTCAGTCGTCTCTTACGACATACCTTATAGGTCACCGCGTTATTATTCTTTGCTTCTCTTACAAACTCCGGCAACACACGGGCGTAAATGATCTCTCTCGATCTCTCGATCTCTCTCGCGATCACCGCCCAGACCGATGTATCAGATCTCCCCATAAATTCTATTCATGTGGAAATCTTCTTTCTTCTTCTTCTTCTTTGCGTTCGGTTTCGTATGCTTGTCTAAACCATGAGATGGGTTGCCTCTATGAAGCTGCATGTCAGTTGGAGTTCTTCCAGAGTTCCCCATAACTTGGTCTGTAAACTTTGTTCATGAGGCCATGTTTCATTTAGTTGGTGTTTGTATTATAGATATGACTGCAGGATGTGCTCTGGAGTCTGTGTTTCTGTCTGGCATGCACACTGTGCAGTCTGAGCAGGCTTTATTTTGTGCATGTGGTGGTTGAGCCTGCAGTGACCTGTTCTTACACGAAAGATTGTTGTGTGCTGTTTTCTGTTTAGTCTGCTGATGGGATCTTGTGGGTGTTTGCCTCCATACCTCTTTGTACTTTCTTTTGATATGTGTCTTGATTTCTGGTAGTGACACTGGGTGTTTGTGTTGTGTAAGTTTTGTTCCCTCCTTAGCCAGCATGTCTGCTCTCTCATTTCCTGTTACGCCACAGTGGGCTGGTATCCACTGGAGAATAATTTTGTTGTGTTCTGAGAGCTTGTTTAGCTGTAGTGTCAGCTCTCTTTCCATGTTATCTTGTGGTTCCCTTATGTGGAAATCTGATTCATGCAGCCTTAGCATTGGTGTGTTTTACGTCACATCTTCAGCACCATTTGGAGCTCTGGTGCTTATCCTTCGGCGATGTGTCCGGTTTCAGCCAGCGTTTACTCGGTTCGCTCTCCGTTCTCTAGCCATCTAGTGTTTTTTACGGTGTGTGGTAGCTAGCCCCACGCCCAACCTCCTTAGTTGACTCTTAAGACATGCGTGACAGGTAACAGTGGTTCTATTCTTTACACCCCAATTTGGGCCCCGGTAACCACTCGGGTGGTAAATGATTTAAAGCAGCTCTACCCAACGCGGCGATCGTGTCATACATTCATGGTACCCTGTTTTACTCTAACTCTGACTTTAACGTTTATTAGATACCCGCCTGCCCAGCGTGTTCGTAGCGCGTTGGACTACGGATGACAAGCTTCCTGTGAGTGCGGGTTCAATTCCGCGGGCTGGCAGAAAAGCCACAGGTTCACCAGATTCACGGTGATCGTAGCACCGAACCGAAGGGTTACGATATCCACGGCACCGAGCCGAAGAGCTGAAAGCTCAAGTGCTTCTGGATAGGTTAAAAAAAAAAAAAAAAAACGTTTATTAGATTTCAAGAAAATCAACTATTTTTCAGGGTTTTTTTTTCGAAGCACTTCAATGAACAGAATCTTCCCGCTTTTTGTTGAATTTTGTAGCTATTCTACTTTCCCTTAACCTCAACCTTTGTTTTTTTCACTGGAGAAATAGTCGACATCTCAACTATAATAATATTACTATTGTTATTAGTAGTAGTAAATATCGGTCTCAGTTCCATGGAGGAGATTGAGCGAGTTGCCCAGGATAGAGCGGTATGGAGAAATTACTTGCAGGCCCTATGTAATGTATAACGGTGAGGAATTATTATTATTAATAGTAGTAGTAGTAGAAGGTGTCTGTATGTTGTCGGGGCTCGCAAGGGAGCAAAGAATAGTAACACTGTGACCTAAAATGCATGTCGTAAGAGGCGACGGAGGTAGGGGCCTAGGGAAGCTACTCTAGTAATTAAAAAACATCGTAGAAATCGGATGTGCTGGCCTACTTGTTGGCACATAAATGGCACAACGTAGAATCGCTCTTAGACTCATATCACATACAATTCACAAAGAGTGGTTAACAAGTGGTCGATATGGAGCGTTTTTTTTTTTTTTCTCTTCTCAAATCCTGTTTTGTCTCACAGCGTCAGGATAAGAAGAGATTTCTAGAACGGGCTTTTGTGTGCACTTTATAAATAGTGTCTATCCTCGCCTCTGTTATCTCTGATGTCCATCTTTTGCGTGGCCGGTCTTTTGCTTTGTACCCATTGTATCGGAGCAGCATTGCGCTTTGAGGTGCACTGTCTGTTGGTAATCTGCTTATGTGGCCGAACCATGTAATTTGTTATTTCTTGATGAAGTCTAGTACTGATGTTGTATCCACTTATTTTGCCTGATGTCTTCATTTCTCAACCAGTCTCTTCTTGTTACCCCCAGCATTCTGCAAAGGCACTTCAACTCTGTTGTGACAAGTTTTCTTCTATCATTTGATGTCAACGTCCAGGTTTAGCACTGGTAGCATAATGAGAGCATGGTGAGCGTCTATAGCTCAAGCGACAGTGAGCTCGATCACAAAAACAAGCGTACCTGGTTCAAACTCCACGGTTGACAAGTTTGGAAGCAAATTCGTTTCCGTGGGATTTTTACAGAAATGTAAAAAAATAGACCTCACCGTTAGTAAACCGTTAGTAAATCTGACAGCTGCCTTTATTAGATAGAGAATCCGAAATCCCAATCTAGTGAGAACGCAGAAGAAGAAGAATGAAATCCCAATCTAGTGTGAACGCAGAAGAAGAAAGAAGTTCATAGATATGGGATTAAAACCTCTTTAAGCCGAGGCAACGCTCTTTCAACCTAAGACAAACCTTATATTGGTTATATCAGAGCGTGTAGACCAACAAACATGAACAATAAAAAGTAGTTTCTTTCGGAGAATCCAAAATACAAGGGGTGATGATACTGTGTTGTTTATACTGATGGGTCTGTGAAGCGTGGTGAGAAATCAGACATAGGATAGGGTTGTTACAGGGCGAAGTAGAACATACAGGGCAACTACTTCCAGTATGGGGATGGAGGTTGAGGCTGTTACTGCTGTCCTCCATTGGCTCTCTGGGACTCCATTTACTGGGACCGTTCTTGTTTTTGACTCTCAGTCCATGCTTTGGAAGATCCAGAATGGCAGGTTGCGGTATGAGTGGCTGTCGTATATAGCTTTCCAACCTCCAGAGACTCGTGGATCTACTGTCCGGGCCATGCGGGTGTTCGCCGCAACGAGAGAGCGGGCATGACTGAATCCAAAGCATAAATTGTTGGGGATTTTAGGATGGATACGGGGGATGTTATTCGGTCGTTTGGCAACCTACTGTTGGATAAGGACACTAAAATTGACGTTAAATCAATCCAGTGATTTAATGAGTTGGGAATTACAAGTTGTACAAGTAGAACTGGATGCTTGAGGGGCAGAGAGAGAGAGAAGTTTGTTTAACCAGCCAGCCACAGGAACTATCAGTATACATAACCGTCGACACCATTTGGGGGAGACTGAGCACCTATGGGTCTGCCCGGAGCGCTGTGACGTCATCTCAGTAACCAATAACCAATGAGTTTAGTAAACAAAGAACAGCTGTTTATAGTAATAATAATGCCAGTTTGGATGTGTCTTACCGTCAGTTTTCTATCTAGGTCAGGAACATGAATTAATGATTCTGTGTTTCTATGTCGATTGCATACATACACCTACACACACCTACACACAAACATGTTCTGCTCATTTATATACACATACACACACCTACACACACATGATGTGCTCACTTATACACACATACACACACATACATACACAGGGGCCTCTGCACGTATAGAGAAGCGTGGTAGCACAGTAATTAACGCACTTGCGTTGCCTGTCTGTCCAGCGTGTTCGTAGCGCGTTGGACTACGGGTGACTATCCTCTGTGTGTGCGGGTTCAGTTCCGCGGGACTGCAGAAAAAGCCACAGATTCCCCAGATTTTCGGTGTTCGTGGCACCGAACCGAAGGGTTACGATGTCCATGGCACCGAGCCGAAGAGCTGAAAAGCTCAAGTGCTTCTGGATCGGAAAAAAACAAAAAAACAAACGCACTTGCGTTCTAACTGGATAATCTCAGTTCGTTCCAAATTTGAGTGGCAATTTTTTTCCGATCGCAAACCACGGCAATGTCGATCAGGGTTTACTTCGGTACCAGAGGGGAAAAAACACTGGGAAGTTATAGACTGGCGGAGAGATATTGACCAAAGCACTCACAGTTTTCCGCCGCTGGTAGAGAAATTTAAAGGCGTTTAGTTCAGTTACTGGGGACTGCCTAGAGTAGTTGATAGTAGCTCTGCCTGCTAGCTGTGAGACGCCTCATAGCTCGGGTTCGAACCTACTGTCCGGCATTTGTTCGAGTCCCCTGGTCTTACTCAGGACGATAACTTGAGTACCTCTGAAGTCGGAGAAAATCTGCCTGTATGGCGAGGGAATACTAATTACGAGTACATTGAGCACACGACTGCCAGTGTAAAGTAATTTACAATGTGCACGCTGCTGCCATTGTAAGAAATTGGAAAAACGGATTTTCACGCAAAAATCAGTTTCAGAGATGAAACTTCGTCTGAGTTGAAAGCGGACGAAAAAAAAAAAAAAAAAGTTCAGTTACTAATTTGGGATTCCCCGCCTGTGTGGTCCGGGCCCACAAGGAAGCAAAAGAATAGTACCACTGCGACCTACAATGCATGTTGTAAGAGGCGACTGATACAGGCCCTAGGGATGCTACCCTAGTAAATAAAAAGCAGCGCAGACATCGGATGTGCTGGCGTATGTATTGGCGCAACGTACAATCGCTCTTAGGCTCAGATCACATACAAATCACACAAAGTGGTTGACAAGTGGTCGATATGGAGCGTTCGAAGAAGAAGAAGAATTGGATTCTCCTAAAGGAGTTAATTCTTATCTTTCATGTCTGTTGGTATACACGTTCGGATATAACCAAACAGGCTCGTACTTAGGTTGAAAGTGACGTGCCTCTGCTTAAGGAGTCTTTAATTCGCTACATAACAAACGAAAACATTATCGTAGTCGTTGGATTGTCATCACAGCACATCGAACCAATTAGTCCATAAGTACTTCGATCTCCTCCTCCTCAGTATGTATGTCTCTCAGTGTGTGACAACTAATGACGACACCAGCTCTATGTTGGTATACTATTCTTTTTTGACTTCTTTTTGTCATGTCTAAATGCATCTTAAAGGCCCAGGTTTGGCTTCATTGCGCCGAGGTTCTTCATATGGTTCGGTTTCTCTCTGCAGAAATGATACTTTACCTGCCGAGAGCAATGCACAAAACATGAAGTCCTTAGCTCCTGCAACGATTCTAAGCGTCTCTCTCTCTCGATCACCGCCCAGACCGATGTACCAGACTTCCCCATAAATTCTATTCATGTGGAAATCTAATTCATGCAGCCCTAGCATTGGTATGCTTTACGTCTTCAGCACCATTTGGAGACCTGTTGCTTATCCTTCGGCGATGTGTCCGGTTTCAGCCAGCTTTTACTCGGTTCGCTCTCCGTTCTGTAGTCATCTAGTGTTTTTTACAGTGTCGGGTAGCTAGCCCCAATCCAACCTCCTTAGTCGCCTCTAACGACATGCATGGTAGGTAACAGTGGTTCTATTCTTTACACCCCAATTTGGGCCTCGGTGACCACTCGGCGATTCTAGACGTCTTCTTCTCTTCTTCTTCTTCTTCTTCTTCGATCGTTCTTCACGGCCAATTTTATCATTCTTATTGTGATGTATAATTGGTCCACTGACAAGAACGGGGTGATCTCTCTTCAACCCACACACCTCTTACTCTAACACATACCTTCTCTCTTCAACGCACACACACCCCTTACCACAACAAATACCTTCTCTCTTCAACACACACACACATCTCTTACCCTAACACATACCTTCTCCCTTTAACACACACCCCTTACCACAACATATACCTTCTCTCTTCAACACACACACACACACACACATCTCTTACCCTAACACATACCTTCTCTCTTCAACACACACCCCTTACCCTCTTTACTCAGTCTCCTAACTGATGCATACATAAACGACACCATCTAAAACATGCACACGATCTATGTTAATCACACCTACACACACACGCGCACTGTCTAGCATAAACACATATAGCTTATTGCACATACTTTTTTACGCAGTCTTACACACACACACTCTATCTCTCTCTATTTATCTCTCTCTATTTATCTCTCCCCATTTTTATATACCTGGTCTGTCCCCTTCATTTCTCCAGTAATCTGTTATCTATTTCATGCTTATTTCATTTTCTTTTCACTTATCCTCTTTTGCCTCACAACGTCAGGTTTCTAGAACGAGCTTTTGTGTGCACTTCATAAACAATGTTTGTTTTTTCGTCCCTGTTACCTCTGAGGTCCACCTTTAGCATGGACAGCCTTTTGCTTTGTATCCAGTGTATTGGAGTAACATTGTTCTTTGAGGAGCACTGTCTGTTTAGCACATGGGAAATCACTCTCTCTCTCTCTCTCTCTCTTTCTCTCTCTTTCTAGTTATCACTTCTTTATTTGGCTGGCCTGTCTCTTCATTTCTCTCCTAATCTGTTCTTTTTTCATGCCTTCTTATCTCTAATCCTGTTTTGTATCATAGCTTCAGGTTTCTAGAAAGAACTTTTGTATGTGTTTAAAAGTGTTTATCGTCGCCTCTGTTATCTCCGAGGTCCACCTTTAGCATGGGCAGCCTTTTGCTTTGTATCCAATGTATTGGAGTAACATTGTTCTTTGAGGCAAACTTTCTGTTTAGCACATGAGGAAATCACTCTACCTCTCTCTCTCTCTCTCTCCTCTTCTAGTTATCACTTCTATTAGGATGGACTGTCTCTTCATTTCTCTCGCAGTCTGTTCTTTTTCATGCTTCATCATCATCTTCTTATCTCTAATCCTGTTTTGGATCATAGCGTCAGGTTTCTAGAAAGAGCTTTTGTATGCGTTTAAAAAGTTTTTCGTCGCCTCTGTTATCTCCGATATCCACCTTTTGCGTGGACAGCCTTTTGCTTTGTGTCCACTGTATTGGAGTAACTGTCGTTACTGTCTGTAATACCGCTCTTTGGCTGTTTAGAACAGGAGGAATATGAGCCTGTGAAATTTAATGACCGCATGGTTCCTCGTGCAGTCGCCACAAAACTGTTCAAGTAAGGATTCTTTCTTTATGCCCTCGACAGAAAAAAACTACTTGGCCTTTACTGTGGATTTAACCCTAGTCTCCCGAATGTGAGCCGCGCTCTAATCCATTCGTCCAGACGTTCCACTCTGTATCGGATTAACATTACTATTTGAGGCTCCTCATTCATTCATTTATTCAATATTCCTCTCCGCTCCTCGTGGAGCATGGGGTCTCAACAATTGTTCGCCACTATTCTCGGTCTCTGGCTGTTTTATTATGGTCTACAAGACTAGTCGAGCACTCTTCAGTTCCGCAAGAAGACTTCGTCTCCATTTAGGACTCCTCTTTTTCGTTTTCCTTGCGGGTTCCACTCAAGTGCCTGTCTAGTGACACTCGACTGTGTCTTCCGTAGGGTATGCTCGACCCATCGCCATTTTCTCTTCTTTACCTGGGTCGTCATGGGTTCCTGTCCTGTTCTTATTCACAGGTCTGTGTTTGGAACTCTATCATAGCATCTCAGTCTGAGAATCTGTCGAAGACTTGTGTTGACAGCGGTCTGATATTTGAGGCTCCTGTCTGTTTATCACACGAGGAAGTCAGGGTTACTCTCTCTCTCACTCTCTCTCTCTCTCTCTCTCATTCTCTCTCTATCTATCTCACTCTCTCTCTCTCTTACTCTCTCTCTGTCTCTCTCTAGTTATCTCTTCTCTAGGAATCTATTCTCTGTTCCATGTTTATCACACGAGGAAGTCACGGTTAATCACCTCTCTCTCTCTTTACTTCTCTCTCTCTTACTGTTGACAGCGGTCTGATATTTGAGGCTCCTGTCTGTTTATCACACGAGGAAGTCAGTTACTCTTCTCTCTCACTCTCTCTCACTCTCTCTCTCATTCTCTCTCTATCTATCTCACTCTCTCTCTCTTACTCTCTCTCTCTCTCTCTCTAGTTATCTCTTCTCTAGGAATCTATTCTCTGTTCCATGTTTATCACACGAGGAAGTCACGGTTAATCACTCTCTCTCTCTTACTCTCTCTCTCTTACTCTCACTCTCTCTCTCACTCTCTCTCTCTAGTTATCTCTTCTCTAGGAATCTATTCTCTGTTCCATGTTTATCACACGAGGAAGTCACGGTTAATCACTCTCTCTCTCTCTCTTCTCTCTCTCTCACTCTCTCTCTCTCTCTCTCTTCAGTATCTCTTCTCAGAATCTATCTCTGTCCATGTTTATCATGAGGAAGTCACGGTTAATCACTTCTCTTCTCTCTTCTCACTTCCTCTTCCTCACTCTCTCTCTCTCTAGTTATCTCTTCTCTATGAATCTATTCTCTGTTCCATGTTTATCACACGAGGAAGTCACGGTTAATCACTCTCTCTCTCTCACTCTCTCTCTCTCTCTCACTCTCTCACTCTCTCACTCTCTCTCTCTAGTTATCTCTTCTCTAGAATCTATTCTCGTTCCATGTTTATCACACGAGGAAGTCACGAGTTAATCAAAGTCATTTATCTAGAAGTCATTCACTTTATCTACACGACATCACAGTTTCATCTCTCATCTTCTCGAGAATCATGCATTTATCACACGAGGAAGTCACAGTTTATCACACGAGAAGTCACAGTTTATCCACGAGGAAGTCATCAGTTTATCACACGAGGAAGTCACAGTTTATCACACGAGGAAGTCACAGTTTATCACACGAGGAAGTCACAGTTTATCACACGAGGAAGTCACAGTTTATCACACGAGGAAGTCACAGTTTATCACACGAGGAAGTCACAGTTTATCACACGAGTGAAGATCACAACAAGTTTATCACACGAGGAAGTCACAGTTTATCACAGAGGAAGTCACAGTTTATCACACGAGAGCAAGTACGAGATACAGTTTATCACACGAGGAAGTCACAGTTTATCACACGAGGAAGTCACAGTTTATCACACGAGGAAGTCACAGTTTATCACACGAGGAAGTCACAGTTTATCACACGAGGAAGTCACAGTTTATCACACGAGGAAGTCACAGTTTATCACACGAGGAAGTCACAGTTTATCACACGAGGAAGTCACAGTTTATCACACGAGGAAGTCACAGTTTATCACACGAGAGAAGTTCACAGTTTATCACACGAGGAAGTCACAGTTTATCACACGAGGAAGTCACAGTTTATCACACGAGGAAGTCACAGTTTATCACACGAGGAAGTCACAGTTTATCACGAGAAGTCGTTTATCACACGAGGAAGTCACAGTTTATCACACGAGGAAGTCACAGTTTATCACACGAGGAAGTCACAGTTTATCACACGAGGAAGTCACAGTTTATCACACGAGGAAGTCACAGTTTATCACACGAGGAAGTCACAGTTTATCACACGAGGAAGTCACAGTTTATCACACGAGGAAGTCACAGTTTATCACACGAGGAAGTCACAGTTTATCACACGAGGAAGTCACAGTTTATCACACGAGGAAGTCACAGTTTATCACACGAGGAAGTCACAGTTTATCACACGAGGAAGTCACAGTTTATCACACGAGGAAGCAGATGTTAATCTAACTTATTCAAGTCACACAATCCAAACTGAAAATCGTGACATATCCTTTACAAGACGTCACCATCAACCACAGTCTTCTGCTTCTTCTTCTTTTCTTCGAACACTCCATATCCTTTACAAGACGTCACCATCAACCACAGTCTTCTGCTTCTTCTTCTTCTTTTCTTCGAACACTCCATATCCTTTACAAGACGTCACCATCAACCACAGTCTTCTGCTTCTTCTTCTTCTTTTCTTCGAACACTCCATATCCTTTACAAAACGTCGCCATCAACCACAGTCTTCTGCTTCTTCTTCTTCTTTTCTTCGAACACTCCATATCCTTTACAAGACGTCACCATCAACCACAGTCTTCTGCTTCTTCTTCTTTTCTTCGAACACTCCATATCCTTTACAAAACGTCGCCATCAACCACAGTCTTCTGCTTCTTCTTCTTCTTTTCTTCGAACACTCCATATCCTTTACAAGACGTCGCCATCAACCACAGTCTTCTGCTTCTTCTTCTTCTTTTCGAACACTCCATATCCTTTACAAAACGTCGCCATCAACCACAGTCTTCTGCTTCTTCTTCTTCTTTTCGAACACTCCATATCCTTTACAAGACGTCACCATCAACCACAGTCTTCTGCTTCTTCTTCTTCTTTTCTTCGAACACTCCATATCCTTTACAAGACGTCACCATCAACCACAGTCTTCTGCTTCTTCTTCTTCTTTTCTTCGAACACTCCATATCCTTTACAAAACGTCGCCATCAACCACAGTCTTCTGCTTCTTCTTCTTCTTTTCTTCGAACACTCCATATCCTTTACAAGACGTCGCCATCAACCACAGTCTTCTGCTTCTTCTTCTTCTTTTCGAACACTCCATATCCTTTACAAAACGTCGCCATCAACCACAGTCTTCTGCTTCTTCTTCTTCTTTTCGAACACTCCATATCCTTTACAAGACGTCACCATCAACCACAGTCTTCTGCTTCTTCTTCTTCTTTTCGAACACTCCATATCCTTTACAAGACGTCACCATCAACCACAGTCTTCTGCTTCTTCTTCTTTTCGAACACTCCATATCGACCACTTGTTAATCACTCTTTGTGATCTGTATGTGATCCAAGCCTAAGAGCGATTGTACGTTGTGCCAGGTATGCGTCTACAAGTAGGTCAGCGCATCCTATTTCTGCGACGCTTTTATTTACTAGGTAGCTTCCTCGGCCCCTACCTCAGTCGCCTTTTACGACATGCCTTGTAGATCGCAGCGTTACTATTCTTTGCCCTCCTTATGGGCCCCGCCAAGACACAGACGAATCAACCACAGTAAACGAGTCGTTGATGTTCAAGTCACCACTCTTTAGCGTTCAGTAGTTTGTCATTGCTTTCTGAACAGTAAGGTCTATTTTTATCGTTCGTAAACATCCAGGTGAGCGTCTGTAGCTTAAGCGGTAGTGAGCTCGATCACAAACCCAAGCGTACCTGGTTCAAGCCCCACGGTTGGCAAATTTGGAAGCAAATTCGTTTCCATGGGATTTTTACAAAAAGGTAAAGTAGACCTCACCGTTCAGAAAGCAATGGCAAACTACTGAACGTATAAGTGGTGTCTAAAAAAATCAACGACTCGTTTACTGTGGTTGATGGCTACGTCATGTAAAGGATATGCCACGATTTGTTCAAACATCCACGAGAACAAATTTGCTTCCAAACTGCACGTCGCGGAGTTTGAACCAGGTGCTCCTGTGTTGTGATCGAGCACCCTAAACGCTAAGCCACAAACGTCCACTACTGTCTCTAATACACATCCCGTGTTTTCCCGAGGCTCACAAGGGAGCAAAGAATAGTAACACTGCTACCTATAAGGCATGTCGTAAGAGGTGACTACGGTAGGGAAGGCCTCGGGAAGCTACACTAGTAAATAAAAAGCGTCGCACAAATCGGATATGCCTACTTATAGGAGCATAACTGGCACTACGTGCAATCGCTCTTAGGCTGGGATCACATACAAATTACAAAGAATGGTTTAACAAATAGTCGATATGGAGCGTTCGAAGAGAAAATACACACATTTACAGGTACAAAGATATACAGGTACAAAGATATACAGGTACAAAGATATACAGGTACAAAGATATACAGGTACAAAGATATACAGGTACAAAGATATACAGGTACAAAGATATACAGGTACAAAGATATACATGTACAAAGGCATACAGGTACAAGATATACAGGACAAGACATACAGGTACAAAGACACACAGGTACAAAGACACACAGGTACAAAGACATACATGTTCAAAGACATACAGGTACAAAGACATTCATGTACAAATATACACAGATACAAAGACACATAGGTACAAAGACATATATGTGCATATCTTGCAAATATATATATATGTGCAAATGCAAACAGTTACAAGGGCGTGCTGGTAAAAAGGACACACGGGTACAAGGACACACAGGAACAAGGATACACAGGTACAAGGGGACACATGCTCAGGTACGAGGACAGACACACACACAGGTACAATGACACACACACAGGTAAAGGACACACACAGGTAAAGGACACACACATGTACAAGGACACACACACACACATGAACGAGGACATACATACACATACACACACACGCACACACACACAGGTACAGATTAAGGACATACAATTAGAAACATCAACCCGAATATACATACATATTTACAAGAACACGCACTTATAATAAAAACACACACGTACAAAGACAGACACACACGTTCAATGTGCACACACACACACACACACACAAATAAATATCGTTTTCTCTGACACTATCACACATGCGCAATGACACATCGCGCACTTCATTAGGCAGTCAAGATAACTCTATTTATTATTAGTCCCATCTCAGAACGAAGCCGCGAGGAGGGGGAAGGGTGGGGTTTACACACAACAACAAAAAGTAGGACACAGTACGCAGGCGTGTATACAAATATATATTGAGGGAAGCAGGGGCAGAAGTGGATGGGTGATATCTATATATAAACAGCAACATTGACGGCGGGATTGGGGGTGATAACTTTGTGTTGTTTTTTGGCGCGCTTGAGTACTGTCTGTTTTCAATGATGGAAGAGTTGTAAAGTTTTTGTTTATTTTTTGTTTATGCTTCTTCTTCTTCAAACGCTCCATATCGACCACTTGTCAACCACCCTTTGTGATTTGTATGTGATCTTAGCCTAAGAGTGATTGTACGTAGTGCCAGTTATGCTCCTACAATTAGGTCAGCACAGCCGATTTCTGCGCTGCTTTTTATTTACTAGGGTAGCATCCCTAGGGCCTACATCAGTCGCCTCTTACGACATGCATTGTAGGTTGCAGTGGTTCTATTCTTTGCTTCCCTTGCGGACCCCGGCACCACATGGGCGTTGTTTATGCAAATTAAATATTAATAATATCGCGAAGATGAAAAGAGTTAGAAAATAAGATGAAATAAGGGGTGGAAAATAGAACAAATGGGGAGTGGAGAAATAGAACAAATGGGGAGTGGAAAATAGAACAAATGGGGAGTGGAAAATAGAACAAATGGGGAGTTAAAAAATAGAACAAATGGGGAGTGGAAAATAGAACAAATGGGGAGTGGGGAAAATAGAACAAATGGGGAGTTGAAAAATAGAACAAATGGGGAGTGGAAAATAGAACAAATGGGGAGTTAAAAAATAGAACAAATGGGGAGTGGAAAATAGAACAAATGGGGAGTGTAAAATAGAACAAATGGGGAGTTGAAAATAGAACAAATGGGGAGTGTAAAAATAGAACAAATTGGAAGTGAAAATAGAACAAATGGGGAGTGATGAACAAATGGAGGGAAATAAATTAACTGAGTGTAGACAAATTGCGATGAACATAGAACATCGGTCGAGTGCAAGAACACGTAAAACTAGTGGGAGGAGAATCTTCGGTTTCTGCTCTCCTCGCGGAATTGAACTGCACTCACAGGAGGGGGTCTTGTCACCCGTCGTCCAACTCGCTACGAACACGATGGGCAGGCGGGTAAACATTGTCTTTACAGCCAGTGTTACCGCTGTTTAGGGCGGCGTAGAACGGGGGAGTGGCATAAGCAAGGCCAATTGAATGGTCACATGGCTACTACAGTCGCCGCGAGACTGTTCAGGTAAGGATTTTATCATTCTGCCCCAGACTGATAAAAAAACTCATTGGCCTTACCGGGGTTGAACCCGTGTCTCCCGAATATGAACCCGTCGACACACAATGGATGTTGTCAACATCACGCCGGCCGACTTTACTTCCCAGTGATTTTCCTTGTATTCAATTGAGACTGTGTCGACCTGAGAGGCGTTACGGTCGGAAAAATATTCCACGCCCACTGTGGGATTGAACCCGAACCACTAGTCTAAGAAGCAAGTTCACTAACAACGTCTCGTTGTACGACCGCCCGTGTGTTGCCGGGGCTCACGAGGGGAACAAAGAATAGTAACACTGCCACCTACAAGGCATGTCGTAAGAGGCGACTGAGGTAGGGGCCTAGGAAGCTACCATAGTAAATAAAAAGCGTCGCAGAAATTGGATGTGCTTGCCACAGCCAACTCTAATATTGGTTGTCGGAAGCTACGTGCTGGCACAACTTACAGTCGCTCTTAGGCTCTGATCACATACAAATCACAAAAGTGGTTTAATTTTTAACAAAGGGATAAAAATAGAGCGTTTGAGGAAGACGAAGAAGTTGTACGACCCTAACAATAGCGGATAAATATAAACCAGCCCACCACTCCCCTCACCTCCTCCAACCTCCCAACCGCTTCCGGACTACCAAACTTGTTATGCAGATATGATCCAAGCGTAACACAATTAGGCAGGAAACTAGCAACATGGCAACTGTCGATCGATCCAACAACAACAACAGATCCGCCTAATTTCTTGTCAAAAGATGACACCAGAAAGTAGACAACAAATGCCCAGGTGACGCTGACAAAACACGGCAGCCCCAAAATAGATGGTATTATATAATAAATCTGCCTTTAAACACACAAAAGCTCACGCTGCATAACTAAGTCGAGCTATCTGTAATATGGTACAGAACTTCCTTAGCTACATAATAGACATGGGCGTCCTCATACATTTTTTGGTGGGGAGTGGGGGTGGGAAAAATACATTTAAAAAATGTTAGTTGCTACGCCGCTTGTGTGTTGCTGGGGTCGCAAGGGAGCAAAGAATATTAACACTGCGGCCTACAAGACATGTCGTAAGAGGCGACTGAGTAGGGGTCTAGGGAAGCTACCATAGTAAATAACAAGCATCACAGAAATCGGATCCGCTGACCTACTTGTAGACGCATAACTGGCACAACGTATACTCACTCTTAGGCTCAGATCACATACAACAAATCACAGAGAGTGGTTAACAAGTGGTCAATGTGGAGCATTCGAAGAAGAAGCTGCTACGCGGAAATAGAGACCAGATTCAGATCAGATTTCGATTTCTAGGTCCGTATATATATATATATCGTCTAGTGGTTTTTTTCACCGCCTCTGTTATTTCTGATGTCCATCTTTTGCATGGACGGCCTTTTTTATTTGTATCCACTGTATCGAAGTAGCATTGCTCTTTGAGGATCACTGGTAATCTGCGCATGTGACCGAACCATTTTATTTTTTATTTTTTAATGAAGTTCAGTACAGTTGTTGTACCAACTTTTTCCTGACGTCTTCATTTCTAATCCGGTCACATCCCAAAAGAACGCCCGAGTGGTTACCAGGGCCCAAATTTGGAGTGTAAAGACTAGAACCACTGTTACCTGCCACGCATGTCGTATGAGGCGACTTAGGAAGTTTAGCTGAAATCGGATGCATGTGTCCTAAACGTGTAGAAGTCTATGCGTTTAGGGGTCTACAAACCAATGTGCAACGTATACACGTTCTTGGCAAAGATCAAACATATCACAAAGAGTGATGGAAATTGGTTGTAAAGAACGAACGCAAGAAGAAGAAGAAGCCACAACTATGACTTGACTTGACTTATTCCTCTCCGCTCCTCGTGGAGCATAGGGAATCAACAGTTGTTCCCTATTTTCCCCGGTCTCTGGCTGTTTCTTTGTGGTCTACCAGGATAGTCGAGCAGCATCCAGTTCACCAAGAAGACTATCTCCATGTCTGTTTAGGACGTCCTCTTTTTCGTTTTCCTTGCGTGTTCCACTCAAGTACTTGTCTAGTGACAATCGACTGTCTTCCGTAGGGTATGACCGACCAATCGCCATTTTCTCCTCTTAACCTGTGTAATCATGGGTTCCAGGTCTGTGTTTGCAACTCTTTCCTATCA
This sequence comes from Arion vulgaris, assembly GCA_020796225.1. NCBI lineage: Eukaryota > Metazoa > Mollusca > Gastropoda > Stylommatophora > Arionidae > Arion > Arion vulgaris. The sequence goes on from CM036772.1 coordinate 29,713,857, forward strand.
TCTCAGTCTGAGAATCTGCTGAAGTCATCCGTTGACAAATGTCTGAATCTTCCTGCTATAACACGATCAACTAAATTAGTAGCCTATGCTCCTGGTGGTGTACAAAAAGTGATGATGATGACGATTCTATCATTCAAAGTGTTGTCTCCCTCTCGCCTGAACAGTTGGCCTGCTCTCACGTTTCGTTCAGTCTATCTTATTGATTGACATGTTTTTATTGATCCGTGCACATGCGCAGAAATGTTACGTCAGCGATATTTTTAACTCGGAACCAACAATGTGTGCCAAGGGTTCTCAATCCGTTCACAAATGAGGACTCAATATAAGAGGGGGCTATATTCTATTGCGAAAGCCAGAGTAGCATAGTTGTTAGTGAACTTGCTTCTTATTCTAGTGGTCCGGGCTCAATTCTATAGTTTGCGTGGAATATTTTTCCGATCGCAACGGTTCTCAGATGGACCCAGCCTCAAGTGCGTACCAGGAAAGTAACACTGGGAAGTAAAGGCGACCGGCGTTATGTTGACCACATCACCCATCGTGTGACGAAGGTCAATGAAAAATACGGACCTAACCTCGTAAAAAGTAAAAAAAGGAACCCTTTCATGCCTCGTGGTATATAGGTCAATACAGTGTTAGACCTGTATTGACCGTCGGCTCCCGATGGGTGATGTGGTCAGCATCACGCCTGGCCACCTTTACTTTCCCAGAGCATGTCTGGTACCCAGTTGAGGCTGGGTCGACCTGAGAGCCGTCGCGGTCGGGAAAAATTCCACGCGCATTGCTGGAGCTGAACCCAGACCACCAGCCTTGAGAAGCGAGTTCACTAACAACTACGCTACAGCGGCTCTCACCTAACCTCATATTTGGGGCAAATGACGTATCGCCGGGAAAGTGTAGAGGGACTGAGATGGTATGATAAGATTACAAACGAGGAACTCAGAGAAAGAACTAAGCAGATACCAGTGGAGAAAGAGCTAAGGAAGAGACGATGGCGATGAATAGAACACACATTGAGAAGACCGACCGGAAGAATTGCAAGACAGGAAATGTTTTGGAACCCGCAGGGAAAGAGGAGTAGGGAAGGCATAGACATATCTGGAGGACAGAGCTGGAGACTGATATTAAAAGGATAGATAAAACATGGAAAGAATTGAAAGGGATGGCAGGGGAGAGGAAAGAACTGGAAGAAGTTTGTTGAAGGCCTGTGCTCCGTTGGAAGTTGAAAGGTGTAGAAAAATAACATCGTATTATCCAATATACCTCGAGGTATTAAAAAAAAGGTTCCTTTACTTTAGTTTAGTGTATTCCAGGTCTAACAACACACAACTATTAAAATGTTTTCATTACAGACACTCGTCCTCCAATAGCTTGTACCGAATAGACTTTGCCACCCTAACAGTCCTTTGCAATCTCTCTCTATCTCTCTCTATCTCTCTCTCTCTCTCTATCTCTCTCTCTCTCTCTCTCTCACACATATGCCAGATATTCTGCATCTGCTGTCGTTACTCTCAAATCATCCCAAACGTATCCTGAATCCATTTTCTCTGTGGTCTTCCTCTTAACGTCTTTACCGTTATGAATCCTTCCATAATGAATTATGACCTATTCCTCTACCTTCCTCATGGATCAAAGGGTCTCAACAGCTGTTCGCTACTTTTCCCGTTCTCTGGATGTTTTCTTTATGATCTCCCAGGATAGTCGAGCACCCTTCAGTTCCGCAAGAAGACTTCGTCTCCAGGCCTGCTTAGGACATCCACTTTTTTGTTTTCCTTGAGGGTTTGACTCAAGTGCTTGTCTAGTGAAGCTCGATTGTGTCTTAAGTAGGGTATGCCCGACCCATCGTCATTTTCTCCATTTAACATGGGTCATCATGGGTCCCTGTCCTGTTCTAATCCACAGGTCTGTGTTTGCAGCTCTCTCATATCGTCTCAGTCTGAAAATCCGCCGAGGACAATCGTTGACAAATGTCGCATTCTATAATGGTCTCTTAAAATCCTTCATATCTTTGTATATGTCCAAAATCCTTCAATTTTCTTATTGTTATTTGTAGAATCAGCCAGTATTCTTTACTTTTGAGTTCCTTCTGGATAGATCTATTTGTTCTCTGTAAACTGCTAATTCAGAAGTGTCATTGTGATCCAACCATATCTTTCATTGAGTCCGCTACTGGCCCCCGGCAACATAAGGCCGACTAGCTCAGACTTTAAAATCAAAATTCCTGCTGGGAATTTTTATAAGTGTTTGATAAAACACTGTAAGTTTTCCTGCAATTTTACACAATTCTACGAGTCCTTGGCTATTTATTCATGAAAAATGTTAATAATACTGATATTACTAAATGTTAAATTTAACTTGTAATATAATATAATCTTGATTTAGCATTTTGTGTTGTTTTTAAAATGAGTTTCTCTTTATCTAACAATACTGGAATGCGAGATCGCGGGACGGTTGTGGTCTTATTTCCTTGAATTGTTACCTGAGCCCGCCAGCCTTATGCTATCGGAGGCCATGGTTTGCTAAAGTAAAAATAAACAAACTAACATCTCTTCTCTTCTTATGATCACTATTTGGATGATTATACCGTCAGATGTGTTGTTACGATGAAGTCAACTGTTGTCAGAAGCTTATCTCTGATACTGTGCAGTTTTGAATATAGTGACTTAATTGCGTGACGCTCGGTAGATCGATCAACAGCATAAGTTTTATCCGACGGTATAATCATCCTATAAATGTATGATGTGGGCGTTTGTAGCCTAAGTGGTAGTGAGCTCGCGCACAACTCAAAGGTACCTGGTTCAAACAACGCGGCGGGTTGTTTGGAAGCAAACTCATTCCCGTGGTATTTAGAACCGTAAAATAGACCTCACCGTTCAGAAAGCAATGGCAAACAACTGAATGTATAAGTGGTGCCTAGAAAATAGACGACTCGTTTACTGTTGTTGCTAACTAAGCACTGTAAAGATATGCCACGATTTTCATTTTTTTTTTATATATGCCTGATATTATGGTTTCTAGTGCGACTTCTGGCCTAGTATTGCCGACTTCAGCACTTTGTTTTAGAGGAATAGAGGGGCTCATTCCTTAATCTCCTTATTTGCCCGCCTGCCCAGCGTGTTCATGGTGCGTTAGACGATGGGGGACAAGCCCCCTGTGAGTGCGGTTCAATTCCGCGGCCTGGTAAAAAAGCCACAGGTTCTTCCAGATTTACGGTGTTTGTGGCATCAAACCGAAGGGTTACGATGTCCATGGCACCGAGCCAAAGAGCTGAAAGCTCAAGTGCTTCTGGATTTTAAAAAACACCCTTATTCAAGCTATATGCCAGCGGCGAAGCATCTTACGCCATTTCACTCCTTTTTTTCTCCCGATCCAGAAGCACTTGAGCTTTCAGCTCTTCGGCTCGTGCCATGGACATCGTAACCCTTCGGTTCGGTGCCACGAGCACAGCAAATCTGGAAGAACCTGTGGCTTTTCTGCCATCCCGCGAAATTGAACCCGCACTCACAGAGGGCTTATCACCTGTCGTCCAACGCGCTACGAACACGCTGGGCAGGCGGGCATTTCACTCCTTAAAGGTATCCATCAAAAACAATATTCTCATGATGAACATGCATATCCCTCGTTCAGAATTTAAAAACTTGAACCGGCACAAAACACGAGACTGGGACGAGATAAGTCTACTTCACCACTAGCGCAGTCCAGACAAATCCGCTCGTCGCCATCTTGAAACCGGATGCCCAAATTAATATTAATGCAATCATATTTTTCATTTACAAGTTAACCCGTGTGGTGCCGGGGCCCCCAACGTAAGCAAAGAGTGGTACCACTGCGACCTATAGGACATGTCGTAAGTAACGACTGATGTAGGACCTAAGGAAACTACCCTAGTAAATAAAAAGCATCACAGAAATCGGATATGATGGCCTACTTGTAGACGCATAGCTGGCATAACGTACAATCGCTCTTAGGCTCAGATCACATACAAATCACAAAGAGTGGTTAACAAGTGGTCGATGTGGAGCGTTCGAAAAGAATAATAATTTACAAGTTAAAAGCTGACACTGGATAGAGCAGGTAGGGTCTGAGAACACCACGAGAAAGATTATAATGCAATGAACACAAGAGTGAAGACAACAGATGGACAGAACAAAGATGATCTAGCGATGAACAGTGGAGGAGAAAAGCGTAGTGTGGGTCAATTTTTGGGCTTTCTGCAAAAATACGAGCACGTACCGTATATGCACAACGAGAATATATAGGTGACCTCGAAACGCCAAAATGTTTACGGCCCGTGGTCACTATCACATATTTGAGCCCGTCTGCCCAGCGTGTTCGTAGCGCGTTGGACTACGGGTGACTATCCCTCTGTGTGTGAGGGCTCATTTCCGCGGGATGGCAGAAAAAGTCACAGATTCCTCAGATTTACGGTGTTCGTGGCACCGAACCGAAGGGTTACGATGTCCATGACACCGAGCAGAAGAGCTGAAAAGCTCAAGTGCTTCTGGATCGGAAAAAAATATTTAAAAAATCGCATATTTTAATCAACTTGTGTATCGGTGGTCCTGCAGCATGTAGTAATTTTCTTAATTAACAACGTATACAAAATACAATTTAAATGCTGCAGTAACTACCTTAATTGTCACTCTCATACATATTGAAGGTTGGTGTTCTGCAAGCTTAGCTCTGCTCGATGACGACTTTGCCTCTCACTTTAGCTGAGAAGTCCTATTATGATTTCCTCCCACCCAACACTGTGTGCTCTTTATGACAATGTACTCATTATAACACTGCATTTATCGCAACAACGTACTTATCGTAACAACGTACTTATTGTAACAGTGTACTTATTATAACAATGTACTTATTGTATCCATGCACTCATTATAACAATGTACTTATTGTATCCATGCACTCATTATAACAATGTACTTATTGAAATCAATGTACTCATTATAACAATGTACTTATTGTTACAATGTACTCATTATAACAATGTACTTATCGTAACAATGTACTCATTATAACAATGTACTTATTGTAACAATGTACTCATTATAACAATGTACTTATTGTAACAATGTACTCATTATTACAATGCACTTATTGTAACAATGTACTCATTATAACAATGTACTTATCGTAACAATGTACTCATTATTACAATGCACTTATCGTAACAATGTACTCATTATAACAATGTACTTATTGTAACAATGTACTCATTATAACAATGTACTTATCGTAACAATGTACTCATTATAACAATATACTTATTGTAAAATGTACTCATTATAACAATTTTACTTATCAGTAACAATGTACCAGTTCACAATGCACTTTTGGTAACAATGTACTCATTATAACAATGTACTTATCGTAACAATGTACTCATTATTACAATGCACTTTTGGTAACAATGTACTCATTATAACAATGTACTTATCGTAACAATGTACTCATTATTACAATGCACTTATCGTAACAATGTACTCATTATAACAATGTGCTTATTGTAACAGTGTACTTATTATAACAGTGTACTTATTGTAACAATGTACTCATTATAACAATGTACTTATTGTAACAATGTACTCATTATAACAATGTACTTATCGTAACAATGTACTCATTATTACAATGCACTTTTGGTAACAATGTACTCATTATAACAATATACTTATTGTAACAATGTACTCATTATAACAATGTACTTATCGTAACAATGTACTCATTACTACAATGCACTTTTGGTAACAATGTACTCATTATAACAATGTACTTATCGTAACAATGTACTCATTATTACAATGCACTTTTGGTAACAATGTACTCATTATAACAATGTACTTATCGTAACAATGTACTCATTATTACAATGCACTTATCGTAACAATGTACTCATTATAACAATGTGCTTATTGTAACAGTGTACTTATTATAACAGTGTACTTATTGTAACAATGTACTCATTATTACAATGCACTTATTGTAACAATGTACTCATTATAACAATGTACTCATTATAACAATGTACTTATCGTAACAATGTACTCATTATTACAATGCACTTATTGCAACAGTGTACTCATTATAACAATGCATTGTTACAGAAGTATAATGAATAATTTAGACATGACGATGGAAAGTGAAGGGAAAGAACCATCTAGAACGTATGTTAGAGGATGCACGTGCAACAGTAAAGAACATAAAAATGGGGAAGTCACCAGATTGCCACCAGATTGCTCCAGCAACAATCATACGGGATCTCTGGGAAAATACACTTGTAAACCGAACGACGCGGTCCATATTCGAACCCCTCGACCTTTAGAACGCAAAGCAAACGGCTTAACCACTTTGCCACAGAGATCAGGGAGGGATCAACGGTAAAGGTATGCTCTCAATTCCTGCAAGCTCTTTACATATTGGTCTAGTTATACTTGATCACGTGGTTTACTTTAAAAAAAAATAGAATCTAAAGGCGAAGTACTGACCTCATTGCAACCGGATTTCCCCATATGGCTCCGCCCTTCTCGTCAAAAATGAGAAGCCATCTACCGAGAATGTTGCTCAAAGCACGAACTCCGTAGTTCCAACCATAACCCTAGGGATCTCAGGAAAAAAAAATTGCATTTGTGAACTTTTTCTTCTTCTGCATCCACCCGTTGTGAATTCGGGTGTTAGCCATGACGCCTGGTTTGGCGCTTCTGACTGAATTTTGCGTGAAAGCCTGCTTTACCATTTGACTGGTGTCCCTCGCCATGCAGGCTGGCCTTCGCCGACTTCAGAGGTACTGATGATAAGAAAAGCTAGTCTACACGCAAAAATAAGTCAGAGGCGCCATATTAAGAGCCATGTCTACCAATGAATTCAAGCGGACAAACTCCTTTACTTGGGGATCTAACTTACAAGTACCTAAGAAATCGTTAAGGTTCGTCTGAATGGCGAGGGACACTGATGATAAGGAAAGCTAACCTTCACGCAAAAATCATTCCGAGGCGCCAAATTAAGAGAAATGACTACGTCTGAATTCATAGCGGACGAATTTCTTTACTTGGGGATCTAAATTACAAATACCTCAGAGGTCGATGCACGGCTCGCCTGAATTGCGAGGGACACTGGTGATAAAAAAAAAGCTTATTCGCCCTGACTACGCCTGAACTAATAGCGGGCGAATAATAATATTTAAAAAAGAAGTCCATAAACTTCAGAACGCTATGCAAACGTCTTGACCATTTTGCCACTAGGAGCCCCTCCACCCTTCGCCAGTCAATATTTTTAGGTGATGGACAAGCCCGCCTACCCAGCATGTTCGTAGCACGTTGGACTGCGGGTGACTAGCCCTCTGTGAGTGCCGGTTCAATTCCGCGGGCTGGCAGAAAAGCTACAGATCTCCCCAGATTCACGGTGTTCGTGGCACCGAACCGAAGGGTTACGATGTCCATGGTACCGAGCTGAAGAGCTCAAAGCTCAAGTGCTTCTGGATCGGTAAAAAAAAAAATGGTGATGGACAGATAAGTCTTCTTCTTCTTCTTTGCGTTCGTTCTTTACGACCAATTTTAATCACTCTTTGCGATATGTTTGATCTTTGCCAAGAACGTGTATACGTTGCACATTGTTTGGTAGGCCCCTAAACGCAGACTTCAACACGTTTAGGACATGTGCATCCGATTTCAGCCAAACCTCCTTAGCCGCCTCTTACGACATGCGTGGCAGGTAACAGTGGTTCTATTCTTTACACCCCAAATTTGGCCCCGGTAACCACTCGGGCGGGACAGATAAGTAAATACTAAACTAAGTAACGAGATATTAATTGTGTGACCTTGGGTGTTTTTCCTAGTGATGTCCAAACCTAGTACATCTACCGTATAGCTTGAGACAACACGTCGATAGTTTTCGATAAGAAGGAAAAGATAAATCGTGACAGAATGTCGAAAGAGTAGTGTGGGGAGAATGAGGAAGGAGGGCGTTGCTAATAAAATACGTGGCCTCCGATAACATAAGGCCGGTCGGGTAAGATAGAAATTCTAGGAAAAAAGACCACAACCGTCGCGCGACCTCGCATTTCAGTATTGTTGTATAACAACTCGCCCGAGTGATTACCGGGGCCCAAATTTGGGGTGTAAAGAATAGAATCACTGTTACCTGCCATGCATGTCGTAAAAGGTGACTAAGGAGGTTTGGCTGAAATCGGATGCACATGTCCTAAACGTGTAGAATTCTATGCATTTAGGGGCCTACCAAACCAATGTGTAACGTATACACGTTCTTGGCAAAGATCAAACTTATCACAAAGAGTGATTAAAATTGGTCGTAAAGAACGAACGCAAAGAAGAAGAAGTATAACAATTAATTCATTTTAAAAGCAACAGAACATGCTAAATCAAGGTTATATTATGTTGCAAGTTAGGTTTAACAATAAGGAATATCAGTATTATTAACATGTTTCACTAATAAAGAACTATGAGCTTATATGTTGCCGGGGCTACCATATAATAAACTAGATAGGTTTGAATGTTTCCACATGTAATCGTCCATTTGTAGTGTTCCTCGAAATTCGTCATTCTTGTTGTATTGTTTGCTTGATAAAGGCCTTTTGGTCGAAACGTTGCTGTTTATCGTCACTGTTTATGTATTTTGTAAAACTATAGTACTTTGTTTTTACGTGTTTAGCTATAATAAACTAGAGAGCAAACATCATTGCTTCGAAAGCATCGATTGTTGGGGAGCTTAAGATGGATAAGGATTATGTTTTTTTTTTTTTTTTTCGTCCGCTTTCAACTCAGACGAAGTTTCATCTCTGAAACTGATTTTTGCGTGAAAATCCGTTTTCCAATTTCTTACAATGGCAGCAGCGTGCACATTGTAAATTACTTTACACTGGCAGCCGTGTGCTCAATGTACTCGTAATTAGTGTTCCCTCGCCATACAGGCAGATTTTCTCCGACTTCAGAGGTACTCACGTTATCGTCCTGAGTAAGACCAGGGGACTCGAACAAATGCCGGACAGTAGGTTCGAACCCGAGCTATGAGGCGTCTCACAGCTAGCAGGCCGAGCTACTATCAACTACTCTAGGCAGTCCCCCAAGGATGATGTTAATCGGTCTCTTGACGACCTACTGTTGGATGAGGAATCAAAATTGATGATGAATCAATCCAGCGATTTAGGAAGTTTGGGATTACACGTTGTTCAAATAGAGCTGGATGCTTGAGGGACAGAGAGAAGTGTGTTTAACCCTTTCGCTGCTACATACTTTCTGAAGGCTGAGCTAAAAATAGCTAGTCTTTGTTTCTAGGTCACAAACATGAATGTATGCCTATAGTAGTGACAGTATCAATATATAACGTGTTAACACGTCTTTAGCCCTCAGAGGAGAGATAATAACAGACGTGTTAATGCGTCTTTAGAAGTAAATGAGAAAAACGTATATATACGTCCTTAGCAGCTAAATGGTTAAAAAGCGAGCCACAGGAACCATCAGTATGCATACACTTCGACATCTGTTGGTGGTGACAGTGCATCTATAGCTCTACCCGGAGTGCGATGCCGTCAGTTCAGTAACCAATAACCAATAAGTACAATAAAACACGTGCATATTGACTGTCTGTAACAACAAAAAAGGCTATATAAAAATATATTACTTTCTTTTTAAGTGTTTCACTATTGCAGCATTGTTTTATTGGTCTCTTCCCTTATATTGATAATATTATCAACATCACAAATTGGCCATTGAGTTATTCGTATCTGTCGATTCCTACCCGCCAATAATGGCTGACACATTCCGTTTCTGAGGACATTTTTTTAGTTTGTTCTTTTTTCCCGATACAGAAGCACTTGAGCTTTCAGCTCTTTGGCTCGGTGCCATGGACATCGTAACCCTTCTGTTCGGTGCCATGAATACCGTAAATCTGGAGAACATGTGGCTTTTCTACCAGCGCGCGGAATTGAACCCGCACTTATAGGGAGCTTGTCATCCGTCGTCTAACGCGCTACGAACACGCTGGAAAGGCAGGCGAGTTTGTTCTCTAGACAGTTGCAGTTCCCCGCTGACGAAATATGATTTCCCGGGTTTGTCTGGAGTCGCCCTACTCTAGGTGACTACAGCTTTCTGTCACAGGGCTCACAAACCCAGGCTTTTATGCAGGATGTGCTCCCTGGACACTATAGTTTAATTCCATATACTTAGAGGACATTGTCATAGAAGTAGAAGACAGGAGGAGAAAAAGGATGTCCTCAAGGGAGAGAGAGGACGACTACTATTTATCCCATAGCTGGGAGTGGGATTAGTTGCATCCAGAGCATTTATTTCTCGCCGGTGGGTTCTGCGCTGTTACCTTATGATTCGGCTCACATCCCTTCGGTCTGGCCTTTCACCTTCAGTCTGTTCGGTTTGTTAGACCTGCCAGAGTTAGACTCCGCCTACATTGCTTGAAGGATCGGTTTTGTTAGACCTGCTTTGAGTTAGACTTCCGCCTACATTGCTTGAAGGATCGGTTTTGTTAGACTTGCCAGGAGTTAGACTCCCGCCTACATTGCTTGAAGGATCGGTTTTGTTAGACCTGCCAGGCGTTAGACTCCCGCCTACATTGCTTGAAGGATCGGTTTTGTTAGACTTGCCAGGCGTTAGACTCCCGCCTACATTGCTTGAAGGATCGGTTTTGTTAGACCTGCCGAGTTAGACTCCGCCTACATTGCTTGAAGGATCGGTTTTGTTAGACCTGCCAGGAGTTAGACTCCCGCCTACATTGCTTGAAGGATCGGTTTTGTTAGACCTGCTTTGAGTTAGACTTCCGCCTACATTGCTTGAAGGATCGGTTTTGTTAGACCTGCCAGAGTTAGACTCCGCCTAACATTGCTTGAAGGATCGGTTTTGTTAGACCTGCCAGGAGTTAGACTCCGCTAACATTGCTTGAAGGATCGGTTTTGTTAGACCTGCCAGGAGTTAGACTCCGCCTACATTGCTTGAAGGATCGGTTTTGTTAGACCTGCCAGGAGTTAGACTCCCGCCGACATTGCTTGAAGGATCGGTTTTGTTAGACCTGCCAGGCGTTAGACTCCCGCCTACATTGCTTGAAGGATCGGTTTTGTTAGACCTGCCCGTAGTTAGACTCCCGCCTACATTGCTTGAAGGATCGGTTTTGTCAGACCTGCCTTGAGTTAGACTCCCGCCTACATTGCTTGAAGGATCGGTTTTGTTAGACCTGCCAGGAGTTAGACTCCGCCGACATTGCTTGAAGGATCGGTTTGTTAGACCTGCCAGGCGTTGACTCCGCCTACATTGCTTGAAGGATCGGTTTTGTTAGACCTGCCCGTAGTTAGACTCCCGCCGACATTGCTTGAAGGATCGGTTTTGTTAGACCTGCCAGGAGTTAGACTCCCGCCGACATTGCTTGAAGGATCATAAAGGCACACAAACCACCCAAACCACGATAAGCCAGGCTAATGTGGAGAGAACATCACAAATTGAAAATTAATAAATTATTAATGACAATTGCAGAGAAAAGACAAAAATATAATTTATATCTAATGCGGGTTCGTTGCAATAATTGTAATTATCGATTTGTTAAGTCGTTTGGGACGAACAAAAGTTGCTTAAGTAAGGAAAGAATAAAGGTTGGTCTGACTTATGATGGTAGGTGTTGTCTTTTATGTGACGTTGACATTAAACTGGTGCAGGTTATGTCAGTAACTATGTTGCTATGTGTATTGTTATTGTTTTTGTACTTTTTATTTTGTTTCAGATACCCAAGTCCTCGTAAGAGCAACGATCCCAAACGTCAAAAACCTGTTGCAGAATGCCCAAGTGAGATGGGCCGGTCACGTAGCCTGAATGCCTGATAAACGCATCCTAAAACAGTTGATGTATGGCGAGCTTGAAGGGGCAGACGTTCTGCTGGTGGACAGAAAAAACGCTTTAAAGACACTCTTAAAATGTCTCTGAAATGCTTCAGTATAGACATCAAGTGCTGGGAATTCCTGGTGGAAGATCGCCAAATGTGGCGCCGTAGCAACACAAGAAGAACTCGCACTTGCTGATAATCGTCGTGTCGTTGAAGCACAGAGAAAACAAGCTGCTCGAAAAGACAGAACACACAACACCCACATGTCTAACATTGATCCTGTATGTCCCACCTGTGGTAGGGGATTGTGTTCTAGGATTGGACTCTACAGTCACCTCCGCACATACCAGAGAGGGACAACAACACACGTCTGTTATCATCATCGCTTGCGATGAAGGCTATCAGTGGCGGCTCGTCATTAAGGGCCAGTGGGGCCGGGCCCACCAAAAATTATGTGTAACGTGTATTTATATTTAATAAATTAAAATATAACCTAACCCAAAACCATGACTTCCGAAAATTTGTGTCTGGTCCCACCAACAAAAATGAACACGAGCCGCCACTGGAGGCTATTATTATTACTTTGTAAAACTACAATACTTTGTTTTTGGGTGTTTCGCCATTGCCATATAGTATTACTGCAGTCTTCCCTTATATTGATAACAAAGGATTATGCTACTTAGCAGATAATTAATGCCAAACAATGGTAACACGACCAAACCTTCGACCGTATCGGAGGATGAAGTGACAGCAGCTGTAAATATTAAGGTAAGATTAACAACATATGTTCTGCTTCTTACACATACTCAACTTTTTTTGTCATTTACATATGATCTTCTTCGAACGCTCCATATCGATCACTTGTTAACCACTCTGTGTGATTTGTATGTGATTTGAGTCTAAGAGCGATTGTACTTCGTGTCAGTTATACGCCTACAAGAAGCCAGCACATCCGATTTCTGCAACGCTTTTTATTTACTAGGGTAGCTTCCCCAGATCCTACATCAGACGACTTTTACGACATGCCTTGTAGGTCGCAGTTGTACTATTATATGCTTCCCTTGCAGGCCCCGGCACCACACAGAAAACAGATCATCTAAAAACTCCTTCTTCTTATTTTTCTGTGATCAACTTCTGCTATGCGACTACTCCTGGTATGTGTCATAAACAGGGCGGTGTGCTTGAGGTCTTCACCGGTGCCCCATAGTTTGTCTTGTAGGGTTTTTTCTGTTGGCCAGTTTTCCATTCTCACACTACTCAGGCTGGACAGTCTTGCAGAATGTGCTCTGGGGACTCCTTTGGTGCTCCACAAGTGCCAAGTGCAGGTAGCGAGTCCCTGAGACCCATTCTATGGAGGTATGCTCTGAGACTGCAGTGTCCCGTTCTAAGTCTGAAGACTGTGGTCTGTGCTTTTCTGTTTAGTGTATTTATACTGTCGTGCTCTGGGTTGTATCCTCCGTTTGTTTTTCTCCACATCATTTCTCTGGATTGTTTGATTCCTTTTTTTTTTTTTGAAGCACTTGAGCTGTGAAAGCTCTTCGGCTCGGTGTCATGGGCATCGTAACCCTTCGGCTCGGTGCCACGAACACCGTAAATCTGGGGAACCTGTAGCTTTTCTGCCAGTCTGCGGAGTTGAACCCGCACTTACAGAGGACTAGTCATCCGTAGTCCAATGCGCTACGAACACGCTGGGCACACGGGCGATTGTTTGATCTAAAGACTACGTATGGCCATTTCACAAGGCAGTGGAAAAACGTGGACTTTTGAATATGTGTTGCAATACATGGAAAATAGTGCTTTTGACACACGAATTTTCTACTATCTCAGCCCTGAAATCTGAAAGGAACACAGAATTAAGTTTTTCTTCTTCTAACACTCCATATCAACCATTAGTTTAACAAATCTGTGTGATTTGTATTGATCTGAGCCTAAGAGCGATTGTACGATGTGCTGGACTACCTGTAGGCGCATAACTGGCACAACGCACGATCGCTCGTAGGCTCAGATCTCATACAAATCACACAGAGTGGTTAACAAGTGGTCGATGTGGAGCGTTCGAAGAAGAAGAAGAAGCAAGACAGTGGGAAAACATATTTGCTGTTGAATATAAGTGTTACAGAAGGGTCCTTAGAATACCATGGACAGAGAAGGGAACAAATATATATGTTCAAAAGGAACTTAAACTTAAAGAAAACTGGCTGATGCTACAAAAAAAAAAAAAATGAAAATTGAGGTATTTTGAACATATAAAGAGAGCCATAGGGTTGGAGATGACCATTATGGAAGGAGGCATCCCGGAAAAGAGGAGAAGATGAAGACCGCGGAGAAGATGGATTCAGGGCGTAACTGATGATTTGTACATGATGGCTGCAGAGGCAGAACATCTGATCTATGAGAGAGAGAAATTCCTAAGGACTGTTGCCGAGAAGTTGCCCAGTGTCGTCACACTGTTACCGAGTTGTTGCCCAGTGTCGTCACACTGTTACCCAGTTGTTGGCCAGTGTCGTCACACTGTTACCGAGTTGTTGTCCAGTATCGTCACATTGTTACCGAGTTGTTGTCCAGTATCGTCACACTGTTACCGAGTTGTTGGCCAGTGTTGTCACACTGTTACCCAGTTGTTGGCCAGTGTTGTCCCACTGTTACCGAGTTGTTGGCCAGTGTCGTCACACTGTTACCGAGTTGTTGGCCAGTATCGTCACACTGTTACCGAGTTGTTGCCCAGTGTCGTCACACTGTTGCCGAGTTGTTGTCCAGTATCGTCACACTGTTACCGAGTTGTTGGCCTGTGTCGTCACACTGTTACCGAGTTGTTGTCCAGTGTCGTCACACTGTTAACGAGTTGTTGGCCAGTGTCGTCACACTGTTACCGAGTTGTTGCCCAGTATCGTCACACTGTTACCGAGTTGTTGCCCAGTATCGTCACACTGTTACCGAGTTGTTGCCCAGTATCGTCACACTGTTACCGAGTTGTTGCCCAGTATCGTCACACTGTTACCGAATTGTTGCCCAGTGTCGTCACACTGTTACCGAGTTGTTGTCCAGTATCGTTACACTGTTACGGAGTTGCTGCATAGTGTTGTCTCACTGTTACCGAGTTGTTGCCTAGTGTTGTCTCACTGTTACCCAGTTGTTGGTCAGTGTCGTCACACTGTTACCGAGTTGTTGCACAGTGTCGTGGTTTTGTTTTTGTCTTGCTATGCTCTAGTGACTCGGGTGATAGTTATTTTTGCTTTTTGACAGGATTTTTCTATGCCATCTATTCATCTTTTTGTGGTCTTCCCCTCGCCTTCTTTCCTGGTGTTCTGTTGTAGAAGACTCTGTATACTGTAGAGTTTAGATGCATTCTTATTAAGTGGACGAACTACTTCATTCTTTGTTTCTTAATGTATAATTCAAGCAAGATTATGTTTCAACCTTCTCTCTTATGCTGTTTTTGGTGACTGTATCTTCTCTGGTTTTGTCTGTAACCTTAATTTAATTGACTTTTGTTGAGAATAATACAGTTGTGAAATATTTGAACGATTCTAATCTTTTTCCCCCCCTTTTCTAATAATTAACAACTCTTTGGTATGTTTACCTTCGCTTTTCAACTTTTACATGGCCCAGATTAAATGTTCAAGGTGAGCTACTAGGCTTTGCTGATGAGGTAAGACTTAACACAGCATTTCCTTGCCTGCCCCACTGTCTGAGATTTCGTCACGTAGCTTTCAGCGACAAACTAACGCTCGCATAAGCATGCATGTACGCAGACACTCAAATATACACGCAGGCTTACAGAATGCAAATGCGAGGTGTCACGGCCAGCTTGCCATATGTGCCAGGAAAGCAAATTTGAAGTTTCGTTTGTGGTTGTGAGAACTTTGTTACGCTGGGGATATATTTAGATTGTATGTGGAATTGACATGAAAACAAAGATCACAATACCAAGAGCATGCAGGTTCTCAGTGGCAACATATGTGTGTCTTATTCGTCTTCTTTGGACCCTAAATATCGACCACC
Organism: Arion vulgaris; assembly: GCA_020796225.1. Classification (NCBI taxonomy): domain Eukaryota; kingdom Metazoa; phylum Mollusca; class Gastropoda; order Stylommatophora; family Arionidae; genus Arion; species Arion vulgaris. The sequence continues at coordinate 29,729,694 of CM036772.1, forward strand.
AGTTAAACCACTCTTTGAGATTTGTATGTTATCCCAGTCTAAGAGCAATTGTACGTTGTGTCAGTGATGCTCCTACAAGTAGGCCAGCACATCCGATTTCTGCAACTCTTTTCATTTACTAATGTAGCTACACTAGGCCCTTACCTCAGTCGCCTCTTACGACATGCCTTGTAGGTTGCAGTATTGCTATTCTTTGCTCCCCTTTCAAGCCCCGGCAACACAAGTAAAAGTAAAAAGTAAAGGAACCCTTTCATACCTCGTGGTATATACAGTCAATACAGTGTTAGGCCTGTATTTTCATTGACCGTCGGCACACAATGGGTGATGTGGTCAGCATCACGCCGGCCGCCTTTACTTTCCCAGAGCATGTCTGGTACCCAGTTGAGGCTGGGTCGACATGAGAGCCGTCGTAGTCGGGAAAAATTCCACGCGCATTGCGGTAGCTGAACCCAGACCACCAGCCTTGCTGAGCAGGTTCACTAACAACTACGCTACAGCGGCTCTCTGGCAACACAAGTGCGAAAGCAGAATTAACTTTTATCGGAGAATCCAAGTTGGTACAAGTGTGTCATGATGGGAATATATATCTTCTTCTTCTTCTGCTCTTCCACCATTTACTTCTTTATATAAGTGTTGGGGGTGGGGGCGTAGTGATCTTGTGTGTGCTTGTTTTAAGGCACTTTGTGGCCCGTCTGCCCAACGTGTTCGTAGCGCGTTGGACTACGGGTGACTATCCCTCTTTGTGTGAGGGTTCAATTACGCGGGATGGCAGAAAAAGCCACAGATTACCCAGATTTACGGAGTTCGTGGCACCGAACCGAAGGGTTACGATGTCCATGGCACCGAGCCGAAGAGCTGAAAAGCTCAAGTGCTTCTGCATCGGGAAAAAAGGCACTTTGTAAGCTGATATTCATTTTCGTAAGGCTGTTCTTGATGCCGTCGCTCCATCTTTTGCGTGCTCTTCCTCTTGCTTTGTACTCATTATACTTTTTCTGTGTGGCTCTCTGTGGTAGCCGATACCAGAGCATTCTTGTCAGATGTCCAAACCATTTAATCTATATATATATAATGTGAGGGCTGGTTGCCAATTCGTTAAATTGTTAAACGTACTGGTGTTTTGTGATATGAATGTTTCGTGTTTGACCTATTTGGAAAGATCAAAAGTCTGGTTTTTTTCTTATCGGGGAAAGAATTAAACCTATGGCCATCACTTGCGTGGCGACAACTTCGGACAAGCGACTTGACCTATACAACCACAAGCGCACTCTCAGAAAGGGGAACTCCTTCTTCTTCTCTTTCACTATTTACTTCTTTATAGAAGTGTTGGGGTGAAACGAAGTGATCTTGTGTGTGCTTGTTCTTCTCTTCCACCATTTACTTCTTTATAGAAGTGTTGGGGTGAAACGAAGTGATCTTGTGTGTGCTTGTTCTTCTCTTCCACCATTTACTTCTTTATAGAAGTGTTGGGGTGAAACGAAGTGATCTTGTGTGTCTTGTTCTTCTCTTCCACCATTTACTTCTTTATAGAAGTGTTGGGGGTGAAACGTAAGTGATCTTGTGTGTGCTTGTTCTTCTCTTCCACCATTTACTTCTTTATAGAAGTGTTGGGGTGAAACGAAGTGATCTTGTGTGTGCTTGTTCTTCTCTTCCACCATTTATTTCTTTATAGAAGTGTTGGGGTGAAACGAAGTGATCTTGTGTGTGCTTGTTCTTCTCTTCCACCATTTACTTCTTTATAGAAGTGTTGGGGGTGAAACGTAGTGATCTTGTGTGTGCTTTTTTAAGGCACTTTGTAAGAAAGGGGAGCAACCAGATGTAAAGATCTCTCTCTCTCTCTCTCTCTCTGCTCTCTCTCTATATATATTATCTTCTTCTTCTACTTCACTCTTCGCCCCTAGGGAAGCATCGGTCCACAACCACTCCTATCCAAGGGCATCCTTTCCAGATCTCTCCACTCTCTCCCCATTTTCAATCCTGGAGATCTTCCGGGTTGAAAGAATCCCGATTTCCTTTCGGATTTCACCGGGTTGCTTCATGAGTCCCTCCTTGTGGGGGTCCTTCTTCTTCTTCTGGTGGCGAGCTTTGAATTTCCCTGGTTGTAGTTTCTGTAGCAATCTATTGTTTTTTACGGGTGGGGTAGCTAGCCCCACGCCCTCCCTCTTTACTCGCCTCTTTCGACATGCGTGGCCGGTAACAGTGGTTATATTCTTTACACCCCAATTTGGGCCCCGATAACCCGCCCGAGTGGTTACCGGGGCCCAAATTTGGGTGTAAAAATAGAACCACTGTTACCTCCACGATGCGTAAACGACTAAAGGTTTGGCTGAAATCGGATGCACGTGTCCTAAGCATGTAGAAGTCTATGCGTTTAGGGGCCTACCAAACCAATGTGCAACGTATAAACGTGTTTGGCAAATATCAAATATATCACAAAGAGGATTAAAATTGGTCGTAAAGAACGAACGCAAAGAAGAAGAAGAAGAGGCCCCGATAACCACTCGGGCGTATAATATATATCGTGATCTACGAGGCTACGTGGTTAAGCTCTCTCAACCTCTGAAGTCAGCGACGGCTCGCCTGCATAGAGATGGGCACCAGTTGAATGGTAAAGCAGGCTTTCACGCAAAAATCAGTCAGAAGTGCCGTACCAGGCGTCATAGCTACGACCGAATTCACAGCGGGCGAACGCAGAAGAAGAAGAAGAAGCTCTCGCTTGCGTTCCTAAGGTCGGGTGTTAGAATCTGGACAGTGTCACTTTGTTCACGAGTGTACTTGTTTTCAGTCAGTACTTTGGCTTTAACTACTTTAGAGGCCGCCCGAGTGGTTACTGGGGCCCAAATTTGGGTTGTAAAGAATATAACCACTGTTACCTGCCACGCATGTCGTAAGAGGCGACTAAGGAGGTTTGGCTGAAATCGGATGCACGTGTCCTAAACGTGTAGAAGTATATGCGTTTAGGGGCCTACCAAACCAATGTGCAACATATACACGTTCTTGGCAATGATCAAACATATTACAAAGAGTGATTAAAATTGGTCGTAAAGAACGAACGCAAAGAAGAAGAAGAGGTACTTTATATATAAATATATATATATGGGCTACTTCTGTAAGTGAAGTTTGATGATCGGAGTTACCAGAGCCAAACACGGACAATGAGCAAAGCACAGTCGTAAAACATTACTACATGTGAAATGCGATGCTTACGAAAAGTTAACAACAACAACACAAGAAAAGACAGAGTCACTAATATTAGCATAAGAAAGAAAGTTGGCACAGAACCTTGCTTGAATTGCATTGAGAAACAAAGAATGAAGTGGTTCGGTAATTTAATAAGAATTCAACCAAACATAACTGTATACAATCTTCTACAACAGAAGATCGGAAAAGAAGGCAAGAGGAAGACCACGGAAAAGATAGATAGCAGAATCCTGTCAAAAAAGCAAAAATAACTACCATACAAGTCACTGAATGAAAATCGTGGCATATCCCAAAGGACGTAGCCATCAACCACAGTAAACAAGTAGTTGATTTTCTAGGCACCACTTATACGTTCAGTAGTTTGCCATTGCTTTCTGAACGGGTGGCGCCATCGTCCTTTGTTAAAATCAACGGAAACAATTTGCAAGCAAACTGTCCGCAGCGTGATTCGAACTCAGAACGTCGGGGTTAATAGACCGAGTCACTAACCCCTAGGCCATAGACGCCACTATAACTATACAAGTCACTAGAGCAGCGCAAAACAAAAATAGAGAAACCACGACAGTGGACAACAACCCGGTAACAGTGATGACAAAAGCAGAAGAGAAGAACAAAAGAAGAGGAAAAGTAGAGTTTTCTTTCCTGTCGAGTTTAAATAGTTCAGAATTCGAACCCATTAAGTAGTGGACTCATCTCGAAGGTCCCATAGAGTAGTCTGCTAATCAAGCAAACCCCATAGAGTAGTCTGCTAATCAAGCAAACCCCATAGAGTAGTCTGCTAATCAAGCAAACCCCATAGAGTAGTCTGCTAATCAAGCAAGTCCCATAGAGTAGTCTGCTAATCAAGCAAACCCCATAGAGTAGTCTGCTAATCAAGCAAACCCCATAGAGTAGTCTGCTAATCAAGCAAACCCCATAGAGTAGTATGCTAATCAAGCAAGCCCCATAGAGTAGTCTGCTAATTTCGCAAACCCCATAGAGTAGTCTGCTAATCTAGCAAGCCCCATAGAGTAGTCTGCTAATTTCGCAAACCCCATAGAGTAGTCTGCTAATCAAGCAAACCCCATAGAGTAGTCTGCTAATTTCGCAAACCCCATAGAGTAGTCTGCTAATTTCGCAAACCCCATAGAGTAGTCTGCTAATTTCGCAAACCCCATAGAGTAGTCTGCTAATTTCGCAAACCCCATAGAGTAGTCTGCTAATTTCGCAAATCCCATAGAGTAGTCTGCTAATTTCGCAAACCCCATAGAGTAGTGTGCTAATATCGCAAGCCCCATATAGTATGCTAATCAAGCAAGCCCCATAGAGTAATATGTTCATCTAGCAAGCAGCAAAGACCTTCGTTTTCTGGGGTTTTTAGTTTTCCCCGAGACTTTCTTTGTCAGTCTGCAAAATGTAAGATGAGAAATAAAACAATCTTTACTGACCACCAAAGAAGCAAAAGTAAACAAATGAAGCTGTTCTTAACAAATAAGGTTGAAAAATTGTCAAAATATTTTTTTTAAAATTAGACCAATATAATTTTGTGGGCACATTGTGAGACGTCGCTGTTGAATACAATACTATAGTGATATTAAGGTAACAGTATGTCTACGCTGTTGGTGATGTAACATTATAAAGTGTAGACCGCAGACTATACAAGTGACACGATACTGTTTGAGATACCTTGGAATCAACTTGCTACGCGGAGAAGGTACACAATCTGATCTGATCTATCCAATTGTCAAACCAATAATAATTCTTAATTTTTGGTGATACGATCTAGGCCGTTTACGTGTGTAGTGTGTGTTCGCAATCAGAGCTCTTCTATTGACCTATTTAGTTGTTTACACTCCCTCTGCACCATCTGGCGGTGGTTCCCAAACAGTGTGACTTGCTTCCACTTCAAGATAACTTAACTGCCTATACATCGCTTTCTCAACTTTTTTACGCTAATTAAGAAATGGAAATGCATGGCCATTGAGTCATTCCTATGTGTCGACTCCTCCCCGCCAATAATGATTGACACATTCCGTTTCTGATGACATCTTTTTTTTTAGTTTGTTTTCTAGACAGTTGCAGTCTTCTGCTGCCTGGTTTGTCTGGAGTCGTCCTACTCTCGGTGACTTCAGCCTTCTGTCGCCAGACTCACCAACCCATGCTTTTATGCGGGGTGGGCTCCTGACACTATAGTTTAATGATCCCAGATACAGAGGTCTTAAAAGAGCTGCTCTCCCCAGCATCTACACAATCTTGATGCAGTCCCAGACAAGATGGGCAGGACATGTGGCTCGAATGCCAGATTGCAGAATACCCAAACGACTCTTATGGTGAGCTGAAAAGTGGTAAACGCTCACAGGGGGGCCAGAAAACGCGATTCAAAGATACACTCAAGAACTCGATGAAATCTTCTGGCATAGATGTCAACAACTGGGAGAATGCTGCTCAAGACAGATCAGCCTGGCGCACACTTCTTCGACACGGTTCCTCGGCCTGCGAGGCAGATAGAACAGCACGGATGGAGCAAAGACGTCAAAACAGAAAGGCAGTAAAACTTCACACAAGTGCAAGTATACCTTGCCCACGCTGTACACGAACATTTCAAGCCCGTATCGGCTCACTAGTCATCTACGCACACACAGACAAACATAACGCAACTACATTCCCTTGGATGAAAATTTGTGTGGTCATCATCACCCGTGATGGACGAGCATCATAGTTTAATCCCATATACTTAAGAAAAAATGTCATAGAAGTAGAAGACGAGACAAGAAATAGGATGTCCTCCTCAACGGAGAGAGAGTACGACTGCTATTTGTTCCATAGCTAGGGAAGAGGTTGGTTGCAGCCAGAGCATTTACCACTCGCCGGTGGGTTCTGCGCTGTCACCTAATGGGACCCCATCCTGCTCCCCGCCTTTTGGTCTGGCCTTTCACCTTCAGTCTGTTCGGCTTGGTTAGACCTGCCAGGCGAGGAGACTCCCACTGACAAAACCTGAAGGACGCAAAGACACACAAACCCTTCAACCATGATAAGGTAGGCTAATGTGGAGGGTAAAGAAAATGGTAACATACATTGACGCTCGAATTATTTAGATCAAGGCCTTTGAAGGAAACATTTCCGCACTACGAACCAACTACAGAGAACACTCGATGAACCATGCCCATATAAGGAGTATGTGTACAAATTATTTCCAAGTTCGATATACATTTAACACAATACCCCATTTTAGGTTTAAAAAGACTGTTTAAAGACATTTGATGTACTATGCCACACTACTATATGGGGCGTGTGAGATTTGCACAATACTATATGGGGCGTGTGACATGTGTACACTACTATATGGGGCGTGTGAGATGTGCACACTACTATATGGGGCGTGATGAACTATGTAGTACACTACTATATGGGGCGTGTGAGATGTGCACACTACTAAATGGGACGTGTGAGATGTGCACACTACTATATGGGGCGTGTGAGCTGTGCACACTACTATATGGGACGTGTGAGATGTGCACACTACTATATGGGGCGTGTGAGATGTGTACACTACTATATGGGGCGTGTGAGATGTGCACACTACTATATGGGGCGTGTGAGATGTGCACACTACTATATGGGGCGTGTGAGATGTGAAAACTACTATATGGGGCGTGTGAGATGTGCACACTACTATATGAGGCGTGTGAGATGTGCCCACTACGATATGGGGCTTGCGAAATGTGCACACTACGATATGGGGCGGGTGAGATGTGCACACTACTATATGGGGCGTGTGAGATGTGCACACAACTCTATGGGCGTGCGAGACGAGCACACTACTGTATGGGGCGTGTGAGATGTGCACACAACTCTATGGGCGTGCGAGACGAGCACACTACTATATGGGGCGTGTGAGATGTGCACACAACTCTATGGGCGTGCGAGACGAGCACACTACTATATGGGCTTGAGATGGCACACAACTCTATGGGCGTGCGAGACGAGCACACTACTATATGGGGCGTGTGAGATGTGCACACAACTCTATGGGCGTGCGAGACAGGGACACTACTATATGGGGCGTGTGAGATGTGCACACAACTCTATGGGCGTGCGAGACGAGCACACTACTATATGGGCTTTCGAGATGAGCACACAACTCTATGGGCGTGCGAGACGAGCACACTACTATATGGGCGTGGAGATGCACCACTCATGGCGTGCGAGACAGGCACACTACTATATGGGGCGTGTGAGATGTGCACACAACTCTATGGGCGTGCAGACGAGCACACTACTATATGGGCTTCGAGATGAGCACACAACTCTGGGCGTGCAGACGACACACTACTATATGGGGCGTGTGAGATGTGCACACAACTCATGGCGTGCGAGACAGCACACTACTATATGGGGCGTGTGAGATGTGCACACAACTCTATGGGCGTGCAGACAGCACACTACTATATGGGCTTTCGAGATGAGCACACAACTCTATGGGCGTGCGAGACGAGCACACTACTATATGGGGCGTGTGAGATGTGCACACAACTCTATGGGCGTGCGAGACGAGCACACTACTATATGGGGCGTGTGAGATGTGCACACAACTCTATGGGCGTGCGAGACGAGCACACTACTATATGGGCTTTCGAGATGAGCACACAACCTATGGGCGTGCAGACAGCACACTACTATATGGGCTTTCGAGATGAGCACACTACTATATGGGCTTTCGAGATGAGCACACTACTATATGGGCTTTTGAGATGAGCACATAGTGATACGCTAATGTGTTACCGGGACTCACAAGGGGAGCAAGAATAGTAACACTGCGACCTACAAGGCATGTCGTAAGAGGCGATTGAGGTAGGGTCCTAGGGACACTACCTAGTAAATAAAAGGGTCGCAGAAATCAGATGTGCTGGTCTACTTGTAGGTGCATAACTCGCACAACGTACAATTGCTCTTAGACTCAGATCACAAAAAGTGGTTAACAAGTGATCGATATGGACCGTTCGAAGTAGAAAAAGAGTAAGTGATTGAACCACTTCATTCTTTGTTTCTTAATGTAATTCAAGCAATCTTTGTTTCTTAATGTAATTCAAGCAATCTTTGTTTCTTAATGTAATTCAAGTAATCTTTGTTTCTTAATGTAATTCAAGCAATCTTTCTTAATGTAATTCAAGCAATCTTTGTTTCTTAATGTAATTCAAGCAATCTTTGTTTCTTAATGTAATTCAAGCAATCTTTGTTTCTTAATGTAATTCAAGCAATCTTTGTTTCTTAATGTAATTCAAGCAATCTTTGTTTCTTAATGTAATTCAAGCAATCTTTGTTTCTTAATGTAATTCAAGCAATATTTGTTTCTTAATGTAATTCAAGCAATCTTTCTTAATGTAATTCAAGCAATCTTTCTTAATGTAATTCAATCAATCTTTCTTAATGTAATTCAAACAATCTTTGTTTCTTAATGTAATTCAAACAATCTTTGTTTCTTAATGTAATTCAAACAATCTTTCTTAATGTAATTCAAGCAATCTTTCTTAATGTAATTCAAGCAATCTTTCTTAATGTAATTCAAACAATCTTTGTTTCTTAATGTAATTCAAGCAAAGTCTTGTCCCACCTTTCTGATGCTGATGTTGGTGTCTGTACACATAGCTGAATTGTCAGTTTGAAATTTTGTACTCTTATAAACGTTGCAGTGACTTCTCGCATAGACTGTATGGGGCGTAGAATAACGACTTGTTCTCACTTGTCCATGGTTTGGTAGTCTTCTTCTTCTTCGAAAGCTCCACACCAACCCACTTGTTAACCACTCATTGTGATTTGTATGTGATCTGAGCCTAAGAGCGATTTTATGTTGTAACAGTTTTACGTCTACAATAACAATACACAATAAAATTATATTGTATAAACAAGTAGACAAGCAATTGTAGACAAGTAATTGTATAATTATATTTTTATAAACAAATAGACCAGCACATCCGATTTCGACAATGCTTTTTATTCACTAGGAAGCTTCCTAGGTCCCTACCCCAGTCGTCTCTTACGACATGCTTTGTAGGCCGCAGCGTTACTATTCTTTGCACCCCTTGCGAGGCCCGGATGTAGTCGTCTGATGTTGGTATTGTTGACTTGATTGACTGATTGATTTGATCCTCCATTTTGTATGGGCAATATGTAACCTGTACATCTGCTTGCTCATCTGTAGTGTCTTCTTCTTCTTTTCTTTAATCCTGTTTTGCCTGACATCGTCAGGGTAAGAAGAGATTTATAGAACGGGCATTTGTGTGTGCTTCACAAACAGTGTTTTCGTCGCATGTGTTATCTCTGAGGTCCACTTTCTGAGGGGACGTCCTTAAGCTTTTTTTTTTTTTTTATGATCCAGAAGCACTTGAGCTTATTAGCTCTTCGGCTCGGTGCCATGGACATCGTAACCCTTCGGTTCGGTGCCACGAACACCGTAAATCTGGGGAATCTGTGGCTTTTTCTGCCATCCGCGGAATTGAATCCGCACACACAGAGGGATAGTCACCGTAGTCCAACGCGCTACGAACACGCTGGGCAGACGGGCGTCCTTAAGCTTAAGACCTATCCACTGTATCGCGGTAACATTTCTCTTTGAGGCGCACTCTCTGCTGGTAATCTGCGTATGTGGCCAAACCATTTAATTTGTTGTTTCTTGATGAAGTTCAGTACTGATGGTGTACCCACTTTTTCCTGATGTCTTCATTTCTAAACAGGTATCTTCGTGTTACTCTCATCATTTTGTGTAGGTACTTCATCTTTGTCGTGACTAGGTTTGTCAATCTGCGTTGTCTTTCTTTGCCATCGGTCTGCTGTATCATTCCGTTTCTTCTTCTTCTTCGAACGCTCCATATCGACCACTTGTTAACTACTCTTTGGGATTTATATGTGATCTGAGCCTAAGAGTGATTGTACATTGTGCCATTTATGCACCTAAAATTAGACCAGCACATCCTATTTCTGCGATGCTCTTTATATACTAGGGTAGCTTTCCTAGGTCCTACATCAGTCGCCTCTTACGACACGCCTTGTAGGTTGCAGTGGTACTATTCTTTGCTTCGATAGTGGCCCCAGCACCACAAGGGCGGCTGTATCATTCATTGCCTGGCATTCCACAGTAAGAAAGAATCCACTGTGGGAGACCTTGAGCTGGTTTTACAGTTCAGACAGTAGGAGTTGTAAGTAAACCTGGTAGTTTTTTAGACCAAAGTACTTGAATTTCTGATCTTCAATCTGTCAAAAATATACTAATCTTCAAACTAATATAACGTTAGTCGCGAATACTAGATACAAAATGGAATAGCGGCCAAGTACCTTCTTCTTCTTTTGTCGTCACACTGCTACCGGGTTGTTGCCCAGTGTTGTGGTTTTCTGTTTTTGTCTTGCGCTGTTCTGGTGGCTTGTGTGATTGTTATCTTTGCTCTTTCACAGGATTCTGCTACGCCATCTAACCATCTTTTCCGTGGTCTTTCCGTGGCCAAGTACCTAGCAGTGGTAAATTAATAAACACTTCTTTCATAGGTCATACTCGTTACTTTTGGGTCCAAGTAATAACGGGTATTTGAGTTACAAATCGTTATTATTCGCATGTCCTATGCGGTTTTTTTGTGTGTGTGTGGTTTTTGGTTTTTTTTACAGTACCTGGTTTCGTTTCATAATTATATTTTCATATAATTATTTTAAGATATGTCCGAACTCTCCACCTTTCAATCAGCTTGTCTGCGAAAAATCTTACGTGTGTTCTGGTCAAAGACTATATCTAATCACGAACTGCTCGCACGATGTCAACAAGAGAATATGAGCACCATCATCCGAAGACGACGCTGGAGATGGATCGGGCATGTGTTGCACATGGAGACTGGCTCTGACACGAAAATTGCACTGAGATGGACTCCAGAGGATAAACGAAAACGTGGAAGACCCAAGACAACCTGGAGGAAAACGATAGAGCAAGAACTGAAAGAAATGAATCATAGTTGGAACCAGTGGCGGCTCGTCATTAAGGGCCAGTGGGGCCGGCCACCAGGATATGTCCAGACTCTCCGCCTTTCAAACAACTTGTCTGCGAAAAATCTTACGCGTGTACTGGCCGACTACTATCTCGAATCAAGAATTGCTTGCACGATGCCAACAAGAGAATATGGGCACTATCATCCGAAGACGACGCTGGAGATGGATTGGACATGTGATGCGCATGGAGACTGGCTCCGACACGAAAACTGCACTGAGATGGACTCCAGAGGGTAGGCGAAAGCGTGGAAGACCCAAGACGACCTGGAGGAGAACGATAGAGCAAGAGCTGAAGGAAATGAATCATAGCTGGAACACAATACAGAGGAAGACCATGAACAGGGAAGAATGGTGTACGTTTGTTGCTGCCCTAAACGCCAAGGGCGTAACAGGCTAAAGAGAGAAGAGGGCCGGCCACACAAAAAATCCGGTATAACGTGTATTTATTATTTTATAAATTAAAATATAGCAACCAAAAACCATGATTTATCGGGAAAAAATGTCTGGGCCCACAAACAAAAATGATCACTAGCCGCCACTGGCTGGAACAAAATACAGAGGAAGGCCATGAAGAGAGAAGCATGGTGTGAGTTTGTTGCTGCCCTAAACGCCAAGGGCGTAACAGGCTAAAGAGAGAAGTTACGTTTCGTAGAGGTTAGGTGCTCGCTTCTCGTTCCAAATGAACTCGGTTCGCTTACTCGTGGATATTTTTCCAGAGATCCCTGATGCGTAGACGAAATAGAGTTCCTAGTTCTATACGAGACGGACGATAAAACGTAGGCCCCTTATTTAAGTTGAGCCCGTAAAAAAAACCCCTTAGCAGTTACTAATCGAGAAGAACAGGCTGGAAAGCTGCTGCCCGTGCAAAATTCATTAGAAAGATTAAAAATAAAAAAAATTCCTACAAAATATTTTCACCGTCTTCTCTCTCTCTCTCTCTCTCTCGATCACCGTCCAGACCGATGTACCAGACCTCCCCATAAATTCTATTCATGTGGAAATCTGATTCATGCAGCCTTAGCATGGGTGTGTTTTACGTCACATCTTCAGCACCATTTGGAGCTCTGGTGTTTATTTTTCGGCGATGTGTCCGGTTTCAGCCAGCGTTTACTCGGCTCGCTTTCCATTCTGTAGCTATCTAGTGTTTTTACAGTGTATGGTAGCTAGCCCCACTCCAACCTCCTTAGTCGCCTCTTACGACATGCCTGGCAGGTAACGGTGGTTCTATTCTTTACATCCAAATTTGGGCCCAAATTTAACCACTCGCGTGACCATCTTCTAAGTTGTTCTGGGGACCCTCGCTGGTGCTACGGAGTTCGTTCACTACCGCTGAGATCCTCCTGAGTAAGAAATATATAAGATCACATATGGTTACTAACCGAAGTGCAATGATGATGGTCCTGTCCATCGTTTTCTTCTTATTCTTCTTACGCTCTATATCGACCACTTGTTAAACACTCTGTGTGATTTGTATGTGATCCGAGCCTAAGAGTAATTGTACATTGTGCCAGATATGTGCCTACAAGTAGGCCAGCACATCTGATTTCTGCGACGTTTTAATTTACTACGGTAGCTTTCCTAGGTCCTTACCTCCTTCGCCTCTTACGACATGCCTTGTAGTTCGCAGTAGTACTTTCTTTGCTTCCCATTCGGGCCCCGGCACCACACGGGTGGTAGTAGTAATAGTGTAATAGTAGTAGTAATAGTTGTTGTAGTAGTAGCAGCAGTAGTAGTAGTAGCAGTAGTAGTAGTAGTAGTAGTAATAGTCGTAGTAGTAGCAGTAGCAGTAGTAGTGACAGTAGTAGTAGTAGTATCATGTAGTAGTTGTGGTAGCAGTAGTAGTTGTAGTAGCAATAGCAGTAGTTGTGGTAGCAGTAGTAGTTGTAGTAACAATAGTAGTAGTAGCAGTAGCAGTAGTAGTAGTAGTTATTGTTGTAGTAGTAGTAGGATGATAAAGCAAACAAAGCTACGTTTTACCGTCCGTGTCAACACATATCTGCCTCTAGACCAGTAGTTCTCAAACTATTCCAAGCTGCGACCCCTCCATATAAATATTCAGATAAACAAAATAAATAAGTGATGTTAGAAAAAAGCGCAGTCTACAAGAAGATAAGAATAATACAATAAACATTTTTATATACTATGATTCTAACGCGTAATAAAAAATACCTTACCCAGAAACTGAACCCGTCTAAATTTGCCCTACAAGGTTGCAAATCTGAACTATTTCGTTTGCTACTGATTATTATACAAGTAATGTTTTCTCAAACATGTGAAGCTCTAAAGACAGAATATAGACAAAGACATGTATGTTACCGTATTACATAAGCAAGGAAAAATAAATAATTAAATAAGAAAAATGACAACACTGATATTTAATCATTTATTTTTACTTTCTTGTGAAATACTGTAAAATACGTGTCTTTGTCTATATCAATTGAAGGGGACAGACGTTCAGTTGGTGAACAGAAAAAATGCTTTAAAGACTCTCCTAAAGTGTCTTTAAAATGCTTTGATATAGAAACCACGTACTGGGAACACGTGGCGTAAGATATCCAAATGTGGCACTGTAACAACACAAGAGGAACTCGCATAGCTGAGAATCGTCGTGCTGTTGCTGCGCAGAGAAAACGAGCTGCGTGAAAAGACAAAGCACACAACACCCCCGTGTCTAACCTTAATCATGCATGCCCCACCGGTGGTAGGGGATTGTGTTAGAGGATTAGACTTTACAGTCACTTCCGCATACACCAGAGGTGCAGTAGCACGCGTCTGAGGCTGTTGTCCTCATCGCTTAAGATGGACGTCTATTATTTGAATTTACACAGAATAGATTATCAACATTTCATTTTGTTATTTAGTTACAACGTGAGACGCAGTCTTTTTCAACGCTCCATATCGACCACTTGTTACCCACGCTGTGTGATTTGTATGTGATCTGAGCCTAAGAGCGATTGTGCATTGTGCCAGTTATGCGCCTACAAGTAGGCCAGCACATCCGCTTTGAGTGATGCGTTTTATTTCTAGGGTATTTTCCTTAGGTCCTACATCAGTCGCCTCTTACGACATGCCTTGTAGGTCACAGTCGTACTATTCTTTGCTTCCCTTGCGGGCCTTGACACCACACGGGCTGTGAGACGCAGTGAGAGAACGGTTGAAAATAGGTTAGTACAGTGCCAGATCCTAGATGATGGGTCCTGGCTCGACAAATTGATGTGGGGCGGGGGGCATCGCAAATGATTCTTCTGTAGACCCAGCGTCAGTTTGGGTAGCAGGGAAACACAGGAAAGCAAAAGGTGACAAGTGTGCTGCTGACCACATCACCAAATTTATATCGTTGGGTAAAGATATTTATGGGCAAAACACTCCTATTCACACAATACCACATGGTATGAAAACGGAATCTTCGTTTTAGTAATGGTTAGAAGACTTCGTTTTCTTCAGCGATCTCTGGTCATGCGCTTAGTTTACTGTGGGCCACAAACTGGGCAGTCAGCTTCAGGTCTGTCAGGTTTCCCCAAAGCTTAATTTTTAGGTCGACTGGGTATGGCCACATGTTGCTTCTCAGCTCACCCAGGAGAGCTCCAGTGCCTGTTCCGCCTGCTGATACTGACAGAGATGTGTTTGATTAATTTTCAGTCTATGTAAGTGTCTGCAGTGTCCGGCACGTGGGTTCTTCTTCTTCTTCGAACGTTCTATATCGACCACTTGTTAACCACTTTTTTGATTCATATATGATCTGAGCCTAAGATCGATTGTATGTTGTGCGTTATGCGCTTACAAGTAAGTTAGCAAATCCGATTTCTGCAACGCTTTTTATTTATCTTCACTGGGCCTCTACCTCAGTCGCCTTACGACATGCCTTTTAAATCACAGTGTTACTATTCTTTGCTCCCCTTGAGCGCCCCGGCATCACACGGGCGTGAGGGCTATAAGTAAAGAGAATCACAACTACTCATCTTCTTACTAACACTCTCTAATATAACCCCATTCAACATTATGGATTTTTATTAATCACAAGGGTTGTCCTATAATTTCCCCGGGGTCAATATGGACTAATTTGAGAGCCCTTTGTGTGCAAAGAAAAGAAAAATTAGTGCAAAGCTCGTTGTTAATCTTTAGATTGTTTGCATATGACTTCAGCGGTAGACGGCAAAAGATTTAGGTAGCTTTCACCTCGTGCGGTATTTGCAACACACTTTGTATTCATCATTTTGCTGCATCATTCTTTGTGTCGCTAGCGGAATGTTCTAAACCTGTTATCTTCTTCTTCGAATGCTCCCTATCGACTAATTGTTAACCACTCTTTGTGGATTTGCATGTGATCTGAGCCTAAGAGCGATTGTAAGTTGTGACAGTTATGCGCCTACAAGTAGGCCAGCATATCCGATTTCTGCTATTTTTTATTTACTAGGGTAGCTTCACATTGCCCCTACCTCAGTCGACTCTTACGACATGCATTGTAGGTCGCAGTGTTACTATCCTTTGCTCCCCTTGCGAGCCCTGGCAACACAGGGGCCTAATTTTATCACAATGTCCCACAATTCTGTAAAAGAAATGGTATCAGTGTTGTTCTTAATTTGATCAACTAGGTCTCTCAATCGCCCAAACAAACTTCTACACAATAACAGCATTTGGAGAAACTTCGCGTAACTAGTTGACCTTGTTAAGTGGGTCAGGCGTGAAAACAAGGTTGCGATCAGGACAACTGTGTGTGTGTTTTACACACTGCACACATACTATATCTTGTATGAGTCGCGCAAGGAAGCAGGAGTAATGAATGTAATATGTGGTTTACGGTTACTGTCTATGAGAAAGTATACTGTATCTATGGCAACAGTTACGAAATGGGGGTATATCTTTGCAACAGTGGTCGGGGTTTAATAATACAAAAGCTGGAAGGGTGTGTGTTATGGCGGTGTAAATACTATACAAAAATGAAGAGTTCGTAAACAATGCAGTGAAACGACCGTGGGTTTTTTGAAGGTCGAGATTGGATTGAAAGCAGGTTTTTATAAAAGTCGGGATTAGTGTGTTTGCGTTCACGATTGTCTCCATCCCCTCTGTGTCTCTGTGGCACCGCTGATCAAACCACAGAACATGTCCTGCAAGGCTGTCCCCTGTATGTCCTCCCTAGAAATAAATCGTGGCCCTACAACACAACACACATTCAAAACTACATGGCACCAGAGATGAGCTCCAGACAACAATTGACTTCATCATTAGAACGCGTCTAACGGTATAATCATCAAAATAGCAATCGCAAAGAAGAAGAAGAATTAATCCAATTAACGGACTATATGATCTGTGTGGTTTGCGACGAGAACGTGAGTACGCTGCGGTACATAGACCCCTATGGTATGTCATCATCAAATAGCTTATCCTGAACAGAACTTTGCCACCACAACAGTCCTTTGGAATTTCTCGCACAGGCCAGATGTTCCGCCCTATAGCCGTCATGCTCCAATCATCAGTTATATCCTGAATCCATCATCTCCTTGATCTTCTTCTTCTCCTCATAACCGGGATGCATCCTTCCATAATGGTCTTCTCCAACCCGTCGTGTCTCTTTATATGTCCAAACTACTTCAATCTTCTCATTCTTATTTGTAGCATCAGCTCGTTTTCTTTGATTTTGTGTTCTTTCTCGATAGATCTATTTGTTCACTTCTCTGTCCATGATGTACGGAGGACTCTTCTGTAACACTTATGTTCAAAAGCACATATGTCAATCGTCGATATCGCTTTACAGGACGTAGCCATCAACCACAGTAAATGAGTTGTTGATTTTCTAGGCACCACTATACGTTCAGTAGTTTGTCATTGCTTTCTGAACGGTGAGGCCTATATTTAACCTTTCGCAGGGACTGCCTAGAGTAGTTGATAGTAGCTCGGCCTGCTAGCTGTGAGACGCCTCATAGCTCGGGTTCGAACCTACTGTCGGCATTTGTTCGAGTCTCCTGGTCTTACTCAGGACGATAACATGAGTACCTCTGAAGTCGGAGAAAATCTGCCTGTATGGCGAGGAATACTAATTACGAGTACATTGAGCACACGGCTGCCAGTGTAAAGTAATTTACAATGTGCACGCTGCTGCCATTGTAAGAAATTGGAAAACAGATTTTCACGCAAAAATCAGTTTCAGAGATGAAACTTCGTCTGAGTTGAAAGCGGACGAAAAAAATAAAAAAAAATAACCTTTTGTAAAAATCCCACGGAAACGAATTCGCTTCAAACTTGCCCACAGTGGGGTTTGAACCAGGTACGCTTGGTTTATGATCGAGCTCACTACCGTTTGAGCTACAGACGCTCACTCATATATGTCTACTGCATGTAAACAGACAAATCAGTATTTCGTCCAAAGTGTATGCATATTATCTAACAGGACACACAAGTTTCTACAGATGAGAAAGTAATTCTTATTTTCTCTAATCCTGTTTTGTCATAGATGTGCGCTTCATAAATAGCGTTTTTCACTGCCTCTGTTATTTCTGAGGTCCACCTTTTTTGTTGACGGCCTTTTGCTTTGTATACACTGTATCGGAGTAAGATTACTCTTTGGGGGGCATTTTCTGTTGGTAATCTGCTTATGTGGCCGGACCATTTAATTTGTTGTTTCTTGATAAAGTTCAGTACTGATGTTAAACTTACTTTTCCCCGATGCCTTCATTTCTAAACCGGTCCCTTCTTGATACTCCCAGCATTCTGCGTAGACACTCTATCTGTGTCGTGACTAGTTTTCTTCTATGGTTTTTTTCTATCAGCTGTTCTTAAACCGTCATTATTTGATTGTACAGGGTGTTCAAGATAAAAGTAGCCCGGTTGACTAATCAAAGCCTGTAAATTGGGCTACTTTTAAGTTGAACACCCTGTATCTTTTTATATAACTATGTTACATGTATCTTCCTGACGTAATCGAGTGTCAATTGTTATGGTCTTAACACTCACGATGGTAGGCAGTGGATCTCTGTAATAGAGACAATGGACACGGTCATAAACCAGTAAAGTCACTGCCAGGAAACGCCCGAGTGGTTACCGGGACCCAAATTGGGGTGTAATGAATAGAACCACTGTTACCTGCCACGAATGTCGTAAGAGGCGACTAAGGAGGTTTGGCTGAAATCGGATGCATGTGTTCTAAACGTGTAGAAGTCTATGCGTTTTGAAGACTACCAAACCAATGTGCAACGTATACACGTTCTTGGCAAAGATTAAACATTTCACAAAGAGTGATTAAAATTGGTTCGTAAAGAACGAACGCAAAGAAGAAGACTGCCAGGAAGGAAAGAATGGCAGACTACCTTCCAAGAAAATGATTAGATAACCTTAATAGTAATATGGAATACAAATATTACAGAAGAGTCCACCGTCAAAAAAAATGGCCGATGCTACAAATAAGAAAATGTAAATATCTTGGACATATAAAGAGACACGAGGGGCTAGAAAAGACCATCATGGAAGGAGGCATGCCGACAAAGAGGAGAAGAGGAAGACCACGGAGAAGATGGATTCAGAATGGAACGGATGGTTTGAGAATGACAGCTGCAGAGACGGGACATTTGGCCTGGGAGAGGGAGAAATTCCTAAGGACTGTTAAGGTTGCAAAGTTCTGTTCAGGGCAAGCTACTTGATGATGATAATCTTCCTGGGATAATCGAGTCTTGTATAACTTGAACATATAATCGAGTCTTGTATATTTTGAACATATAATCGAGTCTTGTATATTTTGAACATATAATCGAGTCTTGTATATTTTGAACATATAATAAAATAATAAGACGGCTGATGGTTTCTTCTCGACACTATTGTTCAATGTCTACATAAGGAATCCGGTTCTATGGATATTCATCAAGGTGCGTATCCTTTATAGGACGTTGCTCTCTTTGCAGCACATCTGAAATTCACTCTGTCTCTTGCCAGTTCACCCACCTCGTCGATGGTCATATTCATGGTTTCTTTAATATCTTGTAGCCATCTTCTTCTTGGTCTGCCTCTGCATCCTGGGACCCTGTCCTCTAGTATTGTTCTTTCCAGGCCATCGTGACGCTTGATGGGACCAAAGTATGTAATTTTTCTGTATAGTATGTTGTTTATCAGCCAATTCTCTTTAACATTTAGTTCTTTCAGGACATCAGTGTTCTTTCTTTTTTTCTGTATTATATCTATGGATATATGTTGTTGTATTTGTTAGTTCATCCGTGGCCCCCTGCAACACAATACCGACTTGCTCAGACGGGAAATCGAACATTCCTGTTTAGTGGGGGCCGTTTTTTGCATGTGTTTGGTAGAGCAATGTAAGCATTTTTTTGCATGTGTTTGGTAGAGTAATGTAAGCATTTTTTTGCATGTGTTTGGTAGAGCAATGTAAGCATTTTTTTGCATGTGTTTGGTAGAGCAATGTAAGCATTTTTTTGCATGTGTTTGGTAGAGCAATGTAAGCATTTTTTTGCAATTTTACTAAATTCTGTAAGACCATCGTTATTAATTAAATTTTTTTTAATAATATTGATTTTTCTTAACTGAAACTTAACTTGTAACAACCATGATTTAGCATACTATCGTTTTGAAAAGGAATTTATCTTTATACAACAATACTGGAATACGAGAGTCACGCGACTGTTGTGGGTCTTATTTCCTACAATTTTTACCTGAGCTCTCCAGCCACGGTTCATCAATGCTTCCAAATAGCTTTGCATGGATGTTTGCTAGTGTTCTTTCCGCAGTTGGTTCGTTAGGTGGCAATCTTGCAGGATGTGTTCGGCTGTCTGTCCACATGCACATGTGAATGATGGAACCAGTTTTAGACAACAGATGTGAAAAGGAAGTTCAGAAAAGAATAGGAACAGAAAAGTAAATTCTTTTAACCCCTGTAAAGCAGAAATGAGAATGACCAAATGCTATATATATCCTATATTAATATATGGCTCGGAAACATGGACAATGAACAAGCAGTTAGAAGACAGAATTGATGCATTTGAGATGTGGATATATAGAAGAATAGGCAGAGTTTTATGGACAGAAAAACAGACAAATAAACAAGTTTTAGGAAAAATAGGCACGAAGAAACAATTATTAAGAGAAATAAAATTCAGACAAGTATTTTGGGCACATAAAAGACATGACACCATGATAAAACATTTACTAGAGGGAAAGTTGAGGGGAAGAGGAAGACCGAGAGATAAGTGGAAGGAAACTTTAAGAAATGGACAGGTTACAGTCTGGCAGTGTGCAACACCAAGGCAAAAGACAGAGGATGCTGGAGATTCATTGCAGGCAAACCTTCGATGTGGAGACGGCACCTGATGATGATGATGAAAGCAGAAGTTGTTTAGTGTAAAGCATAGTTGTATCTCATAGGAAAGCGGTCTTTCAGGACGCAGAGCAAACGTGCACCACAAAGTTGAGATGGTCTTCCCTACCCAGGTTTGTTTAGTTTTCCTTCTCCCAGGTGGATTGTAAGGAAAGATTATTGGTCTGTACCGATTGGTTTTTTTTTTACAGAGTTAACTCCCTGATCTTAGTTTTACCAGAGTAGGTTCCCTTGTGGGAATTTGGGTCATATATTCACACCTGCGAAAAGTTACCAACAACACAAGAAAAGACAGTATCACTAACATCAGCATAAGAAAGACAGTTAGCACAAATCCTTGCTTGAATTACATAGAGAAACAAAGAATTAAGTGGTTTGGTCACTTAATAAGAATGCTTCCAAACTCCACAGTATACATTGTGGGAATTTCGGTCAAATATGCACACACGTAGATCTCTCTCTCGCGATCGTTCTTTTTGCCTATTTTGATCATTCTTCTTGTGATATATAAACAGCGTTTGCCAAGAACGTATTTTTACGTCACATCATTCAGCGCCATTTGGAGCTCTGGTGCTTATCCTTCGGCCACGTGTCCGGTTTCAGCCAGCGTTTACTGGGTTCGCTCTCGTCAGCCTTTGGTTGTCCCCAGCCTACCTGCAAGGCAGCAGGTTGCTATTGTTTTTACTTTTACCCCTAGACAACCTTCCATCCCGGGATATTGAGCGTCATCTGTCCAGATTACTAGTCTTGTTTTGGACCACTTGGTTTGCCTGCCGTCCAGTTTTGTGTACGGTTTACTCCGCTAGGCTTTGATTGTCCCCAATCTAACTACAAGGCAGTAGTAGAAGGAGAATCAAATGAAGAAAGAGTCAACAAACAAGAAAATCAAAATAGTTGAAATTTAATTGATATGAGAGAAAAATAATGTTAAAAATATTGAAACAATTGGACGGAATTGTATCACAAACAGAATAAATAATGAAACACTTAAACTGAACTGTTTAAACTGATAGATATGTTAACAAACTCTCTGCATAGGGAGTCTGGGGTAGTTAAAGTTAGATTTGTTATTGCCTAAAATAGAGTTTGGTATAGAGCAAGCATTGAATACCTATGTTCAACTGGGATCAAGAAGTAGTAGCGGCAATAGTAGTAGTGGTAGTGATAGGAGTGGTAGTAGTAGTTAATGCTAAATTTGTACGTAGAGTATGGTAAATATTTGTAGGTACTTTGCCAGTGTGTTGCTAGAGCCTTCAAGGGAAGAAAATAATAGTAACACTGGAACCTACAAAGCATGTCGTAAGAGGCGACTGAGGTAGGGGCCTAGGAAGCTACTCTAGTAAATAAAAAGCGTTGCAGAAATCAGATGTGCGACCTACAAGGCATGTCGTAAAGGCGACTGAGATAGGGGCCAAAGCGAAGCTACTCTGGTAAATAAAAAGCATTGCAGAAGTCAGATGTGCTGGCCTACTTCTAGGGCATAACTAGAACAACGTACAATTGCTCTTAGGTTCGGATCACATAGAAATCACAAAAAGTGGTTAACAAGTGGTTGATATGGAGTGTTTGAAGAAGAAGAATGTTGGTACTTTATTCAATGTGATTAACAATTTCTGATAGAGCTGAGGTTTTCCAGCCTGCTGTTGTTGATTTTACATTTACAAATTACATCTGGGACACTCACAACTAGGGCATGTTCTGAGTGTATCGACATCAATTATACTCAAAATTTCCACTATGCTATTCTAAATTTCTGCCATTTTACTAAAAATGTCCACTGTGCTATTTTAAACATTTAAACATCTACCACTAGTCTACAAAAAATGGTGTCCTCTTTTCAGTGAGATTCTTGTTGAAGTAAGCTTTTCTAACAAAAACTAAACTTTTTACTGATTTTAAAAATCATTTGTCTCCTGTATGTTTGCCCATACATGCCAGTGTTGAAAATAATGATTCTGTATTGGTCTTACAAGGTATAATAAATTACTGTTGATTGCACATGTGGAGCACCAAATCAGTCCCCAAAGCACATCCAGCAAGACTGTCCCAGCCTGAGCAAATTGAGAATGGAATTCTGCCCAACAGACACAACCCTTCAAAACAAACTATGGGGGACTG
Organism: Arion vulgaris; assembly: GCA_020796225.1. Taxonomy (NCBI): domain Eukaryota; kingdom Metazoa; phylum Mollusca; class Gastropoda; order Stylommatophora; family Arionidae; genus Arion; species Arion vulgaris. The sequence continues at coordinate 29,752,324 of CM036772.1, forward strand.
GTGAAGACATCAAACGCACCGCCCTGTTTATGACACATACCAAAGTAGTTGCATAGCAGAAGTTGATCACAGAAGAAGAACTGTTGATTTATCCTTCAGGCACTCATTCATTGGTCAGATGAACTAACAGGAAATCTGTACATTTTTGTGGTCTCATGAACTAATTGTCTCCCACTGTCTCATATCTGCAATGAGAAGAATAAAACTTGTTCACATTTTCATCTAACTACCAAAATTTGGAGGTCTTCAAACATTCTTCTTCATAAATATTACTACATTCAAAACTACATGGCACCAGAGCTGAGCTTCGGAAAAAAGAAGGGATATTCAAACATTACTTACCAACCCCTGTCTTTTCAAGAGGTCAAAACCCTCATACAGAGAAAATCTGCAGTAGACTGGAAGATAAACACTGGATATGATTATGGAAAAGACCTCCTCAAAGACCTCAGCAGAACAGACCAGGTCATTATATTTCTCCTACGCACCAGACACTACTGCAGACTCAACAAATACTTATAGAGACTAGGAATAAGTCAAACAGCTCTCTGTCAGTGTCAGCAGGTGGAACAGACACCGGAGTATATCCTGCAAGACTGTCCTCTCTTGGGTGAGCTGAGAAGCCACATGTGGCCACACCCAGTTGACCTGAAAACTAAGCTTTGGGAAACCTGACAGACCTGAAGATGACTGCCCAGTTTGAAGTCCAGAGTAAATCATGCGCATGACTAGAGATCGCTGAAGAAGAAATATTACTTACTTTGAAAGTGGTATACGAAGATCTTTAAGCTGATCATTCTTACGTTGCAACATCTGTTTGAGATTTTTAAAAGGTGCAGTCTGGCTGACTTTCTTCTCCAACTCCTAGATTACAAAATAATGAAGACTATGTTAACTATCCAACAATTATCAAAATGCATTTATAATAAAGTAGCTTTACTACTCAGCGTTGCAAGAGGTTTATGTGTGGAGTTTTAGTTTTTAGTTTTGATTTCAAATTGTATGTTCCATTATATTTTACAGATTCGCCTGTGTTGCCGGGGCTCACAAGGGGAGCAAAGAATAGTAACACTTCGACCTACAAGGCATGTTGTAAGAGGCGACTGAGGTAGGGGCCTAGGAAGCTGCCCTAGTAAATAAAAAGTGTTGCAGAAATTGGATGTGCTGGCCTACGTCTAGGCTCATAACTGGCGTAATGTACAATCGCTCTAGGCTCAGATCACATACAAATCACAAAGAGTGGTTAAAAAGTGGTTGATATGGAGCATTCAAATAATATATTTTACAGAAAAATCTTTAAAAATGTATGTTTGCTGTGCCCAGTGGTTACCGGGGCCCAAATTTGGGGTGTAAAGAATAGAACCACTGTTACCTGCCATGCATGTCGTAAGAGGCGACTAAGGAGGTTTGGCTGAAATCGAATGCACATGTCCTAAACTTGAGAAATCTATGCGTTTAGGGGCCTACCAAACCAATGTGCAACGTATACACGTTCTTGGCAAAGATCAAACATATCACAAAGAGTGATTAAAATTGGTCGTAAGAACAGACCAAAGAAGAAGTATGTTTGCTGGATAGAAAAAGCAAAAAAAGTAAACTTATTACATGTGATTTTCATAAACAAAGAAATTCGATCCGATTTTAAATTGATACTTCCCATTATGTATGTATATCTAATATTATCATATGGAAGGGAATCAAGGACAATTTTGTTCTATGCGATCAGGATATATTATATTATCAAGATTGTTGCCAGAAAAAGGTTATACTCTTCTCCAGATCTTACATAGACCTGGTTTCTGCTTATACCTAATTCATTATTAACTAACACATCATTTGCAAACAAAGTTATATTATGTCACAAATTACATTTAACGATAAGAAATATCAGCATTACTAACATTTTTCATAAAAAAATAACCATGGACTCGTAGAACTGTGTAAAATTTTAATAAAGCTTGGAGGTCTCGTGGCATAGAGGTTAGGTGCTCGCCTCTCGCTCCAAGGTACTGGTTCACTGCCTCGCGGAGTCATCGGGATATTTTTCCAGAGATCCCTGATCTTAGTGTAGGTGAGAGAGTTTCTAGTTCTATCGGAGCGACGATAAAGGTCGGTCCATGTTCAATTTGAGAACATAAAAGAAGCCTTGGAAGTTCAAAATCGAGAACAGCAGGCTAGAAAGCGCTGTCCAGGCAAAATTCATTCTTCTTCCCTTTCACCTCTAAGGAGACAGAGGTCCACAACCAAGGACTTGCAAGCTCTCATACTCTTGGCCGTGGTTATTTAAAGCTAAGAGTTTTTACAGGGTGGAGTGGCTAATCCCATGCCAAACCTCCACTTTCGCTGTAAACAGCATGTGGTAGGTAATAGTGGTTCTATATTTACCCCGAATTCGGGCCCCGTCAACCATATGGGCGTCACTTTGAATATCGGACAGGAGAGACGTGTAGGCGCATTTTCTGAGATTCTCAGTCACAGCAAAATTCATTAGAAAAGATTAAAAATAAAATTCCTACAAAATATCTTGACCATCTTCAAAATTACGTTGGGGACCCTCGCTGGTGCTACAGAGTTCGTGCACAGCCGCTGAGATCTTTCTGCATAAGAGAGATCGGACACACATGGTCACTAACTGAAGTGCAATGATGATGTTGCTATAAATCAATCAATATTATCGTTAGCTTGAAATATTGTCAATACATTCAATGTTGTCTCTTGTATAAACTTCACTGTCTTTTGAGCTCACAAAGGTCCGTGTAGTTTTCTGTTGTGTTGTTTTGTTAGGCCAATGAGTTTTCTTCAGTATATCATATTCAGGGCAATCTTGAAGTATGTCCTCATGGCTGAATTGCCAATCTTGAATTTTGTATACATGTGGCTGCGGAGTCGTGTGTTCTGTTCTAAGGGCGCAGAATGACAACTAATCTGCTCATATTATAGTAGTCGTCTTGAGTTGGTATTTGTGGATTTCTGATCGATTTAATCATCCTTTTCTTTTGGTGGTAGCTAACTGGTACATCTGGTTGCTCTTCTGCAGCACATTCCTTTGCCAGTCGGTCTGCTGTTTCATTTCCTGATATTCCACAGTGAGAAAGTATCCACTGCAAGACGACCTTGCACTGCTTGCCCAGTTTAGACAGTAGGGTCTGTAGACCTGGCAATTTTCTGGACTGGAATACTTGGAGTGCTGATTTTGCAAATCAATATTATAAAAAAAACTTACAGTACTCTATCAAACATATATAAAAGTCAGCCCACATCTACAAGAATTTCTGACAGAGCTGAACGGCTTTATGTTCCTGGGGGACACGCCCATACCATAAGATTTGTAAAAACTGTGGGACATTTTCCTGACACAAGGGACATTTACCTTCTCAGCCATCTCCAACATTTCTCGTATTCGGAGCAACTCATGTTTTGTGTTTGCAACTTCTTTCTCTGCATCTTGTACAGATGCATGTCCTTTCTTGCGTTCCTAAATAAAAACATCAAAAATTTACTTTGTGAAGAAAATTAACTGAAAGAGGACTTCTTGCGTTTGTCCACTATGAATTCAGGCGTAGTCAGGGCGCCTTGTATGTCACATATAACTGAATTTTGTATGAAGGCCTGCTGTCCTTATTATCATTGTCCCCCACATACAGATGGGCCTTCTCTTGAATTTACAGGCAAGAGAACAACTAAAATGTAAAGAACACATATTAAACAAAAAAGACACAAGTCATAATCATCACATGCTATGTCGACTGGCGTTGGCGATCATGGATCTTCATAAATGTCTCTCTTCTATGCTGACTAACTGTTCTTCTTCTTCAGTGATCTCTGGTCATGCACTTACTTTACTGTGGGCCACAAACTGGGTAGTCAGCTTCAGGTCTGTCAGATTTCCCCAAAACTTAGTTTTTAGGTCAACTGGATGTGGCTACATGTTTCTTCTCAGCTCACACAGGAGAGGAAAGTCTTGCAGGACATGCTCCGGTGTCTGTTTCGCCTAGTGACAATGGCAGAGAGCTGTTTGACTTATTTCTAGTATATGTAAGTGTCTGCTGAGTCTGCAGTGTCCGGTACGTAGGCAAAATATAATGACCGGGTCTGTTCTGCTTAGATATTTTTAGAAGTCTTTTCCGCAATCATATGCAGTGTTTGTTTTACTATCTGTTCAGATTTTGACACTCTTCCGTGCCATGAAACCAGACTGTCCAGATTTTTTCCTCCATGTATTGTCTCCTATTTATTTTACTGGTTGTTTCGATGTTTTCTAAACCTCCCTTTCTCATCACATGCCTGAAAAATGACATCTCTTTCTTATATTGATAATAAGTTTTCTGTGTGCCTTAACCTCTTTCAAAGCATCAACATTAATCATTTTAGCAGTGCATTCTGTAGCTAAAGTGATAGTGAGCTAGATCACAACCCAAGCATACCTAGTTCAAACTTCGCAGCAGGCAGTTTGTAAGCAAATTTTTCCATGTGATTTGTGAAATATAGACCTCACCGTTCAGAAAGCAATTTAAAACCACTGAACATATAAGTGGTGCCTAGAAAATTGATGACTCGTTTACTGTGGTTGATAGCGAAGTCCTGTAAAGGATATGTCACGATTTTAATTCCCATGAGATTCTTAGCATTCTTCTGGTTTTTTTTGGTTTTTTTCCGTCCGCTTTCAACTCAGACGAAGTTTGTTTCATCTCTGAAACTGATTTTTGCGTGAAAATCCGTTTTCCAATTTCTTACAATGGCAGCAGCGTGCACATTGTAAATTACTTACACTGGCAGCCGTGTGCTCAATGTACTCGTAATTAGTATTCCTCGCCATACAGGCAGATTTTCTCCGACTTCAGAGGTACTCACGTTATCGTCCTGAGTAAGACCAGGCATTCTTCTGTAAAACTGTATCTCTATGGCCTCCTGATATTTTCTAGCTTTTATTTATTGTCCGTGACTCACATCCATAAATAAATATTGGCTCTATGTAGCACTGAAGAGCTCTCTTTCTGACTTATATAGAGAATTATTTGCTTGGGCCGAACACAGTACACGCTTTGCCTACAGATCTTAATCCTTTCTCAAGTCAGAGCAAGTCTCGCCTGAATGTCAAGTGATACTGGTGCTAAGAAAAGTAAGCATTCACGCAAAAATCAGTCAGAGGTGCCATATTAGCCCCATGGTACCTCTGAACTCGGAGAAGGCTCGCCTGAATGGCGAGGGACACTGATAAGGAAAACAAGCCTTCATGCAATAATCAGTCGGAAGTGGAATACTAGTTACCATGACTGCGCCTGAATTTATAGCAGGTGAACAAAAAAAGAAGCCCCCATGACTACACCTGAATTCATAGCAAACAACAACAAATATATATTATTTTGTATACATTGCAGGTTACTTCTTCTTCTTCTTTGCGTTCAGTTTCATATGCTCATCTAAACCATGAGATGGGTTGCCTCTATGAAGCTGCATGTTAGTTGAAGTTCCTTGAGAGTTCCCATAGCTTGCTCTGTAAGCTTTGTTCATGAGGCCATGTTTCATTTCATTGGTGTATGTATGATGGACATGGCTGCAGGATGGCTCTGGAGTCTGTGTTTCTGTCTGACATGCACACTGTGCAGTCTGAGCATAATTTATTCTGTGCATGTGATGGTTGAGCCTGCAGTGACCTACATTACAGATTAAAAATAGTCTTTCTGTTTACAGTTTTTAAAAGAAAATACTGATGTAAAAACAATATCATCATCCATCAGGTGCCGTGCCGGCTGGCGTAGGCGATCATGGATCTCCATAAATCTCTATCTTTGGTGTTTGCTATCAATTCAGATGTTGACGCTCTACTGTGCCATGAAGTCACGCTATCCAAATTTTCTCTCTGTCTTCTCGTCTCGTCTACCCTCGATTTTATCAGTTGTTACAATGTGTTCTAAACCTCCCCTCCTCATCATATGTCCAAAAAATGATGACTGCCTCTTTCTTATATGGATAATAAGTTTTTCTGTGTCTTGACCTCATTCAACACCTCAACATTAGTGATTTTAGTAGGGTGTTGGGTGAGAAGGTAGGGGTTAGTACCTCACAGAAAATGACAGCCGTATCCTGGTCGTGTCCATGGATAGTCATGATCCTATTTGGTCCCCACTTCTCACCTAGCTCATGTTTGGCTCCACGTGCCACACCCCAGGCAAGTCTCGGCTGACTGGCTAAACAACATGAGTGGGCGGGAGTAATCTTGTTAACCCTCCCACGTCCCCCCATTTCCCCTTATGTCCCTTTCCCACTTCCCAATTGCGACAAGAGGTGATCAGACACTGGCATTGCACTGAGCCAGATAGGGTCACACTGCTTGCAGGGACCCATGGTGAAGACAGACTCTGTGTGTTGGAAGGGAATAGCTGGATGGGTGGAGATGCACAAAAAAACCTATGCACATGACGTGACACGGCCATAGTGAATAGCCCAGAACCAGTGATAAAGGCCTGCAAGCATGGTGCACCTATGACTAGTGGGGATTGTGCGGCGGTGAACTGTACTCCCCTCAAGTTCGATCCAGTGACACCCTGATAGCCCATATCTGCCCGAAACTACCAGGGGCCCCAGATCAAGTAAGAGATCTATGTCTGACAACCTCTTTAGGATGAAATTGTCGCATAACTCTAGACATAATGCCAATACAACGCAAATATATTAGATACGAGCTCGGACGTCGCCTCGGTCAACAAGGTCAGTGCACGCGAGTGAAGCCCCTCGCTCCGTGTGAAAAATATGTAAAGGGATCCATTAATATACTACAGATAAACATTGCAGGACCACAAAATAAAAAGATTGAGCTTGAAAGAATTCTACAACAGAGTAATGTCCACATTGTCCTTAAACAAGAAACCATCTTACCCCAAAGAGGAGTTAACATCACTGGTTACACCCAATACAAATGCGAGTGCAACAGATGTCAAGGACTCATGACACTGATAAGAAATGATGTGCAGGCAGAAGTCCACAACAGACCACACAACAACATAGACACCCAGACCATCCAAGTGTGATTTGATGGAGTGAGATATACTGTACATAACATCTATTGTCCACCAACCTGCACCTCTGACTAGCCATTCAAGGAACCCATGTACACCAGAACAATTATTGCAGGAGACTTTAATGCACACACACCAACCCTAGGTTAGAAAATTACAACAAAGAGGAGAGACATTCTCTTCATCTTCTCATCTTCATCAATGACCTCCCATCCCTTCTAAACACACAGAAAGCTCTTTTGCTGATGACCTTGTAATATGGACAAGCGAGAAATACCCTGTACTAACTCGGTCTAAACTTAATAGAACCCTTGCCATAATTTCAACATATTGCAACCTATGGAAGCTTAAAGTCAATGAACAGAAAACTGTGTATACTACATTCTCCTGCAGGCCCAAAAACAACTCAAAGAACCTTTGGGCTACAATGAATGGAGCACTGCTGAAAAAGAGGAAAACCCACTTACCTGGGAGTCAAGTTAGACAAACAACTGAGGATGACAGAACACATTAACAACATAAAGAAAAAGCATCTAAAGACTCAACATGGTTAAAAGACTTGCTAGCACCACTTGGGGTGCAGACAAACACCCTTAGGTAACTATATCTTGGCTATGTAAGATCTGCAATGGACAACTGCCTTCCTCTCCAAGCTATAGCAAGTGAGCACATCACAACATCCTGGACCGCCCAGTGGTTACCGGGACCCAAATTTGGGGTGTAAAGAATAGAACCACTGTTACCTGCCACGCATGTCGTAAGGCGACTAAGGAGGTTTGGCTGAAATCGGATCACATGTCCTAAACATGTAGAGTCTATGTGTTTAGGGGCCTACCAAACCAATGTGCAACGTAACACGTTCTTGACAAAGAGTGATTAAAATTGGTCGTAAAGAACGAATGCAAAGAAGAAGATCCCTGGACAGAGTGCAGAATCAGGGTCTCAGGTCTATATGTGGGGGAATGAGAATGACCCCAACTGCTGCTTGTGAAATCGACGCCAACATCGAACCACTAGATATTAGGAGACGAAGGGCACTAATAGAAGCAGTCGAGCGATATAAAAGAATAGAAAAACCATCCCAACAGACAAACTATTGACAGGTGGAAATCCAATCAAAGAATCCAGCAAAAATCATTGATGGAAGTTGGGAAAATCTCAAAGAACATTATCATCTCCCAACTGACAGAGAACCGATCACAAGATGCCCACCACCATGGCTAAACATAAAACAACCAGTAATCCAGAAATACCTCCTTGACAAAACTATAAACAAAGCAACACTTGCATCGATCTTAAAAACCTGTGCACTGGAGACAATAGACAGTTATTCAACTTCCTCTATCCATGCCTACACTGATGGTTCAGCTTTCAAAGCCACTACTTACGCTGGCTGCGGCATATACCTGAAATATCCAGATAGAACTACCTATAGTTACTGTGCCCCTTGTGGTAATATATGTTCCAACTATGAGGCAGAGATTATAGCCATAAAGACCGCTCTAGAACTAGTCCACCAGCAGTTTGAACTTGGAGAGAATATTGTCCAAGACATGATAGTATTCACTGACTCACAGTCCACACTACAAGCTTTAGAAGAACAGCAGAATCAGTCAAGCAAGATCCAGTCATTGGCATCAGTCATCCACAAACTGATTTCCTCCTTTGATATTAATGTCATTCTACAGTGGATTCCTGGGCACACAAATATCCCAGGAAATGACAAGGCAGATCATCTGGCCAAACAGGGATCATCAAAACCACAAATAGACAAACCTGTTAGCATACAAAGTATAAAACAGATTCTAAAAAACGACTCCATAGAAGATTGGCTGAACCGATGGGCTATGGGACGACTGGTCGGGACATGTATGCAGAGATGAATAGACCAAACCCCAAGGACAATATAAATCTGCTACAAAGAAAAGATCAAAGCACTATCTTTCAGTTAAGAACAGGACATGTTGGACTGAATTACCACCTACACAGAATAACCCCACACACCTACCAAACTGTAGAAAGTGCAGTCACTCATGTGAGACAGTACAGCATATCTTGCTTGAATGTCCTGGACTACATAAGCTAGACAAGAACTCCTCCCACCACACCCATCTGTTCATAATACACTTTACACTAGTCTTCCACAATTACAGAACACATGCAGATTCTACAAACTGGCATTGGCTGCCCAAGAGTGAAACTCGCAGCCCTGGTTAGAAGAAGAAGAAGAAGTATTTTAGCAGTCCATGGAATTCTCATCATTCTTCTGTAAAACCACATCTCTGTGGAGTCCAGAGATTTTTCGATCTGTTTGTTTATTGTCCATGACTCGCACCGTATGTCAGTATTGGTTCTATGTAGCACTGAATAATTCTCATTCTGAGCTCAACTGACAAGGACTTGTTGCATTTGATTCTTCTCATTCATGAGGGAAATATAACAATACAGGAATATACAATATACAAAGAAAAACAATATACAAAGTAATTGTATAATAGATAATTTAAAGTATGCCAACCTGGTCTATCTGTGATTGTAGTTCTGACATTTGCTGAGTTAATCTGGCCACTTCTTCTGATGTTGCCTCTGGCTGACAAAAGAAGACAATTACGAATAAAACTTAAGTTGACAATTAATGATCAGATGTCAGATAGAAGATATTGATGATCGGACATATCAGAAATGCAAACAAAGATATTGATGATTGGATGTGAAATAAAAGATAACAAAGTCACTGATGACAATTCTTCTTCTTTGCGTTGTTCTTTATGACCAATTTTAATCACTCTTTGTGATATATTTAATCTTTGCCAATAACGTGTATACTTTGCACATTGGTTTGGTAGACCCCTAAACGCATAGACTTCTACTCGTTTAGGACACATGCATCCGATTTCAGCCAAACCTCCTTAGTCGCCTCTTCGACATGCATGGCAGGTAACAGTGTTTCTATTCTTTACACCCCAAATTTGGGCCCGGTAACCACTCGGGCGAGTTCTACAGTTAGCATGTATATCATCACCACTATTCTTTTTTTCAAACCCAAAAGCAGTATATGTGGATTAGACACGTTCTCAGGAAACAACGTGAGCCATAGTAGCATAGTTGTTAGTGAACTTGCTTCTTAGGTTAGTGGTCTGAGTTCAATTCCACAGCAGGTGTGGAATATTTTGTAACCTGCGACTCTCAGGTCAACCCAGGCTCAACTGGATACCAGGAAAAGCATTGGAAAGTAAAGGCGGCCGGCGTGATGTTGACCACATCACCAATCTAGTGCCGAAAATCACATCACCAATCTAGTGCCAAAAGTCACATCACCCATCAAGTGCCGAAAGTCACATCATCCATCTAGTGCCGAACGTCACATCACCCATCTAGTGGCGAAAGTCAATGAAAAATATGAGCCCAACATTGTATTATCCAATATACCTCAGGTAACAACAACATAGCTAGACATATACTTTACTGGAACCAACAGCTATCATGAACAACCAACCCTGGCTCCCTTGGCTCTAAGCTCTGCTTGCATTCGCTCCAGATCTGCGGTCAAGTTCTTTGTCTGCTGGTAGTTGCTAGTAAACTGAAATTGTAAAGTAAATTATTAATTGCTGAAAAATTCATGTCAACCCAACTTAGGATTTTTTTTAAAACTGGTTAAAAAAATAAAATGTACCATCATCACGAGTTGTGTCCGCTGGCACGGATAATCATGGATCTTCACAAATGTCTGTCTTTGGTCTCTCGCTCTTTCTCGTGTCTTTTTTAACCTCAATTGGGACATATGTCTTCAACCAACTCAAAACCCTCAACCAACTCATACTATTTGTAGCTATATCTTTAGCTATCTTTAGTTATCTCTTGCAGCTCCTTCCAGCTCTTCTGTATATTGTCAATCTCCACCTTCATGTATTTCTAGGCCTCCTTCTCTTTGCTTTTCCTGCTGGTTCCAGGGCCTGTTTGTTATATTTCCCTCATGTTTTCTCAAGGTGTGTCCTGTCCAGCGCCAGAATCTGTTATTTACCTCATGGTTCACTGTGATCTGTCTTGTTCTCTCCATAAGCTCCTCATTTGTGACCCTATCATATCACCTCAGTGTCTCTATTCTGCACAGACACCAGTCAATGAGTGTCTGCAGTATATTCATTATTGTTTTAGTCATTCTCCATATTTCTGACCCATACAGCAGAACTGTTTTAACACTGGAGTTGAATATTCTCGCCCATGGTTGCGGGGCTCACAAGGGAGCAAAGAATAGTAACACTGCAACCTACAAGGCATGTCGTAATATGCAATGAGGTAGGGGCCTAGGGAAGCTACCCTAGTAAATAAAAGCATAGCAGAAATAGGATGTGCTGGCCTACATGTAGGCGCAAAACTGCCACAATGTACAATCGCTCTTAGGCTTGGATCACATACAAATCACAAAGAGCGGTTAACAAGTGGTAGACATATGGAACGTTTGAATAAGAAAGCAGAAGAATATTCTAATTTTGGTTCTACGTTTGATTACTTTAGACTTCCTAGTGCAATGAAAGCTCATCTTGCTTTCTTCTGTCATTAGACAGAAGAAACCTGGTACATTAGACAGACACCCTTCACTCTTTTGGAATACCTGGACTTTGCCTACAACATTACCCTTCAGTCACACAAACATGAACATATGTTAGATAAAACCACAGCAAGAGAAGTAGCTCTGTAATCTTCTTTTCTCTTTCTATAATAAAAGGGTCTTCTTCTTTGCGTTCGTTTTACGACCAATTTTAATCACTCTTTGTGATATGTTCGATCTTTGCCAAGAACATGTTACGTTGCACATTGGTTTGGTAGGCCCCTAAACGCATAGACTTCTACACGTTTAAGACACATGCATCCGATTTCAGCCAAACCTCCTTAGTCGCCTCTTACGACATGCGTGGCAGGTAACAGTGGTTCTATTCTTTACACCCCAAATTTGGGCCCGGTAATCACTCGGGCGAATAAAAGGGTCTACAGTGGAAGGATTTACTTCATTGCACCGAGTTTTACCCCATATGGCTTGCCCCTCTGCAGAAATGGCATGCCCCTTGCCGAGAGTATTGCAAGAACTCTGTAGCTTGAGCAACAATCCTAAGCTATGGAAATATTATATAAATATTACTCGCCCATATGGTGCTGGGGCCTGCAGAGGGAAGCAAGAAGAATAGTACAATCATACGCGAACTACAAGGGGCAGACTGATGTAGGCCCTAGGAAAGTTACCCTAGTAAATAAAAAGAGTCACAGAAATTGGATGTGCTGGCCTACTTGTAGGCGCATAACTGGCACAACTTACAATCGCTCTTATGTTCAGATCACATACAAATTACACAGAGTAGTTAACAAGTGGTCGATATGGAGCGTTCGAAGATGAAGAAGAATATTACTTATGTGAGTTAAAAACATGCTAAATCTGATCACATTGCGGCTTACCTCTTTGTCAAATTTAGAAAGTCGCTGAAGCAGCATATCATTCTCTGATTGAAGTTCGCTAATTTTCTATGGAAAATAAAATATCATAGATTGAAAAATAAATTAGTTGCATTTATTAAGTTTCTTCTTCTCTTTCTCTTCTTTGTTCGTTCTTATACTCCTGCTGGTTATAAGTGGATGCGGTCAGGAGAACGGAATGTGTTGTGCTGCAGTTTTCAGTGTGAGCTGTAGTATCTGCACCTTTCGGTCTGACACGTCCGACTTCAGCATAGCATTTTTTTGGGGTACCAGGTTAGCTTCTCCTTCTTCGATCTCTACAAACCTAGCCAGACTTCTTGGTAGTCATCTGTATCCAGGGCCACCAAGGGAAGGTGGGGGGGGGGGGTTTGGTCAGCTTTGTTCTTGCGCTGCGCTAACAGTCCTTCCTTTCTTCCTTTCGTTCGCTTGAAATATGTCTATATATTCAATGTTGTCTCTTGTATGAACTTCACTGTCTTTTGTAGCTCACACAGAGGTCCGTGTAGTTTTCTGTCAGTGTTGTTTCGTTAGGCCAGTGAGTTTGCCTCAGTGTATCATATTCGGGGCAGTCTTGAAGTAACGCTAGCAGTCAGGTATGGGTTCATGGTTTCTACACGCCCATGCAGCTTATGTGTAGTTCCCAAAAAGGGGAACGGAGCATCTGGCTCTATTTATTAAATTTCATGTAAATTAGAAGATGGTAGGAATATTTTGTCTGAATTTTATTTTTTAAATCGTTCTAATGAATTTTGCGTGGCAGGGCTTTCCAGTCTACTCTTCTCGATTTTGAACTGCCAAGGGTTCTTTTACATGTTCAACTTGAACAAGGGACCTATGTTTAGTGTATACGTCTCGTCTCTCCGATAGGACTAGGAACTCGATCTCACCTACACTAAGATCAGGGATCTAGAAAAATATCCTGATGGCTCTCTGAGGAGCGAACTGAGTACCTTTGGAACAAAGGCAAGCACCTAACCTCTACACCACAGAGATCCGACATTCAATACACAATAAGTTATAAGTAATACACTGGGTATATATATATATATATATATGTTGTGTGCCAGTAGATGTATAAGCTAGGACAGCTCTCCGATGGACAGAGGATGAGAAAAGAAGGCCTGGCGACGTGCCAAGGAAAGCACGGAGAAGAACTGTGGAAATAGAGTTGAAAGGGAAAACAGTAGAATGGTGGCAGAATGACAACAATGAAAGTCTCATGTAGAAAGTCTTATGTGACTTTGTTCTTCTTTTCTCTACTCCTGTTTTACCTCACAGCCTCAAACATGTATATGTATGCTGTTGTTTCATCTCAAATATATAAGCACAAAAAGCTTATCACATGTGTTTTGGCAAACACTGTGCGATCAAATCTGATCTGATTATTCTGTGTTCAACAAGCAACTCTACTTATGAAAGGCACTCCTTAGTAAAGTTCTTTTTTAAAAGCTAGCTGGTTGTGTTTTAAAAACGCTCCTCTGTAGGGCTAGGCAAGTGTGTCATAAGAAATAAGGGTTTGTGGTTTCAATATTTGATCATTTGTTTCTTCTGTAATAATAATAATAATAATTCCTCTCGTACGTTATACGTTACATAGGGCCTGCAAGTAATTTCTCCATACCGCTCTATCCTGGGCAACTCGCTCAATCTTCTCCATGGAACTGAGACCGATATTTCCTGCCTCTCTCAGCAAAGTTAGCTTCAGGGTCTCCTTAGGTCGACCTCTCTTTCTTGAACCCTTTGCATCCCACTTCAATGCCTGCTTTGATATTCTTTTTCTTCCGTAAGTCCTCTAATATATGTTCACTGTCTATTTATTGATCCTAATCATTGGCTCTGGTGCTTCCACTGGCGCTCTTAAAACTCCTTATTCTCTTCAAGTAAAGGATCAGGATTTCCTATAGTCCAAACCGTGTACAGTGTGAAGACTGAACATTTTTGGTAAAGCTGGTCTCGAACCCCGAACTTTCCATGGCATGTGGTGATTAGCCCAGTGTGTTATCAACTTCGCTATCGGTGAACCCTTTCTCCTTTTTTTTCAATTTGCTTTCAGTTGAAGACAAACTTGAAATGTTGCAACCAACAACCTCTATTAACATCATTAAAGAAGCACAATGGAGAGCCTCAGTAGTGTGGTTGTTAGTGAACTCGCTTCTTAGCCAGTTTCCGGGTTCAATTCCACAGTAACCTGCTGCTTTGCAGGTCGGCTGGGGACAGCCAAAGGCTGATGGAGAGCGAACTCATTAAACGCTGGCTGAAACCGGACACATCACCAAAGGATAAGGACCAGAGTTCGAGCGCGCTGAAGATGTGACGAAACCCAACCATGAATAAGGCTGCATGAATCAGGTTTCCACATGAATGTGATTTATGGGAAATCTGGTACATCAGTCTAAGGGTGATCGAGAGAGAGAGAATTCCACAGTGCGTGTGGAATATTTTTCCAACTGTAACAGCTCTCAGGTTGACCCAGCCTCAATTGGGTACTAGGAAAAGCTCTGGGGAGTAAAGGCAGCCTGCAAGTTTTTTACCACATCAATACCGTGTACTGATGGTCAATTCTTCTTCTTCGGACGCTCCATATCGACCACTTGTCAACCACTCTGTGTGATTTGTGTGTGATCTGAGCCTAAGAGTGATTGTACATTGTGCTAGTTATGCACCTACAAGTAGGACAGCATATCCGATTTCTGCGCTGCTTTTTATTTACTAGGTAGCATTCCTAGGGCCTACATCAGTCGCCTCTTACGTCATGCCTTGTAGGTTACAGTGGTACTATTTTTCGCTTGCCTTGCGGGCCCTGAACCACGGGGTGCTGACGGTCAATGAAAAATATGGGTCTAACTCTGCATTACACAATATACCTCAAATCAAAAATAGTTCCTTTACTTTTTTTTGTTAACTTTGTAAAGAAGCACAATACATATCTCTAACTTACCATATTTAATAACTGTGTTAGTCCAGTGTCATTGATAGGCATCAGTTTGTTTGGTATAAATTCCTTTTCCTTTTTGGACCCAGAAAATTCACGTTCTTCAATGACTCTGATTTGCTCTAACAATTCTCTGAAAAGGAAATAATTTTGCTTTACACTTATAATGACAAAGCTATACATCCTCTGAATAAGCTATTCTTGTTTGAGCGCTCCATATCGACCCCTTGTTAACCACTCTGTGTGATTTGTATGTGATCTGAGCCTAAGAGTGATTGTACGTTGTGCCAGTTATGCGCCTACAAGTAGGTCCGCACATCCGATTTCTATGCTGCTTTTCATTTACTAGGGTAGCTTCTCTAGGTCCTTCATCAGTTACCTCTTACGACATGCGTTGTAGGTTGCAGTGGTGCTATTCTTTGCTCCCTAGCAGGCCCCGGCCCCACACGGACGTTGTGCTGGTTAACCTACAACTAAAGCGAGTCCAGAGGAAGCAATAACCAAGACCTTTGAACTATCAAAAACTTAATGACCCGTCCACAAGAAAGAACTTTGCCACAGAACTGTCTAATAACTTCCATGTGTTAAGTGAAAGACCTGATTAAGAGGAGATAGAGGAAATAAACAATAAGATTCAAACAGAAGTGACTAGTCTTCTTCTTCTTTGCGTTTGTTCTTTACGACCAACTTTAATCACTCTTTGTGATATGTTTGATCTTTGCCAAGAACGTGTATCGTTGCACATTGGTTTGGTAGGCCCCTAAGCGCATAGACTTCTACACATTTAGGACACGTGCATCCGATTTCAGCCAAATCTCCTTAACTGCCTCTTACGACATGCGTGGCAGGTAACAGAGGTTCTATTCTTTACACCCCAAATTTGGGCCCGGTAACCACTCGGGCGAAGTGACGTACTCTGGGTCTCTGTGGCGTAGAGGTTAGGTGCTTGTTTCTCATGCCAAAGGTACCAAGGTTTGTTTCCTTGTGAATCCATCTGGATATTTTTCTAGAGATCCCTGGTCTCAGTGTAGGTGAGATCGAGTTCATAATTCTATCGGAGACGGACAATAAAATGTAGGTCCCATGTTCAATTTGAGCATGTAAATGAACCCTTGGTAGTTCACAATTGAGATGAGCAGTCTGGAAAGCCGCAGCCCGTTAAAAAATGATTAAAAATAAAATCCCTACAAGAATATCTTCACCATCTTCAAAATTACATCTGGGACTCTTGCTGGTGCTACAGAGTTCGTGCACTGCAGCTGAGATCTTCCTGTGTAAGAAAGAGATCAGAACACACATGGTTACTCACTGAAGTGCAATGATGATGGTGCTATCTATCAATCAAGACTAGTACTCCCTTACTAATCTAAAAAACACTGATAATTACCTATTTTCCAGTTCTGATATATCAGTGGAAAGTTTCAGATGCCATTTTTCTGCCTGCTGACACATCTGCCTTGTCATGAGAACATTTGTATGGGCTGTATTAATAAGCTCATTCTCCACCTCGGACCTGACAACTGTCAGCAGTCCATCCAGTATGTCTGTGACTTCATCAATAGTAAAAGTTTCATCTGTAAGTCTGTGGAAGGAGGAAGAAAAGGTTTATATATATATATATCATCATCAAGGTGCGTATCCTTCATAGGACGTTGCTCTTTTTGCAGCGCATCTGAAATACACTGTCTCTAGCCATTTCACCCCCTCATCAATGGTCATATTCAGGGTTTCTTTAATATCTTGTAGCAACCTTCTTCTTTGTCTGCCTCTGCTTCTGCATCCTGCCCTCTAATATTGTTCTCTCCAGGCCATTATGACGCTTGATGTGACCAAAGTATCTAATTTTTCTGTATAGTATGTTACTTATCAGCCAATTCTCTTCAACATTCTTTCAGTTCTTTCAAGGAGTTCTTTCGGGACATCAGTGTTCTTTCTTAAATATATATATATATATATATATATATATATATATATATATATATTTACGTCGCGTGCCCAGCGTGTTCGTAGTGCGTTGGACCACGGGTGACTAGTCCTCTGTAAGTGCGGGTTCAACTCCGCGGACTGGCAGAAAAGCTACAGGTTCCCCAGATTTATGGTGTTCGTGGCACCGAGCCGAAGGGTTACGATGTCCATGACACCGAGCGAAGAGCTTTCAGCTCAAGTGCTTCTGGATCGGAAAAATAAATATATATATATATATATATATAGTTTTATACATGGTTTTAAAACTTAACTAAGGTCTACAAGGTGTATTATGCACCTGGCTCTACATCCAGCAGAGTTGGGGTTGGCTAGTCTTACTTAGGAAGAGGAAAAATGTCCAATGTCATATTTCAATCATATATACATTCCTCTTGTATCGTTATATGTTTCATAGTAAATATGCAAGTAATCTCTCCATACTGCTCTGTTCTGGGGAACTCGCTCAATCTCCTCCAAGGAATTGAGCCTGATATTTCTTGTCTCTCTCAGCAAAGTTCGTTTCAGGGTTTTCATAGAGCGTCCTCTCTTTCTTTAAGCCTTTGTCTTTCTCTTCAATGCCTGCTTTGGTATTCTTTGATCATGTCTTCTCAAGCTATGACCAACATTTCTCCATCATTTCCTTTTTATAACAGTTGTTATTAGTGGTTCACCAAACATTTCTCTGATTTCATCACTTCTGAATTCATACCAATATGTGTTCATTATATATATATATATATATATATATATATATATATATATATATATATATATATATATATATATATATATATATATATATATATATATATATATATATATATACCCCCATGAGGCCATTACCTTGTAGTGGTGGGAGGGCTTGCGTACCTCAATGCTATGCCGGCAGGAACGTTCTGTTCCTGGAAGGGTTACCATGCCGGACAGGTCCAAGGTGAGAGGTCAGACTAAATGTGGCCTCCTGGTCCTCCAGGTTGGGGGTTGGGCGCAGTGCTAACAACTCTGCCCCATAAAAAGAAAAATGTTACAGAAACTGAAAGGAAAAAATGCTATCGATGTCCAGCGGTCTTGAGACAGAGTACCACTGTCAGCATGAACAGTATGGGTGAAAGCCTCAAGGAAGCCCACGCTGGGAATTCAAGTCTGCTGGATGTCAAATCTAAACTAAGAATAGGATTCTGGAGCGTCAGAACAATGTTCGAGACCACAAAGACAGCACAGGTGGTAAAAGAGATGCAACACTATAAATTACACTTTCTAGGGGTCAGCGAAAGTAGATGGACAGGCTTTGGACAGACGACAACTAGAACAAGGGAAACCATCTTGTACTCAGGAAGAGACGACTGGAATCATTCAGCAGGAGTTGCACTAATAATAAGGAAAGGATTGAATAAACATCTCTTAGAGTGGCACCCGATTAATGAAAAATTGTTGAAAGCCCGATTTAATGGGAAACAAGGAAAGCTAACTATCATTCAATGCTATGCACCCACTAACGAAGAAGAGGACAAAAACACATTTTATAGAAGGTTACAGGAAATAGTGGACAAGGTTCCAGCTCAGGACGTTTTGTGCATAATGGGAGACCTAAACGCAAAAGTTGGCAACAATAACAGACACAGAGAAGCAATAATGGGGAAAGAGGGATGTGGCACTGCAAATGAAAATGGAGAAATGTTGAGCAACTTTTGTCTAGAAAACAGACTGATCATAGGAGGCACATTGTTTCCACACAGGACCATACACAAGTACACATGGATATCCCCAAATGGAAGAGATGAAAACCAGATAGACTACTTTATGATCAACAGTAAATGGCGAAAGACATTACTTGATGTAAAGGTGAAAAGAGGAGCTGACGTGGGCAGCGACCACCACCTTGTAGTTGCCATGATCAGGCTCAAACTCAAGAAAACATATATACAAGCCAAGAGAAGAACAGAATACTTTAATGTTAACCTATTAAAAGATAGAGAGTTGCTACAAAATATATAGTGGAACTAAAGAACAGATTTCAAATCCTGTCAGAGCAGTCAGACACAACACCAACTGAAAGTATCCAAGAAAAATGGAATGCGATCAAAGGCACATATAAAATAGTTAGCAGTAGTGTACTGGGAACCAGTAAAGGACAACATAAAGAGTGGATAAGTGGCCAGACCTTAGAATACATCCAAAAGTGAAAGGAGAGAAAAAATCTCATCAATAGCATTAGATCAGAACGTCAAAAGATAAGGCAAGAAAAGAATATACAGAACTAAACAAAATGGTAAAAAGAAGTGCTAGAACAGACAAGAGAAAATTTATGGAAAAGACAGCAGAAATAGCAGAAAAGGCTGCTAAAGTACATGATCTGCACACGCTGTACAAGATTACCAAACAATTATGCGGAGGTAAAGACACAACCATAACATGCCAGTCAGAAACAGTCTAGGACAACTGTTGACAACAGAGCAGGAGCAGGATATGAGATGGACATCCCACTTTGAAGATGTGCTAAACAGACCTGATCCTGAACATCCACCGGATATTTCACTGGCCCACAGGATATTGATATCAACCTCAAATTGCCAGAAAAGCAAGAAATAGTAAAAGCTATTGGATCCCTGAGAAACAACAAAGCACCGGAAATGATGAAATGACAGCAGAGCTTTTCAAGATCTATCCCATCTTAGCTGCAAACATATTAGAGCCACTGTTTGCAGATATCTGGGAGAAAGAAGAATTGCCTAAGGATTGGACTAAGGGTACTGTAGTGAAAATCCCCAAGAAAGGAGATCTAACAGATTGCAATAACTGGAGAGAAATCACGTTGCTTTCAATCCCAAGTAAGATATTCTGCAAAATTATCATAATGCGAATACAAGAAGCAATAGATAAGTCTCTACGAATGGAGCAAGCAGGATTTAGGAAAGGAAGAGAACAAATGAACATATATTTACCCTGCGTAACATTTTAGAACAATGTAGAGAGTGGCAAAGGACTATATACATCAACTTCATAGATTTTGAAAAGGCATTCGACAGTGTCCACAGAGACAGCCTATGGAAGATACTAAGACAATACAGCGTGACAGCAAAGCTTGTCAACATCATAGCCCTCTTCTATAAAGATTTCTCCTGCAACCTAAAGAATTCCAACAAAACATTCCCAGTAAAATCTGGTGTAAGACAGGGATGCGTAATGTCCTCTCTTTGTTTAGTATTACAATTGACTGGGTGCTAAAAATGCCATAAAACAACAAGCACCAAGAGAAATAAGATGGACCCCTTCGATATGCTTGAGGATCTGGACTTTGCAGATGATATAGCCCTGGTGTCATACAAATACGAACATATACAAGAGAAAAGTACAATACTTCACAGCACGGCAAAGACAGTAGGCCTCAAAACAAACACAGGAAAAACAAAATTATGACAAACAGTGAAATCCAACAACCAGTAATGTTAGAAAATGAAACACTGGAAGGGTTGAGCAGTTTACATATCTTTGTAGCGTACTGACACTAAATGGTGGCACAGAGGAAGATATAAAATCACGTCTAAGTAAGGCCAGAACCGCTTTGCCAGAATGAAACCAGTATGGAAGTCCAAAATCTACAATAGGACCACAAAGCTTAAACTCTATAAAAGCATTGTTTTGCCAGTTTTTCTCTACGGATCGGAGTGTTGGAGGATGACCAAAGGAGATACTAGCAGGCTGTCAGTTTTCCACCACTCTTGTCTTCGCAGAATCTTGGGAATCTTTTGGCCAGTCAAAATATCCAATAACCAACTACTCCAAGATACAAGACAAGAGGCAATGAATGACATACTCAAAAGAGAAGATGGAAATGGCTCGGACATGTTATGAGAATGAGACAAGAAATGCCTGCAAGGGTAGCCCTCACTTGGACACCAGAAGGAAAGAGAAAGAAAGGCAGACCACGGACAACATGGAGCGCATGATGGAAGAGGAACTGGACACCGCATCTCTGACGTGGGGCTCTGCGCTGAAGGTTGCACAGGACAGGAGAGCATGGAAAGTCCTTTCTGAAGCCCCATGTGTCACTAGGCATGACGGGATTAAGTAAGTAAGTAATAATATATATATATATATATATATATTGCAATCATACTCCTATAGAATTCAATAGCAGAAAATTTACAAAATTATAAATTACCTGCTATCTTTAAGTTCTTCAAAGCAGACATCAACAGCACGAAGTCTTTGCCCTCTCTGATATCTTGCAAAGCGAATGTAGTTAAATACTTGAAGCTGATGGTGCTCATTTATGCCCAGCTCAGCCTGAATGTAATATTTACATATAAAAACAGGATTATTCACAATACAAATAAAAATAGATATTCCTCTTATACTGTTAAATGTTACATAGGGCCTGCAAGTAATTTCACTATGTCCTGGACAGCTCACCTAATCTCTTCCATGGAATTGAGTGCTTCTTCGAACACTCCATATCAACAACTTGTTAACAACCATTTGTGATTTGTATGTGGTCTGAGCCTAAGAGCGATTATACATTGTGCCAGTTATTCGCCTACAAGTAGGTCAGCACATCAAATTTTTGCGATGCTTTTTATTTACTATAGTAGCTTATGTACGGGCCTACCTCAGTCGCCTCTTATGACATGCCTTGTAGGCAGCAGTGTTACTATACTTTGCTCTCATTATGAGCCCTGGCAACACATGGGCGGATCTGGGCTGAATTCCACAGTGGGAGTGGAAATTATATTAAACTATAACAACTCTCAGATTGACCAGCCTCAGTTTGGTACCAGAGAAAGATTGGGCAAGGCGGCTGACAACATCCCCCATCATGTGCCGATCACTAACAAAAAATGCTGTCGATGGAAAGGACATACATTGAGAAGACCGACCGGAAGCATTGCAAGACAGGCATTGTTTTGGAACCCGCAGGGAAAGAGGAGTAGGGGAAGGTCTAGACAGACCCGGAGGCTGATATTAAAAGGATAGGTAAAACATGGAAAGAATTGGAAGGGATTGAAACAGAGAGGAAGAGCTGGAAGAAGTTTGTTGAAGACCTGTGCTCCATTGGGAGTTGAAAGGTGAAGAAGAACACTGTATTCCCCAATATACCTCATATTATGGAAAGGGCTTCTTTACTATGGTCCCACTCCTAACGTTGACTTTGTATGTGTGTGATTTGAATGTAAGAAACACTGTGCTACGTTTACCATCCAATTTCATTGTCCACTTTTCGCTTTGGTTTCCTCTCCTTGTTGGTTCATGACGATAGAATTGGTAGGAACTAAATTTAACTTTTTATATCTAAAATTTTGCTAGGACAGCAGTCTGTTTCGATTTGAAGCTATCACACAAGTTCTTTTACATGCTTAACTTGAACATAGGACCTGTTTTATCATCCGTCTCCTTTAGGATGAGGTACTCAATGAATCAATCTTACCTACCCAGAGACCAAGAAAATAGTGTCAGTAACAAGGTGAGATCAGATAAAAAACAGAGTCTATTAGAAACATTGTATAAACAACACCAGTGCTAGATCATAATAAAAAACAACAAACCAAGTGGTTCGACCATTTAACACTGGGATCACTGGAAGATAACCTGACCTCTGCATATGAGATGCAAACCAAATACTTTTGAATGTTTGTTATGGATAAGATAAATATACAATCAACAATGCCACTTAACAGTTACCTATTAGTTGTATGAAAGAAATGAATAAAAAGTGATAAGAGAAAATAAATGTTCCGGAGAGAGAAAATGTGTGTTGTCAGCTGAAATATTTATGAGCATTAACTAACAGCATTATGTTGAATTATAGGCATACCGACTCACTGGCCATACTGAATTGAATGAATACTTATACTGTAGTATAGTTTACCCACCGTAGTCAAGAGTAAAGTTGGTTTGTTAACGTTTGGGCATTTATCATCCTCTTTAATCCTATACTTTACTGGTTTGTTTTTTAACTCTCATCCCTGCTGGTTACACTTATGCAGTGGTGTCTAGTATCCAATATGACAAAATGTGATATACAAAACAGATCATTCTCATTCAAAATAAATAAAACATGAACTATTGATTTTCTAATACTTGAAACTCATGATACAAGACATGCATATGTGAAACATAAATGTTCATTTCACGTTTGAAGAATCGTTTTAATTATTTGTATGGATAAGCAATTAATTGCTGATATATGAAAACATCAATGAATAGCAGCTATTTATTTGAAAATTGAATAGAGTACACACCATTTTATGCGTTGAGATGCAAAACGACTCAGTTTACGGATGCGATGCAATTTGCCACAACGAGGCTAATCATACCGAAGTGAATATCTTAAATTTAAAAGGTGAATTATTTAATTGTTTGAGAAGTTAACGAAGTAACAATATATATTTAAAATAAAGCACGTGTATATGTAATATTGCACAATATTTTATTTTTGTATTTGCAGGCAAAGAAAATAATTGTGTCAAAGCTCATTTGGAACGGCCAAGTTGTAAAAGTTAAGAATTTAAATTTGGTTTGGAACTAGCAGACCTACTGCTAATTGTTTAAATTCTTCTTCTCTTCCACCATTTACTTCTTTATAGAGGTGTTGGGGGTGAAACGTAGTGATCTTGTGTGTCTTGTTTTAAGGCACTTTGTAAGCTGATATTCATGTTCGTAAGGCTGTTCTTGATGCTGTCGCTCCATCTTTTGCGTGGTCTTCCTCTTGCCTTGTACTCATTATACATTTTCTGTGTGGCTCTCTGTGGTAGGCGATACCAGGCATTCTTGTCAGGTGTCCAAACCATTTAATATGTTGTTCTTTTATGAATTGCATGACTAGTTTCACATCCAGTCTTCTTCTGTTTCTTCATTTCTAATTTTGTCTCTTATTGTCACACCTGCAGCTCTTCTAAGACACCTCATCTCTGTCGTTGTGATTTTCCGCTCATTATCTGCTGTTATTGGTCATGTCTGACACTGGTAACATAGTGTTGACCAGAAAATCGTTCTTATGAGATTTGCTTTAGTTGTTAGCGGTATCTCTTTATGTGACAACAGTAGTGTTAACTGTCCCAGTACCAGGTTAGCTTCTGTGCAACGATTGCTGATTTCGCTATCAATACTTCCATCTGCTGTGAAAATTGCTCCTTAGTATTTGGCCTCAATTGTTTGTTTTATTTAAATGTTCTTGAGTTTTATTGTAAGGTTTTCTGGTTGTCTACTTATTGCCATTGTCTCTGTCTTTATTATATTCATCTTCATGTTGTCCTCTTCACCCTTGATGTTAAACTAAGCTCAAATGGTTCTGGAGAGATTCTTCATTTTCTGCAATCATTACTTGGTCATCTGCAAATACAAGGTTCTGGAATATTATTTTCTTCCTCTATTCCTGCGTCTCTACTTATGTTGTCCATATTCTTCTTCTTCTCTTCCACCATTTACTTCTTTATGGAAGTGTTGGATTTATGTTCGTAAGGCTGTTCTTGATGCCGTCGCTCCATCTTTGTTGTCCATGTATGTTATAAACAGCAGGGAGTCAAAGGCGCATGGGGACAACGTCGCGTCAAGATTAGTGAGTTGCCACTAATCAAGATCCTACCCCACTTCCGCGTGGTGACCATAGTAATAGACATTGGTTCCTGTCTGGCAAAGCGGGTAGGGATCGAGGGAGAGCTACTGTGGGAATAAGTAGAGATGTAGACGTAGTCACGTTGGATGGGATCCGCTTGCAACACAGACGAGTTGTCTTAATGGGAATATTGCATCGGTACAGCTTCTATTTCGCCTGAAACCCATATGTGCTTCTGAGAGTTGTTCTTCAATTGTTGGTTTAGTCTTTTTCAATGATCTTAGCATACATTTTTCCTATGTGACTTAGTAGTGAGATTGCCCTATAGTTAATACATTCCTTCTTGCTGCCTTTGTTATTCCAAATTGGTGTGATTATTGCTGTTTGCCAATCATCTGGTGTTTCTTGGTTCTCCCATGAGACTTGGAAGATTCGACGAACCCATTTTGTACCTGCCTCTTCAGCTGCTTTGATGGCTTCTGCAGCTAAATCATCTGTGCCTGCTGCTTTGTGTTTTGGTGCCAGCTTTATTACATTTTCTACTTCTGCGAGTAGTATTTCTGGTTTTAATTCCTCTATTTCTTCCTCTGTGTTATAGCAGTTTATTCTCCCATAGGTTTTATCACAATTAAGTAGCTCTTCAAAGTAGTTTCTCCATCTTTCTAATATTAATTTTGGCCCCAAGATAGGTTGCCCTTTTTCGTCATTTAAAATTTATATTGGGTTGTCATAATTGCCCATATAATATAATAAAAAAAACCAAATGCAAAAAAAAGGGGGAGAGAGTCGTGAGATCTGAAAAAGATGGCCTTGGATAGGAGGACTTGGCAAACCTTGGTTGCGGAACTATGCCCCCCTAGGGATGAAGAAGAAGAATAAAGAAACTTTAACCTTTCTCACATATGTAAGTTATGCCCCATTATATTACAATGGATATAAAGCAAAAGGCCGGCTGCGCAAAAGGTGGACCTCAGAGATAACAGAGGCGACAAAAGACACTATTTATGAGTAAGTAAGTAAAGGAACCCTTTCATACCTCGTGGTATATAGGTCAAAACAGTGTTAGGCCTGTATTTTTCGCTGACCGTCGGCACACGATGGATGATGTGGTCAGCCTTTACTTTCCCAGAGCATGTCTGGTACCCAGTTGAGGCTGGGTCGACCTGAGAGCCGTCGTGGTCGGGAAAAATTTCCCGCGCATTGCGGGAGCTGAACCCAGACCACCAGCCTTGCGAAGCGAGTTCACTAACAACTACG